>OX377613.1:48169279-48877460 GCA_947397855.1 Thelaira solivaga | reverse complement strand
AGAGCAAAACCACTCTATGGCCAGTGTGTCTTATTATGTAAAAACAAAGACGTAAATGATGATAAGGGCTTTCTTTTGTTTCTCTTTTTTGTATGACAAAAATAAAATTTCTAAGAGTTTTATATTTTATTTTATTTTTCTAATAATTTTTATTAAAAAAAAAAAAATAAGAAAAGCAACAAAATGCTTCAATAATTTTGAAACTAAAACAAACAAAAATAAAAGGAAAGAAAAATTAAGCAAAAAAAAAGTTTAAATATTTATATAAAAAAACCTTAATAATAAAACTAAAAAATTTTAATTTTTTTCTTTTCCTTTTTTTTTGTGTGAGTCAAGCAAGCGTTTTTCTAAGCAATTATTTTCTCTTTTTAAGAAAGTGTTTATCGTGTTTATTTTGTTGTTTTTTTAAATATTTTATTATATTTTATGTAAAAGTGTTAACAAAACTGTGTATGAATTAAATATGTTGCTGTTGTTGTTGTTTTAATTAATTGCTGTTTATTTTATTTTTCTTTAATATTATTAAAATTCTTAAATTTAAAAAGTTTATTTGTTGTTCATTTTTTGTTGTTGTTTTTGATTTATTAAAATTAAATTAAAATACAATTATCGATTCTCATTATCAGATGCGTTAGTTGATTGTAAGAATTGAACTATTTTAGTTTTTGTTGTTGTTGTTGTAGTTGTTTAACCAAAAAACTTGATAAGAGTTTAATAATTCATCCGTTTAAGGTAAAAAAAATGATATAAATTAGATTTATTCGGTGATCGTTCTTGTGGTTTCTTGAATGTAAACTTGGGAGCCGGGTACGGTCGAGGTGGTGACAAAAGTGCGATGCTTGGCACGAATCATGTTCAAGTTGGTCTCAGCACATTCGGCACGATCTTCAGCGGCTTCCAATTCACGTTGGAAACGACGTACGCGGGTGACAGTGTGTTGAGACATGCCCTCCTAAATTTTTTTTATTTGATTTGTTTAAGAGTTAAACGTAAGAAAAGAAACGATTTCTTTTTAGTTTAAGTTAATTACGAATTGTATTTGTTGGCAACTTACTTGTTCAGTCAATTGACGTTTGAAGAGATTAACCTTGGCAGTGGATTTATCCAAAGCTTCTTGCAATAAAATAATATTCTTTTGATCTTCTTCACATTGTACCATAACTTCCTTGACAGTGCGTTCTTTCTTTCTCAAAATCTTAATAGTTTCGGCATGTCTTCTCTTTTCCTCTTCCAAGTCGAGTTCCAAATCGCGTACACGGGCTTCCAATTTGCTGATGATACGCTTGCTGCCAGCAACAGCATTCAATTCAACCTCTTCCAAACGCACAGACAAGTTCTGGAAATAATTATTTGAGAAAACGTTTTAGAATATTTAATTTTTTTAATTAAAATTTAGTTATTGTTAGTTTATTATTTATTATTGTTATTGTAAATAGGCCACACACTGCGCCAAAAATTGCATTGTAACATCAACAACGTATGTGGTTATTTTGACACCAACAACAACAAGCGTGTACAAATCGACAACGATTGGTTGTCAGCTTAGAAAAAAACTTCGATTTTACTTTTGTGACAACTTGTTAACAAATGTTGTGGGATTGATAATTTTCAACAATTTATTAACAAATGTTGTCACATTAACAACACATGTTGTCAGTTCAACAACAGTATGTTATAATTTAGACACCAAATGATGTCATTTTGACACCATTCGTTGTCAATTTTGCAACAACATATTGTCAATAATGCGTTGTCAAAAGTGAACACAAACATGGTCGATACATTATTGACACCGTTTTTTATCATTTTAACAACGAATGGTGTCATTTTTTCTCTGGTTGTATGTACCGCTACCCAGAGGATCTTTTGTACAGCTCATGCAGTTCACTGTTCAATATTTAGGTTTCGAATGAAATTATCCTGTTCAGTGAATCAATAAGAACAAAATACATGTTTTGCGGTTTCGTCATGCAAACCACAGGTTCTGTTGGCTGTTCCTAATATTTAAATACCTTGACTTCAACCTCCAAAGACTTCTTAATGGTTTCCAATTTGACAATACGTTCTTGTTCTTCATGGATTTGTTCAACGGTGTGTTTCAATTCAACCTAATAAAAGAGCAAATATTTTTAAAAAAATTTCTTTTCTTTTTTAAAATTAATTCATGTTCTAGTACTTACTTGAACCTTTTGGTAACGTTCATCACTACAACGCAATTCCTTGCTGACTTCTTCATAATCGGCAGAGACAACAGACAGTTCTTGTTCCAATCTCGATTTAATGGATACCAAGTTAATGTTGGTTGTGTGTAATTCGTTAATGCGTGTTTGAGCTTCTTCGAATTGCAATTCAACGGTACGTTTGGCACGTTGAGCGCTATCTAATTGAGAGCGCACTTCTTCCAATTCACCATTCATGCCAGCTAAACGACGCTGGGCAACACCATATTGATCCAAAGTGGATTGCAACTGACGTTGTACATCTTCGTAGTGGGCTTGTATTTCAGTCAATTGCAAAGATTGTTTCTTAATAACCTTTTGTAAATCAATGTTAGTCTTATTGGCAACATCCAAGGACATTTCCAATTCAGTGATTTGAATTTGCAACTTCTTTTTGATGCGTTGGACTTCGGTCTTCAAGCGGGTCTCAGCCTCGATAACGCGAGCATTCAATTGTTCGATTTCAATAGAAGTTTGTTTACTAAAGAGTAGAAAAAATATAAAGGAAAATTAATTTAAAGTTAAGCAAAGACATTAAAGTATTTTTTTATTGTTATAAATAAAAAGTAATTAATTTCTGCTTTAAGTCTGCGATTTTGGGTTTAAGGAAGACTAAGTGATAAAGTTAAAAACTATTAAAATTTGGGCTTTCTCATTACACAGGGCAACAAATGTCCATTTTCTAAAATTTTCCACAGTGTTTCTATTTGTTTTCGATTAACTAAAGTCTGCTGGTAAAAAATTTTATTGAACAGTAAAATTAAAAAAATTGCCATGCAGAGAAGACGTTATTTAAATGATCCAGAAAATTTATTTTTGTTACTTATGGCGACTATACATGAGGAAAATACTATAAAATTGCTTGCTTTAACTAATTTGGAGTATATATTTGAAATTCGATTGCCAATTAATGTCCGCCAAAATTTTGTCGGCTCTTGCGACAATAGATAAGTGGAAAAAGACCAACTTTTAAGTGCACAGCACCCTTTTTTGACGAGAAGCTAGTAATCATCATGATAACTATTTATTTTTCTTATGTTAACATTATGGACATAAACTCTGCAAACCGAGATAAGTTTTCAATTGCGCTGTCGTCTTCTGTTGTGAACTTGATAACATAGAAATTGAACATGAAAGACATGAATCTGATTCTGATTTCACATCAGTTAAGAATCAAATTAAGCGACTTAGTAAGCGAAAGAGTGTTGGAAATTTTGACATCTCATCTTAAAAAGCAAAATTTACTAAAAAAAATTTTTTTTTCGGAACCACAAACCGGGAAACTATTTATACTCGTATGTAACTAGTTACCGATATGTTGTCTAAGTTCATGCGACTACACTGTAACGTAAGCATCATTTTCAACATCACTACAAAACGCGTTGTCAAAATTGTATTTTCCAACCGCTATTTATGAAAGCTTTATACATTTTGTATGGGCATAAGCATTTTTGAGACATAAAAAACGCTTGAAGCACCAATTTAGGTATGACTGCTAGTGCTTGTTATAGGGACATCATTATCTTGTATGATTCTGCCATGGACTGGCTTTAGCGCTTAGTAGAACAAAACTTCTGAGAGATTTTCAAAGAGTTTTTACTCAATAATGAAGTTAATAGTTTTATTTGACTATTTGTTAAGCCCCAGGCAGATTAGAGATTTTACATTGTAAAAGGCGTCTCAATAAAAAGCACTTTTCCATTACATGTTGCAATAAATCGATTGTTACAGGCGCTGTCTTGCTGAAAGCACGAATCCATTTACATGGAAATGCGCTTCATGGTAGAAAATAATTTTTTTTTTAAATTGGCATTGACTTCATTTTGCTCCAACACAAAGCACTCTTTTTTTTAATATTTAATCGACATAAACATATTTGACAGTTGCCAAATTTCAAAACTGACACTGATACTAAAGGTAGTTAAAGGGGGAGAAGTTATGGCCTGAAAAAAATTTACTTGTTATGTCTAATAGTAGAAGACTTTTGGTAGGTTTTTGGTTAATATCCAGATATGAATTTAGTTTCTAGTTTAGAGGAGTTAAATCATTGGGAACGAACTAATCGTTTGCCACTGAAAATAATCTTGTTTGTTTCTAAAACAAAATAATTACATAACTTGATATTTTCATTTTTAAATATTTGGAATTTGCTCAGCATTTCTTTAAAGTAGAGCAATTGTGTGAAAAAAAAAATTGTTAGAAAATAAGAAAAACAAATTACAAATTCTAGGCCAAAGTCCAAACATCAAACATTTTTCTTTTGTTGGCTGTTAGAATCTGCCGAAATAATTACAATACAGAATAGAATTACAAAAATAAAGTCAAGTCGTAGTGACATGAACTTGTCACAATTTAACGTATACATAAATAAATGTTAAAAAAAAATCAATTGATCTCTGATTGTCAAAGAAAATAAGTTTAGAGCAAAAGGTGTATGCCAGATAGCTACTTTAAATTTAAACAATGAATAATAAAAAGAAATAAATTAACTAAATTTATAATTAATTTAATTAAATTTTATTCTATGATTCATAACAAAAGTTTAAATATTTCAAAGTATGCCACAATGACTAATTATTCGTAATGTTTTTCTTATGCTGTTGGTTTGTCAATACTTTTTTTTATTTTTATTTATTTGTAAATATTTTGTGGCCAATTTTTACATTGACAGAAACAACAACAAAAAACCTGCTAAAGTTTTTATGCATGTCGTGGCATATTGTCTTAATTTTAAACACATTTTCTTTTCTTTTTATTTTTTTAGTTTGATATAAAGGTATTTGATATATTCAGGTTATAAGTATTTATGGCTAAATTTAAACAAAAAAAAAAAAAAAAGTAGAAAAAAAAAAATACTTGTACTAAATTTAATATCAAGTACTAAAGCAAGCAATTTTACTTTTATATTTTGGTTATTGTATAATAGACTTGGTGCTATTAGTGGCTTTTTGCATAATACGAATACAAATTCTAGGAATTATTTAACTTTTGAGGAAAATCAAAAATTTTGCAGTTTTCAAAAATTACTTAATCTGGCTATGAATGCTAAAAACTTGGCAGCAAAAATAAAATTTTTAAAAACACATGACTGACATACATACGACATTCATATATAATATGTTTTTCTTTTGTGAAAAATAATTTTTTTTATTGTTATTTTTCAGTAGGAGGCAGGCATAATAAATACATAAAATTGTGCTTCTTTTCCTTATACAAGCAAACATTTACGCAAAAATATTTATTGTGTCTGACAGTCAAGTCAAATCATACCATGCGAGCACATAACAAACGGATTTAAGTATTTTTTTTTTAAATTTCTTTTTTAATTTAATTTTATAGAAAGAGATTATTTTACTTAAACCGCATACAATTTGTGTGTCATATGTTTTTGTTTGATTTTCTTTTAATAAATAATTTATTTTTGCATATTTGAAGGACAATAATATTTGAAGAAAAATAATAATTGAAATTCTTAAATATTTTTTTTTGTTGCATGTACAAGAAATTTGATAAGTTTTGTTTATTTGCTTTGTGTGAAAGCTATAATTTTAGTGTTAAAATTTATCATTGTCACTCTGCTAGACATTTCATTTCAATGCTCTATTAATTCTTAAAAAAAGAAAATTATTTTCCCAAAATATTTTTTTAATACATGCATACACGCACGCAGATGTGTTTTCATATTTAATTAATATTTCCTTTTAGCTTAAAACAATTTTATTTATTTATAGATTATTTATTGTGGGCAAAAAATAAACACTAAATTCACAAACTTTAGTTAAAATTAGTATTAAAAAAAGTCTTGGTTACTGCGGGACAGAATAGTCCTATTGTGGTACTACTCTCATGTTACAAATACCCCTAAGGGCCATTGTTACACCTTTTTATAGTTATAGTTGGAGAAACACTTTAAAACCAAATTGGGGTGACTAGTTAAGGACACACTATTCGATATTTAACTTGTCCATATTTTTAATTTTATGTCCTAACAAAAGCTTGAAATTTAACTTATAGCGTCTTGACTTTAACTATTCGAAACTTCAAAAACTTTTTTCGGTGATTTGTTTGCCATGTCAGATGGTTGTAGGTACTGATTTAGGTTGTAGATGTTATTAAAACGAATAAGTGTTTTAAATAAAATTTTTCTTCTATGGTGGGTAGTGTAAAAATTTAAATGCGTTTTTCTTGTAGCCATGTTTTCAAAGTAAACAAAAACTACAATTTAAATCAAATAAACATTTAATTTTTATTGAATTTATGCAGCCTTTTGAAAGCATTAAAAATTAGTCGCTGATTAAAAGATTTTTATTTGCTGAAAAATTTAGAATTTTTTTTTCTAAAAATCTAAAAATCAAATTTCTGAAAATTCTAAGGATTTTTTAATATCCGAAAAATTAAAAATCAGAACATTAGTTTTCTGAGGCTACTATTTTGTTTATTTAAAAAAAAAAAAATTGGATCAATGGTAGTAAAGTAAAACTTTGTTAAAAAATAAATATAATTAAAGTGATCAAAGGATTTTTTATTTTCCGAAAAATTAAAATTTTCTTCCCGTACAAATCAAAAAATTAGATTTCTGGGGATTCAAATAATTTTTTGTTTTCCGAAAAATTAAAATGTTTTACAACTTAAAAATCAAAAATATAGATTTCTGAGGATTTTTTATTTTCCGAAAAATTTAGATTTTTTTTATTTAAAAATCTGGATTTCTGATTCTGCTATTTTGTTTATTAAAAAAAAAAATAAAACTTGGATCAGGGTAGTAAATTTTTATGTTCTCATCTTACCAACATTCTAAGCAAAACTTTATTTAAAAAAAAATGAGGGGCTTTAAAAAAATTTTATTCTGGTATTCAAAAGAATTAATAAAGACTTGAAATAGAAATTATGAAAACAATTTTCATAAAAATTTTTCACAATATCTACTTCAAGTATATTTTAATTTTTGTTGAATACAAGCTTGAAAAATGTTTAAAAAAGAATAAAAAAAGAAAATATTTTGCATGAGAAAATAACTGTTGACTTTTAAAATGACTTTATTAATCGATAAACAGTGCTTTTTTGCAAAGCAAAATCAAGAGCTTTGTGAGACTAAATGATGTCAGTAGTGCGATTCAGTAAATTTTATTAAGAACATTCGTATCGAAAAAACAAGTATAACGATATTTTATCGCATTTGGTATTCAGTAACTTTCCGACAAAAATATTCGGTACGATAGAAATCGTTATCTGCGATGATTATTTATGTGCTGTTAATTTCGTTGCAAGCTTCGAATATTTTTCTCGGAAAGTTACTGAATACTAAATAAAAAATACTGAATCGCACCACAGGAATAACAAAGTTGGCATATTGAGGTTTAAGAAGATGCAAAATTGTTGCTATTAAAAGCAGTCGCTTAGTTAGGCAGCAATTTTAATAAAAACACTTTCGTTAGCATTTTCTTAATTTTTGTTGTTGGTTAGGAATATTTTTCAATTATAAATATCTTTCAAACTAAAATTTTATAATATTTTAATTTTTATTATCCGATATTTCGACTTTCTTGTACTGAAATCTTCTTTAATGAAAATGAATTGTTATAATCCGATAATTCAAATTAAAATATTTAGATCTTAAGGTTGAAAAATATTTACAATTAAAAACATAATTAAGAACATTTATTTATTTTTTCAAATTAATAAAGTAGTACTTTTCATACTTCAAACAACTTAAAAGGCATTAAATATGTGTGTTACATATACATATATAGTTTTCATTTTATTCGTTTAAATATTTATTCCCTATAGTAGCATTGGGAGCTTCATTTTGCCTAGGTTTTCTATGCAGGCGAAATAAAAGTCAATATTTGGTTTTGGCTTTTTTACAAAATAGTTTTAAGAAGCTTCTGTAAGCTATATAGAGGGATTAGCTTGCTAACCAACAAACACATTAAAAATTTTTTAATTTATGTTTTAATCTTAAAGCATACTTAAAGCTAATGAAAAATAATTGATTTTGTTGCATGAGATGTTAACAGTATAAACTGAGCCAGTTCATGGTATCCAAGTAATTGAGCTCCAGAAGAAAGCTTTAAAAATTTTTTTTTTAAAAAAATTTGCTTGAATGGAATTGGCAAAGGTAGCATTACATTTAAAAAAATTTTTTCGCATGAAAAACTAAGGCCGATAAAAGAAATTTGGGCTTATATTTATTTATTAAAAATAATGTTAGGCTTTCATGAGGAGCCTTTTCATTAAAAATGTCTTCACTTTTACTTTGATTAGTTAGGGGGCAAATTACGGCATTCGAAATTTCGATTGAATTGTACTGAAATTTTGATTGCCCCAGTTGTTCAAAATTTTTTTATTTCATTCAAAACTTTCTATTATTTGAAGGTGTTAGTCCATAGTCATAGTCACTTCGAAAATGGTAGCGTTGGCAAAAACTGCACTGAGAGAATTTTCTTGATATATTCTCTTAATTTTATCATTAATTTAATGAGAAATTCATTACTTTTTCATCAATGAGACGTTTCATCGGACTAATGAAATAATTTCATTAATTCAATGAACTATTCATTCATTTAATGAAATAATTTCATTAATTCAATGAAATATTCATTTATTTAATAAAATAATTTGATTAAATAATTTTATTAATTTAATGAAATATTCATTTATTTAATGAAATAATCTTATTAATTTAATGAAAATATTTAATTAAATGTACATGAATTATTTCTTTGAATCAATGAAAATTTTTAATGAAAATATTTTATTGGATTCATACCACATTTTCCTTCAGTGTATTTTAAATCCACAAAAAATTTTTGTGAATTAAAGTTCAGCCTTCTTTTGATTTGTGACTATGATGATGGTCAATTGCTTTTGGAGTACAAAAATTTCATCATAAAATTTTTTTCTATTCTAAAGCAAAATTTTAAAAAGATTTTTTTTTTAAATTAAGAAGTGAACTTTAAAAATTTAAATGAATTTTTAAGTAAATTTCATTTATAGCAAATTTGTATAATTATAATAATATTATCACTATATGGGCCATACAAACTTGGCATATATAATAACCTCACGTGCTGTTACGTGTCTGGATATAAGAGACGAGCGGGTAGAGTGTTTGGCTAATAGAGGGGCCCGTTATATATTAAAATTTAATAAAACCCTGCTTGGACATATCTGCAGTACACATTAGGGAGAAAACTGGTTCCTGGGTCGAATTATAATTCTCAAAAAATTGGAAAACGCTGACTGAACTCAGACAATGTAAACATTCCAAAAGGCACTGGCACTCTACAAAAGTGACCTCACACTCTTAACGAAATGGTTTACCAGGAATTGCGATCTTAGCTCTACCAGTGTAGTATTGAAAATATGAGGATTGTGATTTACATGATTCAAACCTAGAACATGTGTTCTGTGGCTCTCCAGCATAAGACTTTTTGGGATTCTTTTCTCACAGAGGTCTAGATCTTGAACAGTGAACTAATAATGGGCTATACAAAATATTATTATTGTAGCGGCCTAGTAATAGTAGTAATCACTAAGGGACATAGTAGTACTTGAAACTATGAGATCTAGTAATTTTGTTTTGGGTTTTCCAAATTAATTCATAGCAGAATACTTATGATTTTAAACTAATCCAATTAATTAAACTGCATAATTTTAAAGCAAATAAAAATTGAAAAGCGGTATAACCAAAAAGAACCTTTCTAATTATATCTAACCTTTAGCCAGTTTTAATGCAAAATAATATAGCATTACTTTTCAATTAAAAAATAAAACGTAAATGACCACATGTGTTTGAGCCGTATGAATCATCATAAACTGTCAAAAACCTGATTTAATTTCTTTTTCACAAATATTTTCCGTTATTTTTAATTTCAGCTGACAATTTAAATTTGCTAATGTTGTTTGTAGTTTGCACTACTGTAAAAATAAAATAAAATGTTGTATATGATTTTCGCTGGTTGACATTAATTAACATTGTCTTCATTACATGGCCATCGTTTTCTTCAAATCATTAAAGAAATTATAAGATAATTTCTATAGTTTTAATGAAAGAGTGTGTTTAATACAAAAAATAAAAATAAAAGTACACAAATAAATATTTATCGTTAAATATTTCATTTATTCGTCCCTAAAAATATTTTTAAAAATTTATGAAATCTCTACATAACAAACATTTTTAATTGCAAGTTATTTGCAATGACCATGTATGTACGTACATGCCTACGAGAAACGAACATGTTTAACAAAAATTATTTTTTTTTTATTCTTTCTCAATATGTATTTATATTTTTATTAGTACAACTCATGTACTATAAGTTTTAAAAAAGGCAAACAACAAAAAATTATTATAAAAAAAAAAAAGATTTTTAAAAATAACCATGAGGATCCCAAAACATGAAAAAATAACAATAAATTGAAAACAATTTTGTGTTTTTTATAAAAATTCTTCATTCAAATAAATATTGAGTTTAATTAAGAATTTTAACAACTGTAGGTAGAATTTTATTAAAAAATGAATTCGTTTACAAAAAATATATTCAAGTGTTTTCATGGGTATAATGTGCAGCAGTGTGTAATTAGTTTTCAAGAAAGGGAAGAGGGTAGGTTGGAGGGAGGAAGTAAATATATTTAAGTATGATTTTTTGCCTAAGAAAACTATCGAAAATGAAACGCATCCGCTAAAATTGATTTTACTATTTGATTGCTAAAAAAATTAATACAAAAACAGTTTTGGTCTTTTTTAGAATTTCTCGAAATTTGGTTTTTTTTTTATTTTAAATACCGAAAAATCATTTCAATTTTTGTAGATAAAAATTTTAAAGCAAAAAGTATATAATTTAGCAAATACAATAAAAAAATAATAATAGGAGAAACTTAACAAAGTAATTCAAACTTCTGAAATCACTTTTATTTGTTAAACTGATTTTTTTGAGGTTTGAATTCAGTTAACTACTCTGGTTTAAGCAATGATAATAACAATGACTAAACAGTAGTTAATTAACTAGAAATGATGAATTAGCTTGGCTATTTCTATGTACTTCTTTATTCATATATATGAATATTCTACATAATTTAATTACGTTACGTAATCAAATTTCATATAAAAAGTTAATATAAAACAAATCATATGAACCTTAACAAATTTGTTGTGTATTTCAAATGAAACGTATTCAAGAATTTGTGTTACGTTACGTAAGTAAATAATATTAATATTTATAAAAAAATCATACAAATTATTAAATTGGTTGTTTCATACAAAAATGAAATTAAAGAAATTTTATTCCGTAACGTAAGTAAATTTATAAAATTTATATTCTATAAATAATAATTAAAAAAATTGTTGTTTATTTAATCAAAATTCAAATGGAAACGTAGTTCGAGAAAATAATTTCTTTTTTAAACTATAAACTTTACTTTTGAATATAAACAACAACTAAATTAAAATTTAGTTTGAATGTTTTCCATAATAATTTGAAACATTAAAAATATTGTATATTTAAATTATTAAAAAAAATATTATTTATGGCTTACGTAACGTAATGTTAGAGATTGAGCTAAAAATGTTTAAATTAATTTAGACAATTTCTTAAGTTCAATTTGAATTTAATATAATTTAAATTAAATTTAATTCAAAACATGTTTTTAATGTTCTTACGTTTTACTATACTTTAATTTTAATCACTTTTAACAAGTTATGAATTTAAATCTGTTTTCTATAGTTAATTGAAAATTTTAAAATATTGTATATCTATTATTTATCTTGTACGTAACGTAATGTTAAATATTGAGCCAAAAAAATTTCTATTACTCAGACAATATTTAAAATCCAATTTAAATATTTATTTAATTTAATAAAAATTTATTTCATCCGATATACGTTTTTAATATCCTTACGTTTTATCATGTACACCAGTTTGTTACGTTATTTGAAATTTCATATAACTTTTTTTTTTTAAATTATAAGCAATTTTAACAAAATTTAAACAAATTTTTTATTAAAAAAAATAAATGTATTAATTAAAGCAGCAAAAAAAACGTAACTTTTTAATATCATTTTTAATTTAATGTAATTTAAAAATTGGGAAAATTTTGAAATTATTTAATTTGAAATCATTTATTTTATTTTTTTTAAATATTTAGTCGTATTACAAATTTTGTTTCAGACATTATTAAAAATTGCAAAAAAAAGTTTGTAACGTAACAAAAATAAGAATTTAAATTCTTATTTATATTTTTTATTACACTCTGCTAGTTAAGCATTAATATATTATTTTTTAACCAAAAAAGTAACGTAACGTAAAAATAATACATGAGTATTTTTTTCCATTCCATTAATTTTTTTTTTTTTTTTTTTTTTTTTTTTTGCAAATTTTCAGCACAATGTAAGAAAGCACGTAACACAAAAACATATTTTTAGCTTTTATCTTTTTTTTAAACTGAAGTATTTGCTCTTAATCTTTTTTTTGGCTTTAAAATTTATATCCTTTTCAACTGAATTAATCAAATAAAAATATCTCTCTCTAGTGCCAATACAAATAACTATAATCCTTAATTCTTGGATGATTACGCAAAACTTTACGACATATCCAACACTTATCAACTAAATCACACCTGGAATCAGCATAAAATTCTACAGTTTTTTGATTTAATGATGACAATTGACGTTTGACATTGTGCAAAGAAGAGGATACTCTATGATCGAGCTTGTCGACCATACGATCGTCCATCAACTCAATATGATAAGTATGAGTTGATATACGACCACCTTCTGGTGAACCCGAACGCGCACGCGATACAGCACGGCTTGAACGTATTATGGCTTGTGACATTAGATCCTCTTCTTCCCGTTTCGATTGTTTTATGTTACGCTCTGATTCGGATAATAAAGCCTGGGCAATGGCATGAGCCGATTTGCCACGTATTTGACGCTTAAACTCTTTTGACATTTCACCGGCTTCTAATTCCATTCTACGAATACGATGGAGTAGCTTAATGGTATCTTGGCGTATGATATCCTCTAATTCTCTTTGGCGACGTTGACGACGTTCACGCGACCTCTCTAAAACCGAATCGGGAGCAATATGTTTGGTAACACGCGCTGCGTCGGCTAACTTAATAACACTGAATGGTGAACGTTTCTTAACGCGAAAATCTAATAAAATCTCATCTGCCCTGGCTGCACAAGCACGAGATAGTCGCAGTATTTCGTCGGTATTATAACGGCGTATAGTGTTCGAGGGTCGATATTGCTTTAGGCCACGTTCACTCGTCCACGGTAAGTGTGGTGGGGTTACCTGCAAATTTTTCGTTTTTGCATCCAAGTAGTCCATCATTGGCTGATAGAAGTTCATAGTGTAGCCATAGTTGTCTTCATAAGTGGATTGTAGCATGTGACGTACACGCGGGGGACGCACACTGTAGGTAAGAGCCATGATTTCTCCTACTTGTGCTCACACAAAACAAAAAGAATGTTACGAGAGGATGAGAGGGGACCCTACAAATTGTAAAGGGAGAGTGTATGTGAGACTATGACTTTAACAAAAACAAGGGGAATCTTTTCAAGAGATGGATAAAAGAGAAGAGTGCAAAAAAGTTGGGGTAAATTGTAGGTTCGTTATTTTGTTTGGGGTACCAAATTAGTAAGTACTTGTTTATGTGCGTGTTTGTGTGTATGTGCCAAATAAAAAATTGTCTCTTTTTTGTTTTTGTACTTTAAAACTACAAAAAATTTCCTTAAAATTGCCAAAATGCTATTTGACTTATTTTATTATGCAGCAGTAGCACTTGATCAGAAACTGTAACAGCTGGGTTGGGTGGTGGGTGGGGAAGGGCACTGGTTGTACTTGTTTTGTTTGTAGGCAAAAAATATTTTTATTTGGCGTTATTTGTCGTTATTAAAGGTAGTCGTTTTTTGTTCTTCTTCTTCTCGATTCGTTGGCAGTGTGAATATTAGCAAACTGCAAACAATTGTTGTAGGGCTTCTATTAAGTTTTCAACAAAAAGCTAAAAGGCAACAATAAAAACACAACAAATGAACATTAATTCCAGGTGGCAGAGATCTTACCCTAAACAGGCGACAGCTGGTATAAGTTTGATTGATTGATATGATGGCCTTGACAAATTTTTTTTAAACAATTAAAATTTTATAGTTTTACTTTAGTTTTAATTCCAGTAGCAGTTGGCGTGTAGGAGAGGGCTTCAATTATAATCATATCAAACTTCATGCCAGGGTCGTGCTGTAGTTGTGACACCCACCTTTTATGATTTTAAGCGATTGCTTATCTGTTGTTTGTTTTAACTAAGCTTTTCAATATTTTACCAAAACTTCGGTGATTGTATAACACAATTTGCAACTAAAATTTAAAATATTAAAATTTTATTTATTTTTTCGTTTTAATGACTTCATTTGTTCAGTTACTCTTTCAGTTATATTGAAGTGCTTCTCTTTATTCACTCCCTTGATCGGTTTTTTAAAGTTTTTTTTTATATTATTTTTCTTGAACAAAATTTAGATTCTTTAAAACTAACTTCCTGCTGTGTTAACTATATTAATTAGACTGACGTGTATTACGATACATTTTCTTGATTTTTTCAATTTCTTGTTTATTTTTGATTTGCATGACAATAGATCGATAATAGAAAAAAGTAAATTGAAAATAAATTTTAAGAATAAAAAAAAACTTGATAATCAATAGAGGAAATTACTAAAAAGTCAAACAATGCAAACTGCAAAAGAATTAATCGTTAATGTCCTTGAAACTTATTTGTTTAGTTGTTTGTTTTCCTAGCAATAATGTGAATATTAACCCTTTAAATGATACTTAATGATTTTTAAATTTTTAATATTTTACTTAAATATAATTTTACTTCCATACAAAAGTCTATGTCTACGTCACTATTTATTATCTAATTGTATGAACTCTCATTGATGTTATTTTATTATTTTTGCTTAGGTTCTGCTACTTGAACTGGAACCATATACACAAGTAACCGTTGTGAAGTGCGATATTGGGATTAATTTCAATTTTACTAATTATCAAATGTGAAAAGTTTTCATAAAAGTATGATTATAAAATGTTTAATTTTCAATGCGAAATTTAGTTCATTAATAAGAAAAGCTATATAAAGAACTTCAGTGCTAATAAAATCTGCTAAAAGATACGGAAGTTGATGTAAAGGTTTAATAACTAAATGAGAATTAAAATGGAGAACAATATTTAAATTAAAATTTCGATTGATTTTTAATTTTCAATTTAACGCTAGTGTGCAAAATTCACGCACAATTAATTAAAAAGTTCATTAAAAAAATGATGTGATTTTTGGACTTTTGCAAAATTTTTAAGTAATAAAGCAGATGTGGCAAACTACACTATCATTGCTTTTCAGTCAACTTTATAGTTTACGTAACCTTACTTTAATATTTTTTACTTTATTTATTTATTTTTTTGAAGCTGACAGTCTATACATATGTAATACTTTACGTCATGTTAACATTTTTATTTAATTTATTTTAAAAACACCCAATCCACGCAGGGAAAACACCTTACGTCATTTCAGTATTTTGCTATTTGATTTATTTTTAAATAACCCAGTCTATGTATTGGTAATATTCTACGTCATGATTTATTTTAAAATGCTTTAAGTCCAAACATTATTTTTACTTAATTCATTTTATTATTTATTTTAGTTTAATGTATTTTAAAATCAGTCAGTTACGTCATATCACTATTTTTACTTCATTTATTTTAAAATCTGGAAAATACATTACGTCATGCCACTTTTTTTTTTATATGTATGGGTAATATGTTACGTCATATCATTATTTTTATTTGCTTTATCTAGTATATTCAGGAAAAATACGTTACGTCATACCCTTCTGTTTTTAAATCAGTCATTCTTTATTTGGGTAGTACGTTACGTTAATTCATTGCTACGTTACTTGTATAACTAGTAAAAATTTTAAAAATCTAACAAAATTCACACGTTCATAACTTTTTACTAATTAGTAATTAAAAGAAATGACGTTACGTAATGTAAAACGGGTTTTACGAAGATTTTTTTAGTATAACCTAAAGATGCTTCTTATTTAGTACATATTTCGAGCTACATAGAAATTTTAAATAATGAGATGGTTGCTGGTTAATGGGTTAACCCTTTCAGTAGCAAAACAAAAAGCTTTAATTAAAAAAAAAATTTTTTTTTAAATAATTTTCAATTTTAAGAAATTTAATTTTATGGATTGTGATTTAACTTGGTAGTTTTTAAAATAAATTTTACGATTAATATTTTCTACCTGGGCGTATGAGTATAATTTGTAACTTCTTATTTATTTTATTTTTTTTGTTTTCTTTTAATTTTTTTATTTTTCTTATTTACCTACAAGCTATTTCATCTATTAAGTGCTTGATTGCCAATAAATTTGAAAAGTATATGAAAATGCAATGAACTTTCATTTAAATTTATTTCCCGTACTATTTTAGTAAACATTTTTTTGTGCTGTATTGTGTTAGAATTTTCGAAATTATTTTTGTTTGGTTTTAGGTCTTTATCAATGATGTTTCGTTTATATTTTTGTTTTTGTAGGTACATATTTTATTTTCGCAGGAATATTATTTATAACCGGATTTCCTCAGAATTTAAAAATAGTTTAAAAATGTGGTGCCATAAAATTTATTTTAGGTTCAGGTTAGTTTAGGATTTTTTTTAGAAATGCTAAAAATGTCTGTCAACTTTTTTTTGATTGTTTTAATTCAACATTATCTAATCATTTTAAATCCTATATTTATTTCTGAACTAAAAAACTAAAAGATATTCTCTTCTGGCATGCCATTAGTACTAAGAAGTACTTAGGGTAGAGCATATATAAGAGCTACTTTGATCTTTATAGCAAGTTGCCGTAATAGGTTTTTCACGTTTCTGTGCCAAAGCACTGTACAATAAAGCATTGATGACTTGGCAACACTGCAGAGCATGGATTACGTTTATTTGTAATTAAGTTGCCACACAAATGGCTTAAGGAATGCTTTGCCTGGGCAACGTTAACATAGATTTTTTTGTTAATTTTCGAATTTGTTGAACTTAACTTAACTTAAAAAGAATTAATAAAATAGCATGCTGTTTCCTTAACACAAGCGATCGAGTCGTCTAGAAAATTTGTATGCAAAGCGTTAAATAAGTAGACGACTTGATCGTTTGTATTAAAGAAACATTAAGTAGATCATACACTGCCAAGGTTTTAATATTTAATTCCATTTAGACTATTTATTTATTATCATTGTGGGCTGTGATGGCACCACGACCTTTAAGATCTATTATGGAGCTCAGTTCCTAACTACAATCTCGTAATTGTTGTAGGATTAATCTTGCCTAGATCTTCTGGGACCAATGCCCCACTACCTAAGCAGCTAATTCTGCGTGTTGCCATCGCTGTGCTCTCGCAGAGATTTTTGAGACTAAGAATTAATAACAACTTAAGGGTAGTGTGCTAACCTATCAATCTGCGTGTCGCAGGTGCGATTCCTGTTCGTACCCTGGATATTGTTTGCAGACAAGCAAAAAACCTGTTAGGATTTGTTGTTGTAAAAATAAAAATCTCCAAGATTAGATCGTATTACTCTTAAATCTTCAAAAAAGCTTATCATTTTCGACTCATACATTTTATAAAGATCAAGATTGTTAAATGTTCTGATTATGCCTTTTAAAAAACAGAGCAAGATCTATACAATCTATTGGATGTAGGCGTCAGGTATACCCATTCTTGACCTTAGTAGGCTGAATATAGTGCTTGATAGAAAATACTCAATAGTGGGTTTATACAGCTGGTTTTTTGGCTAAGTCTATAAAGCCTCTGAATGAGCACGATGAGCCTGTTTAATTTAACCTTCAGTTTATGAAATTAATTTCTTTTAATTAAAAAGAACAAAAATCTTACTTTAATGAAAGAAAGCTATGAAAAAACTTACCGAATGCATTCGATTTCTTCATCCTTTTCAGATAAACGACGTTCAGCGTCATGACGGAATTGATTAAAGTCAGCAGCTAAACGCTGGCCACGTTGTTCTTCAGCCTTGCGACCCTGTTGAATGATGAAGTTATTACAAAAATTACTTTTTAGTTCATAACTCGAAGGAATTTTTAAAACTTACAGCTTCAGCTTCTTTGTATGCAGCAGTCAATTCATCGCGTTCATTTTCCAAACGACGTAACTCCAATTCAAGTTCATGTAAACGACGGTTCAAGTCATTAATGGCACCCTTAGCATCATGGAGATCATCTGATATGATAGAAACAAAATATTTAACAAATTTTCTCTTTAAAAAATAATTAATTTTTAGCTCTATAACTCACCTCCCAATTTTTTGTTCTCACGAGCAAATTGGTTGTTGGCATCCTTAACCTTTTCCAATTCATAAATGGTGCGCTGTAAATCGGCTTGTTTATTCTTCAAATCGCGTTGGCTGTTCTCGTACATTATAATTGTCTCTTCTAAGCGGCTCTTCAATTCCATATTGTGTTTCTCTAAAGTGCTGACGGACTTGTTCAATTCGCGGCACGTATTATTAGCCTTCTCCAAATCGATAATAAGCACTTCGACTTCACTAGATAGACGGGTCTTTTGTTTTTCCAAGGTGTTCATCTTGACAATGCATGATTCAACATGTTCCTCCAACTCTGTAATGCGTATTTGATATTTACGACGAATTTCTTCGCACTCTTCGGCACGAGCTGCTGCTTCGGCATTGTATTTGTTTTGCCATGAAATCGCATCAGCATTGGCCTTGACCAACTGACGTTCCAAGTCAATACGAGCTTCAGACTCTTCTTCGAGTTGAATGCGAATCGATTGCAATTCGCTTTCAGCTTGATGAAGGGAAGATTCCAACATGGAACGACGACGATCTTCATCTTCCAAACGGCGGCGGGCGTCTTCCAATTGGGAGACTACTTGGCTTCTGGAATATGAGATAGTGTCTAGTTGGGTCTTGAGATCTTGGACGTCCTTGATCAATTCAATGTTTTCTTGCGAGAGACGAGTCTTGTGGGAGGTAATATCGATAACAGTACGATTAAGCTCTTCGATTTTAACATGCAATTCAGAAATGGTGACTTCCAACTTTTCAATATGTTTGCTGCTAATAAGTTTCTCCTTATTGTATGATTCAACTTGGCTAAGCAATTCGTATACTTCGGATTGGAATTTGGCTTTTTCCTTTTCGGCTCTATCAGGGCGCAATTAAATTTTTTGAAAAAGAAAAAATATCAATATCAATTTTTCTGATTTTAGTTAGTTAGAGATTAAATAATTGATTTAGTCTAGATACTTAGCGTGAAGTTTGTATAGAATTTTATTTTTATTTGGAGCTTTGCTGGTTTGATGCTTCTCATACCTGGTCAAGATAGGAGTTTTACATGAGAGGTTATGATTTTATGATGAATTTTATTTTTGTTTTTTATGCTTAGCATGACTAAATGAGTTTTAATGATTTCATAAATAGCATGAGAATTATTTTCCATATTCCCAGTGTGTAACAAACGATACATGCGTTGTATCTACTCTTGGATGGGTTATTTTATGCCCCATCCTTAGGTGTTTCTGAAAATTCAACTAGAGAGCTGGTTCTCGAATTTTTTAAAATTATATGGCGTAACCCATGCTGTATAACTCTAAATTTCGAGAAGCTGACCACAAAAAAATAACACTATGCAACAAATAAATTGCAAACTCCTTCTCGTGTGGAATTTTTTTAAGCACTTATCGAAAGTAACAAAAACTCTTTTTGGGTTTTGCTAGTTTAGTTGCGGTTTGGATTTTTTTGTCTTTGAACCTTTCGCCAAAGACTTGATTTTTCCTAAGATCATGCAATTTTTCTCATGATTATATCTCGTAAAATAATTATAATTTTGTTTTCCTGTCTACAACATAATTGTAACTATAGACCGGGAGAAGAAACATGAACCATTTCATGGACACTACTCTAATCCTTAGGAGATTACTTTGTAAACAATCTTCTTAGCCAACATTTCATTAATATTTTATTTTTATTATTTTCTCCTCTTTAATGTTCAAAATTTTAATATATTAATTAAGGGATTACGTTTTGGTCAAGACATATTGATGTATAATTTAAAAGCATTTCTACAGCTGGATATTTTTTTATACCCTTCACTGTAAGTAACTTTGTGACTCTGTTTGTAATTTCAAGACCCTACATAGGACACCCTATAAAGTATATATATTCTGAATCTATATGAATAGTGAATTCGAATAAGCGAAGTCCGTTTGCCTATCTGTCTGTTTAGTCATTGAAATCAACTTTCTGAAATCCCTAGGTAAAGCATAGGATACCAATCTGTCAGCTGTTATGTCACTTTAGACACCGCATTATTGACAACATATCGTTGCAAAATTGAGAACATATGGTGTCAAATTGATACCATACTGGTGCTGAATCGGCACCATATGGAGTCATAATGACACCATTTGTTAACAAATTGACAACACGCGTTGTCAAAAAAAGTAAAATCGTTGCTCTGTTTCTTAGTTGTTGGTTTGTACACGCTTGCTAAAAAATTACCACGTACGTTGTTTATACCGCAACGCGATTTTTGGCTCAGTGAACAACTTAAATTTGTTTTGACAGGCTAAGTTGTAATTCATAATAGCAAAATACAAAATTTCGACTGAAGTAGAGTTGAGTTGTAAACCATAATCGGGGCATATTTTACAATTGTTTTTTTAATATTTTCTAAAAAATTTTTCAAGCATAAGGCTTATGTTTGTAAGCTTATTTCAATATTTTTCTCAAATCATTTGGTATGTTGGGCTTGTTGCTTTTCACTGCTACAGACACATAATATTCTACTACAAACTATTTACTACTATTGGCATATTATACTGACATCTCAAAATCTAAATAAGTTTTTTGTGCTCTTGGGGTTATCTTAGAAATAAATATGTTTTTGGTTTTGCTTATCCGTTTGAACAAAAATATTTTGACTCATTTTTTTTTTGCTAAAACATCTACTGGGGATTTTTTTTTTTTGGTTTTTAAATCAAGTACGTATGTTTTTTATTTAAATATAAAAAAAATATTAAATGAGTGTGTGGAATTCATAATAAAAGTGTAGCAACAACAACAACAACAAAAATGTATCAAATTTCCATAAAGGTAAAAATAAAAAAGAGACAACAATATTAAAGCAATCAAAAATAAATATTTATTTTCGTGTTTTGGCCAAGAAAAACAAATTTTTTTTTGGTATCTATCATGAGCAAGGCATGCATACATATTTGGGATTTCTTAAAATTAAAACAAAAATATATAAATTTATTTTTCTACGGAGAAAATAAAACCCATAAAACGTATGTACACTTTGAAAAAAAAAAATACAAAAGTCTAATTATTTTGACTTTGTGCCTCCCTCAGGCTACAGAATATAAACAGAGAATTTTTAAGCAGATATTTTCTTTTCGTTTTATATAAATTAAATATATTTAAAAAAAGAAAAGAAAAATACTCATAATACTCACAAAGCTTTATACGCTTTTTAAAGCTTTTTGCTGAAGGCGTGAGTATTGTAAAACTTTTTTTTTTTTTTGCTTAAAAAGATCATCATCATTACTGTAATGGGTGTGGGGTGTTAATTAGAGTGTATACCTCTACAAACATATTTATATATTTAGATTTACGTTTGTATGCATAAACATATTTCTATGTATTTCTTTTAAAAATATACAGAAAAATTTTATAAATTTTTCTTTTACAAACGCGCAAACTCAAAACAAATTAGTTTTTTTTTCTAAAAAAATTATTTATTTTTTTTAAATAAAAAACAAAATTGAGTGAGAAATCACACTGTTTAACTTAAGGAAAAATCCATAGATGTTGGATAAACATTTTCTAAAATATTTAAAGAAATTAAATTTTGTTGTTTGTTATTTGGTAGACTAGGTTATGGGGTGGGAAAAGAAGTGAATGATGTATTGAAAATTATTAGCCTTGAATTTACAGTTTTTATTGCTATTTTTTTAGACAAATAATTATTTTTGGATTCAGTGTGGAAATATGAGCTTTTTTTCAATTAATTTGCATACAAAGTATAAACGTATGTTTGTATGTGCTTAAAAAAATATTGAAAATTTTTATAGGTGTATATGTACTGAATGTACTTATTTATACTTGAGAATGTAGGTGGGCTTTTACTTATATAAATTATATTATAGCACAAAATTAAAATTTAAATAAAAGAAAAATTAAAAAAATATAATAAAATTAAATTAAAAAAATATTTTTTTTTGCACTAAAGCACCTGAACAAATATTTAAAGCAAAAAGCGTAGAAAATGTTTAAAACATATCACTCATTTATTTTAATTGTGCCATAATTCAAAATATTTGATTTTACAGGAGAGCGTGAAAAAGTTTTAAAATTTGAAAACAAAAGCGTTTAAAATATTTTTTAAATTTCTTGTAAAAATATATACCATTTTATGCAAAAAAATTTACGTAGACTTTTAAGTAAAGTTTATGAAAAAATTTCCGTAACGTTGATTTTACGTTAATTTTTCTTTTTGTAGCGGCGCTATCAGTGTTATTTTTTTTATATTATCATTTATTATTATTTTCAATTATTAGAAATAACATACTACTTATTTTTGAATTTAACGGTGATGTTTACCTGATAACCAATTAACTTTTACGTCATTTACGAAATACAACTCTATGTAAATTAAAAATACAACTCCATGTAAATTACAGTTTGAGAGTCAATTATTAAAATTATCATCATTTATTTTCTTTTATTCTATATTCTTACTTATCCTATTTAATAAGCATTATTGAAAATAAAACTCACTCTAAAGTCAGCTTTCAAGCTAACAACACCTAATTTAAAGAGTTTTTTTACTTAAACAATTAAAAGAACAAATAACCCTTGCGGACTTGAAATATACCCTTGTGGATATTGTTCGGTTGAGGACTTAAGCTGACCTTTGTGTCTCTTTAGGACCAACCTATAAAAATATAAGCTTAGCTCCCCGCTACATTTTTTTTTAGATAAGAGGGATAAAATATAAATTGGAAATATACCATAAAATAAATGAGCAATAATTTTAGTAAATTATTCGATCTTATAAATTTATTATAATATTAGTAAATATTATTCAAGCTTAAGATCTTATGAAAATTGTTTTGTTTTAATTTTCCAACATTTTGGCTTTCTTTTGAAGGTCTTCTTCAAATATAATAATAAATTTCCCTGAAGAAGACCTTCAAAAGAAAGTCGAAATATTGGAAAATTAAAACAAAATAATTTTCATTAAGATCTTAAGCTTGAACTATATTTACTAATAATAAATGAGCAATATGTAGAATAAAATATGCAACAACAAATTAGGCTCTACTCTGCAATTTGAATCGTTAAAAAAAATTAATCCTAAGCAATGGATAATTGGTGTTCTGTAAAAAATTCAGTTTGATATCATTTGAAATTAGCCCAGCAAAAAATAATACTTGCCTGGAAGCAATTTTTTTCACAATGATCCACCTAGAAGCAATAGCTGCCAAACAGTGCTTATTTTACACATTCCAGGATATATTATATTAATCTTCTATAGAATACAAAACGAGAAACTACTTCTATTTTTTTTCATTTAATTTATACTACTAATAGGATTCGAACTAGGAAATCTGCAATTAAGAAGCATTAACTCTCCACTCAATCACTTCTGCCACAAAGCTTTACTAAGTATGAATGGTTGAGTTTTTGTGTTACTTTTACTTTCATTAAATACTATATGTAGTATTTACTGGTACTCATGTATTTTAAACATTACCTTACGTTAGTGCTTCTCGGAAGCAATAAATTTCAATTTAAAACTGTTTTGTTCTTGTGACAGATTATGTACAAACGACAATAGTTTTCGTTTTATGTCGTAATTATTTAAAAATAAAAAAAGCATTTGAAAAAGTTTCTCTAAAACTATCAAATATTTACAAAACTGAATAAAATTGTACTTTTAGCTTGTGAGAATGCACATTGAGATGCAATAATTAAGATTTTTTTTTCTGCTGGGAAGTCAGAATTTTTTATTTAAACGTCGAATTCAAGTTTTTGTTTTATAAAATTAGCAGACATTGTTTGCTATTAACGGAAAGTGGAAGCTTCACATTTGAAGCGAAAATTTGTAGAAATTTTAGTGTCTTTTAAATTAATTTTTTTTTGGAACTTAATTATCTTTACTAAAATTTATAAAAAATGACAAAAAATTTTATAAGTTAATTAATTTGTGTATTTAGTCATTTAATACAATTTACTTTCTAACAAGTTTATTTATGCGGCTTGAGAATAACAAAATTTGTGAATTCGCCTTACAAGCTGGCGATCAATTTTAATCAAAACTTTTAATCGGGTATTAAAATCTTATGCTCTTATCCAAAAAAAGTTGAAGTAAAATTTATGAAAAAATTATATGAAAAATTTCCATAACGTTGACTTTAAAGCCAAGGGATAAGGGGGTTAATCTGGATAAAAAGCTTAATTTAAATTGTTAAAACCTTTGATCAAATTATAACATTCGATAGCGATTGATATTGCAGACAGTTGCAATTTGCCTCCAGTTTTACTAAAAATATATTTTGTTTTTTTAATCTTTAATCCTATTACGCACAGCTTCTTGGACCAAAAACTGAACCTAAAAGACCAGGTTTTAAATTGCTGTTTTATTTTTTTATTAGTTAGTTGAGATTTTTTGATTGTTCATCTCTTTTTTTTTCTTTTTTAATTCGCCTATAACATTTCCACGTTTGAGGGGTACTAATTGTATTTGTAATTTTCCAAAATTCTCTTGCTGTTCTGTATTCTGTAAGAAATCAAAACGAGTGGAATTATAAAAATATCGCTCATGAAAATATTCATGAATTTCGTATATTTTCTAATTAATTTTTTGACGTTTTGAAAATATAATAAAACAATAAATTATATTTCAGCAATTTTTTTTGGATGGAATAACACGGAGAAAAAGGAATCCGAAAGTGGAATACAGAACAGCCAAATAATTCGGTTTTTTTCATTTTCTCCAAAAAATAATGGCGATTCGGAATACAGAACAGCACTGAATAGTGATGTGTTGTCAGCACAAGCTCAACCAAAATAAGTCAAAATACTTATTTCATGATACCTATCGATAAACCCTTTAAATACAGTTATAAATTCGAAAATAGAAATTTACGTGCTTACTTTTAGAAGCGTTACACAAACAAGTACACAATAACTTCTCTTAGATATAGAATTAGAATAAGGAGCGGGAACAAGTCACCTGGTCACTGCGGCCAAAATAAACCTATTGTGACACTCTTCCCAGAGTCTACTATTCATTAAGAATTCAGAAACTTCTTTGGGTGATTTGTCCGCCATTTCCGATGGTTGTATATTAGGTAATGTTGTCTTAAGTAGCGAAAATGGGTCCAAATAAGACCATTACAGTGACACAATATGTGTTGTGCTGTCTTTTCATCTTCGTTACATAACCTGCAGAGGTCATTATGACTTGTCCTCATATTCGCCAAGTGTTTCAATACTCTGCAATGTGAAGTCAGGAATCCCGTGACAATGCGAATTTCTGACCGGGTCAAGCTAAGTAATACCCTTGTTCTCTTCTGAGATCGGAATGGCATGAATGTTTTCGATACCCTGATACCTGCTGTTTCCAGCCAGTATTGTTGTTTTCCTTATTGATTTCTCTTGATTAGAATTGATAAAAAAAAAAAACGTATACGTGTATCGGAGGTGTAAAAGTATACATCTGGGACTACGTCAAAATTATGCTGAAAGTTTTCCTTTTTTTGAATCTTCAATTTGCAGCAAACTTATGTAAAACACTACGATAAATATTTTTGTGGAATCTTTTAACATTCTAATTCTGAAATTAATGACTGCTAAAACGACCCATTAATCGAAGAGTTAGATTATTAAAAGGTTAAAAAAAATTATTTTTAATAAAATGAAGGATTACCATGTTTACTTTCTCTGATTTACAATGCAAATTTGGGAAAAGCGGAAAATTTTAATTCACAATTTGACGTAGGAAACGACGTTAATTTTGCTCTTTTCTAAAATAATTTGTGATCAGAACCTTGTGATTTTTTTTGTGTGTTGCACAGTGTTATTTTTTTAAGAAAATTTAAATCTATAAAGTTTTTGGCTTGCCTGGGGAATAAGCAAACAGCCAACCAGTAGTTCTCAAATTAATATGAACAGTAAAATATTCTTGATTAATTTATTTGTTTTGCTGAATCTTTTACGATATTATATAAAACTTATTTGTTTAGCTTCTATATTTCTAACCATAAGGTCCATCTTCAGGATCTTATAAGGAATAAAATTTTTTAATTAAAATATTCGCTTAACTTGAAAGAATCTTTGAAAAAATTTCATGTGATGCCAAGCCATCTTAGGAAATTTAACAGTTTTTAAGTGTGAAATTAGTTTGAAAATTTCGACGCAATATAGTGTACAGCGATTTGATTTCTAATTTAAAAATGCAGAGTTTCTAGATTAAAAATCAATGTAAAACAAATGACAATCAGTGATGGTATTGCATTTCATAGAAGAAATACTTCATAATTGACGTTAAAAATAAAGAAAATAGCAGAGAACAATTTAAGAAACCATAGAAATTTGGCTAAAGTAAATATTAAAATTATGAATTTGTATTTTTTATTTCTAGGTAAATTAATTAAAGCTACTCAAAGATTGAGTGTTTTATTACTTTTTCGTGCCATTGTGACAATAGATACACACATATATGATTGCACTTATTTGTACTTAGAATAGAACATTGGCCCATTTAAATGAGTCAAAATTAAATTATTTTAAAAATTCTAATTAAAATGAGTCAGTCATTCCAATTTAGAAAAGCAAATATGAAACAAAAATTTAAAAACAGAAATGAATGATTGTATGAAAATGTATGAAATAAAATTTAAAAATAAAAATAAAAGCTAAAGCAGTAAAGCATTTTTAGTTTAACTTAAGTGGTTTAAATTAAGCAACATTTTCATTAAAAAAATATTAAAGTTTTCCATAGAATTTAGAAAATTATTTAAATAATATTTTTTTAATTTCTTAAAAAGCGAATTTTGAAAGCCATTTTTAGGTAGATATTTTAGCTTTTAAAAATTTCAATGCAAGTTAACAATTAGGACTTTGTTTTTGATTTAAATATATGTAAGTGATGAAATTGTTTAGAAAATTCATTAAGACAACTTTTGATAGTTAAAATTAGGATTTTGTGGGCTAAATAACCGATTTTTGGCTAAAACTTTTCAACAAATTTTGGGTGGATAGTTAATCACACAATCTCGTTATTTAATATTTTTAATTTAATGTTTAACCAAAAGCTTTATATATTTGACTTATAAAATCTTAACTTTAACTATCGGTAACTTGTAATATGACGCTGAGATATTGTCAAAAATATCTGTTTCAAGTCTTCAATACTACAATTTCAAATACCAGGCTTTATTTTTAAAATACTTTTTTAATAATTCTCATAATAATTTTCTATACGAAATCACTGTTTGCTTTTATTGCAAATTAATTGTTTTAGTGATTTCTAACATCATTTTTAATTGTTTTCACTATAGAATTTAACAATTTAGTAACTAATGTACCGTAAGCAACAATCAGCAAAAGATTACGGCTGTCGAGTACAACAACCCAATTGACTGCATATATTATGTACAACAACCAAAAAATTTTTAAAGTCATTAAACTCAAATGAATTATGCTTTAAGCAGCAATACATTAGAAAAACTGAAAGAATATCGTTAAAAATGTAACAGAATCGTTATTTGTTGTTCTTAATTTTTTTAAATCATATAATTACACAAGTTTACGAATTTAAGTCAATTTTTGGACCAAAGCAATTGAAAAATATGTCCAATATAAGCTTTATCGTTATCTCTTAAATGAAGGAGGTGAAGCGGCATAAATGTACATTAAAAAGAATCCAAAATTCCATAACAAAATGTCCTTCAGTTCTCATTAACAATGTTTTTAAATATGCTTAGTAGTTTTAAAAATATTATAAAAGTTCTTACGAAAAAATACCTTTTTTAAGCAAAATTAAGAAATTTTTAACTTTCAAAAAATTATTTAAAATACAAAGAGACAAAAATCCATATTTCATTTTATTCAAACATATAGCCTCTTAAGTTTCAAATAAAATGAGATATATATTATTGAAATCAATGCACAACTTTTGAATTTATTTACAATTAAGTCAATCTTTCATCCAGTAAAAAACACTATTTTGTTAGAAACAAATGTTGCCATATGCGTTCGCATATTTACTTTAATTGTACTGTGAGAATTTTTTCACAACGAAGTAGCCTCACTTAATTGGGAATAAAAAAAAGTTGTGCATTGATTTTAATAAAATGTAGATCCATTTCTTTGAAACTTATGAGGCTATATGAATAAGAAAACTCTCCGGTTTCTAATTTACTTTATTTGAAATAAATTTTTGAAAATTAAAAATTTATAAATTTTCCTTAAAAAAAAGGCTTATTTTCATTAAAACTTTTACCATATCAGGTTAACTCAAAATACCCTTTAATGCTGAATTTTTGATTTTTTTCAAAATCAATTATAACAAAAAAGTTGCTAGTAAAACTCACAAATGCAATGTCACCTCTTGAATTTATAAATTTAGAGCCAATTTGAAAAATTAAATGCAGTTTTGAAAAGACTTTGAGAACAGTTTTCAGTTACTGTAGTTTTAATTTAATTATGAAATTTTTTTTTGGAGAATTTTGTAAGCAAAAAAATTCCAGTTGTTTGATATGCTTTTTAAGCCACTTATAAAATAATTTTGTTTTTGAATTAGTAAATAGTTTTGAAGACTTTTAAAATTTACCTGCTCTTTGATTTAGTCAGGATTTCGATTTGATCCTGGAAATCGGCAATAATTTCGTTGTGCTTCTTTTTCAGCAACATGGCAGTTTCTTCAGATTCCAAATGAACATCTTCAAGCATTTTACGCATTTTTAATAGTTCACTATCACGTTTGCGATTGGCTTCAAACTAAATAACAATTAAAATAGTTCATAAATAAATAAAATGAAAACTTAAATGATGACAAAACAAATTAACTTCAAATGAAATTATTAAAAAAAAAAAAAAAAAAAAATTATAATAAAAAGTTGAGCCGCAAAAGAGCTTTTTAATAAATAAAACAAAATTTCTAAATAAATTATACTCGTATAAGAAAGGTACCACACATGAAAGCTATTTAGCCTTTACACCCATGTTCTCAAATTTTTGTTAAGTCTGCACTGGAAATTTTTTCCTCAAAAGAACACTACAGCTTATAAGTAAACAATTTTTACACACAAAGTTGTTGTTTGGCTTTCCGATAACAGGGCATAAGTGGGTATGTTTTTGAAAACGATCTTAAATTTAAGAGTTCTTATAAAAGAAATCACTTTAATTCCATTTCGTATCATTGACGTCATAAACTACAACTAAACACAACAGCTCCAACCATTTCTACTGAAGAAAAACAAAAAGAGGCAGCTGATCTATGGGCTATAACCATCTATCGCTTTTAGTTTTGCACCAGAAAATTAGAAAACTTTGATAAGTTGTTTTTTGAACTGTCAGTGCTAAGTGTTCTGTATTCTGTGATCAACACATAGCGACGACATTTTTGATAATTTATAGTAAATCCTTATTACAGTTTATAATATTGATAAATAGCGATGACTGTCGATACCAATTTGGTATTATGTAAGTAAGTTTGCTATTAATAAATATTGTTGTCTTGCATACAATTTTTTTTATCAAAAATTTTAAACCAACTTAAATTATATAATAGTATTTTGTTTTATTAAATCTGAGAAATAAAATTATCGGCAAGCCCGGGCTAGTGTTAGGGAATACTAAATTGGATGTCGGCAACGATAAAAAGTGATGTTGCTTTGAAACTCAGAACGAGTTTGCCGACAACAAATTTAAGAAGGGTCATTAATTCATTGTGTTTATTTTTGTTTTATGCTTTGTTGCTTTTTGAAAAATAAAGTAAAATTTGTTTGTCAAGCGTTCAAGTAATTAGTCTCACAAAATTATATGGCGATTTGAAGACGCTGCTTCAATTAATAAATTTCATATATGTTGTTTTTACAACACGCGTGTCCCAGTAAGCGTATAGTTTTTTAATTCAGTGTTATTTCTTTTGTTTAAGAGGCAACTCTAAAATTTTGTAACTGTTTCGTATATTTATTTCGATTATTAAAAATGCAGCGCTTCACGAAGCAACACGTTATATTTAAGTGTGATGTAACAAAGTGAAGTCAATGGCAATTTTTCGAAAAAAACATCTCCGATGAAGCGTATTTCCATTTAAATAATTTTGTAATAACGAAGTTCTGGACGACAGAGATCTTTTTTTTTACAATACCTGAATGATATGTGGACGTGAAACAATCAATTTATTGCAGCATAAGATGGAAAAGAGCACTCTTGCTAGGTGCAATGAAAAATTTTACCAAATTAATGAAATATTTCACTAAATTAATGAAATATTTCACTAAATTATTGAAATATTTCATTGATTCAATACTTTTGCAAATACAATGATATACTTATTTCATTATATTAATGAAATATTTCACTAAATTAATGAAATATTTCACTAAATTAATGAAATATTTCACTAAATTAATGAAATATTTCATTGATTCAATACTTTTACAAATGCAATTAAATATTCAACACATAATTTATGAAAATTTTATTTAATCATTGAAAATTTTTAATTTGAATCGTTTCATTGTATTTAAGTAAAAATTTTCGCTGGGAATTAAAAATTTTTTCTCTCAAATTCTTAATCATAAATGCAACATTTCAGAACTAAAGTGTTGTCAAAATTTACAAATGTCTACTTGTTTTAGGAAAAAAACAATGAGACTTATGTGTTCCGTTTGTCATCAAAAGCTTAAAGCCCCATTCCATATAGTCTTCAGTTAACTAATAATTACTGTTTAACTAATCAAAGTTAATTAAAATAGTTTGAAAAATTTTTTTGTTTAGGCTTACCTGGTGTTCAGCGCCGCCTTCAGCTTCTTCAAGGCGTTCAGACATTTGAATGACTTGGACGCTGAGATCGGCTTTCTCGCGTTCGATCTAATAAAGAAAAATAAAATAAATTAATTGTCTGGAAATAAACACACACGCACTCAACAACAAGTATTTTTATTTATTTAACCATTTATGTGCTAATTAAAAAAAAAAATAGAAAATTTATTTTACAAGCAACACCGAGCGTGTAAAACTCTTTCAAAATATTTTAAGAAATTTTCAAGCAAAAATATACTTGGTGTTTGTTTCATTTGTAATAAAAATTCAGCACATTAAAGGTTACACTCACAAAAATATATTTTTGTTGTGCAAAAATTTTATTTAACTAGACAAAAATAAATTTTTACTTTAATAAAAAGCATACAAGTATTTTATTTCTAATTAAAGAAAATTTGCCATATAATTTTTGTTTAAGCCTCATAAAATCTAATAACGTTAAAATTGTTTTAGGCTTAAATAAAATTAGCGTACATTAAAGGATGCTCTTATTACGGTTTACAACTCAACTCAGTTGAGTTGAAATTGACATAACTGCTGTTGAAGATTTTTTCTATGCGTTTGCCAACTAGTGTTGGCATTTTAGTCTTTATTTCTAGCATTTAGCCTCTAGCTTTTTTCGAAGATTTTTTTCGTTTTCAAAATAGTTTTAAAATGCATAAATAGCGTATGCATAAATAAGCAAATTATACATAAACTAAGGCTGAAGAAAATTTATTTCCGAACACAAATTATTTATGTTTGTATTCTTGAAATCGATATTGTGACAAATTTGTATGAAAAATTTGTCATAATTTATACTTGAAATCGTTATTAGTCACTTTGTATGCCAGCCTTACTCTTTTAGAGGCAGGCAAATGAGTTTGTTCTGTAAAATCCAAGCTTGAATTGAATTAAATGTATATTTTGTCTGCACAATGTTGAATTGAGTTGCTACTACTTTTAAATTTTCAGAGAAAGTCGCATTGTTTGTAGAAAAGAATCAAAAATTTTGAAATGCAAGTTAATGAGTTGGTCAGAGGAAAAATGATTTCAGGAAAGAAAAAAGTGTTGGGCTGCTCCTTATAAAATAAATGTGCTTTATTTTCAGCATGTTCTTCATATCGTAGCTTTATTTTTCAAGTCAAAATTATTTGAAATGGCTTAATAGTGCTGCAGAAAACTGTCATAAAAAATCTTTTGAAACAAAAATTTGGTTCGAAATAATTCCATATAAAATTTTTTGATAGTAATTCTGCTGTTCCGCGATTTTTATTACGGTAAAGCGATTTAAAGATCCTCTGCATTGAAATCAAAATATTTAGGTAAATTATGCTATTTGCAGCCATGTGTTAAAATAACTTTATTTCCTTAGTTTTTGTTTTTTTATGTTTTTTTAGAATCTTAGTAAGTATATGGCAATAAAAAATCAAGAAAATTTTTAGTTTTAAGCTATTATTTTTTAACCTTTTTCCTACCTTTTTTGTGATTTTAGCCAATCTAGCTTATTTACTTTCTTACTCCTAGCAACGCTGTTTTCAACTGCACTGACACAAGACTTGTATGTAATCGGTAATTACACAAAAAGTTGTAATTTCCACATTTCAACTAAACTAGAGTTGAGTTGTAAAATCCAATAGGTATCTTCCTGCATTGGCATTAATATTATAATTTTGTTTAAAGAATTTAAGTATTTTTTTTCATTTATTATAAAAAAATTAAAAAAAAACCAAATTCTTTTGCTGCTTGAATGACAGCAAATGCAAAAGTATAACGACTCGTTTTTTATTTTTTAAATTAATAAATAACCCAGAAATAAAATTTTCTAATAAAAATTTTTATATTTATGCATTTTCTTAATAATTTTGTACATGTTTATTGATTCAAATAGACCTGAACGATTTTTCTGTTTATGAAAGAAAATAAATTAGAAATTCATAAAAAGCAATAGAAAGATGTTTTTGTAATGCATCACTGAGAGAGAAACAACTCGGAATATTAAAGGCAAAATGCCAAGAAGATCACATAAAACGGTACATAAACAACAATGAACTGAACTACGGCAATTTCCAAATGCAACAAAATTTTGTTGCACATTTCTTTTTAATAGATTTTTTATCTTGTATGATTTTTTTTTTAATAAAAGCTGACCGCCCGCAACAATCAAATAAATGTAGTAAAATTCAGGTTTTGCATCTGCTTTTGTTTTACTATTCTTATTTATTTTTTTTGGGGTCAAAAATTTACTAATTAAACGAAGAGGGTAGCCAGCAAAACCATTAAACAAACTTGGTTATACTCAATTACATGGCCTAAATAAATTAAAGATTTTCTGTTTTTCTTGCAAAATTAAGAAAATGATATCAAGCATGTTTGGTTGAATTCAGGTTCCAACAAAAATTTTGTTCGCACAAAATTTGTTTTATAAGTAGTGACGGAATTTACTTATTTAAGAAAAATTGTTGTCCGAACAAAATTTTTGTCCGCACATAATTTATTTTTATGTAACTTAAAGAGAGTAGCAGTAGTAGCAGCAGATCAAGACTTCATCTAAAACAAAAATTACTCAGACTGAATTAAGCCACTAGGTCCAAAAAAATTTTATAGAATTTTTTTTACATTTGTGTGTAATGGCTGAATACACCAATTTGTTTTAAACAGAGTTGTTGTCCGAACAAAATTTTTTTTTATATGTGGGTTGTAGAATCTCTCACAAAGAGAGCACTAGTAGGTCAAGTAAGGGTAACATTCAATTCGGCTACTTGTACTAAACAGAATTTTTGGCCTAAAATAAAATTTATATACTCGTACATGTAGTGGCTGAATTCAATCATTTGCTTATTTTATATGTGGCTTGAAGAGTCTTTCACAAAGCGAGAGAGAGAGAGAGAGAGAGAGAGAGAGAGAAGGAGAGAGTAAAAAAGAGAAGAGACAGGGAAAAATAAAGAGAGAGAGAGACAGATAGAGAAAAGAAATATCTTCTACATAACGAGTGGTTTAATACAGCCTCACTTAACTTTTGGTATTGCAGGCTGTGTAACCAGTGGCTAGTTTCTGTAACTAATTATATGCGTGAACTTCTCACATCGAAAATTGTGAAACAAAAAATTCCACCGTTTCTCGATTTTTGAGTAAAAAGCATTTCTGTAGTTGAATGGAAAAAATTGCAAAGCTGTTACGACTTTATTTTCCAATCATTCAAAAGTCAAATACAATAGAAAGTGTCAAAAAAAAAATAATATAAAATGAATGTACGTCTACATGACATTTTTGTTTGTATGAAATATTTTTAGTACAAAATATGAATAAATACTCGTATTATAAAAAACATTGAAAAATGTTGCGGGCCATTCACCTTTATAAATTTGCTATGCCCCACAAAAAATCATTTAAATAAATTTTTTTTAATATAATTTAAACGATTTAAATTTAGTAATTATCATTTTTACTCTGTTCTCATACATTTTGCACTGTAAGTCATTTTGATAGTTGTAATGTGATGTTTTTTGCAAAATTTTTATTACAGAAAAACTCCCATCTTTCCAATAACGTACGTTAAAATCACTGAAATAACAGTTTGCTCTCACAAAGAAAAGTTACAGAAATACAAAATACAATAAATGATATTTTGTTCCAATTCTCCTCGTTTTCTTTTTAATATCTTTTTAAATAACAAAAGTACAGAACAGAAATAGTGACTCGCTTTACAAAAAAACCTTTATGTAAAACTTAGCAAAAGTTGCCTTAAAAGTTCCTTTTCTCTATAATTTAATAAAAAACAACTTTTTTAATTTTTATATAAACATTTTCCTCTGTGTTACTTTAATAATTAGCTGTTTATTTTATTGTTTCCTTGAATTTTATTAACACATTTAAATTTAAATTTAATAATGAAAAAAAAATAAAAATTAATATTTTTTCTCGGTGTTAGTTAGTTTGCCTTTTAGTGTAAATAAACCCATGAATGATGACACATGGCGAACTGTTTGTATTTATAAATGTAGTTCAGTGAGTCATTGCGAAATGCAGGAATTTAATTTTTAAAAATTATTATTTTAATACATATACATACACATATACTTTGTGTACGCCTGTGTTTGTTATTAGTAAGAAAGAGTATGTGCTTATTTGATATCAAAATATTTACGAGCTTTATTAATTAGTGTCTTTTTAAAAATTATTCTTTTATTTTTTTCTGTTGCTGTGTGTATGAAAAAGATTTTAAAGAATTAAAGAAAAGTGTAGAAAGATATTTGGGAGACATTTTAATGATTTGAAAATTATTAAGCAGAAAGAGAAAAAAAAAAACTCAAAAGATATTAAGTCATGCACAAACAGCACATGCAACTGTTTTTATAATTATAAATAAAAAAAAAACATTTTTTTTTGTATAAAATGCATAAACTTATATACATAGAGCAATGAAGGTGTAAAAATAAATTTATCTTCTAGAATATTTTTATGTATGTATTTTTTTTTCGTAATTTTGTATATGTGTGTGTGCCATTTGTATTCGTTTTAAAAATTATCATTTTGTCGTTAAACAGCCAACGCAATTATTATTTAGTGTCACCTGCTTTTAAGAGAAGGGCGTTCAATAATTTTGGTTGTTGTTTTTTGCTACGCTTTTTCTTTTAATTATATACTCGTATATATTTTACATGTATACAAAATTTTGAAAAAAAAGCTGTGTGCTTGGAAAATAAATTTGACGTTTATTATGAAAGTATTATGGATTTTTTTCAAGTATTTAAAATTATTAATATTCGGTTTTATTGTAAGTGTTCTCCTCGTAGTCTAATTTACAGCAAGTAAATATAAAGTATATGGCTGGCTTTGCTGCATATAACTGTTTTCGGCACAACACTATACACAACAAGCATATTTTTTTGCTATCTAGTGCATTGATAAATAAATGATTATTTTATTCCTTTTTATAACTAAAAAAAACTTTTTCAGATACAGGGTAGATACTTATTAGACATCTGCAACAAATAACTTTTGTATTTATTCGTATTTACTCTCAGAGCTCACTTGCTGTTCAAGTTCTCATCAGTACTCGTAAATACTTGCGAAAACCTTGTAGCGAAAAATAGGAACAGGAAAAAAGCAAGTAGCTCAGCGAAAAAGTACTTAGAAACTTAAGTGCTGTCACACTTCAAAACAATAGAAAATCGGCAAATCATTCAACAAACATTGACAGATATTATAATAATATTTTTTTTGTTATAAGAATTTTTTTATTCTTCTATTGAAACGGTTAGTTTAATAAGTTTGAGGTCTATTTATTTTTATATATATTTGCTTCGTCAGGATATATTGTTATTATTTATAATAAAATTCCGTTTTGCATAATTGGAATTAGAGTGAGGAGCGAGAACAAGTCAGCGGGTCACTGCAGCCAAAATAGATATATTGTGACACTATTTTTAGGTTACAAGTTCTTCCTGAGCCTAGTATTCACTAAGAATTCAAAAACTTCCTTCTTTGATTTGTGCGCTATGTTCGACCGTTGTAGATAATGATAGCCTAAGTGTCAAAAAAGGGTCCAAATCAGACCATTACAATGACACAATATGGGTTCTGCTGTATCTTTATTTTCCTTACATAATCTGCAGAGGTTATTTTGACTGACGTGCTTATAAAATCTGTCCAGTAATAAATCCCGTGATAATTCGAATTTCTGACCGGGTCATAGCCAATAATATATTCGTTCTCTTCCGAGATCGGAATGTCATGAATGTTTTCGCTACCTTGATAATGTTTGTTTCCAGACAGTATTGTTGCGATTTTCCCTAAAAATTAGCTTAATAGAGCTCCAAGATAGTCTGCAGAATGGCTCTGGGCAAATGAACCTATTTGCTGTGCTTTTTCTTGCCAGTTCGTTTGCCTGCTTATTGCCTACATATTCTCTATGATCTCGTACCCATACCAAATGAATCCTGTTATTAGATGCTAGTCGTTTTAAGAGTTTTAGGCAATGCCAGACCAGTTTTGATCATATCTCAAAGGCACTGAGTGGCAGTAATGCCGCTCTACTGTCCGAGAGAATATAGATGTGACTGTTATTTGTATCTATTTCTAGGCTATCTTTTAGGCAGAGCTCTATTGAATGTATTTCGGTCTGAAAAACTGAGTTCTCTCGACCCATACTGACAAATAAGCTTTTTCTGTGGTTTAGACTAAATACCCCTGCTCAACCATTTTTGAGTTATCTGTACACCGTGCACTGGGCTTAAATCTATTCTGTTCCCAATTAACTCTATTCGTACTTAATTCAAATTGACACATCGGCAATCGAGTTCAAATTAGTATTTTGTGAGACAAATAACTGATTTTAAAATAGACGTTGAAACTATAATTGAAACTCAGTTTATGTCCCCTTTTTTTCTTTAAATGCATTGATTTCATTATTAAAAAGAAAACATTCCTTTTTCGAAAATTTAATATCTAACAGAAACAAATTTTTATCGTTACGTCTGATAACACCAATTTGATTAAGTATGAGTATGAACGTATCAGCATCAATGTTATTAATCATTATGAGCCAACGGGTCGTATGAGTGTTAACAATTTCAAATATTACTTATACCTAAACTTTGAATGCTCGTAGATGATACATAAGTAAAGAGAACCTTGCCGTTTTTCTTTTTCTACTTCCTGTACTTTAAACAAATTAATATTTTTAGATATATTTTTGTTTTCAGCCAAACAAAAAAAAAAAAAAAAAAATAAATAAATAAATAATCAGGAATTTACACACGAAATTCTAAAGTTATTTCTTGTTTTTAAGTATTTCTGGCCCAGGCCAAAAATATTTTCTAAATTTGTAAGAAAAAAAAACAACACAATTTTTTTTCCTTTTTATTCACTAGTTCTGTTTCTTTTTGTTTTTATTTAAAATGCAATAGAAAAGTGTTTTGTTGGTAAACTGTGCACAAGCAAATTGTGTACCTACATTTGCATACATGCACATGCATGTGAAAATTGTGGCGCTGCTAAATGCGTGTCGGTGGCAAATAATTTAAAAAAAGTCGCTAAATTTCCAAAAGCTAAGCAGATTTGGAAAAAGCGCTCTATTCGCTATTGCCCTTTCAAAAGTGTTTCTTGTTTTGTTTGATAAGAATTTTTTTGCTTAATGCACTCGTTTGTATGTTTATTTGTAAGTAGTTGCAAATACATATTGAGTAATTTTTTTTTAATTGAAATATTCTAGTTAGATAAACACACGAGCAGCAAAATAAAAAGAAATTGAAGTTCAATGCACAACATTTTATTATCTTTGTTAAATTGAAAACACTAGAGTAGTTCAATTTTAGACGCCGTCTTTTCTTCGTTTTTTCATTGCCCGATAATATGAAAACAGTTTTTAGAGAAAATTTTACTAATTTGCTCAAGTTTTGTTATTGCATTTGATTTCTTTAGTTGTTGCTGTTAAGGTGACATTTAAAAAAAAAAAAAAAAAAAAAAAAACAAAAAAAAAAAAACAAATTGTTCTCACAAGCAAAAAAAAAAAATAAAAATATCTGCAGTTTAAATAAAGAGTGATTTTTTTGCTATTATCTTTTTGGCAACACTAGTTTTGACAGCTCACGCACGTTTTGTATCTTGTGTCACTGTCAAACATTTTCAGTTTGGTCTATAATTTAATCATGAATCGTCTTACAAACGAACAACGCTTGCAAATTATTGAATTTTATTACCAAAATGCGTGCTCTGTTAAGAAAGTTCATCGCGCGCTTCTTCCATTTTATGGTCAGTTTAATCGACCTACTGAGGCTTCTATTCGGGCTATTGTAACAAAATTTCGCACCAAATTTACATTGTTGGACATTAAACCACCAACACGCTTACGTAGAGTGCGAACTGAAGAAAATATCGCAGCCGTATCGGCCAGTGTTGGTGATGACCGTGAATTATCGATTCGGCGCCGTTCGCAGCAATTGGGCCTCTGTTACTCCACTACGTGGAAAATTTTGCGGAAGGATTTGGGTGTGAAGCCTTATAAGATACAACTGGTGCAAGAATTAAAGCCAAACGACCTACCACAACGCCAAATTTTTGGTGAATGGGCTCTTGAAAAGTTAGATGAAGATCCACTTTTTTATCGAAGAATTGTGTTCAGCGACGAGGCTCATTTCTGGTTGAATGGATACGTGAACAAGCAAAACTGCCGTATTTGGAGTGAAGAGCAGCCAGAAGCATTGCAAGAGCTACCAATGCATCCACAAAAAACAACCGTTTGGTGCGGATTATGGGCTGGCGGCATCATTGGGCCGTATTTCTTCAAAGATGATGCGAATCACAACGTTACTGTGAATGGTGAGCGCTACCGTGCGATGATAACAAACTTTTTTTTGCCCAAAATGGAAGAGCTTGACTTGCATGACATGTGGTTTCAACAAGACGGTACCACATACCACACAGCACGCGAAACAATGGACCAATTGAGAGGCGAGTTCGGTGAACAGTTTATTTCACGCTTGGGACCAGTCAATTGGCCGCCCAGATCGTGCGATTTAACGCCTCTAGACTATTTTTTGTGGGGCTATGTTAAGACTAATGTCTATAGGGACAAGCCCGCTTCGATTGACGCACTGGAAGCCAACATTGCCAACATTATTCGTGAGATACCGGCCGAAATGTTGGAAAGAGTATGCCAAAATTGGACTAAGCGGATGGACCATTTGAGGCGCAGCCGCGGCCAACATTTGCATGAAATAATCTTCAAACATTAAATTATATCGACCCAACTATCGATCCAAATAAATATTTCATGCATTTTTCTGAATTTTATGTGTTTTTTTTTTTTAAATTTCCGATAGTTCTTATAAAATCACCTTTTAGAATTACATATGTTTAGCTTAAAGCTTAAAGATGTGAAAGAAACACATTTTTTATAGAAGAATTTACTTAAAAAAAAGAAGTTTTATAAAACAAATCAAGTGAATGGAGGGAAATAAGCGTTGGCTGGTTTACGTGGCGGCCTAACGGCCATCAAGTAAAATTGTAAGATTCCGTTTTGAAACACCTACTCGTCAGCACAGCAGAAAAATTATGTGACCTTAGGAACCATTTACTTTTTCAGAGCAGCACAATTTATCACAGCTTGGCCGATGTTTTAAGATTCCATTACTTTTATATTACAAGTGTTAAGAAGAGTTTTAAATGATTTTCACATAATTGTAATAAATAATTTGGGGCTGATTAAAGCCATTTACTAGATGAATAAATGACAAGATCTCTTGTCAACTTTTATTTCTTTTAATGGTTTTTTAAACTTTTATTTATGTGAAATTCTCTTGTCGTTTTTGCCGCGCAGAACGTAAGACTGGATACAAGAGTTTTAATTATTTAGAGGCTGCTTGGGTCAAACATTCCTCAACTCTGAAGAAGTGTTATACGAAAAAAAGAATATTCTAACACTACTCTCTCCCTAAGTCAAGTATTTATTAAGGGTTCAAAGACTTTCTTGGGTGATTTGTCCGCCATGATAGACGGCCGCATGTAGTGATGCTCCAAGTAACGAAAACAGCTCCAAATGATATTGACCTGCACTGGTCGTTTAGGTTGATTCTCATATTTGTTTCTATACTCTGCACTAATAATTACAACGACTTGTCAAAAAATCTAGTCAACTTAAAAAGTTTTGTTACAAAAAAAATCATGCTGTTGTCCCACTGTTACTTAATTTTATAAGAAACTCTATTTATTATTATTTCTATTTGTTTAAGCTAATACATATAATTTGTGTACGTAATGCTTGTGTATGAGTCATAAAGTTAAATTGTAGTGTTTATATCTGTATTACTGTGTAGGTTTCATGTTCATTTTAATTGTTCTAGATTTGGAATGTTCTTAGAAGAGTGTATGTAATAACACCTGGCAGTGAGTAGAAGGTTCTAGGCTAAGCTGCTAGTTCTACAAAAGGTATCTATATAAAGCAATGCTGAGATTGCCAGTTATGATCAGTTTTAGTAGAGACGATAAACAATAAAATAATTTTGTAATAAACCAAGCTCGAAGTGTATTTGAAACAGTTATAATAAAAGAGTGTGTTGAGAAACTGAACATCTTGTGTGTTGTGTTTATTTTACAATACCGAACCTTAGTAAACTAAACGTTTTTATAAAAGAGTAAAAACCTAACAGTATGATAGTGTAAGAATAATATTTAAAAAAATACTGAAAGACAGTCGTACGGCTCTCTAAACGTTTATTATTTTGATTGTGTCAAGATTGTATTTCTACGAACAAAGAAGCTTACAAAATCTAATGAAATTCTTAGCACTTGTATTACAGGGTAAAACTCCCATTAAGACACGTATGTTTTAATTCAACTTTTCAGCTTTATAATTTTTTTCGTTAACTTTCGTTTGGATTATGTGATCTCAATAAGTTTAATATGCGAATAATAATACTGTTTACAACTAGCATACAAGGTTCCTGGAGACTTTATTAAACGTTGGAAAAACTGTTGTTTATCAAAGGGTTCAGACATCTAAGAAGATCCTTTAGCTATATCCCCCGATTTGATTATATAAACCAAAAATAGCCGATATTGTGAGTCAACCATAAGACTTGTTGGAACCAATAAAAAAAATATCGCAGGTGATACAAAATTTAATTCTAAGAAGAAAATACTCAGAACATTTACTTGAGAAAATCGTATTTTCCAAGTTTGTGATTTGTGATTAAAAAAAAGAAAAATAAATAAATAATGGAGGTGGTGGAAAATCGACTTCTATGAAGAATTTTCTTTGAGATATTCTAAATGGTAAAGACCGGCTTCGCTTACAAAAGTTTTTCACATAGAGAGTTTCACGTTGGCTCCAGTTACAAAAGTTTTAGTGTGAAATATTTATTACTCATTTTGAATTGGACTTTTAGAAGTCCAAAAATTCGAAAATACGAAGAAAATTAACTTTATATATTTTTTTTTTTTTTTTTGGGAAAACAATTTTTTACGAAATGTGATTTTATTTTTATTTTTAAATATGGCGTATGTATCTAAGTAAGTTTAAGCTGACATATTATCTCTAACCATATTGTGGTAGAAGTTATACTGAACTTCAGCAGAAATGATACCAAATTCTACGCTAAACAGCTGGCAGCACATTGCTGGCTCTAATACTATATAAACAAAATTGGTGTAACTGCTTATGTTTTGTAGACTAGAACATGAAACGTCGAAATACGTTATGTCTCTGTAGATTAGTGCGTAGGTTACTAGTCTATTATATGAATCTGGGGATAGTTGATTTGATGTTTTCTGTATACAAGTGAAGAAGCTTTACGGATATGTGTTGTTTAAAAAAAATGCCCACTGGTAAGAAGAGGTAAAATTCTAAATAAAATGACAGATTTGTAAAGACAAGAGGTTTCAGCGTAGCGAAAACACTCAAGTTATTTCATTTTCAGAAGAGAACAAATGACTTGCTATGTCTGACCCGTTTTGGATTTGGTATTGTTACGGGATTGATGACTTTGCATTACAGAGGTATGAAATTTGCACCCGTTTTTGTTACTTATAATAACACCTACAAATGTCTGATATGGCGGACAAATAGCCCTAGGAATACCAGTGTTAGGGGAAATTTTTAACTTGAGAGTAATGAGTAACACAGTGACCAGGTGACTAGTTAACACGTCTGATTTTAAATCTTCTGCTGATAGGATATTGCAAAACAGGAATAAAGTTGCTGTGATAAGTGTTGTTTCTGTCAAGACGTACAGGTGTTTTACTCCTATCTCAAATTTAATTTGTGTACATATCTCGTACATAAGATTTTGAAGCCCGGTAACTACATTATACCGCATTGAGCATGATATAATAAAACAGAAGCAAGACAGAAACAACTGACAGATTGGTATGCTAAAATATTCTGTAGGTCTTTTAGGGACTTCAGAAAGACTACATGGACAAACAGACTTATGGACATCGTTTAATAGATTCTGCTTTTCATAAAGATTCAGAATATATAGCCTTTTTCCAGTGACCCATGTACGGTGTAGATATTACAAACGGCATCACAAACTAATAAGGCCCCTTGTTACTTTCAATGAAAGGTGAATACCTGTACTTGTACTTTTGTTATTGGTACCGTATTAATCACGAAGTAAGTCTATAAAAGCTTTGTAATTGCCTTCTTACTACGAGGTTGAATATGGTCACCGCAAATATAGTTTCTTCTTCACATAAAATATTATTATTAATTAGAATCATCTAAACATTATTATGATCACGGTAAACATGTTTCTAGTTATTTTTAACCATATTATGCTTACCGTCATAGATCAATCATAGCATTGTCATATTATTTTTAATAAAATTTTAACTGAAACCATAAATATGTTTATAGCAAACATAATAATGGGGAAAATATGGTTGAAAGTAATTTTTTTGCTATTTTGTCGCTTCCGGAACCATATAAATAAAGTGAGTATAAAACGAAAACTTAATCGTTCACACTCAACTGAGGTTTGTGGCTGAAGTGATATTCGAAAGTTCGAATCCTGGTAGAGTCAAATAAAATTTAAGAAAAAAAAATTCTAGCCCACTGTATTATGTAATAAATAAATATAAATTAATAGAAACGAAAAAGTCAATGGAATAAAAAAAAAATTTATTTATACAAAAAATTTATATTAAATTTTTTTAAAATTCATATTAAAATTAAAAAAAAAAATATTTATATAAAATAATTATGTAAAGGGTCCGCCATCGAACGTTTTTTTTTTCAACAAGTGCTTATTTCGTGAATGGTAACACTTAGCTCATATCTGATTTGACAGATAATTAGTTTTATCCTTCTGCTGAAAGAATATGGTTGTGTATACGCTTGAACAATGCTGGGAAATATTGCGACATTACTTTGAAAATCATGGTAATGTTGCAGAATGTGTGCGAAAATTACGTACAGATTTTGGAAGAAGAGAAGCACCGTCAGCTCCGTATGTTCGTTATCTTGTCAAAAAAGTGAAAGAAACTGGCATCCTCATCAATAAACCAAAGCGTGAAAAGCCAAAAACAGTGCGTACACCCGAGAATATTGCTGCTGTGGCAGAAAGTGTGCGTGAAGCGCCATCAACATCAATTCACCGTCGTTCTCAACAATTGAACATTTTGGAGACATCATTGAGACGAATTTTGCATAAAGACCTTGGTATGATGCCATACAAAGTCCAATTGGTTCAGGAGTTGAAGCCAACTGACCATCCAATGCGTTTTCGCTTCGCTAAGTGGGCCTGCGATCGACTTACAGAAGATGCCGATCTTGCCAAAAAAATCATGTTTTCAGATGAAGCTCATTTTTAACCTTGGCGGGTATGTAAACAAGCAAAATTTTTTTTTGCCCTTACCATGGACTAAACCGCACTATCTGCAGTTGAAATGTATTTTTAAATTTTTATGATTTAAAAATATGTATATGTAGATAGATGCATATATAAATCTAACCATACCATGTTTCCACCAGAATATGGTTACCCCAACCATATTTTCCTTTGCATACCTTAAGGACTAGTCCAATGATATGATTTGTGACCAGATTCGCTGATATCAAAATTATTGATTACGATTTGAAATACAATTTTTGAAAAATTTTTCATTTGTTACAAAAACTACTTGAAGTCTACTTTATTTTTCATTGTACTTGTAGTTTTAGGACTGGTACCGTATTAGTCACCAAGTAAGTTTTTAAAGAGTTGCAATTGCCTTACTGCTACGACATTGCAATGTTAAAGTATATAGTTTATTTCATGAAAAAAATTAATAAAGACCGGTCTTTATAGCTTAAGGTTTTGTTACTACATATATTTCTCCAGTTGGCTATTTACTCAATTAGTTGTTTTTTAAATAAAATTTTACAATTTAAATTTTAGCAAATTTTCCTTAATTATAAAACTTAAAAAGAATTTTTTTTTAATATAAGAAAAAAAAATAACTTACCCGTTGACGCAATTCGCGTTCAACTTCAAGATCATCTTGGAGTAAACGGATTTTATCCTGGAAAAACAAATAATTACTGGAGTTATGAAACGCACATAATTAAACAAATAAAAATTGTATTTAATGCACATACTAACTACATTTTTTAATTAATTAAAATGAGGGATGATATAAAAAAAAAAAAAAAATCACTTGAATTTTGTAATTAAAATTTTCTTTTTTGTTGCTTTCAAAAATTACTGATTACATAATAATTCCATTTTTAAAAATATTTCTCATCATCTTTTCAAATAATTTATGAATATTTTCGGTACACGCACACGCACACACCAACACCAATTCAAGCACACGTGTACATACACAAATATCTATTGCTGGCTAAATCTTTAGCTTTATAAAATTAATGTGAGTGTGAGGTATGTCTTTCTGATGGGTGTGTGTGTGTGTGTGTGTGTGTGTGTGTGTGTGTATTTAATTTCAAACTTTTGCACTCATTTCATAACATTTTTCTTATATGTTTTTGGCTTTTAAATTGTTTTTAGCATTTTCATTTCATTTTATTGCTAAGACAAAATTTGTTTAACAAAATTTTTAGACTTGCTAAATAATTACGAGCAAAAGTTTATACATTTTTTTTTTTAATTTTTTAACACTTTTTTTTGATATATTGATAAAATCAGTTGTAAAAAGCTTTCCTTAAAAATATGAGGTTTTTTTTTTTTTTTTAATTTTTGTAACAAGTCAGCGCATTTTTTTTGTGATGTTCAGTCTTACCTCAAGACGAGAAAGAGCACTTAAATCGGCCGTATATTCAATGTTGATATCAGCAGCACCTGGTCCAGTGGAGGTGGCTCTATAAGAGTATTTAGATGTACGCACAGCTTGTGATGAAGACATTTTGTTTAGTTTGCTTTTTCTTTTTTTTTTTTAATAATTAAGTTTTAATTTTCTTTAATTTTGTTATAAAAGTTTTTGAAATTTCTTGTTTGTTTTTATTTCAAATATTTTTTTATTTTTTATTTTTTATTTATTTTTTTTTTTTTTGGTGAAAAAATGTTTACTTCGTTTCGCGTATGTAAAAAAATTCCCAAAGATTTTCTTAATGAAAATTTATTATTCAATATTGCTTCCTTTCTTCTTGTGATATCACACGCAACAGCTAAATTCAAAAAGTAGTTGTCACCGAGTCACCGTATAATTCGTAATAAACGTCGGAGTAAGGCTGGTGATCTACTGAACAAGAGATCCCGGTGTCGTTCGAATAAAGAGTATTTCGTTGTAGTGCCAGCATGATCAATCTATTCCTCTATTTCTACCAAAAAAAAAAAAAAAAAAAATATTTTTTATTGCTCACACACAAAAACAAAAGCAAAAGGAGCCAAAAATTTTTTATTTTAATTTTCTTTTAGAAAAATGTTTTCTTAACTCAGGCACACGTTCATAACATTGAGTGCAACAATGTGAGTTCGAGCAAAAATACTTTTTGAGTATTTCTGTATCTGTATTTCTGTTTGTTTGTAAATTTTCTAATGCTAATGGATTTTTTCACGCATTTTCCTTTTCACACTTTTCTTAAATTTTTTTTTTAGATATTTGTGTTAATTGCCGTTTATTTTCTCTCCTATTTTGTTGTTGTTAATTCTCATTTTATTTTTTTTTCCTTCTGCTTGCATTTTCTTTGGACATTAAGTTGAACAACACTTTTATTTGAGTGTGCCTTCGTGTGTGCATAGTGCGTGTGTTTGGTTTTCTTTTGCTTGTGAGTGATTTTACCTGTAATTCAGCATAAAATTTTGTTAGTTTCCTTAACTTCTTGTGTGTTGGCTTGTATTGTTTATGTTTTTTACTGCTTAAAATTTTTTCAAATTTGATTTATTTCTTACTTTTCCTTTGAACTTTTGGAATAAGTTTGTTTTGCTATTTTTTTTCTCTTTTCAATCTTGCTCTAGAAATTGCTTTCACTTTTTTTAAATAATTTTGAAATAAAATTTTGTTTTGTCGAAAGGAAATCATGTCTTTTTGGTTTTGATTGATGATTTTGTGGTTGTTTGATAAACAAATTTAACAATATTTTTTCTTTTATATTCGATATAATTTTTACAGGGTTTTTAATGGCCAATGGGACTGGAATACCAAATTTACGAAAATTTGTTTTTGTTTTTAAAAATATTCTAAAGGTCATTATTACTACTAAACAATAACTAAAAGTAGGATGTTATCGGACAGATAAATGGTTTTTGGTTTCTTAAACAGGCTAACCAAATAGCTAAAGATATGTTTGTGTTGCCAATAATATTTAACATGAACTCCAAGCACTAAAAGTTGCCATATTTTTGATTTATACAGTGCCGGTATACTCGTTTATAATAGCACTGCCTGCAGTTATTTTATTTACTACCTTCCTAAATTCATATTATCTACTTTTAATGGTTTTGGATTCCACTGCGATATGAAGCCTCTCTAAAGAGTTTTAGAGAGTTTTAGTTTCCTGAAATTAACGGTGCTTCTCATATGAAACAATTTCTTTATTGAAATGTAAAATCTGGCGGTACAAAGTATAGCACTGGATTAAGTGTGTATAAAACAATTTTATAAATTTATTAAAAATTTTTTTTTAAAAATGTTAGATATGACACGCTGAAAGCATTGCATAGAGCAAAGAAAATTAATATTCAAAGAATAATTTTAGATAGTAAAATTTATGCACAAATAGGAAAATTGTCCAATTTCTAAAATAAAATGATACGTAATATTATTATTATAATATCATTTAATATTAGAAATTAATTTTAAAATTAAATTTGTTAACGATTACTAGTAACTTTGGCCATCAGCTCCCAGTGTATAGGTAGTAATCGAACCTGCAACCACCAAATTGACAGGTTAGCACGCTACCCATCAACTCTATCGTAAATAAGTTACAATTTGTCGGATTTATTGGCAAGCCTATTGACTAGCTATATATGAGGGACCACTTTAAGCCAGCTGCAAAGATAAACAAAAAGAATTATAGATTAAATTAATCCTTTAAACAGTTTATAAATATTTGCCACAGCACAATATATAGAAGTTTGTAATCCCAGAAAGTTTTTTTTGCTTACTGCAAAGCTCAACAGCAAACGTTTAAAATTTGGTTATAAACACTTAAGCTGACCGTTTCTAAATGCATTAAAATTTTATGGATGAATGACAGTAAAGTTTTTTTTGCATGCTAGCCAAGGTTCTAGGTATCTGCCGTTGTCGTGTATGAGCAGCAGAAAAAGTTTATAGGTGAGGGGTTGAACTGTCAGAGGATGTGGTGTACGACTACCTGTACTGAGTATTTCTTTGTTGCTCCATCATTTTTTTCGATTCTTTTCGTATAGAAAATTACACAAAAGTTTTTTATTCTTTAACTTCTGCACTCAATTCTCAGTACACTGAAGGAATAATTCAATCCCCTTATTCCATTGGTGTCATCGACACAAAACGACAACAATATTTATCGTGTGTGTTGTTTGTGAGCGTTTGCTAATAATAATGCCGATTGTTTTTTCATGAAATAAACTAAAAAACTATGACAGCTGAGTAGAATACTAGATGTGTGAGCTAGGAAATACCAAATTGTAAGTGAATTGATGTCAACGACGACAAAAACTGATGTCGCTGTCGAAGTTGCCGGCTTTAAAGGGAATGAATACTTCATTGTATTGATTAAATATTTCATTAATCTAATGAAACATGTTCTCGGTTAAGAAAATAATGATATTTTTCATTGGATTAATGAACAAAATTCCTGCAGTGTATTGCTTTAGCATTGAGCTTGCTCTGAAAGAACTTTGTTCATAGATCCAATGAATTTTTTAATTAATCCAATTTTTCAACCAATGACACGTTTCATTACATCAATTTCATAAAATATATAAAACGTGTTCATTATAAAGGGTGTCCCAATAAGAACGCAAGATTTATATTTTAAATAAATGACTGATGCAGCAATTGAATTGTTTCTCTGGCTGTATGAAATGTGGCGCCGTCTTGTTGAAACCACAAGCCCTCCATATTCATTTCTTCAATTCTAGGCAAGAAAAAACTGGTTATCATTTCACGATACCGAACACCATTGACTGTTTCATAAAAAAAAGGTCCAATGATTCCTCCAGCCCAAAAACTACAGCATACAGTGACACGTTGAAGATGCATTTGCTTCTCGTGAATCACTCGAGGATTTTCCTCATCCCAAATGCGACAATTCTGCCTATTAACGAAGCCATCAAGATGGAAATGGGCCTCCTCACTGAAGATGATTTTATCGGCAAAATCAGCATTTTCATGTTGTCTCTCCAATACCCAATTAACCAACTCCCTTCGCTGTCCATGGTCATTTTTTACTAACCTCGTACCTTCTACTAGCAAACAATAACAATTGTTCAAATGTCAAACAATGACACTTCGAATGGCGCCAAATTTAAATCTTGCGTTCTTGTTCGGACACCCTATACATATGAATTTTAAAAATGTCTTTCAACTGCAGATGTCGCAGTTCAACCCCCGGTTAGGAACAAAAAAAATTTTTTTTATTAAACATTTTTGATTAATTTACTTTTTACTTGAATTATTTTCAAATTTTATTTGACTCTGATAGGATTCTAACTTGGGACACAATACAACCACTGCAGAAACGCAACTCAGTTGAATGGTAATGAATATTTATTTATAGAGTTGCGATTGAAACTGTGAAATCTAATGAAACAATTCTATTGAAACTTCATCATTCTCGCAATGAAATAATTAATGAAATATTTCAGTAGGCTAATGAAATATTTTTAATGAAATCGTTTCATTGGATTTATGAATCATAAATCTTTTAGTGTATCATGCCGGTATTGTATTCTATCCTAAAATATTTTTGAAATGCGTACTTGCGTTAAAAATTATTTTATTAAGCTTCTAGAAATATAATGATGATTTCATTCCACTTTCTTAATTGCTTATGCTATATAATGACAACAAAGGCTATTATTATTATTATCACTATGGGCTATAATCGCACCGCGACCTTTAACATCTATTGTGCAGCCCAGTTCCTAACTACAATCCGAGACTCCTTACGAATCTCGTAATTGCTGTAGGACTAATCTTGCTTAGATCTCTTGGGATCAATGCCCCACTACCCAAGCAGCTTATTCTGCGTCTTGCCGGCGCTGGGCACTCGCAGAGAATGAAAGAAAGAAAGGCTAAGTCGTAGCTACTATTCAGTTTTATGAACATTTAGAAATTCTTAACAAAAAAAAAAAATTATAAATAAATTTTAATCGTTTTCATTCCAAATGAAATGTAACGATTTGGGCCCAGCATCCAGCTTATGGAATTCAAAGTAAGTGGATTGTTTGCTAGATTAGTCTGCAAAATTTTACGGCCATCAATTCGAATCCCATGATTTCATTAATAAAGTGAACTAGACCCACCCTTTGGCATTTGGAAATTTTACAGGGCCTTAAACATCCCATTCAATATTGGCCGAAAATCGATTTTCGTATGAAATAATTTGAAAATTTGTTAATATTTGCTTTATATCGAAGTCCACAATTTGTAGTTGGTGTTGTTGTCGTTGTTGTTGTTTTTTTAATTCATATTTTTAATCACATATTTGAGCTGTTATTTTTGATAGAAGTATAAGTTCACTTAAACAAAAAAAAAATTACTTAACTGTAAATTTAGCAAGATGGTGTTTATATCTTACTAAAATTGCTGCCAACTCATTCATTTTAAAAGTGGACTTATACCACTTTCAAATATTACGGCATATTTAATTAATTTAGAATTGCAGTTGTCAAAACTATTGAACAATTTTATAATTTTAATCAAATTAATAATTGTTGTTTTGGTTGTTTGTTTTTTTAGGACAAATAGCTTGCCAGCATCCGTTCAATTTCATTAAATAAATTACTGTAAATTTTGTTTTCTTTATTCTGCAAGTCCTTCAAGAGATATGGGCTATTTTACTTATTACACTATCAAGATTAATTTGAATATTGAAAACTCTTTGCATTACGAAATTATAAAAAAAAAAAAAAACATTTTCATAACATGCTGTCACATGCTTCACAAATATGTAGAAATTCGTAGTACATGTGTATGTTTGTAGGCTTAACTACAACTGAGTGATTTTTTTTATATTTTTGGTAGATAATCAACAAAATAAATATTTGAAATTCAAAATAAATTTGAGTTTTACCTGAGGAAATTATAGAAAAATTGCTCAACTTAACTGAGTTCTTTTTTTTTTTTTGGCATTAAAAAAGAAAACAAAATAAAAATAAGAATTTTCTATTCCAAGTCAACCCACGCATAAAATTTCCTTGTTTCGCAACTAATTAACGTGTTCATTTCAAATTTAGTTGAAAAAAAAAATCATTAAATCTTCTTCTTCATTTCATAAATTTTTATAGTGAATTTTATTTTTTTGTTTTTTCAGAAAAGAAAAATAATCTTGTATTTTCTTATTATAAAAAGAGTTTTTATTTTTTAAGTTAATAATTTAAGTAATTTAGAAATGTAATTTTAGGTGCAGGACCTGACAAAGGACATTGATGAAGACAGGACGTTATCATCCCGACTTTGCAGACAAGTTTAGCCAGTGATGTTTGTTTAAAAAATCTTTGTATTTCTAAGGCATTTAGAGTTTTGGCCACATGGGTTATAATTGCACAAATAACATATCGCTAGCTTAGTTTTAAAAGGCTTCTAGAGTTTTTAGTACATTTAAAAATGTATGAATTGTATTTTGTATTTTATATACAACCAAGTATGTACTGTGTGCCTAGTTCTCAATTGGGTTTTTTCATTTATTAATTTTAAAAGAATTGTTTTCTAGCTTAAAGTTTTAATTTCTACAAGGTGGGCGAAAAGAAATCACCCTATTGGAAGATGCTCTTATTTTTGCAAATGGCGGCCAATGTCAAATCTGTTTTGACATTTTTGAACTAGACAGACCAAAATCATAATGAGCGACGAGGCTCATTTCCACAAGCAAAACTATCGCTTCTGGGGCACCGAAAATCCACGAGTGATGCACGAGGAGCCATTACCCCAGCTCAAAGTGACTGAATGGTGCGCTGTTAGCGCTTTAGGAGTCAACGTGCTGGTCATGTTAACCGAGTTTTTTCTGCCGCAATTGAACTGTGGTTCCAACATGACGGAGATATGGCAGACATTTCATTTTCATTTAGAAAAAAATGAGGGCCAAACAACATCGGATGACTTCTTTTTGCCCACCTTGTATTTCATAACAAATTATTTTACCTGGTCTTGCCTGATTTAAAAAAAAAAAAATAAAAAACTTATCTAACTTGTGTAGCCGTTTAAGTGGGCGTGGCCAATTCGAAAGTATATGACCACCATCCTTGGAGTATTGACGCCATCAAAAAAAAAAAAAGAAAAAAGAAACGCAATCAAGCGAATAAAAAATGAAGTTTATTTGTATGCACGATGTTAGTTTTCTGTCAATTTGATTTTTGTGATACGCACACAAATGCATTGATTGATGTTAAAATTTCCTGCCTTTTGAATGCAGGTAATTTCAATTTTATTGAAATATAGTTTTCGACTTTTGCCGTGAATGTGAATTTGCTTATTTGAAATTAAAAGTTCATTTAAATATGTTCGGCTTAAAAATTGTTTGCAAAAATTTTAAATTAAATTAAAGCTATTTTGAAGTCTTAGGGTCATTATTAGAACTAAACGATAATTAAAAATAGGATGTTATTGAACAGATAAATGCTTTTTGGTTATTAAAAACAGACTTGAGCTAAAAAGTGTATGATAAGCAAAAGATAGGTTTGTGTTGCTCATAACTTTTAACGTGATTTTCAAGCATTTAAAGCTGCCATATTTTCGATTTTAGATATGGTAACCTCAGCAGCCATACTGAATATTTTATTTATTCATACACAAAAATAAAACAATACAATTACACAATAAAATAGTAAATATTAAAATAATATTTTAAAAGTATAGAATTTCTTAGTTATTTCAAAAATATAATTGCCACTTTGTATTTATAGCAACGAAAAGTAATCGGTATTCACAGCAGTGGTGCCATATAACAAATATTATAATATTTACCTTGTAATAATGGAAAAAAGTTATTGATCACTTTATTAGTTACTTTAACTAGAGTTAATTATAGCCTTATGATTAAGTTTTAATAATGGCTCTTATTCTTTTTCCTTAAAGTTTATTTTATTTTACATTTTAAAATTGAGTACCACAGACAATTTATTGCTTTTAAAAATGAGGATCACAGAACGAAATTTTTATTTTTTTGAATTTCTTGACTGAAATGAATTATTTAATTTAGAACTAACAAAAATATAAACTTAAAAAAAAATAATTTAAATTTTGTTGTTGTTAAATATTTAAGAAAAATGTGCAAAATTAAAAATATGACTTCACTACAGTGAAGGATATGTAAGAATCGGCATAGTCGAATTTAATTTGTTCTCATTAAACACTTTTAAACGATTTGATTGAGAGTTTTATTATTTAAAATGTAAGCAAACGATAGCGCAGAATGGCGTGGTCAAGACTCTGAAATTTCCCATTAAAAAAAAAAAAAAAAAAAAAAAAAAAATTAATATAAAAAACTCCCTGGGACAAAAATGTATAAAGTCTTTCCATATTAAGCTAGCGATATGTAAACAGAAACATACACAGTTGTTACAAGAAAAAGAATTTATTTTTAGAAATGTATGTGCATGGACCATTTCTTGAATGTTCGCAGTTATTTTGTATATTTTACATTCTCCACACCTGAGATTTTTTCTCTTATTGAGAGGCATCCGTAGCCACAAGCAAATACATAGACATACTCGTGTTTATAACCAAAAATATATACATACGAGTTCATACATGTCTACACACTAAAATACTTTTTTTTCACTTTTAAGTCTTGAATATAAAAATTATAATATTAAAGATAAAAAATTCATTATTAGAAGAAGATTTCTTAAAAAAGAAACCAAAAATATATAAAAAAATTTATATTGCTTGTTTTGTCAATTTTTCGAGTGTAAAATTTTTTATATAATTAAAATGGCTATTTTGTTAAGCTTGAGGTCTTATTTTTCAAAAATTTATTTTTATATCGATATTTCGCTCCAAGCGCTACAAAAATTGGAGCGAAATATCGATTCATAAAACAATTAATTTTTAATATTTTATTATGTCACAAATATTACCAACAAAGTCAATGATAAAAATATTGGCCCATAATCATAGTCAGACTAAGGTCGGCATTTTTTTTAATAATTTTGAATTCATTAAATTCTTATGAACAAAAGTCAGCTCCTAAAAAGCCTACTTTTTGTGACAATATTTTTTAATAAACCACAAACTAGTTTAAAAAATATTTCGCTACAAGCACATTAATTTTCAGTAAAGAAGAAAAATTAAAATTTTATATTTTAGTGTGTTGTTGGTAGTCGTATATGCATACAAACACATACAGGGTGTCCGCCGGGAAGGTATACTACTTTGTTTTTTAATAATTTTTGATTAAATGAAAGAGAATGGATCTTATATTGATAAATGTTTTATTTAATGTCGGCAATTATGTATGGAATACAATATCAGATAAATGTCCGCCTCTATTAGTCTCACAAATGGGAGCACATTTTTCATTACATTCTCACACATTTCATTAATTTCATCACGAATATTTTGTTTGAGTTGCTTAAGATTTTTTGGTTTGTTTGCATAAACCGTGCTTTCCAGATATCCCCACAAAAAGAAGTCCCGAGCAGTCAAATCAGGCGACCGTGGAGGCCAATCAACATCACCATTTCTTGAAATAACGTAACTTTCTTATCGTCACAGTAATCGATGATTGATTTTGGTAAAATGTTTTAACGATTAAAACATGTTGGTTTATCGAATATTTTTCCATAATAAATTTGCCACGTGTCTACTTCACGGCCTGCAAATATGAACTGTCAAGACTAATGTTTACCAAAATGACGGCAAAACAAAGTAGTATACCTTTCCGGCGAACACCCTGTATTTTCAATTTAGCCATTTTGTACGTTTGGTTGTATGAATTTTTAGAGGTTTTATGGAATGTTTAATGTTTCATAATTTAAAAATATACACAACGCATAGTTTTTTTTTTGTTAGTTTGTTAAATATAACACAGACCAACAAGATTTTTGTGGCTTATGTCCAAACGTTTGCAAAGTTATAAACTTTAAAAAATTCTTATATCGGTTTTTACATGAGCAAAACCAAAATGCACTCATTTTCTTGTTTTAGTTTACCGTTACAATCGTACATTTTCCAACAAAAAAAAAAACACAGAAATGCATTTCTTTGGGTGAATAAGTTAGTTTTTTTATTGAACTCTTTAAGCTGTACATGGCACTGCTGAATTTAACTTGCTATAACCTTCACAAAAAGTGAAATATATATTTATATACTAGCTGACCCGGCAAACGTTGTTTTGCCATATGAATTATTTCTAGAGTATGAAAATATATCTTATTTATTTCATCAAAATCGGTTAAGTTGAAAAAATAAAAAACATTTTTTGGGTTGAAACACCCTGCCAGAGCAAGATGCCAATGCGCCCTGTGGCATCCCTCTATCGGTCTGTAAAAAAGAGATCGATAGCATATTCTTGCGAAAGGTACAGTCCAGATGGAGAGACGAAGGGACGTGTAATACGGCGAGGATGATCTGGCCTAGGCTGGATAGCAGTCGCAGTAGGGATTTGTTGGGGCTCCAAAGAGCCCGACTGAGAAATGTGATGGCTGTAGTAACGGGACACTGCAACTTTGGCAACCATGCTAGAAGAATGGGTTTGCGTTATAATGACTACTGTAGAAGTTGTCAGGACGAGGAGGAGGAGGAAACTGTGGAGCACCTTCTCTGCCAGTGTCCGGCCCTGGATGAGCGGCACATGATCCACTTCGGTGAGCGACGTCTGCAGGGTCTCACTGCGCTGTCGAATGCAAGTGTCGATATGCTTTATGGCTTCATTAGAAGCAGTGGTTCGTTTGTGTGACGGACTCACTCACTTTCTTTCTTTCTTTCTCTATCTTCTTTCCTCCCCTTCATTCTGCTATCACTATCTCTATACAGGTATCACAAAGGGACCACGTCAGAGGACCCAAGTGAGCCCAGCTCTTGTTTTATTTCTTTCGGGCGACCTGTTAACCTAACCTAACCTAACCTAACCCTCCCTCCCACAAATTAGTTATGAACCTATTCTCAGACCTACTGAATATACATATTAAATTTCATCAAAATCGGTTAAGTCGACATTAACACTGTGACACCAGAGTTTTATATATTAAGTTTGCCATTCCGTGTGTAATTTCTACCCCGTATATATGGAAACCTATAAAATATATATGCGCATGTGGTACCTTACCGTAAATGACCCTAATTAAAGTGATATTACTAAGACATTTATTAAATTTTGAACTATAATGCATCTTTCACGTCTTCTCTATCTGAATATCCAACCCGCACTCAACTCGCTTTTGTTCTTTTCTTTAACCGCTCTGTTGTTTTGTCTATGTTTATTATATGTTCAATGTAGTTTCATCGTCATGATCGTACTCTCTGCCTCTGTCCTTGTCTTATATTCTTGTCTATTGGCGTTTTCTTTTCACACAAAAATGTTTGTTTGCGTTCTAAATATTGTTAAAAAATTTAACAATTAAAATCAAAATCGTATTCTGTTCTCAACATGTTGTATATAAAAGATGTAAAAATGGTACATGTTTCGCATTCCATTGATAAGGAATGCAAAACAGTTGCCCCCTGTTGCAACTGTGTCAACTACTTGTTTTTACAATTAATCAATTTATTTCATTTGTATTTCTCTGAAATAGGCGATTCAACATATTCTTCGTCAAAGTATTCTGCATGAAAATCCATTAAAGGTAGGTCACTTTTGAAGCAAAATTTATTTGTAATTTATATTAGATGCAAAGTTTCTTGTTTGTGTCATTTGCTTATCAGTGATGATTCGCATATCGTTTTAAAAGCATTAAGCATATAAAACGTTAAATATACAAATATTGCATGAAAAACTTATTTTTGTTCTATTGAAACCATAAAAAAGGCATCATTTTGTACAGTTTTAGGCAGCCTGTTTGAAATATTACATCATTTAGAGGCAGAATGTTTTTTGAGAATAAAAAACGCCAAATGTAATTCTCTGTGCTTGCTAAATGTATTTATTGCTTAAGCTATTGTGTGCCAACTGTGAATATCCTACATACAGATATGCTGGATATTTATAAATAGAGGGGTCGATTTAGCAATGTCCGTCTGTCCATGTAGTCGTTGAAATCAATTTTCTGAAGTACCTAGAAGACCTACTGAAATCTTTACTGTGTCCAGTTGATGGAAGTTTCTGGGAGCGCGTTGCTATTTAAATTCTACCTAATCGGTATATAAATGGTTGATTTTTAAACTCTGAAAGCAACTATCTCTATTTTTGATCATTTTTTCTGAGTGCGTTCTTGGTAAATTTTGTCTAAAATACAAAACATACAAAAAGTTGTGCACAATTTTATCATATATAACTATCCGAATGTTTGTGCAAACAAAAAAAAAATCCGTTTTACAAATGGCCGAGAAAAATCTTAAAATACAACTAAAATTTTTGATTTTCATTAATTTCGATTTTTTTAAGGAAAATTTTAAGCTGTACATGTGCATAATGTGTGTGCACACAAACACGAAAACAGGCAGTCGGTCTGTTTGTGTGTACTAGATTTATGAATACAGAAAACTTATTGGAAGATAAATTTTGAATATTTAATTTGAAACCTTTTATTTGATATTAAATAATTGTTTTATTATTTGGCAAACATTTTCATTAATTATTTAGCTGACGATTAACACAAAAATAAGTATTAAAAAAAATTATTTTAATTAATATTTGCCATTTGATTAAAAAAAATTTGTTGTTAAAAATTTAAAGAAAATTTGCAAAATTAAAAATATACATATTTGGCCACCCCTACAGTGAAGGGTATAAAATAAATTGCTTTACAATTGCTTGAAAGCTACACATTACTACAAACATGTGTAATATTTAATAATAAAAAGTGACATTTCAGCTTTTTAGTATACAGTCGAACTTAACTTGTTACTGTCATTTTTTATTAAAGCTCCGTTTTAGTTGTAGCTTGTAATTAATTTAAACTGCATAGTTATAAAAGAATGAATTCATTAATAAGAAATTTTAATAATTAAACTAAGAAAAACTATTTACTAATTATTGTCAAAAGTTGCTTTATATTGTTGTCAATACAAACACAACCGCAAAGAGTCTTATGGAAATATAGTCTAAGACAAATTGCTCAAAATTTAAAATTTTTTTTTTAATTTAAACTATAGATATCTAAAGTCTACATAGCTTTAGATTTTATGAAATTCTTTCCTCTTTTTCATAATTTTCTACAAAATTAGAGAAAATACGTCAGTTATGTTCACTTAACAAAACCATTTTAACATGTTACAGAATAAAGAAACGAAGCTATAGCTTTTCCTTAACAAATTGCGCCTAAATTAAAATAATTTTTGTTACTTAAAATTTTGTTATTTTTTTTTTAAATTCAAATTGACTAGAAAGAAAAAAAATATATATTTTGTTGGCTTGTGTGATATAAATATTAAATTTTATTTATATTTTTGTGTGTCTTTAAAATATATAAAATATTTTTTTAAAGCATAAACTTTTTAATGCTTCTAAAAATAAGGTGACACGTAGGCTGGCTTGTTTACTTTGCTTATAAAAATATAGAGAAAAGATATATTGTATTTAATACACATACTTAGGTATGTACCTACAAACATATACGAGACATACATAAACTTAAAATGATTTTTTAGAATCTAACACGATGACTTATGAAATAATTTGTTTTTATTTTATGGTTTTCTACTTTTCACTGAGAAGTTAATTTCATTAAATTCAGCAAAAGAATTGGAATTAGACCTAGGAGAGGCAACAAATCCCATGGTCAGTATTGCCAGAATAAATCTATTGTGACTGTATTAACATGTGACAAGTACTCCCCAAGTCTAGCATTCATTAAGAATTAAAAAACTAGTAACACTATATATACGAGTATAATTTCTGCTAACTTTTGTTTTTCCTTACAGGATTTCAATATCCTGCAATATCCAGTCACAAAAATCTGTGACAATGCGAATTACTGACCGAGTCAGGTTCAATTAGTTATGAGCTAGCAAAAATGGCTCAAAATTCATTTACCGCTAGCATGTGCTTTCTCAAGAACATGTCCAAAATCATTTTTAAATGTTAATAACCACTCCTATTCCAGTTGTTGTAATCAATATTGTTACGTTTTTACCCTATCATAAAAGCGTTTAGTTTATTAAGGTTCTTTGTTATAAATAAAATAAAAACACAATTAGTTCTCTTTTCGCAACACTTGTTGTAGAAACACACTTTATTTATAACCGTCACGACACTTTATTGTTTTTGACACACCTTGTTTACAGTCTAATGTCTCAACCAGAACTGAACTCGACTGAAGTGCTTAACAATCTCAGCACTGCCTTATATACTGTTTACTTTAGCAAACTGTAACGGATATTTTAAATCTTTAGTTTAGCCGAGAACCGTCTACTTCTAGGTGTATCAAGTATAGAACAACAAGGTAAATGAAAATTCTTAATCTACCGAATTCTAGAACGTGATAGCTATCATAAAGCTTATACACTAGCACAGATATAAATAACACACATCTCACACACAAGTATTACACTACAAAATTCTACGCATTAACATAAAACATAAAACTAAGGCATTCAACAGAGTTGTTTTTCGTTGCAATATTTTATATATCATTATAACGAATGCAAAAGACACAATCAATTAATAAATGGTTTGCAGATTTTAGAGTAAACTTTTTATTTCCTTTTGCAAAAATTTAAATTACATTAGGTTCGCTTCAAAATGGCATTGAAAAGAGAAAATGGAAAAAAAAATGTGGCTTTGTGACTTTGTGACTGTCTGGCCTTACGGTCTAGTAGGAGACTTCTTCGCAACGCGGAGTGTTTTTTATAGACGTATAGAACTTTAAATTGCAATAAAACAACGATGGATTATTCGATTGACATGAATTTTATTCATCCGAAAGATAATCTTGTAGCATACATTTTAAATATGATTTCTGGCATATGACCGCCACGGCTGGCTCGGATGTAGTCCAATCTGGACGTCCAATTTTCGATGACTTTTTCCAACATTTGTAGCCGTATATCGGCAATAACACATCGAATGTTGTCTTCCAAATGGTCAAGCGTTTGTGGCCTATCCGCATAGACCAATGACTTTACATATCCCCACATAAAGTAGTCTAGCGGTGTTAAATTACAAGATCTTGGAGGCCAATTCACAGGTCAAAAACGTGAAATTAGGCGGTCACCAAACGTGTCTTTCAATAAATCGATTGTGGCACGAGCTGTGTGACATGTTGCGCCGTCTTGTTGGAACCACAGCTCCTGAACATCATGGTTGTTCAATTCAGGAATGAAAAAGTTAGTAATCATGGCTCTATACCGATCACCATTGACTGTAACGTTCTGGCCATCATCGTTTTTGAAGAAGTACGGACCAATGATTCGACCAGCCCATAAAGCGCACCAAACAGTCAGTTTTTCTGGATGTAACGGTGTTTCGACATACACTTGAGGATTATCTTCACTCCAAATGCGGCAGTTTTGTATGCTGACGTAGCCATTCAACCAGAAGTGCGCTTCATCGCTAAACAAAATTTGCTTATGAAAATCGGGAACAACGGCAATCTCGTTTTGGGCCCATTCGACGAATTTGCAAGCGTTGTTCAGGCGTGAGTCTATTCATGATGAATTGCCAAACCAAACTGAGAATAAATTACTTGACAGCTGTTAAATCGGTCGCCATCTTGAACAGTATTGCCAAATTAAAGTTCTATACGTCTATAAAAAACACCCTTTATAAAGACGTAATTACATTTAAAAATTTTGTTCAAAATATTACTTAAGGTAATTTCTAGATAACATTTAGCTTTGAAATTTATGAATAGCCTCTAGCTTTTTTCTTAGCATTCTTCATATTCAAAATAGTCTTAAATAGCCTTTTTTCTTTTTTGCAATTTTTTTTTGCGAATAGTGCGAACAATTTTTTTTATAATTTTTTCAGAAAAAAGCAGAGGGGGTAGTTCATGGTAATTTTTGGGAAAAAAAAATTTTTAATTAAAGCAATAGAAATCAAGTCGATATCTTGAAAACCAAGCAAGGCTAAATTTTTTATGCCGATCCCCATTTCAAAAATTTTTGTGTTGCTACTTTATCAATAAGATTGGCTGTAGTTAGTTTTTCTTTATAATCTATTTTCTCTCCCTTGTTTTTTTTTCTACATTTATTACTGGGTCTTGAGGTAGCGCTATTACCTATTTTGAACAGAAGCGTATATCATCACACACTTCAGTCGATGCATGGTTATAAGATAATCGAGTCATAACCACCAAAAAAAGCTTAACCAACATCACATTCTATTTTCGGTTTTTTATAAAAATTACAAGAATGTGATAATTTGCATCACTTTTTAAAATACCATGGGCATAAGAAATTTTAGCTTAAAGCACCTTCACCAGTAAAATTTTATAATTGTTGGTTAAGCTTTTTTTTTGGCGGTCATGGTAGTTCTTTTAAAATTAAATTTTTGTCTATTAAATCCAAAATATATTGTTGTTATCTGACGTCTGTTGTTTTTCCTTATTTGCGACAATTTTTGATCGTACACACCTTTTCTTAACCATTCAAATCTGCACAAAAAAGCACGAACGTTTTAAAGGGTATTTTTGTAGTACAAACAGACTTTTAAGTGGAGGGCCAGCGCTGTGTAGCTTTTGTGTAAGTGAATTCCAATAATATAAACTCATTTCACATAAACCAAAATGGATTTTTTATAAACATGAGTCCCCTGGTGTTGTTCACATTTATTTGAGTTATAAAAAAAAAAAAAAATGCCTACTACTGGTATAGGCTTCTTCTTCTTAATTGGCTTCTTACAACCTATTTAGGTCTTCAGCCGAGGTTAGAATAGCTCTCCATGCGCTTCGATCTTCTGCACAATTTCTTCAATTTGGGACGATCAGATCGTTGTTTTGGTTATTTCTTTGTGGAGACTAAATTTTCCGACCGTTTGACTAATTTTAACGTCATGGCTGGGGCAGCGGTCATACACTTTTTCTAGGCGCTTGTAGAATGTGTCCTTATTGTCTTTATCCCCCGCAGAGGCATGCTCACAAATAAAGCTCATATTGAAAAATTTTGCTTTAATGCGGATTGTGGCTATTCTGGCATTCACCGCTATAAACTGGGAACTATTTTTTTTTTGCTAACAACAAATCCGCAATCGAATTCGTGCCTTGTTTCACGGCAGCTTTAATAAATGTCACCTTTAGGTGTTCTGGTTGCACAATGTCCATTCCATCGCATTTTCTGAATGACAGTTATATGGGAATTTCACCTATCAAATATCTACGTCCATGCAGAGTTCGCACATTGCAGAGGCAGATCCTAACATTATGGTCATTTTTACATATGCGGGGCTTGTCTACAGTTTTACTAGTCCTTTTTCTTCCTTTTCATTGTGAGTGTTTTTACGTAGGCGCGTTACAAGCTCACCGTCCAACCAATTTTTATAGTTTTTTAGGAACCAGACGTAGCTCACGTTAGTTCGCTCACCAGACGGCTGACTAGGAAAGCTAGCCAGGCTGCAGCACGAGGAGGTATGTATGTGTGTGCTTAAGATATGAAAATAGAAAACCATGTTAAGTAGGATAGGATATCCGTTGCTTGGCCTTTGTAACTCTATGTTTTGCTTACAACCACATCATAAACTTTAGAGTTTTCCACAGTTTGTTTACTATGCCCAAAACTTCTACTTTCTGTAAACAAATTGTTTTTTTTTTTGCCATTTTGTGTAAAATTTCAATTAACGCCAGATGTTACTTAAAAACGTCTTCGTATAGTAAATCAAGGCATACGTATTTAGCTTAAGATCTATAAATAAATATGTTTTGATATAAAAAGGATTAAATAGAAAAATGTAGCTTGTAAACTAAACGAAAAGTTTGCTAAAACTTGTGTATTCTGAGGTCAGGTTTTGCTATTATTTCTTTCATGCATTTTCATTTCCCTTAAAAATAAATACTTTTTTTTGGGTTTTTTAAATTTTTATTAAAAAAAAAATCAAAAATTAAAATGAATAAAAAGAAATCATGTGACATTTCCTTTTTGTGTGCATTCTTCAGAATAGCTCTAAAAATAAAATAAAACACACACACACACACAAAAAGATTTTCTTTTTCTTGTTTTTATTTTCTCTGTGTATGTACGTACTCGTACATTGCTTCCAAAATTAGGTCAAAATTGTTATGATTACACATAAAAATAAAATATATTTACTCGTACAAACATGCAGATGCAATACACCTCAGTGCGTTACACACTCACACTGCATACATTTCAGGATGAATGTGTGCGTTTACGTACTTAAGAAATATTTTCATATATAATTTGCATTTGTGTATATGAGTGGAAAGTAACAAGAAGAAGAAGAAAGAGGAGGAAGAAAAACACTGAAACGACACTTTCATATGTCTGCAGTGTGAAGTGAAACGTGGGCATTAGGGCACAAATTTAATTAGGGGGTCCCTTTAAGTCATATGCAAATTTTGTTAGATGCAAACAATTACCATGTTTATACTTCACTTTAATCCGTTGTAATTGAAACCCTTTTCTTTGGATATCCAAGTATAAACATATTTCTTAATCGTATTGAAAGTTTTAAGTGTGTCGGCTAAAATCACTTTTTCAATGCGATTTCTAAATGGAGAACCGTATTATGTTTAACTATAAGCAGGATCTATGTGAACACAGCATTTTATTTTTATGCGCAGTGTTACCATATACTCCAGTTTTACATTTTCTCTAACACAAATTATTAAATTAAACAAATTAAATAGATAAGGCAACTCTAATAAAAAAAAAACTATAATTTTCTTTTACTAAATATTTTGCTTATGATTAAATACGCTTTGCATGCTGTACTCAAACGAAACATAAACAATTGCAATTTAAATGTGTCACTGTGATTCGGTATTGCTTAAAGGCTCTTTTCAAGAAGTATAAACATGGTAAATTTTATCATCTTAAACGTGTTCATGCTGTGTCAAAGCAGGAAGTAAAAATTACACAAGAGACCAGAGAAGACAAAAGCACCTGAAAATTAATTCTAAAATATTTTGAAGAGCTAATTGTGAAACTGCACTTCGTTTTCTTAAATAGACGAGCTACATATACTGTTATTTTCTAATTTCAAGAGGTGACGTGACACATGAGAGTTTTATTTAAAGTCGGTTTACTATATTTGTTTGTCAAAAATCCAAAACTACGTAAGCTTTATTACGGCAAAAAAAAACCTTTTTGAAATTTTTCTTTAAAAAAAAACTATTTAAAATAAAGAAAAAGAAAAACTTGGTTGTTTCTTTGCTAAAATCATATAACTCCATAGGTTAGGTTGCACAAGGGGCTCAAAAAAAAAACACAGAAGCTGGGCTCACTTGTGATCCCTCTGATGTGATCCCTTTGTGGTATCTGTATAAGAGGAACGATAGAGGGAAAAGTGAAAGGAAATAAATAAGAAGATATGTAAGAAAAGATGAGCCTGTGACTTTAAAAAATTTCTACTTCTAAAGAAGCCTTATAGCATGTGAGCAGGACACCGGCAGAGAAGGTGTTCTACAATTTCCTCCTCCTTGATGGCAAGCCCATTCTCCTCCTAGCATGGTTGCCAAAACTGCAGTGGCCGGTTACTACGGCCACCACATTTTCAACTGGGCTCTCTGGAATCCCAGTAAATCTCTGCTGTAATTGCTATCAAGCCCAGGCCAGATCATCTTCTTTGCAAAAATATGCTCTCGCTCTACTGTTTGCAGAGAAGGATGTCGCAGGGCGTATCGGTATTCTGCTCTGGCAGTCTTAACTCTTCCTTGCTATGCTATGCGCCCTACAGTAGTCTCATATACATGAAGGTGGCCACTGAATGTCTCTCCATCCTATTTAACAATGATCGATATTCTCGGACCAGATCGGATGTCGAATAGACACCCACCAAGGACTTAATTGCAGTTCGACTGTCGGTATAAATACGAATATTCCATGGTATCATAGCCAGTCTGCTGCTTTCTTTCTCACCATCAATTGATCAGAGAATCTGAAGAATTTACTACTCCTAGATTCCTCAAAATAGACTCCACCACCAACTCCAGGGGGGTTACTCTGTATTGCGATGCGAAAAAAATGGTACGAAATCGAATTCGATTTATACATACAAATATCGGTTAAGACATTCAGATCCTCTTTTAGAGGAGAAAACCTCATCGAGATTCCCATTTCGTTTGGGATCATAAATCGAAATTCCTTCTTTAAAAAAAGTCTTGTAGTGATGTATAATATAATAAAATATGAATGTCCCCGTGATCTGTGTCTCTATTCACGCGTGGCACGGACGAACTAATTTTTTATTGTTTAATTTTATTTAAAATAATATTTGGCCCACCCTACTTTAAAATACTATTAGATTCACACACTTGATGTTTAAAGGTATGAGTCTGAATGTGTTTTCAGGTTTTTTATTATTTTTAATTTGTTTGTTTTATAATTCATTTCTTGTTATCGGCCGTTACGTTATGCCATTGCAACTCCTGTTAGGTCTTCTTTTGATTTAATACAACAAAATAAAAAAAAAATAATAAAAAATCACTTCAACTTAAACATTTTTTTGTAACTTTTTTCTCTCTAAGTAAGTGCATGTTGTAGCGATACTTTGTATGCAGAATTTACATGAATTGAACGTTGAAATGATAAATGATAAACTTTTAGAATTTTTAATTTAAAAAAAAAGTTTGAATTGTAATTACAAAAAACAGCACAACAAAAAAAAAAAAAAAAAAAAAAAAGGAGAGACAAAAGTTCAACACAAAATTATTACAAATTTAGTGCTTCATTTCATTACATATTTTAATAATTGGCCGCCAGCAACTGGCCCTCTACTATAAGTAATAGCAGACATCTAAAAAATTTTCTTATGACTGATGGTAAAAGTCACCTGTGCTAAGGTATTGGCAAGTTTGCAGACTTTCTTTTTTTAGAATATTTTTAGTTATAGGAATAGTTAACAGTTCACAAAGTCACAGAAAAATAAAAAAAAATTTTTTTTTATCTCAAAATTGTCCTTTATTTGTAAGGATAAGGGCTTGTTGCCAAATGGCTACATAGTGTTTTTAAACTATTTATTTCAATTTAAATGAAAGTTTATAAAATAATTGTTTTTTTTTTGTTCAAACAATGCAATACCACATTTCTTGCATATTGTGCGGCTAAAATCCTGAGATCTAGGACATTTGCATTGCCTTTTCCTTATATGCAGAAATTTATGAGTCAATGTTCAACTTTAGGCGTTCTTGGCAAAGTGAGAGCTTCCGTTAAAAAATTATCAAAAAATGTCTGGCTTTGACCAAAAAATACGTGTAAATTAACTAAATCTTATAGACGGTATGTATCCACATAACAACACGATGAATTAGCAGTCATTTTTTTTATCACAACAGTAATTATAGCGTTCTAAAGACTGTAAACAAGGTGTGTCAAAAACAATAAAGTGTCATTGTGACGGTTGTAAATAAAGTGTGTTTCTACAACAAGTGTTCAGAAAAGAAAACTTATTGTGTTTTTATTTTACAATAAAGAACCCTAATAAACTAAACGTTTTTATGATAGGGTAAAAACGTAACAATATTACCAATGCTTATTGATACTCGTAGCAAGTATAACGATATTTTATCGCATTTGGTATTCAGTAACTTTCCGACAAAAATATTCGGTACGATAGAAATTGTTATTTGCATTGATTATTTATGTGCTGTTAACTGCATCGCAAACTTCGATTATTTTTGTCGGAAAGTTACCGAATACTGAATTCGATAAAATATCGTTATACTTGTTTTTTCAATACGAATGTTAGTAATAAAAGTTGCTGAATCGTATTATTGGTTGTCGGTCTTATACAAAAGTGTGTATGTATTGCTTGTATTCTGTGTCGTATTGATGGCAATCTTATTAAAAAAAATTTTTTTGAGTTTTATCGTTAATTTGATATTAAACATTTAATTCAATATGTTCGGCTTAACAAATATATCACAATATTTTAAAATAAATTTAATTTAATTTATTTTGCATTCTTATAACTTATTTTTTTATTTAAAAATAGAGTACGTACAGGCATTTTATTGTTTTCAAAAATTAGAATTACACAATAGTTTTTTTTCGTAAACTGAAATGAATTATTTATTTTAGGATTAACGAAAAAAATTGGTAGGCAAAGAAAATTATTTTAATTCACCAAACCAGTGTCCGGGGCTAAAATCAATCTTTCTGCATTTTCCAAAAAATATATCAATTGTTTAATTGAATAAAAAATAAAAAATATTTCATACATACATACCGTACAATAAAATGGAATTGTACGGTACAAACTCGTATGTATGTGCATACAAAAAATTAAGAACTAATTAGCATAAATACAAGAAAATATTTTAATCAATAATTGCCATATAATTAAAAACCTCAATTTTTTTTAAAAATTAAAAAAATTTTTTTGCAGAACTTAGAATATTAATTTTTAGTGTATTAGCCGTATTTTTTTCCATCATTATTTTTACGATATCTTTGAAACGCCTGAGTCATTTTTAAAAAAAACTTTATTACAGAATTTCGAGTTTTCTTTTTTAACCAAAAACTGAAATTAAAACTAATTGAAAAAAAAAATTTTTTTTTTCTCTTATTGTTAAGCTTGGTGCTATTAAATAAATTCTCTATTTAATTTTTTTAAGACATGACATTATAATCTTAAATATTTTTCATTTGTTATTTCTGTATATTCTTATATTGTTTAAAAAATAGTCTCAATAAAAAAAATAAATTAAAAAAAAAAAAAAAAAAAAAACATTTGCTGCTGCGTTCACCTTTTTCAAAATTCTAAGATTTTTAATGGAGAGTTTTTTTTTTTTTTGATAAATTTTTTCTGTTAAATTTTTTTTTTTTTTGCTGCTATTTACCTTGCGTTAGTGTCATTAAATATAAATTAAAATATTCGTACATAATTTTCTTAATTAAAATTTTTATTAATTTTGTTGATCTAGAAATATTTGCTTAAAAATGTTTGCAATTAATTTTTTTTTTTTATAAGAAACTTTTTTTTGTGAATAAATGTTACACACTTTTGAACTTAAATACAACAACAATTTATCTCCTACATTTATAAAAATCTTATTTGAAAAAGAAATATGTAAAAAAAAACACAAATAAATGAAAATCGTATAAAACAAATTAATAAAAATATTGCAAGAAATTTATAATCATTTATTAAAGAAATCACAAAAAAAAAAAAAAAAAAAAAAACAACCCCAACACACACGCTCAAACGCTTAATCATCGTCATATTTTTGGGCGCATAGTGAACAATTTTTTAGGTAGACTGACTATGGGTTTTCTATTTAATTTATTTTTAAAGAAAATGACAGTTTGCATTTATTTTTATCACACAACACATTTCTTTAATTGATGAGATTTTGTTTGTTTTCAATTTTTTTATTAATAAAAAAAAGTAATTGAATTATTTTTATTGTAATTTGTCCTTTACGATACTCTTTCTTTGTTACTTCTTGTTATAAGGAAGTTGCTATTTATCCAAAAAGACTGGCATACAACAACAAGATTCACCTTGTATGAGTGCCAGGTCAAAGAGTATATGTAGGCAACCATCATTCAGACAAACTCGCAAGAAAAGGTGCGGCTAGAGACTTCATTGGTCCAGAATCACTCTGGAGACTGCCTTAAAGCTTAAGATTAGGGAGTGGCTGAATCGCAACAATATTAACTAGAAACAAGTCATTCCGTTCTTGGAAGAGAACAAATGACTTATTGGCAAATAGGAGAATCAGTCGCTCTCTGTAGGTAATATAGCAAAGACGAAGCAACAACAGAATGATGCCATGTCACTCAAATTGTCTAATTTGGACACTTAGCACATCACTACCTACAGCCGACTGATATGGCGAACAAATCACCCAAAGAAGTCTGTTTTTTTTTAACTTCGTGGAGCTTTAACTAGAATTCACCGGATCTAAATAAAATCATTCGTATATACATTAAAGTGTATCTTCAGTTTTCAGGTGTTTTCATCATCAACTGGATTACTTTAAGTAGACGAAAGTCGCTTTTTACTTATGGTTTTAGGTTTACCTTTGAGGCATCAGACGGAAAAAACATGTTCAACGTTCTCGACCGTATTGTGGCATGGTGGACAGTATGGCTACCCGATCAGTTCAAACCTATACTACTAGTGCCTGTATGCAGCATGACTTCTAAGACACTGAATAATATAGTACCCTAAGTCCACATGCTTGCTTTTCATCCAACTCTACGGTGCACTAAGTAATCTATCGTCCATCTGCTTTTGTTACTGTTTGACTATCTATTCTGTCAAGGCCTTATAATCTCTGTCCGTACCTTAAGCCATCACTATAAACTAACCTAAATTCCTTTTGCCAAGACGTCAACTGGAATCATACCTACCATCACAAATAAAGCTTCGTCTGATCATGGATGCATATGCATGTGTGTTTGTGCGTGATGCGAGGTTGTCATGTATTTGTACGTAGCCCAGCCCATGTCATTTGCTGATCATCAGCATAGCAGCTATTTCGAGTTTTCAATACAAACGTTCTTGCAAAATTGCAACAGTATAGTTGCTTGGTTTGCCAAATGGCAAATGCAAACCACAAAAAAAGCCGACACTTAAAATTGGAACTTGAGCATTTGCTTGTAGCACTGAATACCTCTATTATATTCACAAATTTTTTTGACCTTCAACGAAAATTTCACATTTATAAAACCGTGTTATTCATGTATGTACTTCGTTGTGTTTGCTGGGTAGCAAAAGTGGAATGTATGCATGCATGTGCTTGAGTGTGCTTTTAAAGCTTTTACATACATTTTTTAAGAAATAAAGTTTCTTGTGAAAATGATGTTTGAATTTTAGCCATTTCTATCACCCTTTTAATTTTATTAAAATATTTTTTTAAATGCAGGTGGCGGCTAAAAGGAAAGATCATGAATCAAATCAAAATTTAAATGAAAATTTCGATTGATAACCAATACGGTAATTTTCCTCTAGCTTGTAAGTTATTGTTTTCGTTGATATTGAAATTCAGTCATTCACAAATGGCGGAGCTAAAATTAAAAAACCAAAACTATTTTTTTAAAGTATAATCGAATAAATCGAAAGTTGTTTATTGATTTTAATGAAATGCAGCTTATTTTATTAGGCTATACGTTTGTGGAGAAAAAAATCCAGATTTTAGTCTCTTTCTTTTTTTAATTATTTTTGGAAAATTAAAATTATTTTAAATTTGTTAAAAAAAATTTTTTTTTCCTTCACTGAAAGAATTTTGTTTAATAATTCAATGAAATAAAATATTTTCATTAGTCTAATGCTTTGGAGGAGAAGGACCAGAGGGAGGATTTTATAAAGGATATTCCAATCGTAATGCTCGATGTTTTTTGAGAGTCACACCTTAACATACATTTTTTTTGACCAACTTTTTTTGACATTTCTTTGTTACAGTGTTTGACAAATTCAACCGTGGAAGGGTACACAATTGAACAGCTCGTTAAGATTGTTAAAGCCTTTTACGAAATTGGGCACTTCATGATAATCGACCAAATGTATCTACAATCTGGAGAATTGTGCGCAAATTACAGCAAACAGGGTTCATTCTGCTGAAAGCATTGCTACTGTTCGCGATAGTGTGACAGAAGAGCCGTCAACCTCAACTCGTAGTCGTACCCAAAAATTGCAAGACGATAACGAACTTCATGTTTCTAAAAATTGAGGCTACGAAACTGGACGATATGAGGTTCCAACAGGATGGTGCCACTTGCCACAAAGCCAACGAAATAATGATGTTTTTTTTTTGCAGGAGAAATTCAATGGCGTGGCGAATTTAATTGGTCGTCACAATCATAAAATTTAACACCGTTGGACTGATTCTTTGGAGATATTTAAAAGGAAAAGTTTACGTCAATAAGCCAATAGCAATTGAAGAGCTAAAGGATGTCAGCAATTGAAGAGCTAAAGGATGTCAGCACATTAACGACATTGAACCTCAGTTATGTCTCAGAGTCATTGAGAATATGAACCATCGGATAGAGATATGCCACAGATGTCTTGGGGAGCATATGGCGGATATTTTGTTTCACACATAATTGTTATAGCACCCTATACTTGATGTCAGATAGTTATTCTACACTGCTGCTCTTACACTCACCTGAGCTAAGATCAGCCACTGTAATGAATTGTTTGCCATCTTTGAACGAACAACTTCATGTTGTTGTTAACTTTTTAAACATATTTTTCTGGTAATTTTTGATTTAATTTTATTTAATTTTTTAATGCCATGACTTGCTTATCACTTTGCTTCCATTTTACAAAAGAAATTCAGAAAAAATCTACACCAACATTAGGGCCAAATTATGGCACTCAATAGCGTTTGTAATTTCATTAGCATTTAAATGAAAATTTCGATTAATATCAAATGCAGTAATTAAATTGGTCTCAGGCTTTTAGTTTTTAGCAGCCTATAAATTTTTTGAAAAGTTTAGAAAATTATTTGTGTAAAAATTTATTTGCCTTTTGTTTTGTTAAATTTTTTAATTTTCTTTTTCTTTAAGCTGAAAACTTAAATTGTAATCTCAGCTAAAAGTAACAGTCTCGATCAAACCTCTTTTTAATTTTTTTTAGCACGAGTATTATTGCTACAAATTAAGAGGTAAATAGGAAAAAGTAAAATTTTTTGCTACAAAAATTTTTTTTTAAATGTGAGCCAATATTCCACTCAATCTTTAAAGCTGTACATGCGTGCAATAGACGTCTTTCGGTTTGTGTTAGCATTTAAAAACGTTAAAATTTTTAATGAAATTTTAATTATTATAAACAATTTTAACTCTGCGCTTAATTTCTGTGTTCCGCATATATTGGAGGATTTTTTAAAATGATTTTTTTTTTGTTTTGGGTGCAAAAATGTTGAAGAATTTATAAAAAATTATTTGATAAGAAGAAAAAATTCAATTCCATATATTTTTAATTCTGTTCGAAGCACAGAATAGCATTTTTTCATTAATTGTATTTTATTAAAGAAATTTTTATTTTGTTTTTTTAATAAAATATTTTATTTATACAAAGTACACTAAATAATATTTTTTTTTCCGTTTTTCTGTAAAAATTTTACAGGTTGAAGAAATTCAAGATAGAAAAAAGTCAATGATGTTTGTAAATCGTCTCATGTTGATATAATTCACAAAAACAATATACGCGTAACATGTGTAAATGTAGGCCCACCACTGGAAATGCAAATGTTTCACCCACAAGGTTTTACCATTCATGCGCATTAGGTAGGCGTGACGGGAATCGGTCAGTAATTTCCTCAAAAAGGCGCCAATTAAATAAACGATGCTAATTAAAAGTATTAAGCGACGCACGTGCACTAAAAGAATGGCCATTGCTATTGGTGTTGATGTTACGAGTAATGTTGTTGTTCGTTACAGGGCAACTGATTGCAAAGTGGGCGTTTGTTGATTTATTGCTTTTGCCTGCCGTGTAAAAGAAACTAAAATAGAAAAAGCATTTATTTATTAATATTGTATTAAAAAACTTATTTTTTAAATTTATTTTTAGAATAAACAAAATGGAAAGTAAAAAATAAAAAAATATTTCTCTTTTTTTTTTTTTTTTGACTAAAGCATTACTCACACAAAACCTGGTCGCATAAGCCATTTAATAATTACTTAAAGCAAAACGCTATTAAAAAATTAATTTCAATTCATTTCCTCTTATGAATTTATGCGCTTTTGCTTTAATGAATCTTCTTAGCTGCTGCACAACATTTTCAGCTACCTGCGAGTTAAGATAGACAATAAAACAATTTTCATTCCATCAAAATACTTTTAATCTTATCTTTTTATCTTTTAAACCAAAAGAACAAAGATTCTGCATATGGAAAATAATTTTATCAATAACATAATTGTAAGAAAATTACAATTTAACAAAATAATTTTACTTGTACCTTATTTTTAACAATATTATAGTTGTATCACTTATAGTTGCTGTAACAAAACACCTTTATCACAGTTTAGTAATTTTATCCTTTCACAGAAAATATTACAGTTTGTAATTTTCTTTGTTATATTTCAATAAAGAAGATAGGCTTTATTATAGATAAGCATTATAATCTTAAGAATAGCAAAAGTATAAATAACCCTGTAAATACTTTTGCTCCTTAGTTCATAAGTAAACTCATTCAAATATAGTTCATAAGAAAACTCAATAAAGAATTTTTCAAGATACAAATTAGTATCTAGAAGTAATTAAAATTTTTATTTTTAAACTAAAAATAATCTAGTTTAATAACTTGCGCTGCAAATTTGTTATATATTTTCAACATATTTTTGGTCTTGCTTTTATTTAATTTGGCTTTAACGATAGTCCAGTATTTTTCAATTGGCCGTAGCTGCTTTCAGTTAGGAGTGTTCATGTTCGCAGTTTTTGAGTAATGACAAGACGCCAAATCAGACTAAAATTTTGTTAGAGGGTGGTGGTGTTTAATCACAGCAGCAATTGTTTTTGCAGGCATTTTTTGAAAGAAATTTCAGCTGTTATTGTGGAAGAGACGATATACGGCGTGCTGTCTAGACCATAACTGCAAATTGCTTGCCAAATCATAATCTTTTCACCGAATTTATTTTAAATCGGCATCTCCACGTTTCGTTGCAGCATAAAATTTTTGACCTGGCAGCTGTTTAAGGTAGATTTGTTTTTGCAATCATTTCACCTGACCATATCGGATTTTCAAATTTTTTTTCCTTTTTTGATATTGCACGGCTAACCAAGCTTAAAAATAAATTACTATTGACCACAAGTTTTTACAGCTTTAAGCGAAGACCACAAAATTGCCGAAATACAAAAATTATTGGTTTTTTTATATACCAATCGCATGATTTCACAATTTATTGGCTCATACGGCAATCAATACCAATATTATACTTATTTGTCCCAACCAAATGCGGCAATCATGCGATAATATATTAATATTTTTCACTTTCCATTTTAGAAGAATACAATACAATAGAATTTGCTAGAATCCCTGAGAGCAACAGCACTGTGGTGTATATAAATTTCCAAAAAAAAAAAAAATTTAATAATCCAAAGCAATAGATTCCTATCTAGACGACCTCCGCTAAACTTCTACTAAAAACATACATATTTAATGATGTACGGCGTATTTGATAATTATACCATACGAGCAGATAGCTCAGCTTGTTTATCTTCACTCACTTCAAAAAATTATGTAATTGAACGGCTAGTTTATTAAGCTTGAGGTCATATTAAATATAACAATTTATTTATTTAACAAAATATTAATCTTTATTTGTGCTTAATTCCAGAATTGTGTTGGGTTATTTTAAATTTATGGTTTTCTTCATAATATTTTCATGAGTTATTTATTCAGTAAAATAAGTACCAAATTGACCATTTCATCAGACGCTACTCTGAGTCCTCAGTAGATTACTCCAAAAATTTCTTGCCAAACATTAGAACCTTTACATTGTAAACACCATTGACTGAATAAGAATTACTTGTCAATAATTCTAAAAGATTCAAATATTCACACAGAAAACTTAGTAAGCATTGAACTGAAGAAACAAACTTCACAACAACATTTTAATACTTAAAAGAATATAGATATTCTATGTATTTTTGTTCTTCTCTTCTCTTTTACATTCGAATGCACTTTGGGTATTATTGAAATGTAATTAAAGAGTATATGAAATTTCCCTAAATTCCATGGCTGTTTTTTTGTATGCACCACCGTCAGTGCTTCTTTTTGTGAGCCACTCTCTGATTCATGTACTGCTTTTAACACAATTTTCGCTTACTTTAGCGAACAAATCATATTTATACCAACAAATCGTGTGTCAGTCATGTAACGCTCATTTAATACAAAAGTGTCATAACTCCAAAAATGTTTTTTTTGTTTGTAATTTTTACTTAAAATTTTTCTCTTATCTTAATGTAAAGGGTGGCTCAGTAACAGTGCACTTTTTAAATGTAGTGTAACATTTTTTGTGTGTAAGTAAGCTGTCACATATATTTATTGCGGTTATTAAAAATAGAGCGTTTTACAAAAGAATAACGCATTATAATTGTGATGGAGCATATTGAAGTCAAAGAAAATTTGTTGAAACACATTTTCATCTAAATGGCTTCATGACTACATAAAATTTTCGAATTTCGGTCTCAGAAAATATACATGCAATTCATGAGAAACAAATGCACTTACAACAATCAACATTCTGGTGCGTGTTTTGGTTGGACTTTACTTTTTTAAAGACAATGCCGTAATTGTGATGACTGTGAATGGCATTCTTGGGGCATGGATCTGGACGGCATGTAGTTTCAGCATGAAACTGCAAAGAAGAATTATAACAAAGACTATTATATTAAAAACAAGTTAAATTAGTCTGTGCCGAGTTTTGTATGTAGTAGTTAAATATTGCCTGTTCAGCGAACGAAAGCTTCATATAGAAAACAACTTCGGTTGTGAGAACTAAATTTGTTTCCAATCAAAAATTCAGTCGTTATTATCGAATTTTTTAATCTTGACAATAGAAATTCGGTGTTACAGCTCGAAATATTTTTAACAGAACTTATTTTTGGTCTGTATTATCGAATTCTAGTTGCTACAACTGAAAAATTTGATTACCACATATGAATTTTTGATTGGAAACAAATTTAGTTCTCATAACCGAAGTTGTTTTCTGTGTGTTCTTACCTAAAATTGTACTGAAAACAGAAATAATTTGTTAAAGAGACCCAGAATATATATATTTTTATAGGGTTTCCCAGGTACGGTGTAGACATTGCACACGGAATGACAAACTTATATATACCCTTTTCACCTTTTGTGAAGGGTATAAAAATATTAAATTTTATATAATTTTATGGAAACAAAACAGAGAGAGAAAAGCGTGTGTTAAAAATTGTAAAAAAAAAATTAGCAGAAGCGTGTTTTTAAATTTTTTGTCAACCTTCAATTACATAAACAAAAACCAAAACCTATCGTGTTCAATATCTGAAGTAAAAATCTTCAATCAACGCTATACCTCTGCTGCTGCATAACAGAAAAATTTATTTAGCTCCCTTGCAAAAACTTCACCAGATCAGTACGAGTTGTTAAGTTTGCACGTTGGGTTACTTAAGGAAAATCGGTTTGCTTTTCATTTTGGTTTTGTCGCAAAACATCCTGTTAAAATGTGAGGTAAAAAGGAAACCTGAAAAATAATTTATTTTTATTTTATAGAAAAGTGATATCTTTCGCCAGACAAAATATATTTTAAAGAAAAATTTAATTTTGATTTGATCAAAGTGAGACTTTTTTATGCTGTTCTTGTGATGTGTTAAATATTTTAAAGAAAAATAAATAAAAACGGAAATGGTTGCTTCAGATTTTATCTGGAAGAAGTCACCTTTAAAATAAAATAGAGGCTGATTTCATACTAAGACTTCTTTGCTTGAATTAAAATTCATTTTTAAAATTAAAGAATAATAAAAAATAATTTGGTTTTTAATTTATTTATGAATTTCTTCTCAACTTTCATACACAATTAAGACGAATAATAAATAACGATGTCCCCATTAAATTATTAGATTAAAAAATTGCCCAAATACTAGCCTGAATCTATCACATTTAATTTTTTATTCTTCGAAATGTTTTAACAAATTTGTTTTCCTATTTTAGCCCGACTGGACGTATGAGTTTGTCTGTTCTGCATTTCAATCGGAAACTCCCCATATATTGACTGGTGATTTCCAAGTAACACGTATTGCCCGAGGTATTTACGGTCTTACTGGCTACATGGATATAAAACAGGATATAACAGACAGACAACGAGTTAGTTTAACCACATATTACAGTCGAACTGGTTCAAATTTTGAAAAAGCTCCCTATTTTTTTGGCCCAATAACTCTATCACAATATTTGAATACTTTTTACAGGGAGTATGTTCAAGACGCTGTTTTAAATTGTGAAGAAAATCTTCCACGTGTCGGCATGATATTTGTTCCACCTTTAAAAAAAAACTATTATTATTTAAAAAACTGCACATTTGGTAATGATAATTGGCCATCAAAAATGAGAAGCGGTTATTGGAATATTGTTTATAATTACACAAATCAAGCTGTTGCATCTTTTGAAATCATTGTAAAAGTGGAGCCAAAGGATTAAAAAGGAAGAGTTTGGTTTATTTGTTTTTAGAAATTTTAACCAATAAATTTTATATGTTACCACACCACATACACACACACGGCTATAGGATAGCACCTTCAACTATTTAAATTATTTCTAAATGTAGTTTTTACTCTGTAAATAATAAATGTTTTTGAGCTTTTGAACCTTTTTTAAAATAAAATTTCCTGAAGAGGACACGTAAGGAAAGGCGTGTGGAATATTATTAAAAGGATCAAAAACTCACAGGAATATTAATTTCACTGTTATTCTCTAGGTTTTAATCAAAAAGGGTTTAGTATGAATAAATACAGCAGAATTGGTTCACAAGTCTTTTCTTTGGTCACTGTCATCCCTGTGTAAGTAAACAATTAAAAATAAATTGCTAGATTCATCCATCACGTTGTATTTTAAATTTAAAAACTATTAATTTTCTATAATCAGAAAGATCATGCAACCATAATAAAAATAATTGACACGTTTTCCTTACAATTAAAAAAATAGTATTTTCCATTTCTCTTGTTTATTAATTAACAAAAGAGAGTTGAAAAATGTCAGAATTAGGAAATTATGAAATAGATTGTTGGATTAACCCTCTAGAAACCGATAACAGCTAGAAATTTTGGTAATAAGTACCAGTCACAGTCACCAGCACTTCAACTAAAACTGCCGCAGCTTAGGAAACCTTCTCAGATATCTCAATGTCAGTGGGTGGACCTAGGTCACTATACGGCTACATAGTCTTAGCGAATAGATGGTTCAAAACGGAGTGTCAGAATTTTTAATTCTGAATATTTATTGATTTTAATAAAATATGATTCGTTTTGTTAGAAACTTATGGGGCTATAGGCTGGAATAAAAAAGTGGTGGATTTTTGTCTCCTTCTATTTATTTTAAATAATTCATTTTTAAATTAAATTTTTTTCTTTCCAACTTTTACAATATTTTTAAAACTACAAAGCACAACGTAAAGTTATTTTTTTTTTTCTTAATAAATACAGCCAACAATTTTCAAGAAATTTAAGAGATCTCGAACATCCTAGCCAATTTTAAAACGAAATACATAATCCCTGGTCCAAATGTTGACTTTAATTTTATATGCAGAAGAACCGTTTTAATTAATTTGTAACCTTTTGTAATTGTTAATATTCAATAATTTACTGTAGCCAAATTTTACTAATAAAATTTTTTCGCCCACTTGATTTTTTTTTCTACTTTTTGTTGTTGTTTGTTTCAAACGCACTTTTTATTAATTTGCTGCGTGTGTTTTTAGATTTTTGCGGAAGATAAATTCTCTCCCAAATTTCACAATAATTTTTAATTTTGCAATAACCACAAGCAGATTTATATGCTTGTATTTTTCTATAATATTTATTTTGATTTATTCTATTTAATGCATTTTTATTTATAAATCAAGTAGTGGCGTATGCTTTGTTTGTTTTATTTTATTTATTTTTTTTTGCTGTTGCTGTTTTTGTAAATAACAGAAATTTATATTTAAACACACACACGGTGTGCTTAAAGTCGTTGTACATTTGCCGGTTTTTCGAAATTGACTGAACGTCTTTCGAAGCGAGCGAAAAAATTGGCAACTCTCATTTCTAGCACAACCAACACATGTTTTGCAAAATGAAATTAAAAGAAAAAAAAAACAAAGAAAATCAGTCATTACGTTTCTTTCTATAGAAATTCTTTTCCTTAATTTCTCTTACTCTCCTCTTTCTTACAACTCAATCCCAATGGCGGATTGCCCTACAATCAGACACACACGCTTAAAATCTTTTCAAATAAAGAAATGCCCGTCTTGTTTTGATTTGTATTCTTGAGCGCTCAAGAGTCACTCTGTGTGTGTGTCCTTTATACTCGCTCTATGTGTGTGTGTTCACTTTTCATTTCACAACCGTCTAATTGTGTTTTTCATTTTTATTACATTTAGCCGACAGTAGATGTGTGTAATTTTAGTTTTCTTGGGACTCAAAAAACAAAATATCTTTTTTAATATCATAAAATTAATTTAAGACAACTCAATGCATTTGCAAGAAAGAAAAGTAATAATCAGGGAAACTCAACATATGCTCTAAAAAATGTGTTTATGCGCATTAAAAATGCTGTAAAAAGCTGAAAATATGCTCTAAAAGTCCTAAAAACTATGCTTTAAAAGAAACAAATACAGATTGTTTGATAATAAAAATCTAAATTTTTATTCAACGTTTCATTTAGAACACTTTAGCATAACAAGAAACAAAACAGAGTAAAACATAATTTCAATTTTCACTGAGATCTGATAATATAAATATACTAACTGACCCGGCAAACGTTGTTTTGCCTTTAAATTTTGCGAACTTCTTACTCTAAGAAATCGCACTCTTAGAGTAAAGGACTGTGCAGGACCGGCTAAAAATAGATAGTAGAAAAATAAGACAGTGCCAAATGCCGGGCGGCTTTGTGACGCTAAACCTTCCAAGGCGTACACAGAAATTCAATTAAATCAGTCCAACCGTTTAGGAGGACATACAGTCGAATTTTATATATTAAGAAGAGAAGTACGTAACCGATTTTTTTTATTAAAAAACAAAATATTTTTAAGTAAAAAACGTTGTCTATTATTTTCAAATACATAAATTTTTAAACAGTGAAAATTAAATTTCAACGTCTGCTTATGTGATGGTACCATATTTAAACGATAATATTGCCTTAACATCATATTTCGAAATTTGCTTTGAAGAGAATGCGTTATAGGCTATTCAGACATACACGTTAATTGAGCAATTAGGCATTTTACGCAATTATCGCCATTTTTAACCGCAATTTATCATACAAAATTTCCATGAAATAATTGGGCAATTAAAAATTGATTGCACGTTAATGAAGTCAAAATCAAAATGCAACTCTTTGTTGTGCCCTTAAATATCAACTCAAAAGTGAGAAAAGTTGATATTTTCAATATTAAAAACAGAAAACGGAAATAAATTTAAAAATAAATGTCATAAAAAGGAAATGGCAATTTTATAAAATTGTTATTGAAAATAATTTTTAAATAACTAATTTCTTTTAATCAATAGCTTGCCTTCAAAACTGGATTACACTGATCGGAGTAGTTCAATATTTTTAAAATTTGATTTTCTTTTCATTTTTTATTTTATACGATAAATACTCGAACATATTGAATATGTGTGAACAGCCAAATCAGTCACATAATTTAAAACTTAATTGACTTGATTAACTTTTACGTCTGAACAGGCCTGTATAATAAGGCATGTTCTGAAAATCACTTTCTCTCAAAATGATTTTAAATCACGAAAAATGTGTTCTGCGCACAAAATCATTTAACATCTCGTGATTTAAAACCGGCCAGCAAACTGCTTTACGATATCAAATCACTTGCAGTATTTTAAGCATATTGTTTTGAATTTCTTAACAAAATGATTAAATACACTTAATCTGAATTGTTTTTTTTATTAGGTTTTGTCAAAAAATTAATTATTTTTCAAAACGGAAACTTAATTTATTAATTTTTTTTTATTTTTCCTGATTTTTTGTTCTTCCTTTTTTTTCTGAGCAAATTTTATTGTAAATGTAAAAATCACTACTCAAAAGCTAGAATCTCGCGATTTCCAGAACACCAAAAAATCACTAACGTGATTTTAAAATCGTTCGTGGTTTAAGATCACCGTGATTTCAGAACATGCCTGATACTCTTCAGAAAAATGTTCACATATAAATTTTATTTCATTTTGTCCTTCGTTTTCTGCTATAATTTGCTCAAACTTAGTTTTAATATTAAGCTTTGGGGTACAATCTCTCATTTTTTCAATTTTCATAACGAAATCAGCTAAAATGCCATACTGCTCAACCATGTTTGTAAATTTTTTTAAAAGATTTTGATGAAGCCAAAATTTGCAACAATAAATATTATTTAATTTTTGGACTTACCGAATTTATATATTGAAACTCTTCGTTTTTTAAAGTGCTTATAACTTTCAATAATTGTTGCCGTAATAATTAAATTTTAAAATGTCGGCTCCATTTGCAGTTTTAAAGAAAACTTTTTTCACATTTGAAATTATCGTATTAAAATTTTCGTAATGATATTTAATAATATGATTTCTAAATCGCTTTTTCACTCGCGGCAGAAAGGGGATCTTATACAAATTAATTTTGAATTTGAATTTAAGTATGTCAATTGATTGTTAAATTAAAGAGTGAAAAATATTTTTGTTTTTACCGCTAAAACAAGGAAAAATTTAAATATGTAAAAAACACATACAAACATGCTGCAAATGAAAAAAATATGCTCTTTGAACAGAAATATGCAATAAAATGCTGTTGTGAACAAAATACGCCCTAACAAATCTGTGCCAAAATTCGGAAAAAGTTTTGGAACATAAAAATAAATCATCCCTAACTCTCTATGTTGTACTAAAATAAAACATGCAATTGCATATTTGTGGTTTCCCTGATAATAATTGATTAAAATATGATTTTTTCCAGGCAAAATTCATCCAAAAATATTCCCAAGGAAATAACAACATGATTTATGATAGAAAAAAAAAATATTATATAAAAAAAACTGAACTGGATAAACAGAAAACAGGAAAACGTTCCTTTTCAAAATATTTCAAAATTTTTACAATACAATTTTGAGAATTTTTTTACCCAAAACAGTTAATTAAAATCAGCAACTGAAGAACATTCATTAGTTGCAGCATTTAATTCTGAAAACACAACTTTTAGTTACAATGTTTCAGTGGAGTGTCTGATGACAATTAATACAATTTACGTGTTTAGCAATAATTATAAAAAATAAACATTTTTAAACAAAATAATTAAGCTGTTGTTTTTGAAAGTGTTATAAGTCCACTTTAAAAAAAAAAGTATTAGTGGACACCATGTCCATATCTAACTAAAATTACCACTGGCTCATTTGAAAACAATGGACTTTTACCATTTTCAAAAATAACCGCTCAATTAAAAAAAAAAAAATTTCTAATGTATCATGTATGTGCTCACACATGTTAATTAGAGTTGGAAAAAAAAGCGTTAGCAAAAATAAAGCAACATACAGGTGCTATGGCGAAAAATATGCAATGTTGTCTTTAAGCAACATTTGACAATAAAGGGTTAAGACAAGAAACATTTTTATAACCGAAAAAAATTGTTATTTAGTGTTCCGAAAATTAAATTCGAATTTTTACTTACACGTCAAAGTCAAGTTTTTGTGTTACAAAATGAGCAGACTTTGTTTGCTATTAACGACAAGTGGTTTTTAGTGTGATGCCCAAAAATTTAATTTTATTCATCGAACTAATCCCCATGCTTGAAGCAAGAATATGGCTTTTAATAATAATTTATTTTTTAACTTAAATCTAATGTAATAAAAAAGGCTTAAAATTTTGTATTTTATTAAGTTTTTTCAGGTTTTTTAGTCATTAAACCAATTAGATTTACTTTCGACTTGGTTTCAAAATGAAAATAAAATAATGGAAATCGATTTAAGGAACACCAAAAAAATGTAAATTCATTTTAAAAGGGATTTTTTTCGCATTCGGTTTATAGAACAGGTTCGAATAATAATTTTTTTTATTATTATGGCCACATCAAAAAGCCTAAAAGCTTGGCTTTTGGTATGTTAATAAAAATCACAAGCAAAATGGCCACATTTGTCAACTGGCAGATAATTTAATTTAATGCTGTCTCGTAAATGTTAAATTTCAAAGTTATTGTACAAAAAACCACTAAAACAAGATTGAAGTCCAGCTTCAAGTCTAATACTCTAAAATCCCGCCCCACTTACAAACAATTTAATTTTTTGTTTGTGTTCAAATTTAAACCTTCAATTACCAAAAGCAATCGTATTCAATATCTGGAAAAAAACCTCAGCTGGATTAACCAGTAATTAAATTCAGCGCTTATTATCAGGCCATCCAGCCATTATTAATTGACATGCTTTCCCAACAATTAAAAAACACATTTATTTTACTTCTCTTAAAAGAAGGGAGCAGATTAACAAAAGAGAGTTGAAAATTGCAAAGTTAAAAAATAAATTAACCCTCTTAAGACCAATAATAATTACACATTTCGCTAATTAATACGAATGTTTGTCTAATTAACTGTGTCCGATCGAAAGGCTAAAAAAATATAATTTTCAAGCGAATCATACACACAACACACTCAATAAAGTTGGCTTAATAGTGATAGCTTGGATTGTAATTCTTGAGTTTGGCGCACTGTTTCAACTTCACTTGTTGAAAGAATAAAAATCTTTTATTTTATTATTCTCGTTTGGCTTATATTTTTCAGCTTCATCAGGAATAAGAGAATTTAATCTCTGTAACTACAAAATCACCCACAATTTTTTACATAATTTTTTATTCATAAAAAGCATTTGCTAACTCTCATTCAAAGAGAGAATTTTATCAAAATTAAGAGCAGCGTTTGAGTTAAATTTTTTCAAACCTTCAATTACAAAAAAAAAATAATAATAATAATCAAGAGCGTTGCAATTTTAGCCTTTTTTAGGCGAGATTTAAAGTTTTTCCTCGCATTTAGCCTCTAGCTTTTTTCGTAGGTTATTTTCATTTTCAAAACAGATTTAAGTAGCAACTTTGTTCAACAAAAAAAAAGCAAAGGGGGTAGGTAGTCTATGGTCGCTTCTGTGACTTCATCACAAATTATATAAATTAATCTCTGTAAATACAAAAATTTGTTTTAAATATTTTTTCTAACCTCTAATTAGAGAAAAAAAAGAACCAAAATCATTGAAGAGCTTGAGCCTCTGCTGGATTAACCCGTAATAAAATCACGTCAGCGCTATACCTCTACTGCTGCATAACAGAAAAATTTATTTCGCTTTTTACAAAAACTTCACCAGATCAGTACGAGTTGTCAAGTTTGCACGATGGGTTACTTAATTAAAATCGGTTTGCTTTTCATTTTGGTTTTATCGCAAAACATCCTGTTAAAGTGTGAGGTAAAAAGAAGAAATAAAAATTAATTTCTTTTAACTTCATGGAAAAGTGATAAGAAAAAATTTAATTTTGTTTTTAAGAAAAAATAAATTACATTTTTATTTTTTTAAATATTTTAAAGAATTTATTTTCTTATTTTAGCCCGACTGGACGTACGATTTGGTTTGTTCTGAATTTAAATCGGAAACTCCTGATTTAGTGACTGGTGATTTCCAAGTAACACGTATTGCCCGAGGCATTTACGGTCTTACCGGCTTCATGGATATAAGACAGCATTTGTCAGACACACAACGAGTTAGTTTAACCACATACTACAGCCGAACGGGTTCAAACTTTGAAAAAGCTCCCTATTTTTTTCGCCCAATAACTTTATCACAATTTATGAATACTTTTTACAGGGAGTTTGTGCAAGACGTTGTTTCAGATTGTGAAGAAACATGTATCGTGTGAAAACAATATTTTTTTCACCTTTAAAAAAAAACTATTATCATTTCAAAAACTGCACATTTGCTAATGATAATTGGCCATCAAAAGCGAGAAGCGGTTATTGGACTCTTGTTTATAATTTCACAAATCAAGCTGTTGCATCTTTTGAAATCATGATAAAAGTGGAGCAAAAAGATTAGAAAACAAGAGTTTGGCTGATTTTATTCCTGAAATGAAAATTAATTTTTTTTTATAAATTTTATTCAATCACGCACTAAGTTTTATATGTTACCGCACCACACACACCCACACACACACGGTTATTTATTTAATTTATTTTCAAATGTAATTTTTTTAGCTTTTACTCTGTAAATAATTAATGTTTTTTGAGCTTTTGATCCTTTTTAAAAATAAAATTTCCTGAAGAGGACACGTCAGGAGAGGTGTGTGGAAATATTAATATTATAAAGAGGATAAAAAACTCAAAGGAATATTGATTTCACTGTTATTTTCTAAGTTTTAATCAAAAAGTATTTAGTATGAATAAAGAGTTATACAGCACAATTCGTTCACAATTAAAAAAACCCTTTAATTATCAAACTCGAAGAGTGACATGTTAAAAGCTCAGTACAAAACTTTTATTTACATGCAGCAATCGCCATCCCCTGCAACAAAACTGATTTACCAAGAATAATTCCCTTAATTTAGTCGCATATACATGAGTCTACATGTGAAGTGTATCTAGTCAGCTGAATTTTGTAAACAGAGAAATTACATGCTGAAGGCGTCATCTGCTTTTCTATTATTCTTGCTATTACCATATACGAGTACATGAATATGCCTTGATTGAGACATACGGTTAACTCCAACATCACGGCAGTTACGGTTGTATCGATACACCCCCCTTTGCACTTCATTTGTATTATTATATTTCGTAATATTTCGAGTTTTGTGTACTTTTTAGTTTGAAACCCTTAATAAAAAAATAACTAAAATGTAACGTGTACAATATCTGAAATAAAAATCGTCAAACATCTAAAAAAAATGCAGCCTCAGCTGCATTAGCCCGTAACGTAAAATTACGTAAACGATGTTCTTTTACTGTTTTAAATTTTTATATCCTTCACTGTAAGTAAGAAGGGTATATAAGACTCGCCACTGCCGAATTTAACTTGTTTTAAATTCAAATATGTTTAAAAGTTTAAAGTTTTATTGATGAATAATTTTGTGTGTAGTAATTTGAAACAAAAAAACTATAAAACAACATTCATAGCCTACTAGTATATTTACAGGGTTTTCAGAGAATTATCTTAATATTTTTTATGACAAATATCGGCCAAATAATCGCCACGCCTTTGGTGGCATACCTCTAGCGGATGCATCGGATAGATGGCACATATTTGCCATCGTTAATTGTGTGCCAAATGGCATCATCCTGTTGGAACCACATATCCTCATGTTCAAGAGATATTCAATGGTTGGTCACTATGACGACAAGTGGCTCATTCAGCTTAAAATCGTTACAAAATTCAAAAATTCGACTATAACATTTTGAGATGTGTATATCACAAAAGACAACATACTGAGTTTTAGTTGTTAATTTTTTAAACTGCAGAAAAAAATTCAATTTTCGACAAATGCTTTAGACTTAAACAAAATTTTAAGTTTTAATTTTACGGAATTTTTTTTTTAGTTTCAGACGTGGTTTTCTGCCACCCTATATTTCGGTCGTTTTTAGAAGAACTAAAAAAGTTACATACGCAATTCCTTAACTAAGTTAAGGAAATTTGGCTGCCCGATCCTACCCGTTTACTTGCAACACGGAAAAAACTGTCACAGCCTCTTTCTTGTTTAAAGTGCTATAACTTTTATATTAATAAAGATTTCGCAAAGATTTAAAAAGCATTTAATTAAAAACTTCTGACACATTGCGTCACGCCTACAAATTTCATAAATACTTTCTATCAAGTATCAATACTACTCACAATTTCTTCAATAATAAATAAAATAAAATAAAATAATTACTATTAAATAACTAGAGTTCTTAATTTCTTTTCTTTTTTTTAAACAACAAGAATACGCGAAGCTTCTTGGCTTGTCTGCAGAAAACACCCAAGATTTAGGCAGGAAACCTCAGAGTATTGGAAAAATTCCCCCAACATCAGTGCATATTTTCCGTCCAATATTATTTCAATATTCAAATGAGTCTTCTATTTCTACAGTAACTAATATTAAAATCACATTGATAAACTTAATAATTCCGTTTTCTTTAATAGAGGATAGAAAATGTGTTATGCTAAGTACAGGCTATGCGACATTTTTACGCAACGCGTTTTTCGTACAGGTTGCATATTTTGATACAAACACTCCAACCAACAATTAAGACACTAGAAAATATCAAAATATTTTTTATATACTCGTATCGTTGAATGCAATACGAAATTAAACTATAAACAGGACTACACACTACGCAACTAACAATGATACACACGTTGCCAAGTGTGTACAATGATTGATGGGAAAGTTTTGAATGAAATTACGAACACCTCGTCATGAAATTTGTAAAAAGGCACAGACAGACTTTCAAAATTTGAGTGATTCAACCAACTGCTAATATGGAATTTCCTTTTGTATGCTAGAATTAAGTGCATGGAGTTCAGCTTGAAGCTGGCATATATAATACCACGAGTAGAAGAAACTTTTGATGAGAATGCACTACCAAAGGTAAAAGCAGAATCAAACTTGGACTATCCAAAGTATGCATATGGAAGTACAAATAATGGTAATACGGCCACATACTTTTTTGATAATGATGAGGTGACTGCTCAAGTCACTTGTGTCGATGTTAATATAAAAAAAAGGTTTGCTGTTATACTTAATATACCAAGCTCTACAGAAAAGATCAATGGATCAAAATTTGAAGAATATCCTTCAAAAACTGTCCAAGTGTTTCCTAAAAAATAACTTATCCCCGCGGTACCCAAAACCTTAGCTGATGGAAAAAATTTTATTGAATTGGAGCGCTCTCAGGGAAGCCCAGGAGCGCAGAAATAGAGATTATTAGAAAATTTAGGTTGTTAGCTTTTTTTCAGTTTGTCAAATAATGCTCTGGTACCTTTATTACATTTTGTTTTTATACATAATTGTACAATACTGGGCTTACTATTAGCCAATTCACAAAGTGTGTTAAAGTGTCCTAAATTCGTCCTAAATTAATGACTTTTGTAAAAATGTTATTGGTATTTATTATATAAAAGAGATTTAGGACATCACTACTTTGTTTCCTGTGTTTTTTAGTGTGCTATTTAATCAGCTGGTTTTTGTTGACACAAAAATAATTTCCCCCCATTTTTATGAATTCAAAATTGGAAGCAAAATTTAAATTGATGCAATAAAAAATTAATAAAATGGAGAAAACACAAGGAAACATTGAGGTAAGTTGTGTATTTACATATAATCTTCGTTTACTGACAATTTGTGAAATAGGTTTTAATAAAGATTAAAGATATTCTTTGGCAATATGACAGACAGGCCGTTCACAACAGTACTATTTTATCGAAGTAGTAATTTGTAACTTAGCCATTTACGTCAGTTTGGGAATTGACTATATATTTTTACAATGTTATATAAATTATTGTTTTAACAAGTACTACAAGGTACACAAACACTTGCAAGATTTCACCCATTAGTGAAAATGATTTCTTCATCAAATCAACTTATATCATCACGAAGACGTGCCAGTTTACAGAAGAATTTGGATGTGTAGACGGTACACACTTTGGTTTCCAAGCACCCACAGAAACTTTTTGGCAATCTCTGTCTTGATATTCACTTTCCCTAAAAACAATTAAAATTATTTATTTTGCACAAATTTTTCGAAACTATAAAGAAAATACTTAAATATTTTAATACTTCTTTCTTTTTTTCTTTGTTTTGTTTCGTTTTGCGCAAAACGACAGAGCTTATTTGTTTTCGATAGTACATTAGCAATCGAGTGCAACTTCGAGTAAACACGTTACGATAACGAGTGCCGTGATTTGGTCCCAGACATTAAACTGTGTCGTAAACAATCAAGTGTGTTTCTCCAATAAGTGTTGAGAAAAGTGAAATTTTGTGGTTTTATCTTACAATACGAACCTTAATAAACTAAACGTTTTTATGATAGGGTAAAAACCTAACAATATCGTTAAGGGCACAAAACGGTAATTTTTATTAATTTTAATGGTACTTTTTGATATTTTATATATTGAAGTTGGGCTCAAACGGTCCTAAGCAGAGTAAAAATCGTTAAATCGACAACTAGTACTTTTTATTAATTATTTGGTACTTTTGAACTTAAAAAATTCTGAGCAAACTGAAAAATCATAAAAGGGACAACTGGTACTTTTTTATTCATTTTAATGGTACTTTTTGACTTTTTTTAAAATGAAAACGAACCTAGAAGTACTATATTTTGGAGTCAAACGGTTCTAAGGAAAGTAGAAAATATTATTAATTTTTTTGATACTTTTTGAAATTTTTATACTAACAATCCTAGAACTATGAAATTGGTGCCAAACGCTATTGAACAAAGTAAAAAATCATTTAGATTTGAATACTACGTTTTGATTTTTTAACATTAACGAATTTAGAGCCATCAGACCAAACACAAACGGACCTCAGTAAATTGAAAAATCAATAAACTGGGAAAATGGTAATTTTTATATAATTAAATAATACCTTTTGAAAATGGATTAAATGGTCTACAACGAAATAATAAATTTTAATAGCGATAGTACGGTACTTCGCTGACGAAATAGCGAGTTAATTGCTAGTAGACCATAAAGGTCTCGGTGCGACTATTGCCCATAATCAAAATGATAATAAGAAAAACTTTTGTATCTACTAAAGTTGTAGTCCTCTAAAATGACTAAATAAAACAAACACAGATACAAAAGAATGCAATATTGTATTCGACACAACAAAGCTGAGCAGAATTTTCTTGAAAAGGATAAAAAGAGTTTTTTTATGAAAGAATATTTTTTTTAATTTTATAAAAACAAAGAAAGACAATTGCAATACCAGGGCTTTGGTGTTTAAATAAAATGTATTTTTTGACATAAAGCATTTAAATAAATAATGTAAAAAAAAGTAGTTAAGACTAGGACCGCACACAGCAAGTTTAGTTGGGCAATTCTCTTTTAAAATTGCCGCTGTGTCTACACACAGCAATTTTCTTTCGGCAAATGTAGCAATCTTATTCAGTCATTCATTCAGCCTCAAGCTACCTGTCTCCTTTTTTTAAATCTTTGTAAAATATACGAAGAGAGAACAAAAAGGAGTTGCCGAGTACGAGAAAGTTTGAATCCCTTTCCATTCCTCTTTCCTCTCTCTCCTATAAAATAAAGTATTGCCTAACTAAATTTGCCGTGTGTGGTACTGGCGTAAAGAGATTTATCCCCAAATTCATAAAAAATATTATGTGCTTATAAAGGCAGACTTCTATGCAGTATTTGTCAAATAACCCCTTATTAAGCACATAATAATTTTTATGAATTTGGGGGTTATTATTTAAAATAGAGACATCACACTAATTGTAACTAAGGAAAAAAATTCTTTCATATCACATCCCGAGTACAATAAAAATATTGATAAAAATAATTTGAAAACTGTTATTCTTTAGGATTTAATCAAAACGCGTTTAGTAGGAATAAAGAGTAGTACAGCAGAATTCGTTCACAAGTCTTTCCTTTGGTCACTGTAGTCCGTCCCTGTGCAAGAAAATAAAATTGTTACGTTCATCAGTCATGTTGTATTTGAAGTTTAATACCCTTAATTATTTATAATCAAAATCGAAAAAATCAAAATTCGATAGAAAACAGTCATGTTTCAGCTACATCATCCAGCTATAATTAAAATAATTGACACGCTTGCCCAACAATAAATATTTTTCATGTCTCTTAAAAAAAGAGAGAAGCTTGACAAAAGAGAGTTGAAAATTACAAAAAATACAAAGTTAAGAAATGGATTAATCTTCTCAAGGCCAATAACAATTAGAAATTTCGCTAATAAATAGGATTACACATCACATTGTGTTTGTGTAATTGACTGCAAACGATCGGAAGCCAAAAATATTAATTTTTAAGCAAATCATGCACAAGACTGTTAAAGTTGGCTTAACTAATATGGACAGTTTGGACTGTTCATTTGATGTAAATTTGGGGCTCTCTTTCAATTTCATTTGTAAAAGGAATAAAAATCTTTTATTGACTTTTCAGATTCATCAAGAATAAGTGAATTAAATTTGTGTAACAACAAAATAATTTTTTATCCATTAAAAGCACTTGCTAACTCTCATTTAAAGAGAGAAAATTATCAAAATTAACAGAAGCGTTTGGTTTATATTTTTTGCAAACCTTCAATTACAACAAAAAAAAAACCAAAACCTATCGTGTTCAATATCTGAAGTAAAAATCTTCAATCATTGAAGAGCTAGAGCCTCTGCTGGATTAACCCGTAATAAAATCACGTCAGCGCTATACCTCTACTGCTGCATAACAGAAAAATTTATTTCGCTTTTTACAAAAACTTCACCAGATCAGTACGAGTTGTCAAGTTTGCACGATGGGTTACTTAATTAAAATCGGTTTGCTTTTCATTTTGGTTTTATCGCAAAACATCCTGTTAAAGTGTGAGGTAAAAAGAAGAAATAAAAATTAATTTCTTTTAACTTCATGGAAAAGTGATAAGAAAAAATTTAATTTTGTTTTTAAGAAAAAATAAATTACATTTTTATTTTTTTAAATATTTTAAAGAATTTATTTTCTTATTTTAGCCCGACTGGACGTACGATTTGGTTTGTTCTGAATTTAAATCGGAAACTCCTGATTTAGTGACTGGTGATTTCCAAGTAACACGTATTGCACGAGGCATTTACGGTCTTACCGGCTTCATGGATATAAAACAGGATTGGACAGACAGACAACGAGTTAGTTTAACCACATATTACAGTCGAATTGGTTCAAACTTTGAAAAAGCTCCCTATTTTTTTGGTCCAATAACTATATCACAATTTATGAATACTTTTTATAGGGAGTTTACGCAAGACGCTGTTTCAGATTGTGAAGAAAATCTTCCACGTGTCGGCATGATATTTGTTCCACCTTTTAAAAAAAAATATTATTATTTCAAAAACTGCACATTTGCTAATGATAATTGGCCATCAAAAATGAGAAGCGGTTATTGGAATATTGTTTTTAATTACACAAATCAAGCCGTTGCATCTTTTGAAATCATGGTAAAAGTGGAGCCAAAGGATTAAAAAGGAATATTAATTTCACTGTTATTCTCTAAGTTTTAATCAAAAAGTGTTTAGTATGAATAAAGAATTATACAGCAGAATTGGTTCACAAGTCTTTTATTTGGTCACTGTCATCCCTGTGTAAGTAAACAATTAAAAATAAATTGCTAGATTCATCCATCATGTTGTATTTTAAATTTAAAAACTATTAATTTTCTATAATCAGAAAGATCATGCAACCATAATAAAAATAATTGACACGTTTTCCTTACAATTAAAAAAATAGTATTTTCCATTTCTCTTGTTTATTAATTAACAAAAGAGAGTTGAAAAATGTCAGAATTAGGAAATTATGAAATAGATTGTTGGATTAACCCTCTAGAAACCAATAACAGCTAGAAATTTTGGTAATAAGTACCAGTCACAGTCACCAGCACTTCAGCTAAAACTGCCGCAGCTGCCGGGAGTAAGGTTAGGAAACCTTCTCAGATATCTTAATTTTGAGTGTCAGAATTTTTAATTCTGAATATTTAAAATTTATTATGGTTGCTAAAGTTGTATTTAGTCACAGTTCGACAGCGCCAATGTAAAACATATGAGAAGCGTTGCATTTGTCTCTTGGTTTGTATCAAAATTTGGGCTGCGTGCTAGAATTTTTTATTTTTTTTGAATTAGAATGAGGAGCGGGAACAAGTTACCTGGTCACTGCGACCAAAACAGACCTATTGTGACGCTAATCTTAAGCTACAAATCCTCCCAGAGGACTCTGTGTTATTATAGGCGGTGATTAGTAGCTTGTATAACATTTTATGAGGCTAAGATAAAGAAAAGAAATGAAGTTGACTAGATTGCAGGAACCTTTGATAAAAACACAGTTTTTTCAAAAGTTTCTGTTCATCGCTGATATTGTTAGAGTTTGGCTGCCGTCGCAAAACCAAACGTATTAAAAATGATTTTCAACTGCAGTAGCGGTCATGACCTACATTTTTTTGTTAAATGTTTATACACAATTTTTATTAAATATTTTTAAATTAAATTATATAATCATTTTGATGAAACTTTTATAAAATAAAGTTTTTATTTAAATAAAATATTTTTAGTTTTAATTTATATTTATTTATTACATTGTACGACTGGTTTGGCTTTCTTTTCAAATTAATTTGACTCAACTAAAGCACATGAAGTTAAGAAGCTACTCAACAACTTCAGCTTCAACCTATTTTTATTAAAAAAATTTTTGTAAATTTTAATTTTCAAAAAACTATTTAAAATAAAAATAAAGTAAAAATCTACCAACTTTCTTAAGAAGCATATAGCCTCATGTGTTGCAAATAAATAAGTCATAACTTTTGATTTTATTGCCAATTACGAGTGAAACTACTTCCTTGTGAAAAGAGCGCCATATGCTTACAGAAGTAAATATTACATCTGCCGTCAAAGACACCAAAGAAGGACTAATAAACGCATATGGTAGCACTTATGTGTGTTATAATAAGGAAAGACCGCTTAAGTCGACTTAAGTAAAAATAACTTTATTATTGTGGTTCAGTGATGGCAGGGCGATACATTTCATAATCACGGAGATGGCATTGCAGGCCATAGCGTTTTTATGAAATCGAAGAAATTTTATAAGAAAAACTTTTAAGCTTTTAAAGTTGTTTAGAGCACTACAAATTACTTAATAAGGGGATCTTATACAAATTAATTTTGAATTTGAATTTAAGTATGTCAATTGATTGTTAAATTAAAGAGTGAAAAATATTTTTGTTTTTACCGCTAAAACAAGGAAAAATTTAAATATGTAAAAAACACATACAAACATGCTGCAAATGAAAAAAATATGCTCTTTGAACAGAAATATGCAATAAAATGCTGTTGTGAACAAAATACGCCCTAACAAATCTGTGCCAAAATTCGGAAAAAGTTTTGGAACATAAAAATAAATCATCCCTAACTCTCTATGTTGTACTAAAATAAAACATGCAATTGCATATTTGTGGTTTCCCTGATAATAATTGATTAAAATATGATTTTTTCCAGGCAAAATTCATCCAAAAATATTCCCAAGGAAATAACAACATGATTTATGATAGAAAAAAAAAATATTATATAAAAAAAACTGAACTGGATAAACAGAAAACAGGAAAACGTTCCTTTTCAAAATATTTCAAAATTTTTACAATACAATTTTGAGAATTTTTTTACCCAAAACAGTTAATTAAAATCAGCAACTGAAGAACATTCATTAGTTGCAGCATTTAATTCTGAAAACACAACTTTTAGTTACAATGTTTCAGTGGAGTGTCTGATGACAATTAATACAATTTACGTGTTTAGCAATAATTATAAAAAATAAACATTTTTAAACAAAATAATTAAGCTGTTGTTTTTGAAAGTGTTATAAGTCCACTTTAAAAAAAAAAGTATTAGTGGACACCATGTCCATATCTAACTAAAATTACCACTGGCTCATTTGAAAACAATGGACTTTTACCATTTTCAAAAATAACCGCTCAATTAAAAAAAAAAAAATTTCTAATGTATCATGTATGTGCTCACACATGTTAATTAGAGTTGGAAAAAAAAGCGTTAGCAAAAATAAAGCAACATACAGGTGCTATGGCGAAAAATATGCAATGTTGTCTTTAAGCAACATTTGACAATAAAGGGTTAAGACAAGAAACATTTTTATAACCGAAAAAAATTGTTATTTAGTGTTCCGAAAATTAAATTCGAATTTTTACTTACACGTCAAAGTCAAGTTTTTGTGTTACAAAATGAGCAGACTTTGTTTGCTATTAACGACAAGTGGTTTTTAGTGTGATGCCCAAAAATTTAATTTTATTCATCGAACTAATCCCCATGCTTGAAGCAAGAATATGGCTTTTAATAATAATTTATTTTTTAACTTAAATCTAATGTAATAAAAAAGGCTTAAAATTTTGTATTTTATTAAGTTTTTTCAGGTTTTTTAGTCATTAAACCAATTAGATTTACTTTCGACCGATTATGTTTGTTTACTTGGTTTCAAAACGAAAATAAAATAATGGAAATCGATTTAAGGAACACCAAAAAAATGAAAATTCATTTTAAAAGGGATTTTTTTCGCATTCGGCTTATAGAACAGGTTCGAATAATAATTTTTTTTATTATTATGGCCACATCAAAAAGCCTAAAAGCTTGGCTTTTGGTATGTTAATAAAAATCACAAGCAAAATGGCCACATTTGTCAACTGGCAGATAATTTAATTTAATGCTGTCTCGTAAATGTTAAATTTCAAAGTTATTGTACAAAAAACCACTAAAACAAGATTGAAGTCCAGCTTCAAGTCTAATACTCTAAAATCCCGCCCCACTTACAAACAATTTAATTTTTTGTTTGTGTTCAAATTTAAACCTTCAATTACCAAAAGCAATCGTATTCAATATCTGGAAAAAAACCTCAGCTGGATTAACCAGTAATTAAATTCAGCGCTTACTATCAGGCCATCCAGCCATTATTAATTGACATGCTTTCCCAACAATTAAAAAACACATTTATTTTACTTCTATTAAAAGAAGGGAGCAGATTAACAAAAGAGAGTTGAAAATTGCAAAGTTAAAAAATAAATTAACCCTCTTAAGACCAATAATAATTACACATTTCGCTAATTAATACGAATGTTTGTCTAATTAACTGTGTCCGATCGAAAGGCTAAAAAAATATAATTTTCAAGCGAATCATACACACAACACACTCAATAAAGTTGGCTTAATAGTGATAGCTTGGATTGTAATTCTTGAGTTTGGCGCACTGTTTCAACTTCACTTGTTGAAAGAATAAAAATCTTTTATTTTATTATTCTCGTTTGGCTTATATTTTTCAGCTTCATCAGGAATAAGAGAATTTAATCTCTGTAACTACAAAATCACCCACAATTTTTTACATAATTTTTTATTCATAAAAAGCATTTGCTAACTCTCATTCAAAGAGAGAATTTTATCAAAATTAAGAGCAGCGTTTGAGTTAAATTTTTTCAAACCTTCAATTACAAAAAAAAAAATAATAATAATAATCAAGAGCGTTGCAATTTTAGCCTTTTTTAGGCGAGATTTAAAGTTTTTCCTCGCATTTAGCCTCTAGCTTTTTTCGTAGGTTATTTTCATTTTCAAAACAGATTTAAGTAGCAACTTTGTTCAACAAAAAAAAAGCAAAGGGGGTAGGTAGTCTATGGTCGCTTCTGTGACTTCATCACAAATTATATAAATTAATCTCTGTAAATACAAAAATTTGTTTTAAATATTTTTTCTAACCTCTAATTAGAGAAAAAAAGAACCAAAATCATTGAAGAGCTTGAGCCTCTGCTGGATTAAACCGTAATTAAATCACGTCAACGCTATACCTCTGCTGCTGCATAACAGAAAAATTTATTTCGCTTTTTAGCAAAACTTCACCAGATCAGTACGAGTTGTCAAGTTTGCACGATGGGTTACTTAAATAAAATCGGTTTGCTTTTTGTTCTCGTTTTATCGCAAAACATCCTGTTAAAGTGTGAGGTAAGAAGAAGAAATAAAAATTAATTTCTTTTAACTTCATGGAAAAGTGATAAGAAAAAATTTAATTTTGTTTTTAAGAAAAAATAAATTACATTTTTATTTTTTTAAATATTTTAAAGAATATATTTTCTTATTTTAGCCCGATTGGACGTACGATTTGGTTTCTTCTGAATTTAAATCGGAAACTCCTGATTTATTGGCTGGGGATTTTCAAGTCACACGTATTGCCCGAGGCATTTACGGTCTTACCGGATTCATGGATATAAAACAGGATATGACAGACAGACAACGAGTTAGTTTAACCACATATTACAGTCGAACTGGTTCAAACTTTGAAAAAGCTCCCTATTTTTTTGGCCCAATAACTCTATCACAATATTTGAATACTTTTTACAGGGAGTATGTTCAAGACGGTGTTTCAGATTGTGAAGAAAATCTTCCACGTGTCGGCATGATATTTGTTCCACCTTTAAAAAAAAACTATTATTATTTCAAAAACTGCACATTTGCTAATGATAATTGGCCATCAAAAGCGAGAAGCGGTTATTGGACTCTTGTTTATAATTTCACAAATCAAGCTGTTGCATCTTTTGCAATCATGATAAAAGTGGAGCAAAAAGATTAGAAAACAAGAGTTTGGCTGATTTTATTCCTGAAATGAAAATTAATTTTTTTTTATAAATTTTATTCAATCACGCACTAAGTTTTATATGTTACCGCACCACACACACCCACACACACACACACGGTTATTTATTTAATTTATTTTCAAATGTAATTTTTTTAGCTTTTACTCTGTAAATAATTAATGTTTTTTGAGCTTTTGATCCTTTTTAAAAATAAAATTTCCTGAAGAGGACACGTCAGGAGAGGTGTGTGGAAATATTAATATTATAAAGAGGATAAAAAACTCAAAGGAATATTGATTTCACTGTTATTTTCTAAGTTTTAATCAAAAAGTATTTAGTATGAATAAAGAGTTATACAGCACAATTCGTTCACAATTAAAAAAACCCTTTAATTATCAAACTCGAAGAGTGACATGTTAAAAGCTCAGTACAAAACTTTTATTTACATGCAGCAATCGCCATCCCCTGCAACAAAACTGATTTACCAAGAATAATTCCCTTAATTTAGTCGTATATACATGAGTCTACATGTGAAGTGTATCTAGTCAGCTGAATTTTGTAAACAGAGAAATTACATGCTGAAGGCGTCATCTGCTTTTCTATTATTCTTGCTATTACCATATACGAGTACATGAATATGCCTTGATTGAGACATACGGTTAACTCCAACATCACGGCAGTTACGGTTGTATCGATACACCCCCCTTTGCACTTCATTTGTATTATTATATTTCGTAATATTTCGAGTTTTGTGTACTTTTTAGTTTGAAACCCTTAATAAAAAAATAACTAAAATGTAACGTGTACAATATCTGAAATAAAAATCGTCAAACATCTAAAAACTGCAGCCTCAGCTGCAATAGCCCGTAACGTAAAATTACGTAAACGATGTTCTTTTACTGTTTTAAATTTTTATATCCTTCACTGTAAGTAAGAAGGGTATATAAGACTCGCCACTGCCGAATTTAACTTGTTTTAAATTCAAATATGTTTAAAAGTTTAAAGTTTTATTGATGAATAATTTTGTGTGTAGTAATTTGAAACAAAAAAACTATAAAACAACATTCATAGCCTACTAGTATATTTACAGGGTTTTCAGAGAATTATCTTAATATTTTTTATGACAAATATCGGCCAAATAATCGCCACGCCTTTGGTGGCATACCTCTAGCGGATGCATCGGATAGATGGCACATATTTGCCATCGTTAATTGTGTGCCAAATGGCATCATCCTGTTGGAACCACATATCCTCATGTTCAAGAGATATTCAATGGTTGGTCACTATGACGACAAGTGGCTCATTCAGCTTAAAATCGTTACAAAATTCAAAAATTCGACTATAACATTTTGAGATGTGTATATCACAAAAGACAACATACTGAGTTTTAGTTGTTAATTTTTTAAACTGCAGAAAAAAATTCAATTTTCGACAAATGCTTTAGACTTAAACAAAATTTTAAGTTTTAATTTTACGGAATTTTTTTTTTAGTTTCAGACGTGGTTTTCTGCCACCCTATATTTCGGTCGTTTTTAGAAGAACTAAAAAAGTTACATACGCAATTCCTTAACTAAGTTAAGGAAATTTGGCTGCCCGATCCTACCCGTTTACTTGCAACACGGAAAAAACTGTCACAGCCTCTTTCTTGTTTAAAGTGCTATAACTTTTATATTAATAAAGATTTCGCAAAGATTTAAAAAGCATTTAATTAAAAACTTCTGACACATTGCGTCACGCCTACAAATTTCATAAATACTTTCTATCAAGTATCAATACTACTCACAATTTCTTCAATAATAAATAAAATAAAATAAAATAATTACTATTAAATAACTAGAGTTCTGAATTTCTTTTCTTTTTTTTAAACAACAAGAATACGCGAAGCTTCTTGGCTTGTCTGCAGAAAACACCCAAGATTTAGGCAGGAAACCTCAGAGTATTGGAAAAATTCCCCCAACATCAGTGCATATTTTCCGTCCAATATTATTTCAATATTCAAATGAGTCTTCTATTTCTACAGTAACTAATATTAAAATCACATTGATAAACTTAATAATTCCGTTTTCTTTAATAGAGGATAGAAAATGTGTTATGCTAAGTACAGGCTATGCAACATTTTTACGCAACGCGTTTTTCGTACAGGTTGCATATTTTGATACAAACACTCCAACCAACAATTAAGACACTAGAAAATATCAAAATATTTTTTATATACTCGTATCGTTGAATGCAATACGAAATTAAACTATAAACAGGACTACACACTACGCAACTAACAATGATACACACGTTGCCAAGTGTGTACAATGATTGATGGGAAAGTTTTGAATGAAATTACGAACACCTCGTCATGAAATTTGTAAAAAGGCACAGACAGACTTTCAAAATTTGAGTGATTCAACCAACTGCTAATATGGAATTTCCTTTTGTATGCTAGAATTAAGTGCATGGAGTTCAGCTTGAAGCTGGCATATATAATACCACGAGTAGAAGAAACTTTTGATGAGAATGCACTACCAAAGGTAAAAGCAGAATCAAACTTGGACTATCCAAAGTATGCATATGGAAGTACAAATAATGGTAATACGGCCACATACTTTTTTGATAATGATGAGGTGACTGCTCAAGTCACTTGTGTCGATGTTAATATAAAAAAAAGGTTTGCTGTTATACTTAATATACCAAGCTCTACAGAAAAGATCAATGGATCAAAATTTGAAGAATATCCTTCAAAAACTGTCCAAGTGTTTCCTAAAAAATAACTTATCCCCGCGGTACCCAAAACCTTAGCTGATGGAAAAAATTTTATTGAATTGGAGCGCTCTCAGGGAAGCCCAGGAGCGCAGAAATAGAGATTATTAGAAAATTTAGGTTGTTAGCTTTTTTTCAGTTTGTCAAATAATGCTCTGGTACCTTTATTACATTTTGTTTTTATACATAATTGTACAATACTGGGCTTACTATTAGCCAATTCACAAAGTGTGTTAAAGTGTCCTAAATTCGTCCTAAATTAATGACTTTTGTAAAAATGTTGTTGGTATTTATTATATAAAAGAGATTTAGGACATCACTACTTTGTTTCCTGTGTTTTTTAGTGTGCTATTTAATCAGCTGGTTTTTGTTGACACAAAAATAATTTCCCCCCATTTTTATGAATTCAAAATTGGAAGCAAAATTTAAATTGATGCAATAAAAAATTAATAAAATGGAGAAAACACAAGGAAACATTGAGGTAAGTTGTGTATTTACATATAATCTTCGTTTACTGACAATTTGTGAAATAGGTTTTAATAAAGATTAAAGATATTCTTTGGCAATATGACAGACAGGCCGTTCACAACAGTACTATTTTATCGAAGTAGTAATTTGTAACTTAGCCATTTACGTCAGTTTGGGAATTGACTATATATTTTTACAATGTTATATAAATTATTGTTTTAACAAGTACTACAAGGTACACAAACACTTGCAAGATTTCACCCATTAGTGAAAATGATTTCTTCATCAAATCAACTTATATCATCACGAAGACGTGCCAGTTTACAGAAGAATTTGGATGTGTAGACGGTACACACTTTGGTTTCCAAGCACCCACAGAAACTCTTTGGCAATCTCTGTCTTGATATTCACTTTCCCTAAAAACAATTAAAATTATTTATTTTGCACAAATTTTTCGAAACTATAAAGAAAATACTTAAATTTTTTAATACTTCTTTCTTTTTTTCTTTGTTTTGTTTCGTTTTGCGCAAAACGACAGAGCTTGTTTGTTTTCGATAGTACATTAGCAATCGAGTGCAACTTCGAGTAAACACGTTACGATAACGAGTGCCGTGATTTGGCCCCAGACATTAAACTGTAAACAAGGTGTGTCGGAAACAATAAAGTGTGTTTCTCCAATAAGTGTTGAGAAACGGGGAAATTTTGTGGTTTTATCTTACAATACGAACCTTAATAAACTAAACGTTTTTATGATAGGGTAAAAACCTAACAATATCATTAAGGGCACAAAACGGTAATTTTTATTAATTTTAATGGTACTTTTTGATATTTTATATATTGAAGTTGGGCTCAAACGGTCCTAAGCAGAGTAAAAATCGTTAGATCGACAACTAGTACATTTTATTAATTATTTGGTACTTTTGAACTTAAAAAATTCTGAGCAAACTGAAAAATCATAAAAGGGACAACTGGTACTTTTTTATTCATTTTAATGGTACTTTTTGACTTTTTTTAAAATGAAAACGAACCTAGAAGTACTATATTTTGGGGTCAAACGGTTCTAAGGAAAGTAGAAAATATTATTAATTTTTTTGATACTTTTTGAAATTTTTATACTAACAATCCTAGAACTATGAAATTGGTGCCAAACGCTATTGAACAAAGTAAAAAATCATTCAGATTTGAATACTACGTTTTGATTTTTTAACATTAACGAATTTAGAGCCATCAGACCAAACACAAACGGACCTCAGTAAATTGAAAAATCAATAAACTGGGAAAATGGTAATTTTTATATAATTAAATAATACCTTTTGAAAATGGATTAAATGGTCTAAACAAAATAATAAATTGTAATAGCGATAGTACGGTACTTCGCTGACGAAATAGCGAGTTAATTGCTAGTAGACCATAAAGGTCTCGGTGCGATTATTGCCCATAATCAAAATGATAATAAGAAAAACTTTTGTATCTACTAAAGTTGTAGTCCTCTAAAATGACTAAATAAAACAAACACAGATACAAAAGAATGCAATATTGTATTCGACACAACAAAGCTGAGCAGAATTTTCTTGAAAAGGATAAAAAGAGTTTTTTTAGGAAACAATATTTTTTTTAATTTTATAAAAACAAAGAAAGACAATTGCAATACCAGGGCTTTGGTGTTTAAATAAAATGTATTTTTTGGCATAAAGCATTTAAATAAATAATGTAAAAAAAAGTAGTTAAGACTAGGACCACACACAGCAAGTTTAGTTGGGCAATTCTCTTTTAAAATTGCCGCTGTGTCTACACACAGCAATTTTCTTTCGGCAAATGTAGCAATCTTATTCAGTCATTCATTCAGCCTCAAGCTACCTGTCTCCTTTTTTTAAATCTTTGTAAAATATACGAAGAGAGAACAAAAAGGAGTTGCCGAGTACGAGAAAGTTTGAATCCCTTTCCATTCCTCTTTCCTCTCTCTCCTATAAAATAAAGTATTGCCTAACTAAATTTGCCGTGTGTGGTACTGGTGTAAAGAGATTTATCCCCAAATTCATAAAAAATATTATGTGCTTATTAAGGGCTTATTTGACAGACTTCTATGCAGTATTTGTCAAATAACCCCTTATTAAGCACATAATAATTTTTATGAATTTGGGGGTTATTATTTAAAATAGAGACATCACACTAATTGTAACTCGTTCTGTGCCCAAAATCCCAATTAAGCTAAGGAAAAAAATTCTTTCATATCACATCCCGAGTGCAATAAAAATATTGATAAAAATAATTTGAAAACTGTTATTCTTTAGGATTTAATCAAAACGCGTTTAGTAGGAATAAAGAGTAGTACAGCAGAATTCGTTCACAAGTCTTTTCTTTGCAAGAAAATAAAATTGTTACGTTCATCAGTCATGTTGTATTTGATGTTTAATACCCTTAATTATTTATAATCAAAATCGAAAAAATCAAAATTCGATAGAAAAGAGAGAAGCTTGACACAAGAGAGTTGAAAATTACAAAAAATACAAAGTTAAGAAATGGATTAATCTTCTCAAGGCCAATAACAATTAGAAATTTCGCTAATAAATAGGATTACACATCACATTGTGTTTGTGTAATTGACTACAAACGATAGGAAGCCAAAAATATTAATTTTTAAGCAAATCATACACAAGACTGTTAAAGTTGGCTTAACTAATATGGACAGTTTGGATTCTTCATTTGATGTAAATTTGGGGCTCTCTTTCAATTTCATTTGTAGAAGGAATAAAAATCTTTTATTGACTTTTCAGATTCATCAAGAATAAGTGAATTAAATTTGTGTAACAACAAAATAATTTTTTATCCATTAAAAGCACTTGCTAACTCTCATTTAAAGAGAGAAAATTAACAGAAGCGTTTGGTTTATATTTTTTGCAAACCTTCAATTACAATAAAAAAAGCAAAACCTATCGTGTTCAATATCTGAAGTAAAAATCTTCAATCATTGAAGAGCTAGAGCCTCTGCTGGATTAACCCGTAATAAAATCACGTCAGCGCTATACCTCTGCTGCTGCATAACAGAAAAATTTATTTCGCTTTTTAGCAAGACTTCACCAGATCAGTACGAGTTGTCAAGTTTGCACGATGGGTTACTTAAATAAAAATCGGTTTGCTTTTTGTTCTCGTTTTATCGCAAAACATCCTGTTAAAGTGTGAGGTAAAAAGAAGAAATAAAAATTAATTTCTTTTAACTTCATGGAAAAGTGATAAGAAAAAATTTAATTTTGTTTTTAAGAAAAAATAAATTAATTTTTTATTTTTTTAAATATTTTAAAGAATTTATTTTCTTATTTTAGCCCGACTGGACGTACGATTTGGTTTGTTCTGAATTTAAATCGGAAACTCCTGATTTAGTGACTGGTGATTTCCAAGTAACACGTATTGCACGAGGCATTTACGGTCTTACCGGCTTCATGGATATAAAACAGGATTGGACAGACAGACAACGAGTTAGTTTAACCACATATTACAGTCGAATTGGTTCAAACTTTGAAAAAGCTCCCTATTTTTTTGGTCCAATAACTATATCACAATTTATGAATACTTTTTATAGGGAGTTTACGCAAGACGCTGTTTCAGATTGTGAAGAAAATCTTCCACGTGTCGGCATGATATTTGTTCCACCTTTTAAAAAAAAATATTATTATTTCAAAAACTGCACATTTGCTAATGATAATTGGCCATCAAAAATGAGAAGCGGTTATTGGAATATTGTTTTTAATTACACAAATCAAGCCGTTGCATCTTTTGAAATCATGGTAAAAGTGGAGCCAAAGGATTAAAAAGGAATATTAATTTCACTGTTATTCTCTAGGTTTTAATCAAAAAGTGTTTAGTATGAATAAAGAGTTATACAGCAGAATTGGTTCACAAGTCTTTTATTTGGTCACTGTCATCCCTGTGTAAGTAAACAATTAAAAATAAATTGCTAGATTCATCCATCATGTTGTATTTTAAATTTAAAAACTATTAATTTTCTATAATCAGAAAGATCATGCAACCATAATAAAAATAATTGACACGTTTTCCTTACAATTAAAAAAATAGTATTTTCCATTTCTCTTGTTTATTAATTAACAAAAGAGAGTTGAAAAATGTCAGAATTAGGAAATTATGAAATAGATTGTTGGATTAACCCTCTAGAAACCAATAACAGCTAGAAATTTTGGTAATAAGTACCAGTCACAGTCACCAGCACTTCAGCTAAAACTGCCGCAGCTGCCGGGAGTAAGGTTAAGAAACCTTCTCAGATATCTTAATTTTGAGTGTCAGAATTTTTAATTCTGAATATTTAAAATTTATTATGGTTGCTAAAGTTGTATTTAGTCACAGTTCGACAGCGCCAATGTAAAACATATGAGAAGCGTTGCATTTGTCTCTTGGTTTGTATCAAAATTTGGACTGGGTGCTAGAATTTTTTTTTTTTTTTTGAATTAGAATGAGGAGCGGGAACAAGTTACCTGATCACTGCGACCAAAACAGACCTATTGTGACACTAATCTTAAGCTACAAATCCTCCCAGAGGACTGGGTGTTATTATAGGCGGTGATTAGTAGCTTGTATAACATTTTATGAGGCTAAGATAAAGAAAAGAAATGAAGTTGACTAGATTGCAGGAACCTTTGATAAAAACATTGTGTTTTTCAAAAGTTTCTGTTCATCGCTGATATTGTTAGAGTTTGGCTGCCGTCGCAAAACCAAACGTATTAAAAATGATTTTCAACTGCGGTAGCGGTCATGACCTACATTTTTTTGTTAAATGTTTATACACAATTTTTATTAAATATTTTTAAATTAAATTATATAATCATTTTGATGAAACTTTTATAAAATAAAGTTTTCATTTAAATAAAATATTTTTAGTTTTAATTTTATTTATTTATTACATTGTACGACTGGTTTGGCTTTCTTTTCAAATTTATTTGACTCAACTAAAGCACATGAAGTTAAGAAGCTACTCAACAACTTCAGCTTCAACCTATTTTTATTAAAAAAATTTTTGTAAATTTTAATTTTCAAAAAACTATTTAAAATAAAAATAAAGTAAAAATCTACCAACTTTCTTAAGAAGCATAGAGCCTCATGTGTTGCAAATAAATAAGTCATAACTTTTGATTTTATTGCCAATTACGAGTGAAACTACTTCGTTGTGAAAAGAGCGCCATATGCTTACAGAAGTAAATATTACATCTGCCGTCAAAGACACCAAAGAAGGACTAACAAACGCATATGGTAGCACTTATGTGTGTTATAATAAGGAAAGACCGCTTAAGTCGACTTAAGTAAAAATATCTTTATTATTGTGGTTCAGTGATGGCAGGGCGATACATTTCATAATCACGGAGATGGCATTGCAGGCCATAGCGTTTTTATGAAATCGAAGAAATTTTATAAGAGAAACTTTTAAGCTTTTAAAGTTGTTTAGAGCACTACAAATGACTTAATAAGACATAAGCAGTTTTTCCGTATTGCTACAGATTTATTTCTCACAAAGTAGTGTCTTTTACTAGGTGATTGGGAATAAAATCGAGTGTTATTTATTGATTTTAATAAAATATGATTCGTTTTGTTAGAAACTTATGGGGCTATAGGCTGGAATAAAAAAGTGGTGGATTTTTGTCTCCTTCTATTTATTTTAAATAATTTATTTTTAAATTAAATTTTTTTTCTTTACAACTTTTACAATATTTTTAAAACTACAAAGCACAACGTAAAGTTATTTTTTTTTTTCTTAATAAATACAGCCAACAATTTTCAAGAAATTTAAGAGATCTCGAACATCCTAGCCAATTTTAAAACGAAATACATAATCCCTGGTCCAAATGTTGACACTCTGTGTGTGTGTCCTTTATACTCGCTCTATGTGTGTGTGTTCACTTTTCATTTCACAGCCGTCTAATTGTGTTTTTCATTTTTATTACATTTAGCCGACAGTAGATGTGTGTAATTTTAGTTTTCTTGGGACTCAAAAAACAAAATCTCTTTTTTAATATCATAAAATTAATTTAAGACAACTCAATGCATTTGCAAGAAAGAAAAGTAATAATCAGGGAAACTCAACATATGCTCTAAAAAATGTGTTTATGCGCATTAAAAATGCTGTAAAAAGCTGAAAATATGCTCTAAAAGTCCTAAAAACTATGCTTTAAAAGAAACAAATACAGCTTGTTTGATAATAAAAATCTAATCTTTTATTCAACGTTTCATTTAGAACACTTTAGCATAACAAGAAACAAAACAGAGTAAAACAAAAATTCAATTTTCACTGAGATCTGATACGATAAATATACTAACTGACCCGGCAAACGTTGTTTTGCTTTTAAATTTTGCGAACTTCTTACTCTAAGAAATCGCACTCTTGGAGTAAAGGACCGTGCAGGACCGGCTAAAAATAGATAGTAGAAAAATAAGACAGTGCCAAATGCCGGGCGGCTTTGTGACGCTAAACCTTCCAAGGCGTACACAGAAATTCAATTAAATCAGTCCAACCGTTTAGGAGGACGTACAGTCGAATTTTATATATTAAGAAGAGAAGTACGTAACCGATTTTTTTTATTAAAAAACAAAATATTTTTAAGTAAAAAACGTTGTCTATTATTTTCAAATACATAAATTTTTAAACAGTGAAAATTAAATTTCAACGTCTGCTTATGTGATGGTACCATATTTAAACGATAATATTGCCTTAACATCATATTTCGAAATTTGCTTTGAAGAGAATGCGTTATAGGCTATTCAGACATACACGTTAATTGAGCAATTAGGCATTTTACGCAATTATCGCCATTTTTAACCGCAATTTATCATACAAAATTTCCATGAAATAATTGGGCAATTAAAAATTGATTACACGTTAATGAAGTCAAAATCAAAATGCAACTCTTTGTTGTGCCCTTAAATATCAACTCAAAAGTGAGAAAAGTTGATTTTTTCAATATTCAAAAAAGAAAACGTAAATAAATTTAAAAATAAATGTCATAAAAAGGAAATGGCAATTTTATAAAATTGTTATTGAAAATAATTTTTAAATAACTAATTTCTTTTAATCAATAGCTTGCCTTCAAAACTGGATTACACTGATCGGAGCAGTTCAATATTTTTAAAATTTGATTTTCTTTTCATTTTGTATTTTATACGATAAATACTCGAACATATTGAATATGTGTGAACAGCCAAATCAGTCACACAACTTAAAAGCTAATTGATTTGACTAACTTTTACGTCTGAACAGGCCTGTATAATAAGGCATGTTCTGAAAATCACTTTCTCTCAAAATGATTTTAAATCACGAAAAATGTGTTCTGTGCACAAAATCATTTAACATCTCGTGATTTAAAACCGGCCAGCAAACTGCTTTACGATATCAAATCACTTGTAGTATTTTAAGCATATTGTTTTGAATTTCTTAACAAAATGATTAAATACACTTAATCTGAATTGTTTTTTTATTAGTTTTTGTCAAAAAATTAATTATTTTTCAAAACGGAACCTTAAATTTATTAATTTATTTTTTTTTATTTTTCCTGATTTTTTGTTCTTGCTTTTTTTTTCTGAGCAAATTTTATTTTATTTCCAGAGCACCAAAAAATCACTAACGTGATTTTAAAATCGTTCGTGGTTTAAAATCACCGTGATTTCAGAACATGCCTGATACTCTTCAGAAAAATGTTCACATATAAATTTTATTTCATTTTGTCCTTCGTTTTCTGCTGTAATTTGCTCAAACTTAGTTTTAATATTAAGCTTTGGGGTACAATCTCTCATTTTTTCAATTTTCATAACGAAATCAGCTAAAATGCCATACTGCTAAACCATGTTTGTAAATTTTTTTAAAAGTTTTTGAAGAACCCAAAATTTGCAACAATAAATACGCCCTAACAAATCTGTGCCAAAATTCGGAAAAAGTTTTGGAACATAAAAATAAATCATCCCTAACTCTCTATGTTGTACTAAAATAAAACATGCAATTGCATATTTGTGGTTTCTCTGATAATAATTGATTAAAATATGATTTTTTCCAGGCAAAACTCATCCAAAAATATTCCCAAGGAAATAGCAACATGATTTATGATAGAAAAAAAAAATATTATATAAAAAAACTGAACTGGATAAACAGAAAACAGGAAAACGTTCCTTTTAAAAATATTTCAAAATTTTTACAATACAATTTTGAGAATTTTTTTACCCAAAACAGTTAATTAAAATCAGCAACTGAAGAACATTCATTAGTTGCAGCATTTAATTCTGAAAACACAACTTTTAGTTACAATGTTTCAGTGGAGTGTCTGATGACAATTAATACAATTTACGTGTTTAGCAATAATTATAAAAAATAAACATTTTTAAACAAAATAATTAAGCTGTTGTTTTTGAAAGTGTTATAAGTCCATTAAAAAAAAAAGTATAGTGGACACCATGTCCATATCTAACTAAAATTACCACTGGCTCATTTGAAAACAATGGACTTTTACCATTTTCAAAAATAACCGCTCAATTAAAAAAAAAAATTTCTAATGTATCATGTATGTGCTCACACATGTTAATTAGAGTTGGAAAAAAAGCGTTAGCAAAAATAAAGAAACATACAGGTGCTATGGCGAAAAATATGCAGTGTTGCCTTTAAGCAACATTTGACAATAAAGGGTTAAGACAAGAAACATTTTTATAACCGAAAAAAATTGTTATTTTGTGTTCCGAAAATTAAGTTCGAATTTTTACTTACACGTCAAAGTCAAGTTTTTGTGTTACAAAATGAGCAGACTTTGTTTACTATTAACGGCAAGTGGTTTTTGGTGTGATGCCCAAAAACTTAATTTTATTCATCGAATAAAATCTTTCACAAAAGTAATAAAACAACTTCGGTTGTGAGAACAGTTAGATATTTTTATATATCTATATAGTTTTAAAATAAAAACACGTTCGTATCTGTTTGAAATATTTTATTCAAGTGAAAACTTTTGATTAGAAAATGTTATAAAAATTAATAATGTTACTGGGTTGTTATAATACAAATATAAAGCAAAGTACATAAAATAGCCAACAACAACTAAATTTGTTTTCAATCAAAAATCCTGTTGTGATGATCGAATTTTTTAGTTGCAAAAATTCAAATTCGATAATAGAGTCCAAAATTTAATTCTCTCAATTATATTTTGGAGTCGTATTACCGAATTTTTATTGTTACAGCTGAAAAATTCGATTATCACATATGAATTTTTGAATAGGGATACGCATACTAAAACAAATTTCAAATTCTAATTAAATTATTAAAAAAGAAATAGAAAAATAAATTTAAAAACTTGGGCCGAAATTACGGCACTCGATCCCCATGCTTGAGGCAAGAATATGGCTTTTAATAATAATTTATTTTTTAACTTAAATCTAATGTAATAAAAAAGGCTTAAAATTTTGTATTTTATTAAGTTTTTTCAGGTTTTTTAGTCATTAAACCAATTAGATTTCCTTTCGACTTGGTTTCAAAACGAAAATAAAATAATGGAAATCGATTTAAGGAACACCAAAAAAATGTAAATTCATTTTAAAAGGGATTTTTTTTTCGCATTCGGCTTATAGAACAGGTTCGAATAATAATTTTTTTTATTATTATGGCCACATCAAAAAGCCTAAAAGCTTGGCTTTTGGTATGTTAATAAAAATCACAAGCAAAATGGCCACATTTGTCAACTGGCAGATAATTTAATTTAATGCTGTCTCGTAAATGTTAAATTTCAAAGTTATTGTACAGAAAACCACTAAAACAAGATTGAAGTCCAGCTTCAAGTCTAATACTCTAAAATCCCGCCCCACTTACAAACAATTTATTTTTTTTTTTTTTGTGTTCAAATTTAAACCTTCAATTACCAAAAGCAATCGTATTCAATATCTGGAAAACAACCTCAGCTGGATTAACCAGTAATTAAATTCAGCGCTTGCAGTTACTATCAGACCATCCAGCTTTCCCAACAATTAAAAAACACATTTATTTTACTTCTCTTAAAAGAAGGGAGCAGATTAACAAAAGAGAGTTGAAAATTGCAAAGTTAAAAAATAAATTAACCCTCTTAAGACCAATAATAATTACACATTTCGCTAATTAATACGAATGTTTGTCTAATTAACTGTGTCCGATCGAAAGGCTAAAAAAATTTAATTTTCAAGCGAATCATACACACAACACACTCAATAAAGTTGGCTTAATAGTGATAGCTTGGATTGTAATTCTTGAGTTTGGCGCACTGTTTCAACTTCACTTGTTGAAAGAATAAAAATCTTTTATTTTATTATTCTCGTTTGGCTTATATTTTTCAGCTTCATCAGGAATAAGAGAATTTAATCTCTGTAACTACAAAATCACCGACAATTTTTTACATAATTTTTTATTCATAAAAAACATTTGCTAACTTTCACTTGGAGAAAGTAAATTCGCAAAATTGACGAAAGCGTTTGAGTTAAATTTTTTCAAACCTTCAGTTACAAAAAAAAAAAAAAAAAATAAGAGCGTTGCCATTTTAGCCTTTTTTAGGCGAGACTTAAACTTTTTTCTCGCAATTAGCCTCCAGTTTTTTTCTTAGCCTATTTTCATTTTCAAAACAGATTTAAGTAGCAACTTTGTTCAACAAAAAAAAAAGCAAAGGGGGTAGGTAGTCTATGGTAAATTTTCTCGAAAAATTTCGTTATCGCACTATCCGCAAAAAAAAAATTAACGTTAAAGCCAATACGTTTATCTATCCAACGCAAAAGAAATCAAGTCAATATCTTGAAAACTAATCAAGTTATGGCCAAAAAGATAACCAGTTCTACTATTGCCTCTTTCTAAGTTTTCAATATATCGACTTAATTTCTTTTGCGTGTTGGCTTTAATCAGAAATTTTTTTTGCGGATAGTGCCAAAAATTTTGTTGTCATATTTCAAAAAACAGCACTTTATGACCAAAAAGGAAATCATGTTTAAAACGACTTTATTTTCTTTAGTTTTTGTCATTAATTTTTTATAAAAATCATAATTTTTATTTTGAATTTTAGGCGATAGTTTTTTTAACTTTTTTCTAGCTTTTTTTGTGAGTGATTTAGCTTTTTCTAACTTTTTTTTCAGCAAATTTAACTTATTTTTTTCTAGCTCCTGGCAACGCTAATAACCAAAATCTCTGTAATAAAAATCCTCAAACGTTTGAGGGCTGTAATAAGTTCCAATTAAAATCACATTAACGCTTTTTCTCTGCTGCCGAATAACAAAAATTTATTTAAATCTCTTGAAAAAATTAACCAGATCAGTACGAAAGAGTCATAAAGTTTGCATTACGTGTTACTTAACATTGAGTTAAAATGAGAGGTAAAGTGAAAACCTAAAAAATTACACTGTGTCACAAAAAAAAAAAATAACTGAACAGTGATATTATTTTTCTTGTATGTGCTTTTCAGTACAACAAAAAGCCGGTTTTTCGTACCTTTATGTACTTACGAATCAGTAACTTAGTTGAATATCAACCAATTTTAAGTTCCTTAGCTGATTTAGAAAGAAACATTAATAGTTATAAACCATCACTTAAATAAACTTGAGAAGCGTATTTCTTACTAAGCAGTTTTTATAACTTTTCCCTGTAACTAAGAAGTAAGTTTGTGTTTTCGTTTGTAATTTCTACCCCGTGCATGGGACACCCTATGAAGTATACATATTCTGATTTATTGCAACGACTTGATGGACAGATGGACATTGCTTATTTGACTCCGCTATTTATAAAAAATTATAAAAACAGCGGAGTCAAATAAGCAATTTCCGTTTGTGTATCTGTCTGTCTGTCCGTCAAGTAGTTGAAGTCAACTTTCTGAAGTCCCTAGACAAAAAAAAAAAAAAAATGCGGCATACGAATCTGTTAGTTGTTTCTGTCAGATTCTTTCTATTAAAATTCAGCCAGATCGGGCCACAAATGGAGCAGCTTTACGTAAAATACCGGAACTACCTCTGTTTTTGACAGTTTTTCTGAGTGGTTAAATTAGCGTATTTTGTTTAAAATACACAAAACTGACAACAAGACGTGGTACTCGGTTTTATATGAAATAAGCACCAAAAAGATCTCTCCAAAAATGGACTAGAAAAAACAAAAATACAACCAAAATTTTAGATGTTCATTAACTTCTGCTGTGTGTTTTTGCATATTTTGTCTAAACTACTAAACTAACTAAAAACGTTTTAAAAGTTTTAAGAAAAACAGCATTCGTATTGGTCGTGCAGAAAAAGGAGAGAAATCGGTCAGCAAATGTCTGAGAAATATCAAAAATACAACCGATATTTCATATTTTTATTACTTTTTCTTTTTTTTTTAAGCTTTAAAAAATTTTATGTGTGTTTTTTTAATGCTTTGAGTGTAATAGCATTTCGAATGCAGACATCTTTATGAAAGACAATTTTTTCGATTTCGCCCTTAATTTGAAAATATTTATTGATATTAAATATTTAATTAAGTTTGGTTTAAAAAATGTTTGCAATAGTTTCCAAATTAAATTAAATTATATTTATTTTGCATTCCTATTGGATATCGTTCTTAAAATTAATTTTTTTTTATTTACAAAATTGATCGCCGGCAGACATTTCATTGATTTTAAAAATGTTAATTTTGGTTTCTTGAACTCAAATTAATTATTTATTTTAGGATTAGTAAAAAAATTTATACAAAAAGAAAAAATTTTTTTATCTCAATGTTTATCATTTCTTTTTTTATTTTTATTTATAAGTTTATTTGTAAGTTTATTTGACATTTTTTTTTTGATATGGCCAGATTATTAGACTCGAGGTCATATAATGAAAATTTATTTTTATGTCCATATTTCTCTCCAATAATAAATAAATTAATTTTTTAAATACAACCTCAAATATGTGTTTTAAATATTTTTTCTAACCTATAATTAGAGAAAAAAAGAACCAAAATCATTGAAGAGCTAAAGCCTCTGCTGAATTAAGCAGTAATTAAATCACGTCAACGCTATACCTCTGCTGCTGCATAACAGAAAAATTTATTTAGCTCCCTTGCAAAAACTTAATCAGATCAGTACGAGTTGTGAAGTTTGCAAGATGGGTTACTTAATGAAAATCGGTTTGCTTTTCGTTTTGGTTTTGTCGCAAAACATCCTGTTAAAGTGTGAGGTAAAAAGGAAACCTGAAAAATAATTTATTTTTATTTTACAGAAAAGTGATATCTTTCGCCACATAAAATATATTTTAAAGAAAAATTTAATTAAAATTCATTTTTAAAATTAAAGACTAATAAAAAATAATTTGGTTTTTCATTTCTTTATGAATTTCTTCTCAACTTGCAGACATAATTAAAGGGAATAATAAAAAAAAATATGTTTAAACAAAAGCCAGCCTGACTCTACCGCATTTAATTTTTTATTTTTTTAAATGTTTAACCGAATTTATTTTCTTATTTTAGCCCGACTGGACGTATGATTTTGTTTGTTCAGAATTTAAATCGGAAACTCCTGATTCAATGGCTGGTGATTTTCAAGTAACACGTATTGCACGAGGCATTTATGGTCTTACCGGCTTCATAGATATAAGACAGGATTGGACAGACCGACAACGAATTAGTTTAAAAACATATTACAGTCGAACTGGTTCAAACTTTGAGAAAGCTCCCTATTTTTTTGGCCCAATAACCATATCACAATTTATGAATACTTTTTACAAGGACCTTGTGCAAAACGTTGTTGCAGATTGTGAAGAAAATATTCCACGTGTCGGCATGATATTTGTTCCACCTTTAAAAAAAAACTATTATTATTTCAAAAACTGCACATTTGGTAATGATAATTGGCCATCAAAAATGAGAAGCGGTTATTGGAAACTTCTCACTAATTATACAAATCAAGCTGTTGGATCTCTTGAAATCATAGTTAAAGTGGAGTTAAAGGATTAGAAAGGAAGAGTTTGTCTTATTTGTTTTTATATTTTAACCAATAATTTTTATATGTTACCACACCACACCATATACACACACACCGTTATGGGATAGCACCTTCAACTATTTAAATTATTTCTAAATGTAGTTTTTAATCTGTAAATAATTAATGCTTCTTGAGCTTTTGATCCTTTTTTTAAATAAAATTTCCTGAAGAGGACACGTAAGGAGAGGCGTGTGGAAATATTAATATTATAAAAAGGATCAAAAGCTCAAAGGAATATTAATTTCATTGTTATTTTCTAAGTTTTAATCAAAAAGTGTTTAGTATGAATAAAGAGTACTGCAGCACAATTCGTTCAATAGTCTTTTCTTTCAATTAAAAAAAAACCCTTTAATTATCAATCTCGAAAAGTGACGTGTTCAAAGTTCAGTACAAAACTTTTATTTACATGCAGCCATAATTAAAATAGTTGACACGTTTTCCGGACCATTAAAAAATAAATATTTTCCATTTCTCGTCTAAAGAGAGAGAAAATTAACAAAAGAGAATTGTAAAATCACAAAATTACAAAAGTAGGAAATAGGTTAACCCTCTTAAGGCTAACAACAACTAGCCACATTGTTGCTTACACATTGACTATAAACGATCTTAAGCGAGTTTTATTTTCAAGCGAATTATACACAAGACTGCGCACAACAGTTGAATTAAGTTCGCTGAATAGTCACAGCCTCAATTGTTAGATCTTGCTTTATAACGCAGGAATGCTATGCAGAATTCAGAAATATTCTAGCGCGAGTCAGATTGACATAAACAATTTCTTTTTTCTATTGTCTTTTTTTGGGTTTTTGGCCCACAGTTTTCTTAAAATGTTATAGAAAATATTTTTAAACTGAATTTATAAAGTCTGCTAAGTGTGAAATAAAACCTTAAAAAATTTTTAAAATAACTTTATTGCTAGCACAGAAAAATTTTTAAATTTTAAGTTTTTAAAATAAAGGGTGGTTAAATTTTAAGGGCCGATGTTGATTTTGAATAAAACACAAATTCTTTAGGAAATTATTGTCACTTTGTTTTTATTATGATAATTTTCGATGTCGCTAAGGCATAATTGGGGTTCTATGCCGTTAATGTGACGAATTATCTCATCTTTTAGCTCTTGAATTGTTGCTGGGCTATCCACGTACACCTTTTCTTTCAAATAACCTCAAAGAAAGAAGTCCAACGGTGTTAAATCACATGATCTTGGCTGCCAATTGACATCGCCACCACGTGAGATAACACGGCCATTGAATTTGTCAAGAGCCTTTTTTCGTTAGCTGTGTGGCAAGTGGCACTGTCCTGTTGAAACCACATATCGTCCACATCCATATCTTCCAATTCGTTATCATCTCACGATAGTGAACACCATTCACAGTAACTGCCTGACCGCCCTCATTTTGGAAAAAAAACGGCCCGATGATTTTTTGTAATGTTGTGTTGTATTCTTGCCTTCACCTGGTGTTAAGGGTCGATATGTTACCAAGATAACAAAAATACGAATAAATACCCCATCCAGATGAGAATTTATTTGAAAACAAAAACCTAATTTTTCTCTTCATCTCAAGTAGTTTTTAAAACTAAGCAGTAGAAAATTTTAATGAAAGTAAATAATGAACAGCAGAAAAATGAAACGAAACACGTAATGAAATAAATTTTGAAATAACGTACTCGTATAAGTGTGTACGAGTATTTCGTCTCTTATCTATTATATGCCAACAGAACAAAAATCAAAAGTACTGGTTCATTAACATACTTGATTAAAAAAAGGATAATCTGCAGTTTACAGGCATATTCATGTTAAAAAAAAAACCAAAAATTTCACACACACATACATATGAGTATGTTCGTAATATTAATTTTTATAAATGAACGGGACCCACCTCTTGTAAACTGTTCAGTGTTCTTTTCTTTCTCTATATACTTGAATGTAAAAATGCAGGGAAGAGTAACCAGTATTTTTTAAAATTTGTGGGTAATTTGAGACAATGTTGTTTGTCGGAAGATAGAATCCGGCCTGAAAAAAATATTAACAAAAAACAAAGAAAGAAAATTGCGATACCAGGGCTTTGGTATTTAAATAAAATTAATTTTTTTGCATAAAGCATTTAAATAAATAATGTAAAAAAAAAGTAGTTAAAGAGATTTATTATTTAAACTTGGACATGAATAAACAGGGCTAGAGACCGCAGATTAATTGTAACTCGTTCTGTGCCCAAAATCCCAATTTAGCTTAAGAACAAAATTCTTTCATATCACATCCCGAGTGCAATAAAAATATTGTTCAAAATAATTTGAAAAGGATCAAACGCTCAAAGGAAATATTATTTTCACTGTTATTCTTTAGGTTTTAATCAAAACGCGTTTAGTATGAATAAAGAGTAGTCCAGCAGAATTCGTTCACAAGTCTTTCCTTTGGTCACTGTAGTCCGTCCCTGTGCAAGAAAATAAAATTGTTACGTTCATCAGTCATGTTGTATTTGATGTTTAATACCCTTAATTATTTATAATCTAAATCGAAAAAATCAAAATTCGATAGAAAACAGTGATGTTTCAGCTACATCATCCAGCTATAATTAAAATAATTGACACGCTTGCCCAACAATAAATATTTTTCATGTCTCTTAAAAAAAGAGAGAAGCTTGACAAAAGAGAGTTGAAAATTACAAAAAATACAAAGTTAAGAAATGGATTAATCTTCTCAAGGCCAATAACAATTAGAAATTTCGCTAATAAATAGGATTACACATCAGATTGTGTTTGTGTAATTGACTACAAACGATGGGAAGCCAAAAATATTAATTTTTAAGCAAATCAAACACAAGACTGCACAAGACTGTTAAAGTTGGCTTAACTAATATGGACAGTTTGGACTGTTCATTTGATGTAAATTTGGGGCTCTCTTTCAATTTCATTTGTAAAGGGAATAAAAATCTTTTATTGACTTTTCAGATTCATCAAGAATAAGTGAATTAAATTTGTGTAACAACAAAATCACCTACAATTTTTTAAATAATTTTTTATCCATTAAAAGCACTTGCTAACTCTCATTTAAAGAGAGAAAATTATCAAAATTAACAGAAGCGTTTTGTTTATATTTTTTGCAAACCTTCAATTACAACAAAAAAAAAACCAAAACCTATCGTGTTCAATATCTGAAGTAAAAATCTTCAATCATTGAAGAGCTAGAGCCTCTGCTGGATTAACCCGTAATAAAATCACGTCAGCGCTATACCTCTGCTGCTGCATAACAGAAAAATTTATTTCGCTTTTTACAAAAACTTCACCAGATCAGTACGAGTTGTCAAGTTTGCACGATGGGTTACTTAATTAAAATCGGTTTGCTTTTCATTTTGGTTTTATCGCAAAACATCCTGTTAAAGTGTGAGGTAAAAAGAAGAAATAAAAATTAATTTCTTTTAACTTCATGGAAAAGTGATAAGAAAAAATTTAATTTTGTTTTTAAGAAAAAATAAATTAATTTTTTATTTTTTTAAATATTTTAAAGAATTTATTTTCTTATTTTAGCCCGACTGGACGTACGATTTGGTTTGTTCTGAATTTAAATCGCAAACTCCTGATTTATTGGCTGGTGATTTTCAAGTCACACGTATTGCCCGAGGCTTTTATGCTCTTACCGGCTTCGTGGATATAAGACAGGATTTGTCAGACAGACAACGAGTTAGTTTAACCACATACTACAGCCGAACTGGTTCAAACTTTGAAAAAGGTCCTTTTTTTTTGGCCCAATAACTCTATCACAATATTTGAATACTTTTTACAGGGAGTATGTTAAAGACGCTGTTTCAGATTGTGAAGAAAATCTTCCACGTGTCGGCATGATATTTGTTCCACCTTTTAAAAAAAAATATTATTATTTCAAAAACTGCACATTTGGTAATGATAATTGGCCATCAAAACTGAGAAGCGGTTATTGGACTCTTGTTTATAATTTCACAAATCTAGCCGTTGCATCTTTTGAAATCATGATAAAAGTGGAGCAAAAAGATTAGAAAACAAGAGCTTGGCTGATTTTATTCCTGAAATGAAAATTAATTTTTTTTATAAATTTTATTCAATCACGCACTAAGTTTTATATGTTACCGCACCACACGCACCCACACACACACACACACACACACACACGGTTATGGGATAGCACATTCAACTATTTATTTAATCTATTTTCAAATGTAATTTTTTTAACTTTTACTCTGTAAATAATAAATGTTTTTTGAGCTTTTGATCCTTTTTAAAAATAAAATTTTTTGAAGAGGACACGTAAGGAGAGGCGTGTGGAAATATTAATATTATAAAAAGGATCAAAAGCTCAAAGGAATATTAATTTCACTGTTATTCTCTAGGTTTTAATCAAAAAGTGTTTAGTATGAATAAAGAATTATACAGCAGAATTGTGTAAGTAAACAATTAAAAATAAATTGCTACCTTCATCCATCATGTTGTATTTTAAGTTTAAAAACTATTAATTTTCTATAATCAGAAAGATCATGCAACCATAATAAAAATAATTGACACGTTTTCCTTACAATTAAAAAAATAGTATTTTCAATTTCTCTTGTTTATTAATTAACAAAAGAGAGTTGAAAAATGTCAGAATTAGGAAATTATGAAATAGATTGTTGGATTAACCCTCTAGAAACCAATAACAGCTAGAAATTTTGGTAATAAGTACCAGTCACAGTCACCAGCACTTCAGCTAAAACTGCCGCAGCTGCCGGGAGTAAGGTTAGGAAACCTTCTCAGATATCTTAATTTTGAGTGTCAGAATTTTTAATTCTGAATATTTAAAATTTATTATGGTTGCTAAAGTTGTATTTAGTCACAGTTCGACAGCGCCAATGTAAAACATATGAGAAGCGTTGCATTTGTCTCTTGGTTTGTATCAAAATTTGGGCTGCGTGCTAGAATTTTTTATTTTTTTTGAATTAGAATGAGGAGCGGGAACAAGTTACCTGGTCACTGCGACCAAAACAGACCTATTGTGACGCTAATCTTAAGCTACAAATCCTCCCAGAGGACTCTGTGTTATTATAGGCGGTGATTAGTAGCTTGTATAACATTTTATGAGGCTAAGATAAAGAAAAGAAATGAAGTTGACTAGATTGCAGGAACCTTTGATAAAAACATTGTGTTTTTCAAAAGTTTCTGTTCATCGCTGATATTGTTAGAGTTTGGCTGCCGTCGTAAAACCAAACGTATTAAAAATGATTTTCAACTGCGGTAGCGGTTAAATCCCCGGTCATGACCTACATTTTTTTGTTAAATGTTTATACACAATTTTTATTAAATATTTTTAAATTAAATTATATAATCATTTTGATGAAACTTTTATAAAATAAAGTTTTCATTTAAATAAAATATTTTTAGTTTTAATTTTATTTATTTATTACATTGTACGACTGGTTTGGCTTTCTTTTCAAATTTATTTGACTCAACTAAAGCACATGAAGTTAAGAAGCTACTCAACAACTTCAGCTTCAACCTATTTTTATTAAAAAAATTTTTGTAAATTTTAATTTTCAAAAAACTATTTTAAATAAAAATAAAGTAAAAATCTACCAACTTTCTTAAGAAGCATAGAGCCTCATGTGTTGCAAATAAATAAGTCATAACTTTTGATTTTATTGCCAATTACGAGTGAAACTACTTCGTTGTGAAAAGAGCGCCATATGCTTACAGAAGTAAATATTACATATGCCGTCAAAGACACCAAAGAAGGACTAACAAACGCATATGGTGATAATAAGGAAAGACCGCTTAAGTCGACTTAAGTAAAAATAACTTTATTATTGTGGTTCAGTGATGGCAGGGCGATACATTTCATAATCACGGAGATGGCATTGCAGGCCATAGCGTTTTTATGAAATCGAAGAAATTTTATAAGAAAAACTTTTAAGCTTTTAAAGTTGTTTAGAGCACTACAAATGACTTAATAAGACATAAGCAGTTTTTCCGTATTGCTACAGATTTATTTCTCACAAAGTAGTGTCTTTTACTAGGTGATTGGGAATAAAATCGAGTGTTATTTATTGATTTTAATAAAATATGATTCGTTTTGTTAGAAACTTATGGGGCTATAGGCTGGAATAAAAAAGTGGTGGATTTTTGTCTCCTTCTATTTATTTTAAATAATTTATTTTTAAATTAAATTTTTTTTCTTTACAACTTTTACAATATTTTTAAAACTACAAAGCACAACGTAAAGTTATTTTTTTTTCTTAATAAATACAGCCAACAATTTTCAAGAAATTTAAGAGATCTCGAACATCCTAGCCAATTTTAAAACGAAATACATAATCCCTGGTCCAAATGTTGACTTTAATTTTATATGCAGAAGAACCGTTTTAATTAATTTGTAACCTTTTGTAATTGTTAATATTCAATAATTTACTGTAGCCAAATTTTACTAATAAAATTTTTTCGCCCACTTGATTTTTTTTTCTACTTTTTGTTGTTGTTTGTTTCAAACGCACTTTTTATTAATTTGCTGCGTGTGTTTTTAGATTTTTGCGGAAGATAAATTCTGTCCCAAATTTCACAATAATTTTTAATTTTGCAATAACCACAAGCAGATTTATATGCTTGTATTTTTCTATAATATTTATTTTGATTTATTCTATTTAATGCATTTTTATTTATAAATCAAGTAGTGGCGTATGCTTTGTTTGTTTTATTTTATTTATTTTTTTTTGCTGTTGCTGTTTTTGTAAATAACAGAAATTCATATTTAAACACACACACGGTGTGCTTAAAGTCGTTGTACATTTGCCGGTTTTTCGAAATTGACTGAACGTCTTTCGAAGCGAGCGAAAAAATTGGCAACTCTCATTTCTAGCACAACCAACACATGTTTTGCAAAATGAAATTAAAAGAAAAAAAAAACAAAGAAAATCAGTCATTACGTTTCTTTCTATAGAAATTCTTTTCCTTAATTTCTCTTACTCTCCTCTTTCTTACAACTCAATCCCAATGGCGGATTGCCCTACAATCAGACACACACGCTTAAAATCTTTTCAAATAAAGAAATGCCCGTCTTGTTTTGATTTGTATTCTTGAGCGCTCAAGAGTCACTCTGTGTGTGTGTCCTTTATACTCGCTCTATGTGTGTGTGTTCACTTTTCATTTCACAGCCGTCTAATTGTGATTTTCATTTTTATTACATTTAGCCGACAGTAGATGTGTGTAATTTTAGTTTTCTTGGGACTCAAAAAACAAAATATCTTTTTTAATATCATAAAATTAATTTAAGACAACTCAATGCATTTGCAAGAAAGAAAAGTAATAATCAGGGAAACTCAACATATGCTCTAAAAAATGTGTTTATGCGCATTAAAAATGCTGTAAAAAGCTGAAAATATGCTCTAAAAGTCCTAAAAACTATGCTTTAAAAGAAACAAATACAGCTTGTTTGATAATAAAAATCTAATCTTTTATTCAACGTTTCATTTAGAACACTTTAGCATAACAAGAAACAAAACAGAGTAAAACAAAAATTCAATTTTCACTGAGATCTGATACGATAAATATACTAACTGACCCGGCAAACGTTGTTTTGCTTTTAAATTTTGCGAACTTCTTACTCTAAGAAATCGCACTCTTGGAGTAAAGGACCGTGCAGGACCGGCTAAAAATAGATAGTAGAAAAATAAGACAGTGCCAAATGCCGGGCGGCTTTGTGACGCTAAACCTTCCAAGGCGTACACAGAAATTCAATTAAATCAGTCCAACCGTTTAGGAGGACGTACAGTCGAATTTTATATATTAAGAAGAGAAGTACGTAACCGATTTTTTTTATTAAAAAACAAAATATTTTTAAGTAAAAAACGTTGTCTATTATTTTCAAATACATAAATTTTTAAACAGTGAAAATTAAATTTCAACGTCTGCTTATGTGATGGTACCATATTTAAACGATAATATTGCCTTAACATCATATTTCGAAATTTGCTTTGAAGAGAATGCGTTATAGGCTATTCAGACATACACGTTAATTGAGCAATTAGGCATTTTACGCAATTATCGCCATTTTTAACCGCAATTTATCATACAAAATTTCCATGAAATAATTGGGCAATTAAAAATTGATTGCACGTTAATGAAGTCAAAATCAAAATGCAACTCTTTGTTGTGCCCTTAAATATCAACTCAAAAGTGAGAAAAGTTGATATTTTCAATATTAAAAACAGAAAACGGAAATAAATTTAAAAATAAATGTCATAAAAAGGAAATGGCAATTTTATAAAATTGTTATTGAAAATAATTTTTAAATAACTAATTTCTTTTAATCAATAGCTTGCCTTCAAAACTGGATTACACTGATCGGAGTAGTTCAATATTTTTAAAATTTGATTTTCTTTTCATTTTTTATTTTATACGATAAATACTCGAACATATTGAATATGTGTGAACAGCCAAATCAGTCACATAATTTAAAACTTAATTGACTTGATTAACTTTTACGTCTGAACAGGCCTGTATAATAAGGCATGTTCTGAAAATCACTTTCTCTCAAAATGATTTTAAATCACGAAAAATGTGTTCTGCGCACAAAATCATTTAACATCTCGTGATTTAAAACCGGCCAGCAAACTGCTTTACGATATCAAATCACTTGTAGTATTTTAAGCATATTGTTTTGAATTTCTTAACAAAATGATTAAATACACTTAATCTGAATTGTTTTTTTATTAGTTTTTGTCAAAAAATTAATTATTTTTCAAAACGGAACCTTAAATTTATTAATTTATTTTTTTTTATTTTTCCTGATTTTTTGTTCTTGCTTTTTTTTTCTGAGCAAATTTTATTTTATTTCCAGAGCACCAAAAAATCACTAACGTGATTTTAAAATCGTTCGTGGTTTAAAATCACCGTGATTTCAGAACATGCCTGATACTCTTCAGAAAAATGTCACATATAAATTTTATTTCATTTTGTCCTTCGTTTTCTGCTGTAATTTGCTCAAACTTAGTTTTAATATTAAGCTTTGGGGTACAATCTCTCATTTTTTCAATTTTCATAACGAAATCAGCTAAAATGCCATACTGCTCAACCATGTTTGTAAATTTTTTTAAAAGTTGTTGAAGAACCCAAAATTTGCAACAATAAATATTATTTAATTTTTGGACTTACCGAATTTATATATTGAAACTCTTCGTTTTTTAAAGTGCTTATAACTTTCAATAATTGTTGCCGTAATAATTAAATTTTAAAATGTCGGCTCCATTTGCAGTTTTAAAGAAAACTTTTTTCACATTTGAAATTATCGTATTAACATTTTCGTAATGATATCTAATACTCTGATTTCTAAATCGCTTTTTCACTCGCGGCAGAAAGGGGATCTTATACAAATTAATTTTGAATTTGAATTTAAGTATGTCAATTGATTGTTAAATTAAAGAGTGAAAAATATTTTTGTTTTTACCGCTAAAACAAGGAAAAATTTAAATATGTAAAAAACACATACAAACATGCTGCAAATGAAAAAAATATGCTCTTTGAACAGAAATATGCAATAAAATGCTGTTATGAACAAAATACGCCCTAATAAATCTGTGCCAAAATTCGGAAAAAGTTTTGGAACATAAAAATAAATCATCCCTAACTCTCTATGTTGTACTAAAATAAAACATGCAATTGCATATTTGTGGTTTCCCTGATAATAATTGATTAAAATATGATTTTTTCCAGGCAAAATTCATCCAAAAATATTCCCAAGGAAATAACAACATGATTTATGATAGAAAAAAAAAATATTATATAAAAAAACTGAACTGGATAAACAGAAAACAGGAAAACGTTCCTTTTAAAAATATTTCAAAATTTTTACAATACAATTTTGAGAATTTTTTTACCCAAAACAGTTAATTAAAATCAGCAACTGAAGAACATTCATTAGTTGCAGCATTTAATTCTGAAAACACAACTTTTAGTTACAATGTTTCAGTGGAGTGTCTGATGACAATTAATACAATTTACGTGTTTAGCAATAATTATAAAAAATAAACATTTTTAAACAAAATAATTAAGCTGTTGTTTTTGAAAGTGTTATAAGTCCATTAAAAAAAAAAGTATTAGTGGACACCATGTCCATATCTAACTAAAATTACCACTGGCTCATTTGAAAACAATGGACTTTTACCATTTTCAAAAATAACCGCTCAATTAAAAAAAAAATTTCTAATGTATCATGTATGTGCTCACACATGTTAATTAGAGTTGGAAAAAAAGCGTTAGCAAAAATAAAGAAACATACAGGTGCTATGGCGAAAAATATGCAATGTTGCCCTTAAGAAACATTTTTATAACCGAAAAAAATTGTTATTTAGTGTTCCGAAAATTAAGTTCGAATTTTTACTTACACGTCAAAGTCAAGTTTTTGTGTTACAAAATGAGTAGACTTTGTTTGCTATTAACGGCAAGTGGTTTTTGGTGTGATGCCCAAAAACTTAATTTTATTCATCGAACTAATCCCCATGCTTGAAGCAAGAATATGGCTTTTAATAATAATTTATTTTTTAACTTAAATCTAATGTAATAAAAAAGGCTTAAAATTTTGTATTTTATTAAGTTTTTTCAGGTTTTTTAGTCATTAAACCAATTAGATTTACTTTCGACCGATTATGTTTGTTTACTTGGTTTCAAAACGAAAATAAAATAATGGAAATCGATTTAAGGAACACCAAAAAAATGAAAATTCATTTTAAAAGGGATTTTTTTCGCATTCGGCTTATAGAACAGGTTCGAATAATAATTTTTTTTATTATTATGGCCACATCAAAAAGCCTAAAAGCTTGGCTTTTGGTATGTTAATAAAAATCACAAGCAAAATGGCCACATTTGTCAACTGGCAGATAATTTAATTTAATGCTGTCTCGTAAATGTTAAATTTCAAAGTTATTGTACAAAAAACTACTAAAACAAGATTGAAGTCCAGCTTCAAGTCTAATACTCTAAAATCGGTATCTCCTTAATAACCAAACTGCCTTCCGCCCCACTTACAAACAATTTAATTTTTTGTTTGTGTTCAAATTTAAACCTTCAATTACCAAAAGCAATCGTATTCAATATCTGGAAAACAACCTCAGCTGGATTAAACAGTAATTAAATTCAGCGCTTGCAGTTACTATCAGACCATCCAGCCATTATTAATTGACACGCTTTCTCAACAATTAAAAAACACATTTATTTTACTTCTCTTAAAAGAAGGGAGCAGATTAACAAAAGAGAGTTGAAAATTGCAAAGTTAAAAAATAAATTAACCCTCTTAAGACCAATAATAATTACACATTTCGCTAATTAATACGAATGTTTGTCTAATTAACTGTGTCCGATCGAAAGGCTAAAAAAATATAATTTTCAAGCGAATCATACACACAACACACTCAATAAAGTTGGCTTAATAGTGACAGCTTGGATTGTAATTCTTGAGTTTGGGGCACTGTTTCAACTTCACTTGTTGAAAGAATAAAAATCTCTTATTTTATTATTCTCGTCAGGCCTTTTTTAGCCTCTAGCTTTTTTCCTAGCTTATTTTCATTTTCAAAACAGATTTAAGTAGCAACTTTGTTCAACAAAAAAAAAAGCAAAGGGGGTAGGTAGTCTATGGTCGCTTCTGTGACTTCATCACAAATTATATAAATTAATCTCTGTAAATACAAAAATTTGTTTTAAATATTTTTTTTAACCTCTAATTAGAGAAAAAAAGAACTAAAATCATTGAAGAGCTAGAGCCTCTGCTGGATTAACCCCTAATTAAATCACGTCAACGCTATACCTCTGCTGCTGCATAACAGAAAAATTTATTTCGCTTTTTAGCAAAACTTCACCAGATCAGTACGAGTTGTCAAGTTTGCACGATGGGTTACTTAAATAAAATCGGTTTGCTTTTTGTTCTCGTTTTATCGCAAAACATCCTGTTAAAGTGTGAGGTAAAAAGAAGAAATAAAAATTAATTTCTTTTAACTTCATGGAAAAGTGATAAGAAAAAATAAATTAATTTTTTATTTTTTGAAATGTTTTAAAAAATTTATTTTCTTATTTTAGCCCGACTGGACGTATGATTTTGTTTGTTCTGAATTTAAATCGGAAACTCCTAATATAGTGACTGGTGATTTCCAAGTAACACGTATTGCCCGAGGCATTTACGGTCTTACCGGCTTCATGGATATAAGACAGCATTTGTCAGACACACAACGAGTTAGTTTAACCACATACTACAGCCGAACGGGTTCAAACTTTGAAAAAGCTCCCTATTTTTTTCGCCCAATAACTTTATCACAATTTATGAATACTTTTTACAGGGAGTTTGTGCAAGACGTTGTTTCAGATTGTGAAGAAAACATGTATCGTGTGAAAACAATATTTTTTTCACCTTTAAAAAAAAAACTATTATTATTTCAAAAACTGCACATTTGCTAATGATAATTGGCCATCAAAAATGAGAAACGGTTATTGGAATATTGTTTTTAATTTAACAAATCAAGCTGTTGCATCTCTTGAAGTCATTGTAAAAGTGGAGCCAAAGGATTAGAAAGGAAGAGTTTTTTTTATTTGTTATTATAAATTTTAACCAATAATTTTTATATGTTACCACACCACACCATATACACAAACACCTATTTAAATTATTTATAAATGTAGTTTTTAATCTGTAAATAATTAATGCTTCTTGAGCTTTTGATCCTTTTTTTAAATAAAATTTCCTGAAGAGGACACGTAAGGAGACTCGTGTGGAAATATTAATATTATTAAAGGAATATTAATTTCACTGTTATTTTCTAAGTTTTAAGCAAAAAGTGTTTAGTATGAATAAAGAGTTATACAGCACAATTCGTTTAAAAGTCTTTTCTTTAAATTGAAAAAAAAAACCCCTTTAATTATCAATCTCGAAAAGTGACATGTTCAAAGTTCAGTACAAAACTTTTATTGACATGCAGCCATAATTAAAATAGTTGACACGTTTTCCGGACCATTAAAAAATAAATATTTTCCATTTCTCGTCTAAAGAGAGAGAAAATTAACAAAAGAGAACTGTAAAATCAAAAAATTACAAAGGTACGAAATAGGTTCACCCTCTTAAGACCAACAACAACTAGAAATTTTTCTAATAGCCGCGAATACGATTCACATTGACTACAAACGATCGTAAGCCAGTTTAATTTTCAAGCGAATTATACACAAGACTGCGCACAACAGTTGAATAAAGGTGGCTTAATAGCGACAGCTTTAATTGTTAGATCTTGCTTTATAACGCAAGAATGCTATGCAGAATTCAGATGTAAATTCGGGGCACTGTTTTACTATCAACTGCAGAAAAAGTTTAAAGTAGAAAATTATAATTTTAAAAAGATAAGAGCCTCTCTTTGTTATGATGCGTTCATAGAAAAAATGGAGGAATATGAAAAGAAAAAAAATTTACCTAAGAGAAATATACTTAGACAGTTTCAAGTATAACAAACGAAAAAAAAACATTCAGGTGTAGGATTGCCTGTTTCAGCAAGAGTCTCGATGTCTAACAGCAATCGCCAATCCCTATACTTCTGCAACAAAACTGATTTACCAAGATTAATTCCCTTAATTTAGTCGCATATACATGAGTCTACATGTGAAGTGTATCTTGTCAGCTGAATTTTGTAAACAGAGAAATTACATGCTGAAGGCGTCATCTGCTTTTCTATTATTCTTACTATTACCATATACGAGTACATGAATATGCCTTGATTGAGACATACGGTTAACTCCAACATCACGGCAGTTACGGTTGTATCGATACACCCCCCCTTTGCACTTCATTTGTATTTTTTTTTAATATTTCGAGTTTTGTGTACTTTTTAGTTTGAAACCCTTAATAAAAAAATAACTAAAATGTAACGTGTACAATATCTGAAATAAAAATCGTCAAACATCTAAAAACTGCAGCCTCAGCTGCATTAGCCCGTAACGTAAAATTACGTAAACGATGTTCTTTTACTGTTTTAAATTTTTATATCCTTCACTGTAAGTAAGAAGGGTATATATTTATAACTTTATTGTTACACCCTATAAAGTATATATATTCTGGATCCTTATAAGTAGCGGAATCGATTTAGCAATGTCCGTCTGTCTGTCCGTGTAGTCGTTGAAATCAACTTTCAGAAGAATCTAGACAACATACAGAAAAGTGTAGTATACCAAACGGTCAGTTGTTGCTGTAAGACTATTGCTATTGAAATTCAGCCAGATCGACTTATAAATGGCGGAGCTATGAGTCGAAAACCGAGACTACCTCTATTTTTGACCATTTTTTAGTGGGTTTTTTGCCAATTTTGTCTAAACGAAGACACGGACAAAAAAACGTGGTATGCAGTTTTGTTTTAAGTATAAGTCATAATACCTGTGTTAAAAATGGTTCACAAATGGACCAGAAAAATCGAAAAATACAACCGAAATTTTAGATTTTCATTAAGTTTTGCTTTGTTTTTATGAGATTTTTATCTAAACTGAAAAAAGTACATTCATAGTATCCTAACCAAAACTTAGCTGGATAGGTCCATAAATGGCGGAGCTATGAGTCAAAAATTGCGATTACCTCTATTTTTGAATATTTTTGGTGCGTTTTTTACGTAATTTGTCTAAACTACAAGACGGACAATAAAACGTGGTACGCAGTTTTATCAAAAATAACAATTGTAATGTCTGTGCACAAAATCAGAAAGATCGGTCCACAAATGGACCAGAAAAATCAAAAATACAACCGGCATTTCACCTTTTCATTAATTTTTGTTTTGTTTTGGCTTTGTTTTTTTTTCAAATTTTTTAGCTGTCATGGGCGTAATGCTCTGTACACACAAACACGAACAATAAAAGAGTGGTTTTTATTGCCTTGATTATAATGGTATTTCAAATACAGCCATCTTCATGAAAGAGTGTCTTTTCGATTTTTCTCGATAATTAAATATGTTTGGCTTAAAAATTTTTCCAAAAAATTTGCAAAATTAAATGAAAATAGATTTTTTTGTTTTTCTATTTAATATCTTTCTTAGAATTTCTTTTTTTATTAATTTAAAAATTTAGTGCCTGCAGACATTTTATTGCTTTTAAAAATGAGGTTCTCAGAAAGGATTGTTTCTTAGAACTCGTTAATTTCAGTCGTATTATAAAAATTTATTTTTTTTAAAGATATTTCGCTCCAATAATAAATAAATAAATTTTTTATGTTTAATACGACCTCAAGCTGAACAAAGTATGCATTTCAGTCACATAATTTTTTGAAGTGGGTGAAGATAAGTATGGTTAGTTAAATATGTTTTCACGTAATTCCTTATGTTTTTTAGGATTTGTAAATATCTTTTCAGTATTTTTGCATAAATACGTTGATTTCTCTAATAGATTGAAAACGAACCATAGAATATTAGGGGTTGGTACATATATCATTTTAAAGAAGAGGTCGTCTAGATTTGTAAGCTATTGCCCAAGTACTCAGAAAAATCTTTGCATTATTTTTAAAAAATTTATGAAATTCCCTCATACCCCAGTACTCTTCTTCTGAGGGATTTTTTTGCAGGGAAATTACTAAAATTAAAAAGGAATTAAATCTGTAGGCTCTAAACTTTCTGGAAGTGTTTTAACATTTTCTGAAAAGTTCGTAGTTTTTATTTTATGATGCAAAACGGAAACTGCCAAAATCATTGAATTCAACAGTACTGGGGTGTATGGAAATTTCAAAAAAATTTTAAAAATAGTCCAAAATAACTCTGAGTATTTTGGTGGTAGATTAAAAATCTAGACAGTCTCCTTTTTAAAATGATATATGTCTCATCTCACAATATTTAATGGTTCGTCCGCAAGTTCCTCAAATCACTTAGAGCAACAGCACTGGGGTATATGGAAATTTAAAAATAATCCAAAGTAACTTCCGAACGAACCATAGAAGATTACGAGATAAGATGTTTATCATTTTAAAAGGGAGGTCGTCTAGATTTGTAATCTATCTTCTAAGTACTCAGAAAAAACTTTACGTTATTTTTAAAATTTTTTTTAATTTCCCTCCTACCCCAGTACTCATACTCTGAGGAATTTTTATCATTCCTCATTTGGGCAACAGAAACTTACTGAAACCAAACTGAAATGAAATTTGTAAGTTCTACGCTTTCTGGAAGTGTTTTAACATTTACTTGAAATTTCGCAAATTTTTTATTCTATGATGCAAAACGGAAATTCAGAGCAACAGCACTGGAGTATATGAAAATTTAAAAAAATAAAAAAAATTTTAAAATATCCAAAGTAATATATGAATATTTGATTGGTTGGTTACAAATATAGATGATCTCCGCTAAACTATTTAAAACATTTAATATTTAATGACGTAACACGTAGTTGATAAATATGCCATTAATACTGAAAATATGTTTACGAATACTAAAACACGTAATGGGCCACCTTAAAACATATTTAACGCGGCATATTTATCTTCACTCATTTAATTTTTTCTATGGTTTTGCTATTAATGAAGAATGTGGAAAGTGAAAAATATTAATATTTCGCTAACACAGTGAAGGGTATATAAGACTCGCCACTGCCGAATTTAACTTGTTTTAAATTCAAATATGTTTAAAAGTTTAAAGTTTTATTGATGAATAATTTTGTGTGTAGTAATTTGAAACAAAAAAACTATAAAACAACATTCATAGCCTACTACTATATTTACAGGGTTTTCAGAGAATTATCTTAATATTTTTTATGACAAATATCGGCCAAATAATCGCCACGGCTTTAATGGCATAACTTTAGTGGATGCATCGGATAGATGGCACATATTTGCCATCGTTAATTGTGTGCCAAATGGCATCATCCTGTTGGAACCACATATCCTCATGTTCAAGAGATATTCAATGGTTGGTCACGATGATGACCATTCAGCTTAAAATCGTTACAAAATTCAAAAATTCGACTATAAAATTTTGAGATGTGTATATCACAAAAGACAACATACTGAGTTTTAGTTGTTAATTTTTTAAACTGCAGAAAAAAATTCAATTTTCGACAAATGCTTTAGACTTAAACAAAATTTTAAGTTTTAATTTTACGGAATTTTTTTTTTAGTTTCAGACGTGGTTTCTGCCACCCTATATTTGGGTCGTTTTTAGAAGAACTAAAAAAGTTACATACGCAATTCCTTAACTAAGTTAAGGAAATTTGGCTGCCCGATCCTACCCGTTTACTTGCAACACGGAAAAAACTGTCACAGCCTCTTTCTTGTTTAAAGTGCTATAACTTTTATATTAATAAAGATTTCGCAAAGATTTAAAAAGCATTTAATTAAAAACTTCTGACACATTGCGTCACGCCTACAAATTTCATAAATACTTTCTATCAAGTATCAATACTACTCACAATTTCTTCAATAATAGATAAAATAAAATAAAATAATTACTATTAAATAACTAGAGTTCTTAATTTCTTTTCTTTTTTTTAAACAACAAGAATACGCGAAGCTTCTTGGCTTGTCTGCAGAAAACACCCAAGATTTAGGCAGGAAACCTCAGAGTATTGGAAAAATTCCCCCAACATCAGTGCATATTTACCCGTCCAACATCATTTTAATATTCAAATGAGTCTTCTATTTCTACAGTAACTAATATTAAAATCACATTGATAAACTTAATAATTCCGTTTTCTTTAATAGAGGATAGAAAATGTGTTATGCTAAGTACAGGCTATGCGACATTTTTACGCAACGCGTTTTTCGTACAGGTTGCATATTTTGATACAAACACTCCAACCAACAATTAAGACACTAGAAAATATCAAAATATTTTTTATATACTCGTATCGTTGAATGCAATACGAAATTAAACTATAAACAGGACTACACACTACGCAACTAACAATGATACACACGTTGCCAAGTGTGTACAATGATTGATGGGAAAGTTTTGAATGAAATTACGAACACCTCGTCATGAAATTTGTAAAAAGGCACAGACAGACTTTCAAAATTTGAGTGATTCAACCAACTGCGAATATGGAATTTCCTTTTGTATGCTAGAATTAAGTGCATGGAGTTCAGCTTGAAGCTGGCATATATAATACCACGAGTAGAAGAAACTTTTGATGAGAATGCACTACCAAAGGAAAAGCAGAATCAAACTTGGACTATCCAAAGTATACATATGGAAGTACAAATAATGGTAATACGGCCACATACTTTTTTGATAATGATGAGGTGACTGCTCAAGTCACTTGTGTCGATGTTAATATAAAAAAAAAGGTTTGCTGTTATACTTAATATGCCAAGCTCTACAGAAAAGATCAATGGATCAAAATTTGAAGAATATCCTTCAAAAACTGTCCAAGTGTTTCCTAAAAAATAACTTATCCCCGCGGTACCCAAAACCTTAGCTGATGGAAATTTTTTTATTGAATTGGAGCGCTCTCAGGGAAGCCCAGGAGCGCAGAAATAGAGATTATTAGAAAATTTAGGTTGTTAGCTTTTTTTCAGTTTGTCAAATAATGCTCTGGTACCTTTATTACATTTTGTTTTTATACATAATTGTACAATACTGGGCTTACTATTAGCCAATTCACAAAGTGTGTTAAAGTGTCCTAAATTCGTCCTAAATTAATGACTTTTGTAAAAATGTTGTTGGTATTTATTATATAAAAGAGATTTAGGACATCACTACTTTGTTTCCTGTGTTTTTAGTGTGCTATTTAATCAGCTGGTTTTTGTTGACACAAAAATAATTTCCCCCCATTTTTATGAATTCAAAATTGGAAGCAAAATTTAAATTGATGCAATAAAAAATTAATAAAATGGAGAAAACACAAGGAAACATTGAGGTAAGTTGTGTATTTACATATAATCTTCGTTTACTGACAATTTGTGAAATAGTTTTTAATAAAGATTAAAGATATTCTTTGGCAATATGACAGACTATTTTATCGAAGAAGTAATTTGTAACTTAGCCATTTACGTCAGTTTGTGAATTGACTATATATTTTTACAATGTTATATAAATTATTGTTTTAACAAGTACTACAAGGTACACAAACACTTGCAAGATTTCACCCATTAGTGAAAATGATTTCTTCATCAAATCAACTTATATCATCACGAAGACGTGCCAGTTTACAGAAGAATTTGGATGTGTAGACGGTACACACTTTGGTTTCCAAGCACCCACAGAAACTCTTTGGCAATCTCTGTCTTGATATTCACTTTCCCTAAAAACAATTAAAATTATTTATTTTGCACAAATTTTTCGAAACTATAAAGAAAATACTTAAATTTTTTAATACTTCTTTCTTTTTTTCTTTGTTTTGTTTCGTTTTGCGCAAAACGACAGAGCTTATTTGTTTTCGATAGTACATTAGCAATCGAGTGCAACTTCGAGTAAACACGTTACGATAACGAGTGCCGTGATTTGGCCCCAGACATTAAACTGTAAACAAGGTGTGTCGTAAACAATAAAGTGTGTTTCTCCAATAAGTGTTGAGAAACGGGGAAATTTTGTGGTTTTATCTTACAATACGAACCTTAATAAACTAAACGTTTTTATGATAGGGTAAAAACCTAACAATATCATTAAGGGCACAAAACGGTACTTTTTATTAATTTTAATGGTACTTTTTGATATTTTATATATTGAAGTTGGGCTCAAACGGTCCTAAGCAGAGTAAAAATCGTTAGATCGACAACTAGTACTTTTTATTAATTATTTGGTACTTTTGAACTTAAAAAATTCTGAGCAAACTGAAAAATCATAAAAGGGACAACTGGTACTTTTTTATTCATTTTAATGGTGTTTTTTGACTTTTTTTTAAATGAAAACGAACCTAGAAGTACTATATTTTGGGGTCAAACGGTTCTAAGGAAAGTAGAAAATATTATTAATTTTTTTGATACTTTTTGAAATTTTTATACTAACAATCCTAGAACTATGAAATTGGTGCCAAACGCTATAGAACAAAGTAAAAAATCATTCAGATTTGAATACTACGTTTTGATTTTTTAACATTAACGAATTTAGAGCCATCAGACCAAACACAAACGGACCTCAGTAAATTGAAAAATCAATAAACTGGGAAAATGGTAATTTTTATATAATTAAATAATACCTTTTGCAAATGGATTAAATGGTCTACAACGAAATAATAAATTATAATAGCGATAGTACGGTACTTCGCTGACGAAATAGCGAGTTAATTGCTAGTAGACCATAAAGGTCTCGGTGCGATTATTGCCCATAATCAAAATGATAATAAGAAAAACTTTTGTATCTACTAAAGTTGTAGTCCTCTAAAATGACTAAATAAAACAAACACAGATACAAAAGAATGCAATATTGTATTCGACACAACAAAGCTGAGCAGAATTTTCTTGAAAAGGATAAAAAGAGTTTTTTTAGGAAACAATATTTTTTTTAATTTTATAAAAACAAAGAAAGACAATTGCAATACCAGGGCTTTGGTGTTTAAATAAAATGTATTTTTTGGCATAAAGCATTTAAATAAATAATGTAAAAAAAAGTAGTTAAGACTAGGACCACACACAGCAAGTTTAGTTGGGCAATTCTCTTTTAAAATTGCCGCTGTGTCTACACACAGCAATTTTCTTTCGGCAAATGTAGCAATCTTATTCAGTCATTCATTCAGCCTCAAGCTACCTGTCTCCTTTTTTTAAATCTTTGTAAAATATACGAAGAGAGAACAAAAAGGAGTTGCCGAGTACGAGAAAGTTTGAATCCCTTTCCATTCCTCTTTCCTCTCTCTCCTATAAAATAAAGTATTGCCTAACTAAATTTGCCGTGTGTGGTACTGGTGTAAAGAGATTTATCCCCAAATTCATAAAAAATATTATGTGCTTATTAAGGGCTTATTTGACAGACTTCTATGCAGTATTTGTCAAATAACCCCTTATTAAGCACATAATAATTTTTATGAATTTGGGGGTTATTATTTAAAATAGAGACATCACACTAATTGTAACTCGTTCTGTGCCCAAAATCCCAATTAAGCTAAGGAAAAAAATTCTTTCATATCACATCCCGAGTGCAATAAAAATATTGATAAAAATAATTTGAAAACTGTTATTCTTTAGGATTTAATCAAAACGCGTTTAGTAGGAATAAAGAGTAGTACAGCAGAATTCGTTCACAAGTCTTTCCTTTGGTCACTGTAGTCCGTCCCTGTGCAAGAAAATAAAATTGTTACGTTCATCAGTCATGTTGTATTTGATGTTTAATACCCTTAATTATTTATAATCTAAATCGAAAAAATCAAAATTCGATAGAAAACAGTCATGTTTCAGCTACATCATCCAGCTATAATTAAAATAATTGACATGCTTGCCCAACAATAAATATTTTTCATGTCTCTTAAAAAAAGAGAGAAGCTTGACAAAAGAGAGTTGAAAATTACAAAAAATACAAAGTTAAGAAATGGATTAATCTTCTCAAGGCCAATAACAATTAGAAATTTCGCTAATAAATAGGATTACACATCAGATTGTGTTTGTGTAATTGACTGCAAACGATCGGAAGCCAAAAATATTAATTTTTAAGCAAATCATACACAAGACTGTTAAAGTTGGCTTAACTAATATGGACAGTTTGGATTCTTCATTTGATGTAAATTTGGGGCTCTCTTTCAATTTCATTTGTAGAAGGAATAAAAATCTTTTATTGACTTTTCAGATTCATCAAGAATAAGTGAATTAAATTTGTGTAACAACAAAATAATTTTTTATCCATTAAAAGCACTTGCTAACTCTCATTTAAAGAGAGAAAATTAACAGAAGCGTTTGGTTTATATTTTTTGCAAACCTTCAATTACAATAAAAAAAGCAAAACCTATCGTGTTCAATATCTGAAGTAAAAATCTTCAATCATTGAAGAGCTAGAGCCTCTGCTGGATTAACCCGTAATAAAATCACGTCAGCTCTATACCTCTGCTGCTGCATAACAGAAAAATTTATTTCGCTTTTTAGCAAGACTTCACCAGATCAGTACGAGTTGTCAAGTTTGCACGATGGGTTACTTAATTAAAATCGGTTTGCTTTTCATTTTGGTTTTATCGCAAAACATCCTGTTAAAGTGTGAGGTAAAAAGAAGAAATAAAAATTAATTTCTTTTAACTTCATGGAAAAGTGATAAGAAAAAATTTAATTTTGTTTTTAAGAAAAAATAAATTAATTTTTTATTTTTTTAAATATTTTAAAGAATTTATTTTCTTATTTTAGCCCGACTGGACGTACGATTTGGTTTGTTCTGAATTTAAATCGCAAACTCCTGATTTATTGGCTGGTGATTTTCAAGTCACACGTATTGCCCGAGGCTTTTATGCTCTTACCGGCTTCGTGGATATAAGACAGGATTTGTCAGACAGACAACGAGTTAGTTTAACCACATACTACAGCCGAACTGGTTCAAACTTTGAAAAAGGTCCTTTTTTTTTTGGCCCAATAACTCTATCACAATATTTGAATACTTTTTACAGGGAGTATGTTCAAGACGCTGTTTCAGATTGTGAAGAAAATCTTCCACGTGTCGGCATGATATTTGTTCCACCTTTTAAAAAAAAATATTATTATTTCAAAAACTGCACATTTGGTAATGATAATTGGCCATCAAAACTGAGAAGCGGTTATTGGACTCTTGTTTATAATTTCACAAATCTAGCCGTTGCATCTTTTGAAATCATGATAAAAGTGGAGCAAAAAGATTAGAAAACAAGAGCTTGGCCGATTTTATTCTTGAAATGAAAATTATTTTTTTTTATAAATTTTATTCAATCACGCACTAAGTTTTATATGTTACCGCACCACACACACCCACAGACACACACACACGGTTATGGGATAGCACCTTCTACTATTTATTTAATCTATTTTCAAATGTAATTTTTTTAACTTTTACTCTGTAAATAATAAATGTTTTTTGAGCTTTTGATCCTTTTTAAAAATAAAATTTTTTGAAGAGGACACGTAAGGAGAGGCGTGTGGAAATATTAATATTATAAAAAGGATCAAAAGCTCAAAGGAATATTAATTTCACTGTTATTCTCTAGGTTTTAATCAAAAAGTGTTTAGTATGAATAAAGAGAACTGCAGAACAATTCGTTCAAAAGTCTTTTCTTTCAATTAAAAAAAACCCTTTAATTATCAAACTTGAAGAGTGACATGTTCAAAGTTCAGTACAAAACTTTTATTGACATGCAGCCATAATTAAAATAGTTGACACGTTTTCCGGATCATTAAAAAATAAATATTTTAGATCTCTCGTCTAAAGAGAGAGAAAATTAACAAAAGAGAACTGTAAAATCAAAAAATTACAAAGGTACGAAATAGGTTCACCCTCTTAAGGCCAACAACAACTAGTCACATTGTTGCTTACACATTGACTACAAATGATTGTAAGCCAGTTTAATTTTCAAGCGAATTATACACAAGACTGCGCACAACAGTTGAATAAAGGTGGCTTAATAGCGACGGCTTTAATTGTTAGATCTTGCTTTATAACGCAAGAATGCTATGCAGAATTCAGAAATATACTTGAACAGTTTCAAGTATAACAAACGAAAAAAAAACATTCAGGTGTAGGATTGCCTGTTTCAGCAAGAGTCTCGATGTCTAACAGCAATCGCCAATCCCTATACTTCTGCAACAAAACTGATTTACCAAGATTAATTCCCTTAATTTAGTCGCATATACATGAGTCTACATATGAAGTCTATCTAGTCAGCTGAATTTTGTAAACAGAGAAATTACATGCTGAAGGCGTCATCTGCTTTTCTATTATTCTTGCTATTACCATATACGAGTACATGAATATGCCTTGATTGAGACATACGGTTAACTCCAACATCACGGCAGTTACGGTTGTATCGATACACCCCCCCTTTGCACTTCATTTGTATTTTTTTTTAATATTTCGAGTTTTGTGTACTTTTTAGTTTGAAACCCTTAATAAAAAAATAACTAAAATGTAACGTGTACAATATCTGAAATAAAAATCGTCAAACATCTAAAAAAAATGCAGCCTCAGCTGCATTAGCCCGTAACGTAAAATTAGGTAAACGATGTTCTTTTACTGTTTTACATTTTTTTAAATTCAAATATGTTTAAAAGTTTAAAGTTTTATTGATGAATAATTTTGTGTGTAGTAATTTGAAACAAAAAAACTATAAAACAACATTCATAGCCTACTACTATATTTACAGGGTTTTCAGAGAATTATCTTAATATTTTTTATGACAAATATCGGCCAAATAATCGCCACGGCTTTAATGGCATAACTTTAGTGGATGCATCGGATAGATGGCACATATTTGCCATCGTTAACTGTGTGCCAAATGGCATCATCCTGTTGGAACCACATATCCTCATGTTCAAGAGATATTCAATGGTTGGTCACGATGATGACCATTCGGCTTAAAATCGTTACAAAATTCAAAAATTCGACTATAAAATTTTGAGATGTGTATATCACAAAAGACAACATACTGAGTTTTAGTTGTTAATTTTTTAAACTGCAGAAAAAAATTCAATTTTCGACAAATGCTTTAGACTTAAACAAAATTTTAAGTTTTAATTTTACGGAATTTTTTTTTTTAGTTTCAGACGTGGTTTTCTGCCACCCTATATTTGCGTCGTTTTTAGAAGAACTAAAAAAGTTACATACGCAATTCCTTAACTAAGTTAAAGAAATTTGGCTGCCCGATTCTACCCGTTTACTTGCAACACGGAAAAAACTGTCACAGCCTCTTTCTTGTTTAAAGTGCTATAACTTTTATATTAATAAAGATTTCGCAAAGATTTAAAAAGCATTTAATTAAAAACTTCTGACACATTGCGTCACGCCTACAAATTTCATAAATACTTTCTATCAAGTATCAATACTACTCACAATTTCTTCAATAATAAATAAAATAAAATAAAATAATTACTATTAAATAACTAGAGTTCTTAATTTCTTTTCTTTTTTTTAAACAACAAGAATACGCGAAGCTTCTTGGCTTGTCTACAGAAAACACCCAAGATTTAGGCAGGAAGCCTCAGAGTATTGGAAAAATTCCCCCAACATCAGTGCATATTTTCCGTCCAATATTATTTCAATATTCAAATGAGTCTTCTATTTCTACAGTAACTAATATTAAAATCACATTGATAAACTTAATAATTCCGTTTTCTTTAATAGAGGATAGAAAATGTGTTATGCTAAGTACAGGCTATGCAACATTTTTACGCAACGCGTTTTTCGTACAGGTTGCATATTTTGATACAAACACTCCAACCAACAATTAAGACACTAGAAAATATCAAAATATTTTTTATATACTCGTATCGTTGAATGCAATACGAAATTAAACTATAAACAGGACTACACACTACGCAACTAACAATGATACACACGTTGCCAAGTGTGTACAATGATTGATGGGAAAGTTTTGAATGAAATTACGAACACCTCGTCATGAAATTTGTAAAAAGGCACAGACAGACTTTCAAAATTTGAGTGATTCAACCAACTGCGAATATGGAATTTCCTTTTGTATGCTAGAATTAAGTGCATGGAGTTCAGCTTGAAGCTGGCATATATAATACCACGAGTAGAAGAAACTTTTGATGAGAATGCACTACCAAAGGAAAAGCAGAATCAAACTTGGACTATCCAAAGTATACATATGGAAGTACAAATAATGGTAATACGGCCACATACTTTTTTGATAATGATGAGGTGACTGCTCAAGTCACTTGTGTCGATGTTAATATAAAAAAAAGGTTTGCTGTTATACTTAATATGCCAAGCTCTACAGAAAAGATCAATGGATCAAAATTTGAAGAATATCCTTCAAAAACTGTCCAAGTGTTTCCTAAAAAATAACTTATCCCCGCGGTACCCAAAACCTTAGCTGATGGAAATTTTTTTATTGAATTGGAGCGCTCTCAGGGAAGCCCAGGAGCGCAGAAATAGAGATTATTAGAAAATTTAGGTTGTTAGCTTTTTTTCAGTTTGTCAAATAATGCTCTGGTACCTTTATTACATTTTGTTTTTATACATAATTGTACAATACTGGGCTTACTATTAGCCAATTCACAAAGTGTGTTAAAGTGTCCTAAATTCGTCCTAAATTAATGACTTTTGTAAAAATGTTGTTGGTATTTATTATATAAAAGAGATTTAGGACATCACTACTTTGTTTCCTGTGTTTTTAGTGTGCTATTTAATCAGCTGGTTTTTGTTGACACAAAAATAATTTCCCCCCATTTTTATGAATTCAAAATTGGAAGCAAAATTTAAATTGATGCAATAAAAAATTAATAAAATGGAGAAAACACAAGGAAACATTGAGGTAAGTTGTGTATTTACATATAATCTTCGTTTACTGACAATTTGTGAAATAGTTTTTAATAAAGATTAAAGATATTCTTTGGCAATATGACAGACAGGCCGTTCACAACAGTACTATTTTATCGAAGTAGTAATTTGTAACTTAGCCATTTACGTCAGTTTGTGAATTGACTATATATTTTTACAATGTTATATAAATTATTGTTTTAACAAGTACTACAAGGTACACAAACACTTGCAAGATTTCACCCATTAGTGAAAATGATTTCTTCATCAAATCAACTTATATCATCACGAAGACGTGCCAGTTTACACTTTGGTTTCCAAGCACCCACAGAAACTCTTTGGCAATCTCTGTCTTGATATTCACTTTCCCTAAAAACAATTAAAATTATTTATTTTGCACAAATTTTTCGAAACTATAAAGAAAATACTTAAATTTTTTAATACTTCTTTCTTTTTTTCTTTGTTTTGTTTCGTTTTGCGCAAAACGACAGAGCTTATTTGTTTTCGATAGTACATTAGCAATCGAGTGCAACTTCGAGTAAACACGTTACGATAACGAGTGCCGTGATTTGGCCCCAGACATTAAACTGTAAACAAGGTGTGTCGTAAACAATAAAGTGTGTTTCTCCAATAAGTGTTGAGAAACGGGGAAATTTTGTGGTTTTATCTTACAATACGAACCTTAATAAACTAAACGTTTTTATGATAGGGTAAAAACCTAACAATATCATTAAGGGCACAAAACGGTAATTTTTATTAATTTTAATGGTACTTTTTGATATTTTATATATTGAAGTTGGGCTCAAACGGTCCTAAGCAGAGTAAAAATCGTTAGATCGACAACTAGTACATTTTATTAATTATTTGGTACTTTTGAACTTAAAAAATTCTGAGCAAACTGAAAAATCATAAAAGGGACAACTGGTACTTTTTTATTCATTTTAATGGTACTTTTTGACTTTTTTTAAAATGAAAACGAACCTAGAAGTACTATATTTTGGGGTCAAACGGTTCTAAGGAAAGTAGAAAATATTATTAATTTTTTTGATACTTTTTGAAATTTTTATACTAACAATCCTAGAACTATGAAATTGGTGCCAAACGCTATTGAACAAAGTAAAAAATCATTCAATTTGAATACTACGTTTTGATTTTTTAACATTAACGAATTTAGAGCCATCAGACCAAACACAAACGGACCTCAGTAAATTGAAAAATCAATAAACTGGGAAAATGGTAATTTTTATATAATTAAATAATACCTTTTGAAAATGGATTAAATGGTCTAAACAAAATAATAAATTGTAATAGCGATAGTACGGTACTTCGCTGACGAAATAGCGAGTTAATTGCTAGTAGACCATAAAGGTCTCGGTGCGATTATTGCCCATAATCAAAATGATAATAAGAAAAACTTTTGTATCTACTAAAGTTGTAGTCCTCTAAAATGACTAAATAAAACAAACACAGATACAAAAGAATGCAATATTGTATTCGACACAACAAAGCTGAGCAGAATTTTCTTGAAAAGGATAAAAAGAGTTTTTTTAGGAAACAATATTTTTTTTAATTTTATAAAAACAAAGAAAGACAATTGCAATACCAGGGCTTTGGTGTTTAAATAAAATGTATTTTTTGGCATAAAGCATTTAAATAAATAATGTAAAAAAAAGTAGTTAAGACTAGGACCACACACAGCAAGTTTAGTTGGGCAATTCTCTTTTAAAATTGCCGCTGTGTCTACACACAGCAATTTTCTTTCGGCAAATGTAGCAATCTTATTCAGTCATTCATTCAGCCTCAAGCTACCTGTCTCCTTTTTTTAAATCTTTGTAAAATATACGAAGAGAGAACAAAAAGGAGTTGCCGAGTACGAGAAAGTTTGAATCCCTTTCCATTCCTCTTTCCTCTCTCTCCTATAAAATAAAGTATTGCCTAACTAAATTTGCCGTGTGTGGTACTGGTGTAAAGAGATTTATCCCCAAATTCATAAAAAATATTATGTGCTTATTAAGGGCTTATTTGACAGACTTCTATGCAGTATTTGTCAAATAACCCCTTATTAAGCACATAATAATTTTTATGAATTTGGGGGTTATTATTTAAAATAGAGACATCACACTAATTGTAACTCGTTCTGTGCCCAAAATCCCAATTAAGCTAAGGAAAAAAATTCTTTCATATCACATCCCGAGTGCAATAAAAATATTGATAAAAATAATTTGAAAACTGTTATTCTTTAGGATTTAATCAAAACGCGTTTAGTAGGAATAAAGAGTAGTACAGCAGAATTCGTTCACAAGTCTTTCCTTTGGTCACTGTAGTCCGTCCCTGTGCAAGAAAATAAAATTGTTACGTTCATCAGTCATGTTGTATTTGATGTTTAATACCCTTAATTATTTATAATCTAAATCGAAAAAATCAAAATTCGATAGAAAACAGTCATGTTTCAGCTACATCATCCAGCTATAATTAAAATAATTGACATGCTTGCCCAACAATAAATATTTTTCATGTCTCTTAAAAAAAGAGAGAAGCTTGACAAAAGAGAGTTGAAAATTACAAAAAATACAAAGTTAAGAAATGGATTAATCTTCTCAAGGCCAATAACAATTAGAAATTTCGCTAATAAATAGGATTACACATCAGATTGTGTTTGTGTAATTGACTGCAAACGATCGGAAGCCAAAAATATTAATTTTTAAGCAAATCATACACAAGACTGTTAAAGTTGGCTTAACTAATATGGACAGTTTGGACTGTTCATTTGATGTAAATTTGGGGCTCTCTTTCAATTTCATTTGTAAAAGGAATAAAAATCTTTTATTGACTTTTCAGATTCATCAAGAATAAGTGAATTAAATTTGTGTAACAACAAAATAATTTTTTATCCATTAAAAGCACTTGCTAACTCTCATTTAAAGAGAGAAAATTAACAGAAGCGTTTGGTTTATATTTTTTGCAAACCTTCAATTACAATAAAAAAAGCAAAACCTATCGTGTTCAATATCTGAAGTAAAAATCTTCAATCATTGAAGAGCTAGAGCCTCTGCTGGATTAGCCCGTAATTAAATCACGTCAACGCTATACCTCTGCTGCTGCATAACAGGAAAATTTATTTCGCTTTTTACAAAAACTTCACCAGATCAGTACGAGTTGTCAAGTTTGCACGATGGGTTACTTAAATAAAATCGGTTTGCTTTTTGTTCTCGTTTTATCGCAAAACATCCTGTTAAAGTGTGAGGTAAAAAGAAGAAATAAAAATTAATTTCTTTTAACTTCATGGAAAAGTGATAAGAAAAAATAAATTAATTTTTTATTTTTTGAAATGTTTAAAAAAATTTATTTTCTTATTTTAGCCCGATTATACATATGATTTGGTTTGTTCTGAATTTAAATCGGAAACTCCTGATATAGTGACTGGTGATTTCCAAGTAACACGTATATCACGAGGCATTTATGCTCTTACCGGCTTCATGGATATAAGACAGGATTTGTCAGACAGACAACGAGTTAGTTTAACCACATATTACAGCCGAACGGGTTCAAACTTTGAAAAAGCTCCCTATTTTTTTCGCCCAATAACTTTATCACAATTTATGAATACTTTTTACAGGGAGTTTGTGCAAGACGTTGTTTCAGATTGTGAAGAAAACATGTATCGTGTGAAAACAATATTTTTTTCACCTTTAAAAAAAAAACTATTATTATTTCAAAAACTGCACATTTGCTAATGATAATTGGCCATCAAAAATGAGAAACGGTTATTGGAATATTGTTTTTAATTTAACAAATCAAGCTGTTGCATCTCTTGAAGTCATTGTAAAAGTGGAGCCAAAGGATTAGAAAGGAAGAGTTTTTTTTATTTGTTATTATAAATTTTAACCAATAATTTTTATATGTTACCACACCACACCATATACACAAACACCTATTTAAATTATTTATAAATGTAGTTTTTAATCTGTAAATAATTAATGCTTCTTGAGCTTTTGATCCTTTTTTTAAATAAAATTTCCTGAAGAGGACACGTAAGGAGACTCGTGTGGAAATATTAATATTATTAAAGGAATATTAATTTCACTGTTATTTTCTAAGTTTTAAGCAAAAAGTGTTTAGTATGAATAAAGAGTTATACAGCACAATTCGTTTAAAAGTCTTTTCTTTAAATTGAAAAAAAAAACCCCTTTAATTATCAATCTCGAAAAGTGACATGTTCAAAGTTCAGTACAAAACTTTTATTGACATGCAGCCATAATTAAAATAGTTGACACGTTTTCCGGACCATTAAAAAATAAATATTTTCCATTTCTCGTCTAAAGAGAGAGAAAATTAACAAAAGAGAACTGTAAAATCAAAAAATTACAAAGGTACGAAATAGGTTCACCCTCTTAAGACCAACAACAACTAGAAATTTTTCTAATAGCCGCGAATACGATTCACATTGACTACAAACGATCGTAAGCCAGTTTAATTTTCAAGCGAATTATACACAAGACTGCGCACAACAGTTGAATAAAGGTGGCTTAATAGCGACAGCTTTAATTGTTAGATCTTGCTTTATAACGCAAGAATGCTATGCAGAATTCAGATGTAAATTCGGGGCACTGTTTTACTATCAACTGCAGAAAAAGTTTAAAGTATAAAATTATAATTTTAAAAATATAAGAGCCTCTCTTTGTTATGATGCGTTCATAGAAAAAATGGAGGAATATGAAAAGAAAAAAAAATTACCTAAGAGAAATATACTTAGACAGTTTCAAGTATAACAAACGAAAAAAAAACATTCAGGTGTAGGATTGTCTAACAGCAAAAGCAATCGCCATCCCCTATACTTCTGCAACAAAACTGATTTACCAAGAATAATTCCCTTAATTTAGTCGCATATACATGAGTCTACATGTGAAGTGTATCTAGTCAGCTGAATTTTGTAAACAGAGAAATTACATGCTGAAGGCGTCATCTGCTTTTCTATTATTCTTGCTATTACCATATACGAGTACATGAATATGCCTTGATTGAGACATACGGTTAACTCCAACATCACGGCAGTTACGGTTGTATCGATACACCCCCCCCCCCCCTTTGCACTTCATTTGTATTTTTTTTTAATATTTCGAGTTTTGTGTACTTTTTAGTTTGAAACCCTTAATAAAAAATAACTAAAATGTAACGTGTACAATATCTGAAATAAAAATCGTCAAACATCTAAAAAAAATGCAGCATTAGCCCGTAACGTAAAATTACGTAAACGATGTTCTTTTACTGTTTTAAATTTTTATATCCTTCACTGTAAGTAAGAAGGGTATATATTTATAACTTTATTGTTACACCCTATAAAGTATATATATTCTGGATCCTTATAAGTAGCGGAATCGATTTAGCAATGTCCGTCTGTCTGTCCGTGTAGTCGTTGAAATCAACTTTCAGAAGAATCTAGACAACATACAGAAAAGTGTAGTATACCAAACGGTCAGTTGTTGCTGTAAGACTATTGCTATTGAAATTCAGCCAGATCGGCTTATAAATGGCGGAGCTATGAGTCGAAAACCGAGACTACCTCTATTTTTGACCATTTTTTGAGTGGGTTTTTTGCCTACTTTGTCTAAACGAAGACACGGACAAAAAAAAGTGGTATGCAGTTTTGTTTGAAGTATAAGTCATAATACCCGTGTTAAAAATGGTTCACAAATGGACCAGAAAAATCAAAAAATACAACCGAAATTTTAGATTTCATTAAGTTTTGCTTTGTTTTTATGAGATTTTTATCTAAACTGAAAAAAAGTACATTCATAGTATCCTAACCAAAACGTAGCTGGATAGGTCCATAAATGGCGGAGCTATGAGTCAAAAATTGCGATTACCTCTATTTTTGAATATTTTTGGTGCGTTTTTTACGTAATTTGTCTAAACTACAAGACGGACAATAAAACGTGGTACGCAGTTTTATCAAAAATAACAATTGTAATGTCTGTGCACAAAATCAGAAAGATCGGTCCACAAATGGACCAGAAAAATCAAAAATACAACCGGCATTTCACATTTTCATTAATTTTTGTTTTGTTTTGGCTTTGTTTTTTTTTTCAAATTTTTTAGCTGTCATGGGCGTAATGCTCTGTACACACAAACACGAACAATAAAAGAGTGGTTTTTATTGCCTTGATTATAATGGTATTTCGAATACAGCCATCTTCATGAAAGAGTGTCTTTTCGATTTTTCTCGATAATTAAATATGTTTGGCTTAAAAATTTTTCCAAAAAATTTGCAAAATTAAATGAAAATACATTTTTTTGTTTTTCTATTTAATATCTTTCTTAGAATTTCTTTTTTTATTAATTTAAAAATTTAGTGCCTGCAGACATTTTATTGCTTTTAAAAATGAGGTTCTCAGAAAGGATTGTTTCTTAGAACTCGTTAATTTCAGTCGTATTATAAAAATTTATTTTTTTTAAAGATATTTCGCTCCAATAATAAATAAATAAATTTTTCATGTTTAATACGACCTCAAGCTGAACAAAGTATGCATTTCAGTCACATAATTTTTTGAAGTGGGTGAAGATAAGTATGGTTAGTTAAATATGTTTTCACGTAATTCCTTATGTTTTTTAGGATTTGTAAATATCTTTTCAGTATTTTTGCATAAATACGTTGATTTCTCTAATAGATTACAAACGAACCATAGAATATTAGGGGTTGGTACACATATCATTTTAAAGAAGAGGTCGTCTAGATTTGTAAGCTATTGCCCAAGTACTCAGAAAAATCTTTGCATTATTTTTAAAAAATTTATGAAATTCCCTCATACCCCAGTACTCTTCTTCTGAGGGATTTTTTTGCAGGGAAATTACTAAAATTAAAAAGGAATTCAATCTGTAGGCTCTAAACTTTCTGGAAGTGTTTTAACATTTTCTGAAAAGTTCGTAGTTTTTATTTTATGATGCAAAACGGAAACTGCCAAAATCATTGAGTTCAACAGTACTGGGGTGTATGGAAATTTCAAAAAAATTTTAAAAATAGTCCAAAATAACTCTTTTTAAAATGATATATGTCTCATCTCACAATATTTAATGGTTCGTCCGCAAGTTCCTAAAATCACTTAGAGCAACAGCACTGGGGTATATGGAAATTTAAAAATAATCCAAAGTAACTTCCGAACGAACCATAGAAGATTACGAGATAAGATGTTTATCATTTTAAAAGGGAGGTCGTCTAGATTTGTAATCTATCTTCTAAGTACTCAGAAAAAACTTTACGTTATTTTTAAAATTTTTTTTAATTTCCCTCCTACCCCAGTACTCATACTCTGAGGAATTTTTATCATTCCTCATTTGGGCAACAGAAACTTACTGAAACCAAACTGAAATGAAATTTGTAAGTTCTACGCTTTCTGGAAGTGTTTTAACATTTACTTGAAATTTCGCAAATTTTTTATTCTATGATGCAAAACGGAAATTCAGAGCAACAGCACTGGAGTATATGAAAATTTAAAAAAATAAAAAAAATTTTAAAATATCCAAAGTAATATATGAATATTTGATTGGTTGGTTACAAATATAGATGATCTCCGCTAAACTATTTAAAACATTTAATATTTAATGACGTAACACGTAGTTGATAAATATGCCATTAATACTGAAAATATGTTTACGAATACTAAAACACGTAATGGGCCACCTTAAAACATATTTAACGCGGCATATTTATCTTCACTCATTTAATTTTTTCTATGGTTTTGCTATTAATGAAGAATGTGGAAAGTGAAAAATATTAATATTTCGCTAACACAGTGAAGGGTATATAAGACTCGCCACTGCCGAATTTAACTTGTTTTAAATTCAAATATGTTTAAAAGTTTAAAGTTTTATTGATGAATAATTTTGTGTGTAGTAATTTGAAACAAAAAAACTATAAAACAACATTCATAGCCTACTACTATATTTACAGGGTTTTCAGAGAATTATCTTAATATTTTTTATGACAAATATCGGCCAAATAATCGCCACGCCTTTGGTGGCATACCTCTAGCGGATGCATCGGATAGATGGCACATATTTGCCATCGTTAATTGTGTGCCAAATGGCATCATCCTGTTGGAACCACATATCCTCATGTTCAAGAGATATTCAATGGTTGGTCACTATAACGACAAGTGGCTCATTCAGCTTAAAATCGTTACAAAATTCTAAAATTCGACTATAAAATTTTGAGATGTGTATATCACAAAAGACAACATACTGAGTTTTAGTTGTTAATTTTTTAAACTGCAGAAAAAAATTCAATTTTTGACAAATGCTTTAGACTTAAACAAAATTTTAAGTTTTAATTTTACTGAAATTTTTTTTTAGTTTGGGTCGTTTTTAGAAGAACTAAAAAAGTTACATACGCAATTCCTTAACTAAGTTAAGGAAATTTGGCTGCCCGATCCTACCCGTTTACTTGCAACACGGAAAAAACTGTCACAGCCTCTTTCTTGTTTAAAGTGCTATAACTTTTATATTAATAAAGATTTCGCAAAGATTTAAAAAGCATTTAATTAAAAACTTCTGACACATTGCGTCACGCCTACAAATTTCATAAATACTATCTATCAAGTATCAATACTACTCACAATTTCTTCAATAATAAATAAAATAAAATAAAATAATTACTATTAAATAACTAGAGTTCTTAATTTCTTTTCTTTTTTTTAAACAACAAGAATACGCAAAGCTTCTTGGCTTGTCTGCAGAAAACACCCAAGATTTAGGCAGGAAACCTCAGAGTATTGGAAAAATTCCCCCAACATCAGTGCATATTTTCCGTCCAATATTATTTCAATATTCAAATGAGTCTTCTATTTCTACAGTAACTAATATTAAAATCACATTGATAAACTTAATAATTCCGTTTTCTTTAATAGAGGATAGAAAATGTGTTATGCTAAGTACAGGCTATGCAACATTTTTACGCAACGCGTTTTTCGTACAGGTTGCATATTTTGATACAAACACTCCAACCAACAATTAAGACACTAGAAAATATCAAAATATTTTTTATATACTCGTATCGTTGAATGCAATACGAAATTAAACTATAAACAGGACTACACACTACGCAACTAACAATGATACACACGTTGCCAAGTGTGTACAATGATTGATGGGAAAGTTTTGAATGAAATTACGAACACCTCGTCATGAAGACAGACAGACTTTCAAAATTTGAGTGATTCAACCAACTGCGAATATGGAATTTCCTTTTGTATGCTAGAATTAAGTGCATGGAGTTCAGCTTGAAGCTGGCATATATAATACCACGAGTAGAAGAAACTTTTGATGAGAATGCACTACCAAAGGAAAAGCAGAATCAAACTTGGACTATCCAAAGTATACATATGGAAGTACAAATAATGGTAATACGGCCACATACTTTTTTGATAATGATGAGGTGACTGCTCAAGTCACTTGTGTCGATGTTAATATAAAAAAAAGGTTTGCTGTTATACTTAATATGCCAAGCTCTACAGAAAAGATCAATGGATCAAAATTTGAAGAATATCCTTCAAAAACTGTCCAAGTGTTTCCTAAAAAATAACTTATCCCCGCGGTACCCAAAACCTTAGCTGATGGAAATTTTTTTATTGAATTGGAGCGCTCTCAGGGAAGCCCAGGAGCGCAGAAATAGAGATTATTAGAAAATTTAGGTTGTTAGCTTTTTTTCAGTTTGTCAAATAATGCTCTGGTACCTTTATTACATTTTGTTTTTATACATAATTGTACAATACTGGGCTTACTATTAGCCAATTCACAAAGTGTGTTAAAGTGTCCTAAATTCGTCCTAAATTAATGACTTTTGTAAAAATGTTGTTGGTATTTATTATATAAAAGAGATTTAGGACATCACTACTTTGTTTCCTGTGTTTTTAGTGTGCTATTTAATCAGCTGGTTTTTGTTGACACAAAAATAATTTCCCCCCATTTTTATGAATTCAAAATTGGAAGCAAAATTTAAATTGATGCAATAAAAAATTAATAAAATGGAGAAAACACAAGGAAACATTGAGGTAAGTTGTGTATTTACATATAATCTTCGTTTACTGACAATTTGTGAAATAGTTTTTAATAAAGATTAAAGATATTCTTTGGCAATATGACAGACTATTTTATCGAAGAAGTAATTTGTAACTTAGCCATTTACGTCAGTTTGTGAATTGACTATATATTTTTACAATGTTATATAAATTATTGTTTTAACAAGTACTACAAGGTACACAAACACTTGCAAGATTTCACCCATTAGTGAAAATGATTTCTTCATCAAATCAACTTATATCATCACGAAGACGTGCCAGTTTACAGAAGAATTTGGATGTGTAGACGGTACACACTTTGGTTTCCAAGCACCCACAGAAACTCTTTGGCAATCTCTGTCTTGATATTCACTTTCCCTAAAAACAATTAAAATTATTTATTTTGCACAAATTTTTCGAAACTATAAAGAAAATACTTAAATTTTTTAATACTTCTTTCTTTTTTTCTTTGTTTTGTTTCGTTTTGCGCAAAACGACAGAGCTTATTTGTTTTCGATAGTACATTAGCAATCGAGTGCAACTTCGAGTAAACACGTTACGATAACGAGTGCCGTGATTTGGCCCCAGACATTAAACTGTAAACAAGGTGTGTCGTAAACAATAAAGTGTGTTTCTCCAATAAGTGTTGAGAAACGGGGAAATTTTGTGGTTTTATCTTACAATACGAACCTTAATAAACTAAACGTTTTTATGATAGGGTAAAAACCTAACAATATCATTAAGGGCACAAAACGGTACTTTTTATTAATTTTAATGGTACTTTTTGATATTTTATATATTGAAGTTGGGCTCAAACGGTCCTAAGCAGAGTAAAAATCGTTAGATCGACAACTAGTACTTTTTATTAATTATTTGGTACTTTTGAACTTAAAAAATTCTGAGCAAACTGAAAAATCATAAAAGGGACAACTGGTACTTTTTTATTCATTTTAATGGTGTTTTTTGACTTTTTTTTAAATGAAAACGAACCTAGAAGTACTATATTTTGGGGTCAAACGGTTCTAAGGAAAGTAGAAAATATTATTAATTTTTTTGATACTTTTTGAAATTTTTATACTAACAATCCTAGAACTATGAAATTGGTGCCAAACGCTATTGAACAAAGTAAAAAATCATTCAGATTTGAATACTACGTTTTGATTTTTTAACATTAACGAATTTAGAGCCATCAGACCAAACACAAACGGACCTCAGTAAATTGAAAAATCAATAAACTGGGAAAATGGTAATTTTTATAGAATTAAATAATACCTTTTGAAAATGGATTAAATGGTCTACAACGAAATAATAACTTATAATAGCGATAGTACGGTACTTCGCTGATGAAATAGCGAGTTAATTGCTAGTAGACCATAAAGGTCTCGGTGCGATTATTGCCCATAATCAAAATGATAATAAGAAAAACTTTTGTATCTACTAAAGTTGTAGTCCTCTAAAATGACTAAATAAAACAAACACAGATACAAAAGAATGCAATATTGTATTCGACACAACAAAGCTGAGCAGAATTTTCTTGAAAAGGATAAAAAGAGTTTTTTTATGAAAGAATATTTTTTTTAATTTTATAAAAACAAGGAAAGACAATTGCAATACCAGGGCTTTGGTGTTTAAATAAAATGTATTTTTTGACATAAAGCATTTAAATAAATAATGTAAAAAAAAGTAGTTAAGACTAGGACCACACACAGCAAGTTTAGTTGGGCAATTCTTTCTCAATTCTCTTTTAAAATTGCCGCTGTGTCTACACTCAGCAATTTTCTTTCGGCAATTGTAGCAATCTTATTCAGTCATTCATTCAGCCTCAAGCTACCTGTCTCCTTTTTTTAAATCTTTATAAAATATACGAAGAGAGAATAAAAAGGAGTTGCCGAGTACGAGCAAGTTTGAATCCCTTTCCATTCCTCTTTCCTCTCTCTACTATAAAATAAAGTATTGCCTAACTAAATTTGCCGTGTGTGGTACTGGTGTAAAGAGATTTATCCCCAAATTCATAAAAAATATTATGTGCTTATTAAGGGCTTATTTGACAGACTTCTATGCAGTATTTGTCAAATAACCCCTTATTAAGCACATAATAATTTTTATGAATTTGGGGGTTATTATTTAAAATAGAGACATCACACTAATTTTAACTCATTCTGTGCCCAAAATCCCAATTAAGCTAAGGAAAAAAATTCTTTCATATCACATCCCGAGTGCAATAAAAATATTGATAAAAATAATTTGAAAACTGTTATTCTTTAGGATTTAATCAAAACGCGTTTAGTAGGAATAAAGAGTAGTACAGCAGAATTCGTTCACAAGTCTTTCCTTTGGTCACTGTAGTCCGTCCCTGTGCAAGAAAATAAAATTGTTACGTTCATCAGTCATGTTGTATTTGATGTTTAATACCCTTAATTATTTATAATCAAAATCGAAAAAATCAAAATTCGATAGAAAAGAGAGAAGCTTGACACAAGAGAGTTGAAAATTACAAAAAATACAAAGTTAAGAAATGGATTAATCTTCTCAAGGCCAATAACAATTAGAAATTTCGCTAATAAATAGGATTACACATCACATTGTGTTTGTGTAATTGACTACAAACGATAGGAAGCCAAAAATATTAATTTTTAAGCAAATCATACACAAGACTGTTAAAGTTGGCTTAACTAATATGGACAGTTTGGATTCTTCATTTGATGTAAATTTGGGGCTCTCTTTCAATTTCATTTGTAGAAGGAATAAAAATCTTTTATTGACTTTTCAGATTCATCAAGAATAAGTGAATTAAATTTGTGTAACAACAAAATAATTTTTTATCCATTAAAAGCACTTGCTAACTCTCATTTAAAGAGAGAAAATTAACAGAAGCGTTTGGTTTATATTTTTTGCAAACCTTCAATTACAATAAAAAAAAGCAAAACCTATCGTGTTCAATATCTGAAGTAAAAATCTTCAATCATTGAAGAGCTAGAGCCTCTGCTGGATTAACCCGTAATAAAATCACGTCAGCTCTATACCTCTGCTGCTGCATAACAGAAAAATTTATTTCGCTTTTTAGCAAGACTTCACCAGATCAGTACGAGTTGTCAAGTTTGCACGATGGGTTACTTAAATAAAATCGGTTTGCTTTTTGTTCTCGTTTTATCGCAAAACATCCTGTTAAAGTGTGAGGTAAAAAGAAGAAATAAAAATTAATTTCTTTTAACTTCATGGAAAAGTGATAAGAAAAAATTTAATTTTGTTTTTAAGAAAAAATAAATTACATTTTTATTTTTTTAAATATTTTAAAGAATTTATTTTCTTATTTTAGCCCGACTGGACGTACGATTTGGTTTGTTCTGAATTTAAATCGGAAACTCCTGATTTAGTGACTGGTGATTTCCAAGTAACACGTATTGCACGAGGCATTTACGGTCTTACCGGCTTCATGGATATAAAACAGGATTGGACAGACAGACAACGAGTTAGTTTAACCACATATTACAGTCGAATTGGTTCAAACTTTGAAAAAGCTCCCTATTTTTTTGGTCCAATAACTATATCACAATTTATGAATACTTTTTATAGGGAGTTTACGCAAGACGCTGTTTCAGATTGTGAAGAAAATCTTCCACGTGTCGGCATGATATTTGTTCCACCTTTTAAAAAAAAATATTATTATTTCAAAAACTGCACATTTGCTAATGATAATTGGCCATCAAAAATGAGAAGCGGTTATTGGAATATTGTTTTTAATTACACAAATCAAGCCGTTGCATCTTTTGAAATCATGGTAAAAGTGGAGCCAAAGGATTAAAAAGGAATATTAATTTCACTGTTATTCTCTAGGTTTTAATCAAAAAGTGTTTAGTATGAATAAAGAATTATACAGCAGAATTGGTTCACAAGTCTTTTATTTGGTCACTGTCATCCCTGTGTAAGTAAACAATTAAAAATAAATTGCTACCTTCATCCATCATGTTGTATTTTAAGTTTAAAAACTATTAATTTTCTATAATCAGAAAGATCATGCAACCATAATAAAAATAATTGACACGTTTTCCTTACAATTAAAAAAATAGTATTTTCAATTTCTCTTGTTTATTAATTAACAAAAGAGAGTTGAAAAATGTCAGAATTAGGAAATTATGAAATAGATTGTTGGATTAACCCTCTAGAAACCAATAACAGCTAGAAATTTTGGTAATAAGTACCAGTCACAGTCACCAGCACTTCAGCTAAAACTGCCGCAGCTGCCGGGAGTAAGGTTAAGAAACCTTCTCAGATATCTTAATTTTGAGTGTCAGAATTTTTAATTCTGAATATTTAAAATTTATTATGGTTGCTAAAGTTGTATTTAGTCACAGTTCGACAGCGCCAATGTAAAACATATGAGAAGCGTTGCATTTGTCTCTTGGTTTGTATCAAAATTTGGGCTGCGTGCTAGAATTTTTTATTTTTTTTGAATTAGAATGAGGAGCGGGAACAAGTTACCTGGTCACTGCGACCAAAACAGACCTATTGTGACGCTAATCTTAAGCTACAAATCCTCCCAGAGGACTCTGTGTTATTATAGGCGGTGATTAGTAGCTTGTATAACATTTTATGAGGCTAAGATAAAGAAAAGAAATGAAGTTGACTAGATTGCAGGAACCTTTGATAAAAACATTGTGTTTTTCAAAAGTTTCTGTTCATCGCTGATATTGTTAGAGTTTGGCTGCCGTCGCAAAACCAAACGTATTAAAAATGATTTTCAACTGCGGTAGCGGTCATGACCTACATTTTTTTGTTAAATGTTTATACACAATTTTTATTAAATATTTTTAAATTAAATTATATAATCATTTTGATGAAACTTTTATAAAATAAAGTTTTCATTTAAATAAAATATTTTTAGTTTTAATTTATATTTATTTATTACATTGTACGACTGGTTTGGCTTTCTTTTCAAATTTATTTGACTCAACTAAAGCACATGAAGTTAAGAAGCTACTCAACAACTTCAGCTTCAACCTATTTTTATTAAAAAAATTTTTGTAAATTTTAATTTTCAAAAAACTATTTTAAATAAAAATAAAGTAAAAATCTACCAACTTTCTTAAGAAGCATAGAGCCTCATGTGTTGCAAATAAATAAGTCATAACTTTTGATTTTATTGCCAATTACGAGTGAAACTACTTCGTTGTGAAAAGAGCGCCATATGCTTACAGAAGTAAATATTACATCTGCCGTCAAAGACACCAAAGAAGGACTAACAAACGCATATGGTGATAATAAGGAAAGACCGCTTAAGTCGACTTAAGTAAAAATAACTTTATTATTGTGGTTCAGTGATGGCAGGGCGATACATTTCATAATCACGGAGATGGCATTGCAGGCCATAGCGTTTTTATGAAATCGAAGAAATTTTATAAGAAAAACTTTTAAGCTTTTAAAGTTGTTTAGAGCACTACAAATGACTTAATAAGACATAAGCAGTTTTTCCGTATTGCTACAGATTTATTTCTCACAAAGTAGTGTCTTTTACTAGGTGATTGGGAATAAAATCGAGTGTTATTTATTGATTTTAATAAAATATGATTCGTTTTGTTAGAAACTTATGGGGCTATAGGCTGGAATAAAAAAGTGGTGGATTTTTGTCTCCTTCTATTTATTTTAAATAATTTATTTTTAAATTAAATTTTTTTTCTTTACAACTTTTACAATATTTTTAAAACTACAAAGCACAACGTAAAGTTATTTTTTTTTCTTAATAAATACAGCCAACAATTTTCAAGAAATTTAAGAGATCTCGAACATCCTAGCCAATTTTAAAACGAAATACATAATCCCTGGTCCAAATGTTGACTTTAATTTTATATGCAGAAGAATCGTTTTAACTAATTTGTAACCTTTTGTAATTGTTAATATTCAATAATTTACTGTAGCCAAATTTTACTAATAAAATTTTTTCGCCCACTTGATTTTTTTTTCTACTTTTTGTTGTTGTTTGTTTCAAACGCACTTTTTATTAATTTGCTGCGTGTGTTTTTAGATTTTTGCGGAAGATAAATTCTGTCCCAAATTTCACAATAATTTTTAATTTTGCAATAACCACAAGCAGATTTATATGCTTGTATTTTTCTATAATATTTATTTTGATTTATTCTATTTAATGCATTTTTATTTATAAATCAAGTAGTGGCGTATGCTTTGTTTGTTTTATTTTATTTATTTTTTTTTGCTGTTGCTGTTTTTGTAAATAACAGAAATTCATATTTAAACACACACACGGTGTGCTTAAAGTCGTTGTACATTTGCCGGTTTTTCGAAATTGACTGAACGCCTTTCGAAGCGAGCGAAAAAATTGGCAACTCTCATTTCTAGCACAACCAACACATGTTTTGCAAAATGAAATTAAAAGAAAAAAAAAACGAAGAAAATTGCGCTCAACATGAAAAAATCAGTCATTACGTTTCTTTCTATAGAAATTCTTTTCCTTAATTTCTCTTACTCTCCTCTTTCTTACAACTCAATCCCAATGGCGGATTGCCCTACAATCAGACACACACGCTTAAAATCTTTTCAAATAAAGAAATGCCCGTCTTGTTTTGATTTGTATTCTTGAGCGCTCAAGAGTCACTCTGTGTGTGTGTCCTTTATACTCGCTCTATGTGTGTGTGTTCACTTTTCATTTCACAGCCGTCTAATTGTGATTTTCATTTTTATTACATTTAGCCGACAGTAGATGTGTGTAATTTTAGTTTTCTTGGGACTCAAAAAACAAAATATCTTTTTTAATATCATAAAATTAATTTAAGACAACTCAATGCATTTGCAAGAAAGAAAAGTAATAATCAGGGAAACTCAACATATGCTCTAAAAAATGTGTTTATGCGCATTAAAAATGCTGTAAAAAGCTGAAAATATGCTCTAAAAGTCCTAAAAACTATGCTTTAAAAGAAACAAATACAGCTTGTTTGATAATAAAAATCTAATCTTTTATTCAACGTTTCATTTAGAACACTTTAGCATAACAAGAAACAAAACAGAGTAAAACAAAATTTCAATTTTCACTGAGATCTGATAAGATAAATATACTAACTGACCCGGCAAACGTTGTTTTGCTTTTAAATTTTGCGAACTTCTTACTCTAAGAAATCGCACTCTTGGAGTAAAGGACCGTGCAGGACCGGCTAAAAATAGATAGTAGAAAAATAAGACAGTGCCAAATGCCGGGCGGCTTTGTGACGCTAAACCTTCCAAGGCGTACACAGAAATTCAATTAAATCAGTCCAACCGTTTAGGAGGACGTACAGTCGAATTTTATATATTAAGAAGAGAAGTACGTAACCGATTTTTTTTATTAAAAAACAAAATATTTTTAAGTAAAAAACGTTGTCTATTATTTTCAAATACATAAATTTTTAAACAGTGAAAATTAAATTTCAACGTCTGCTTATGTGATGGTACCATATTTAAACGATAATATTGCCTTAACATCATATTTCGAAATTTGCTTTGAAGAGAATGCGTTATAGGCTATTCAGACATACACGTTAATTGAGCAATTAGGCATTTTACGCAATTATCGCCATTTTTAACCGCAATTTATCATACAAAATTTCCATGAAATAATTGGGCAATTAAAAATTGATTGCACGTTAATGAAGTCAAAATCAAAATGCAACTCTTTGTTGTGCCCTTAAATATCAACTCAAAAGTGAGAAAAGTTGATATTTTCAATATTAAAAACAGAAAACGGAAATAAATTTAAAAATAAATGTCATAAAAAGGAAATGGCAATTTTATAAAATTGTTATTGAAAATAATTTTTAAATAACTAATTTCTTTTAATCAATAGCTTGCCTTCAAAACTGGATTACACTGATCGGAGTAGTTCAATATTTTTAAAATTTGATTTTCTTTTCATTTTTTATTTTATACGATAAATACTCGAACATATTGAATATGTGTGAACAGCCAAATCAGTCACATAATTTAAAACTTAATTGACTTGACTAACTTTTACGTCTGAACAGGCCTGTATAATAAGGCATGTTCTGAAAATCACTTTCTCTCAAAATGATTTTAAATCACGAAAAATGTGTTCTGCGCACAAAATCATTTAACATCTCGTGATTTAAAACCGGCCAGCAAACTGCTTTACGATATCAAATCACTTGCAGTATTTTAAGCATATTGTTTTGAATTTCTTAACAAAATGATTAAATACACTTAATCTGAATTGTTTTTTTTATTAGGTTTTGTCAAAAAATTAATTATTTTTCAAAACGGAAACTTAATTTATTAATTTATTTTTATTTTTCCTGATTTTTTGTTCTTCTTTTTTTTTCTGAACAAATTTTATTGTAAATGTAAAAATCACTACTCAAAAGCTAGAATCTCGCGATTTCCAGAACACCAAAAAATCACTAACGTGATTTTAAAATCGTTCGTGGTTTAAGATCACCGTGATTTCAGAACATGCCTGATACTCTTCAGAAAAATGTTCACATATAAATTTTATTTCATTTTGTCCTTCGTTTTCTGCTATAATTTGCTCAAACTTAGTTTTAATATTAAGCTTTGGGGTACAATCTCTCATTTTTTCAATTTTCATAACGAAATCAGCTAAAATGCCATACTGCTCAACCATGTTTGTAAATTTTTTTAAAAGTTTTTGAAGAACCCAAAATTTGCAACAATAAATACGCCCTAACAAATCTGTGCCAAAATTCGGAAAAAGTTTTGGAACATAAAAATAAATCATCCCTAACTCTCTATGTTGTACTAAAATAAAACATGCAATTGCATATTTGTGGTTTCCCTGATAATAATTGATTAAAATATGATTTTTTTCCAGGCAAAACTCATCCAAAAATATTCCCAAGGAAATAACAACATGATTTATAATAGAAAAAAAAAATATATATAAAAAAAACTGAACTGGATAAACAGAAAACAAATTTAGTTGTTCCTTTTAAAAATATTTCAAAATTTTTACAATACAATTTTGAGAATTTTTTTACCCAAAACAGTTAATTAAAATCAGCAACTGAAGAACATTCATTAGTTGCAGCATTTAATTCTGAAAACACAACTTTTAGTTACAATGTTTCAGTGGAGTGTCTGATGACAATTAATACAATTTACGTGTTTAGCAATAATTATAAAAAATAAACATTTTTAAACAAAATAATTAAGCTGTTGTTTTTGAAAGTGTTATAAGTCCATTAAAAACAAAAGTATTAGTGGACACCATGTCCATATCTAACTAAAATTACCACTGGCTCATTTGAAAACAATGGACTTTTACCATTTTCAAAAATAACCGCTCAATTAAAAAAAAAAAATTTCTAATGTATCATGTATGTGCTCACACATGTTAATTAGAGTTGGAAAAAAAGCGTTAGCAAAAATAAAGCAACATACAGGTGCTATGGCGAAAAATATGCAATGTTGTCTTTAAGCAACATTTGACAATAAAGAGTTAAGACAAGAAACATTTTTATAACCGAAAAAAATTGTTATTTTGTGTTCCGAAAATTAAGTTCGAATTTTTACTTACACGTCAAAGTCAAGTTTTTGTGTTACAAAATGAGCAGACTTTGTTTGCTATTAACGGCAAGTGGTTTTTGGTGTGATGCCCAAAAACTTAATTTTATTCATCGAATAAAATCTTTCACAAAAGTAATAAAACAACTTCGGTTGTGAGAACAGTTAGATATTTTTATATATCTATATAGTTTAAAAATAAAAACACGTTCGTATCTGTTTGAAATATTTTATTCAAGTGAAAACTTTTGATTAGAAAATGTTATAAAAATTAATAATGTTACTGGGTTGTTATAATACAAATATAAAGCAAAGTACATAAAATAGCCAACAACAACTAAATTTGTTTTCAATCAAAAATCCTGTTGTGATGATCGAATTTTTTAGTTGCAAAAATTCAAATTCGATAATAGAGTCCAAAATTTAATTCTCTCAATTATATTTTGGAGTCGTATTACCGAATTTTTATTGTTACAGCTGAAAAATTCGATTATCACATATGAATTTTTGAATAGGGACATATTCAGTTCAGTATGTATGTATAACTACGCATACTGAAACAAATTTCAAATTCTAATTTAATTATTAAAAAAGAAATAGAAAAATAAATTTAAAAACTTGGGCCGAAATTACGGCACTCGATCCCCATGCTTGAGGCAAGAATATGGCTTTTAATAATAATTTATTTTTTAACTTAAATCTAATGTAATAAAAAAGGCTTAAAATTTTGTATTTTATTAAGTTTTTTCAGGTTTTTTAGTCACTAAACCAATTAGATTTACTTTCGACCGATTATGTTTGTTTACTTGGTTTCAATACGAAAATAAAATAATGGAAATCGATTTAAGGAACACCAAAAAAATGAAAATTCATTTTAAAAGGGATTTTTTTTTCGCATTCGGTTTATAGAACAGGTTCGAATAATATTTTTTTTTATTATTAAGGCCACATCAAAAAGCCTAAAAGCTTGGCTTTTGGTATGTTAATAAAAATCACAAGCAAAATGGCCACACATGTCAACTGGCAGATAATTTAATTTAATGCTGTCTCGTAAATGTTAAATTTCAAAGTTATTGTACAAAAAACCACTAAAACAAGATTGAAGTCCAGCTTCAAGTCTAATACTCTAAAATCGGTATCTCCTTAATAACCAAACTGCCTTCCGCCCCACTTACAAACAATTTAATTTTTTGTTTGTGTTCAAATTTAAACCTTCAATTACCAAAAGCAATCGTATTCAATATCTGGAAAACAACCTCAGCTGGATTAACCAGTAATTAAATTCAGCGCTTACTATCAGGCTATCCAGCCATTATTAATTGACACGCTTTCCCAACAATTAAAAAACACATTTATTTTACTTCTCTTAAAAGAAGCGAGCAGATTAACAAAAGAGAGTTGAAAATTGCAAAGTTAAAAAATAAATTAACCCTCTTAAGACCAATAATAATTACACATTTCGCTAATTAATACGAATGTTTGTCTAATTAACTGTGTCCGATCGAAAGGCTAAAAAAATTTAATTTTCAAGCGAATCATACACACAACACACTCAATAAAGTTGGCTTAATAGTGATAGCTTGGATTGTAATTCTTGAGTTTGGGGCAATGTTTCAACTTCACTTGTTGAAAGAATAAAAATCTTTTATTTTATTATTCTCGTTTGGCTTATATTTTTCAGCTTCATCAGGAATAAGAGAATTTAATCTCTGTAACTACAAAATCACCCACAATTTTTTACATAATTTTTTATTCATAAAAAGCATTTGCTAACTCTCATTTAAAGAGAGAATTTTATCAAAATTAAGAGAAGCGTTTGAGTTAAATTTTTTGAAACCTTCAATTACAAAAAAAAATAATAATAATAACCAAGAGCGTTGCCATTTTAGCCTTTTTTAGGCGAGATTTAAACTTTTTTCTCGCATTTAGCATCTAGCTTCAGATTTAAGTAGCAACTTTGTTCAACAAAAAAAAGCAAAGGGGGTAGGTAGTCTATGGTCGCTTCTGTGACTTCATCACAAATTATATAAATTAACCTCTGTAAATACAAAAATTTGTTTTAAATATTTTTTTTAACCTCTAATTAGAGAAAAAAAGAACCAAAATCATTGAAGAGCTTGTGTCTCTGCTGGATTAAACCGTAATTAAATCACGTCAACGCTATACCTCTGCTGCTGCATAACAGAAAAATTTATTTCGCTTTTTAGCAAAACTTCACCAGATCAGTACGAGTTGTCAAGTTTGCAAGATGGGTTACTTAAGGAAAATCGGTTTGCTTTTCATTTTGGTTTTGTCGCAAAACATTCTGTTAAAGTGTGAGGTAAAAAGAAGAAATAAAAATGAATTTATTTTTATTTTACAGAAAAGTGATAAGAAAAAATAAATTAATTTTTCATTTTTTGAAATGTTTAACGGAATTTATTTTCTTATTTTAGCCCGACTGGACGTATGATTTTGTTTGTTCTGAATTTAAATCGGAAACTCCTAATATAGTGACTGGTGATTTCCAAGTAACACGTATTGCCCGAGGCATTTACGGTCTTACCGGCTTCATGGATATAAAACACGATTTTACAGACAGACAACGATTTAGTTTAACCACATATTACAGTCGAATTGGTTCAAACTTTGAAAAAGCTCCCTATTTTTTTCGCCCAATAACTTTATCACAATTTATGAATACTTTTTACAGGGAGTTTGTGCAAGACGTTGTTTCAGATTGTGAAGAAAACATGTATCGTGTGAAAACAATATTTTTTTCACCTTTAAAAAAAAACTATTATTATTTCAAAAACTGCACATTTGCTAATGATAATTGGCCATCAAAAATGAGAAACGGTTATTGGAATATTGTTTTTAATTTAACAAATCAAGCTGTTGCATCTCTTGAAGTCATTGTAAAAGTGGAGCCAAAGGATTAGAAAGGAAGAGTTTGGTTTATTTGTTATTATAAATTTTAACCAATAATTTTTATATGTTACCACACCACACCATATACACAAACACCTATTTAAATTATTTCTAAATGTAGTTTTTAATCTGTAAATAATTAATGCTTCTTGAGCTTTTGATCCTTTTTAAAAAAAAAATTTCCTGAAGAGGACACGTAAGGAGAGGCGTGTGGAAATATTAATATTATAAAAAGGATCAAAAACTCACAGGAATATTAATTTCACTGTTAACCTATAGGTTTTAATCAAAAAGTGTTTAGTATGAATAAAGAGAACTGCAGCACAATTCGTTCAAAAGTCTTTTCTTTCAATTAAAAAAAAACCCTTTAATTATCAATCTCGAAGAGTGACATGTTCAAAGTTCAGTACAAAACTTTTATTGACATGCAGCCATAATTAAAATAGTTGACACGTTTTCCGGATCATTAAAAAATAAATATTTTAGATCTCTCGTCTAAAGAGAGAGAAAATTAACAAAAGAGAACTGTAAAATCAAAAAATTACAAAGGTACGAAATAGGTTCACCCTCTTAAGGCCAACAACAACTAGTCACATTGTTGCTTACACATTGACTACAAATGATTGTAAGCCAGTTTAATTTTCAAGCGAATTATACACAAGACTGCGCACAACAGTTGAATAAAGGTGGCATAATAGCGACAGCTTTAATTGTTAGATCTTGCTTTATAACGCAAGAATGCTATGCAGAATTCAGAAATATACTTGAACACTTTCAAGTATAACAAACGAAAAAAATACATTCACTTGTAGGATTGCCTGTTTCAGCAAGAGTCTCGATGTCTAATAGCAATCGCCAATCCCTATACTTCTGCAACAAAACTGATTTACCAAGATTAATTCCCTTAATTTAGTCGCATATACATGAGTCTACATATGAAGTCTATCTAGTCAGCTGAATTTTGTAAACAGAGAAATTACATGCTGAAGGCGTCATCTGCTTTTCTATTATTCTTGCTATTACCATATACGAGTACATGAATATGCCTTGATTGAGACATACGGTTAACTCCAACATCACGGCAGTTACGGTTGTATCGATACACCCCCCCTTTGCACTTCATTTGTATTTTTTTTTAATATTTCGAGTTTTGTGTACTTTTTAGTTTGAAACCCTTAATAAAAAAATAACTAAAATGTAACGTGTACAATATCTGAAATAAAAATCGTCAAACATCTAAAAAAAATGCAGCCTCAGCTGCATTAGCCCGTAACGTAAAATTAGGTAAACGATGTTCTTTTACTGTTTTACATTTTTTTAAATTCAAATATGTTTAAAAGTTTAAAGTTTTATTGATGAATAATTTTGTGTGTAGTAATTTGAAACAAAAAAACTATAAAACAACATTCATAGCCTACTACTATATTTACAGGGTTTTCAGAGAATTATCTTAATATTTTTTATGACAAATATCGGCCAAATAATCGCCACGCCTTTGGTGGCATACCTCTAGCGGATGCATCGGATAGATGGCACATATTTGCCATCGTTAATTGTGTGCCAAATGGCATCATCCTGTTGGAACCACATATCCTCATGTTCAAGAGATATTCAATGGTTGGTCACGATGACGACCATTCAGCTTAAAATCGTTACAAAATTCAAAAATTCGACTATAAAATTTTGAGATGTGTATATCACAAAAGACAACATACTGAGTTTTAGTTGTTAATTTTTTAAACTGCAGAAAAAAATTCAATTTTCGACAAATGCTTTAGACTTAAACAAAATTTTAAGTTTTAATTTTACTGAAATTTTTTTTTAGTTTTAGACCCTATATTTGGGTCGTTTTTAGAAGAACTAAAAAAGTTACATACGCAATTCCTTAACTAAGTTAAGGAAATTTGGCTGCCCAATCCTACCCGTTTACTTGCAACACGGAAAAAACTGTCACAGCCTCTTTCTTGTTTAAAGTGCTATAACTTTTATATTAATAAAGATTTCGCAAAGATTTAAAAAGCATTTAATTAAAAACTTCTGACACATTGCGTCACGCCTACAAATTTCATAAATACTTTCTATCAAGTATCAATACTACTCACAATTTCTTCAATAATAAATAAAATAAAATAAAATAATTACTATTAAATAACTAGAGTTCTTAATTTCTTTTCTTTTTTTTAAACAACAAGAATACGCGAAGCTTCTTGGCTTGTCTACAGAAAACACCCAAGATTTAGGCAGGAAGCCTCAGAGTATTGGAAAAATTCCCCCAACATCAGTGCATATTTTCCGTCCAATATTATTTCAATATTCAAATGAGTCTTCTATTTCTACAGTAACTAATATTAAAATCACATTGATAAACTTAATAATTCCGTTTTCTTTAATAGAGGATAGAAAATGTGTTATGCTAAGTACAGGCTATGCAACATTTTTACGCAACGCGTTTTTCGTATAGGTTGCATATTTTGATACAAACACTCCAACCAACAATTAAGACACTAGAAAATATCAAAATATTTTTTATATACTCGTATCGTTGAATGCAATACGAAATTAAACTATAAACAGGACTACACACTACGCAACTAACAATGATACACACGTTGCCAAGTGTGTACAATGATTGATGGGAAAGTTTTGAATGAAATTACGAACACCTCGTCATGAAATTTGTAAAAAGGCACAGACAGACTTTCAAAATTTGAGTGATTCAACCAACTGCGAATATGGAATTTCCTTTTGTATGCTAGAATTAAGTGCATGGAGTTCAGCTTGAAGCTGGCATATATAATACCACGAGTAGAAGAAACTTTTGATGAGAATGCACTACCAAAGGAAAAGCAGAATCAAACTTGGACTATCCAAAGTATACATATGGAAGTACAAATAATGGTAATACGGCCACATACTTTTTTGATAATGATGAGGTGACTGCTCAAGTCACTTGTGTCGATGTTAATATAAAAAAAAGGTTTGCTGTTATACTTAATATGCCAAGCTCTACAGAAAAGATCAATGGATCAAAATTTGAAGAATATCCTTCAAAAACTGTCCAAGTGTTTCCTAAAAAATAACTTATCCCCGCGGTACCCAAAACCTTAGCTGATGGAAATTTTTTTATTGAATTGGAGCGCTCTCAGGGAAGCCCAGGAGCGCAGAAATAGAGATTATTAGAAAATTTAGGTTGTTAGCTTTTTTTCAGTTTGTCAAATAATGCTCTGGTACCTTTATTACATTTTGTTTTTATACATAATTGTACAATACTGGGCTTACTATTAGCCAATTCACAAAGTGTGTTAAAGTGTCCTAAATTCGTCCTAAATTAATGACTTTTGTAAAAATGTTGTTGGTATTTATTATATAAAAGAGATTTAGGACATCACTACTTTGTTTCCTGTGTTTTTAGTGTGCTATTTAATCAGCTGGTTTTTGTTGACACAAAAATAATTTCCCCCCATTTTTATGAATTCAAAATTGGAAGCAAAATTTAAATTGATGCAATAAAAAATTAATAAAATGGAGAAAACACAAGGAAACATTGAGGTAAGTTGTGTATTTACATATAATCTTCGTTTACTGACAATTTGTGAAATAGTTTTTAATAAAGATTAAAGATATTCTTTGGCAATATGACAGACAGGCCGTTCACAACAGTACTATTTTATCGAAGTAGTAATTTGTAACTTAGCCATTTACGTCAGTTTGTGAATTGACTATATATTTTTACAATGTTATATAAATTATTGTTTTAACAAGTACTACAAGGTACACAAACACTTGCAAGATTTCACCCATTAGTGAAAATGATTTCTTCATCAAATCAACTTATATCATCACGAAGACGTGCCAGTTTACAGAAGAATTTGGATGTGTAGACGGTACACACTTTGGTTTCCAAGCACCCACAGAAACTCTTTGGCAATCTCTGTCTTGATATTCACTTTCCCTAAAAACAATTAAAATTATTTATTTTGCACAAATTTTTCGAAACTATAAAGAAAATACTTAAATTTTTTAATACTTCTTTCTTTTTTTCTTTGTTTTGTTTCGTTTTGCGCAAAACGACAGAGCTTGTTTGTTTTCGATAGTACATTAGCAATCGAGTGCAACTTCGAGTAAACACGTTACGATAACGAGTGCCGTGATTTGGCCCCAGACATTAAACTGTAAGCAAGGTGTGTCGTAAACAATAAAGTGTGTTTCTCCAATAAGTGTTGAGAAACGGGGAAATTTTGTGGTTTTATCTTACAATACGAACCTTAATAAACTAAACGTTTTTATGATAGGGTAAAAACCTAACAATATCATTAAGGGCACAAAACGGTACTTTTTATTAATTTTAATGGTACTTTTTGATATTTTATATATTGAAGTTGGGCTCAAACGGTCCTAAGCAGAGTAAAAATCGTTAGATCGACAACTAGTACATTTTATTAATTATTTGGTACTTTTGAACTTAAAAAATTCTGAGCAAACTGAAAAATCATAAAAGGGACAACTGGTACTTTTTTATTCATTTTAATGGTACTTTTTGACTTTTTTTAAAATGAAAACGAACCTAGAAGTACTATATTTTGGGGTCAAACGGTTCTAAGGAAAGTAGAAAATATTATTAATTTTTTTGATACTTTTTGAAATTTTTATACTAACAATCCTAGAACTATGAAATTGGTGCCAAACGCTATTGAACAAAGTAAAAAATCATTCAATTTGAATACTACGTTTTGATTTTTTAACATTAACGAATTTAGAGCCATCAGACCAAACACAAACGGACCTCAGTAAATTGAAAAATCAATAAACTGGGAAAATGGTAATTTTTATAGAATTAAATAATACCTTTTGAAAATGGATTAAATGGTCTACAACGAAATAATAAATTATAATAGCGATAGTACGGTACTTCGCTGACGAAATAGCGAGTTAATTGCTAGTAGACCATAAAGGTCTCGGTGCGATTATTGCCCATAATCAAAATGATAATAAGAAAAACTTTTGTATCTACTAAAGTTGTAGTCCTCTAAAATGACTAAATAAAACAAACACAGATACAAAAGAATGCAATATTGTATTCGACACAACAAAGCTGAGCAGAATTTTCTTGAAAAGGATAAAAAGAGTTTTTTTTATGAAAGAATATTTTTTTTTAATTTTATAAAAACAAGGAAAGACAATTGCAATACCAGGGCTTTGGTGTTTAAATAAAATGTATTTTTTGACATAAAGCATTTAAATAAATAATGTAAAAAAAAGTAGTTAAGACTAGGACCACACACAGCAAGTTTAGTTGGGCAATTCTTTCTCAATTCTCTTTTAAAATTGCCGCTGTGTCTATACACAGCAATTTTCTTTCGGCAATTGTAGCAATCTTATTCAGTCATTCATTCAACCTCAAGCTACCTGTCTCCTTTTTTTAAATCTTTATAAAATATACGAAGAGAGAACAAAAGGAGTTGCAAGTTTGAATCCCTTTCCATTCCTCTTTCCTCTCTCTCCTATAAAATAAAGTATTGCCTAACTAAATTTGCCGTGTGTGGTACTGGTGTAAAGAGATTTATCCCCAAATTCATAAAAAATATTATGTACTTATTAAGGGCTTATTTGACAGACTTCTATGCAGTATTTGTCAAATAACCCCTTATTAAGCACATAATAATTTTTATGAATTTGGGGGTTATTATTTAAAATAGAGACATCACACTAATTGTAACTCGTTCTGTGCCCAAAATCCCAATTAAGCTAAGGAAAAAAATTCTTTCATATCACATCCCGAGTGCAATAAAAATATTGATAAAAATAATTTGAAAACTGTTATTCTTTAGGATTTAATCAAAACGCGTTTAGTAGGAATAAAGAGTAGTACAGCAGAATTCGTTCACAAGTCTTTCCTTTGGTCACTGTAGTCCGTCCCTGTGCAAGAAAATAAAATTGTTACGTTCATCAGTCATGTTGTATTTGATGTTTAATACCCTTAATTATTTATAATCAAAATCGAAAAAATCAAAATTCGATAGAAAAGAGAGAAGCTTGACACAAGAGAGTTGAAAATTACAAAAAATACAAAGTTAAGAAATGGATTAATCTTCTCAAGGCCAATAACAATTAGAAATTTCGCTAATAAATAGGATTACACATCACATTGTGTTTGTGTAATTGACTACAAACGATAGGAAGCCAAAAATATTAATTTTTAAGCAAATCATACACAAGACTGTTAAAGTTGGCTTAACTAATATGGACAGTTTGGATTCTTCATTTGATGTAAATTTGGGGCTCTCTTTCAATTTCATTTGTAGAAGGAATAAAAATCTTTTATTGACTTTTCAGATTCATCAAGAATAAGTGAATTAAATTTGTGTAACAACAAAATAATTTTTTATCCATTAAAAGCACTTGCTAACTCTCATTTAAAGAGAGAAAATTATCAAAATTAACAGAAGCGTTTGGTTTATATTTTTTGCAAACCTTCAATTACAATAAAAAAAAGCAAAACCTATCGTGTTCAATATCTGAAGTAAAAATCTTCAATCATTGAAGAGCTAGAGCCTCTGCTGGATTAACCCGTAATAAAATCACGTCAGCTCTATACCTCTGCTGCTGCATAACAGAAAAATTTATTTCGCTTTTTAGCAAAACTTCACCAGATCAGTACGAGTTGTCAAGTTTGCACGATGGGTTACTTAAATAAAATCGGTTTGCTTTTTGTTCTCGTTTTATCGCAAAACATCCTGTTAAAGTGTGAGGTAAAAAGAAGAAATAAAAATTAATTTCTTTTAACTTCATGGAAAAGTGATAAGAAAAAATTTAATTTTGTTTTTAAGAAAAAATAAATTAATTTTTTATTTTTTTAAATATTTTAAAGAATTTATTTTCTTATTTTAGCCCGACTGGACGTACGATTTGGTTTGTTCTGAATTTAAATCGGAAACTCCTGATTTAGTGACTGGTGATTTCCAAGTAACACGTATTGCACGAGGCATTTACGGTCTTACCGGCTTCATGGATATAAAACAGGATTGGACAGACAGACAACGAGTTAGTTTAACCACATATTACAGTCGAATTGGTTCAAACTTTGAAAAAGCTCCCTATTTTTTTGGTCCAATAACTATATCACAATTTATGAATACTTTTTATAGGGAGTTTACGCAAGACGCTGTTTCAGATTGTGAAGAAAATCTTCCACGTGTCGGCATGATATTTGTTCCACCTTTTAAAAAAAAATATTATTATTTCAAAAACTGCACATTTGCTAATGATAATTGGCCATCAAAAATGAGAAGCGGTTATTGGAATATTGTTTTTAATTACACAAATCAAGCCGTTGCATCTTTTGAAATCATGGTAAAAGTGGAGCCAAAGGATTAAAAAGGAATATTAATTTCACTGTTATTCTCTAAGTTTTAATCAAAAAGTGTTTAGTATGAATAAAGAATTATACAGCAGAATTGGTTCACAAGTCTTTTATTTGGTCACTGTCATCCCTGTGTAAGTAAACAATTAAAAATAAATTGCTACCTTCATCCATCATGTTGTATTTTAAATTTAAAAACTATTAATTTTCTATAATCAGAAAGATCATGCAACCATAATAAAAATAATTGACACGTTTTCCTTACAATTAAAAAAATAGTATTTTCCATTTCTCTTGTTTATTAATTAACAAAAGAGAGTTGAAAAATGTCAGAATTAGGAAATTATGAAATAGATTGTTGGATTAACCCTCTAGAAACCAATAACAGCTAGAAATTTTGGTAATAAGTACCAGTCACAGTCACCAGCACTTCAGCTAAAACTGCCGCAGCTGCCGGGAGTAAGGTTAGGAAACCTTCTCAGATATCTTAATTTTGAGTGTCAGAATTTTTAATTCTGAATATTTAAAATTTATTATGGTTGCTAAAGTTGTATTTAGTCACAGTTCGACAGCGCCAATGTAAAACATATGAGAAGCGTTGCATTTGTCTCTTGGTTTGTATCAAAATTTGGACTGGGTGCTAGAATTTTTTTTTTTTTTTGAATTAGAATGAGGAGCGGGAACAAGTTACCTGATCACTGCGACCAAAACAGACCTATTGTGACACTAATCTTAAGCTACAAATCCTCCCAGAGGACTGGGTGTTATTATAGGCGGTGATTAGTAGCTTGTATAACATTTTATGAGGCTAAGATAAAGAAAAGAAATGAAGTTGACTAGATTGCAGGAACCTTTGATAAAAACATTGTGTTTTTCAAAAGTTTCTGTTCATCGCTGATATTGTTAGAGTTTGGCTGCCGTCGCAAAACCAAACGTATTAAAAATGATTTTCAACTGCGGTAGCGGTCATGACCTACATTTTTTTGTTAAATGTTTATACACAATTTTTATTAAATATTTTTAAATTAAATTATATAATCATTTTGATGAAACTTTTATAAAATAAAGTTTTCATTTAAATAAAATATTTTTAGTTTTAATTTTATTTATTTATTACATTGTACGACTGGTTTGGCTTTCTTTTCAAATTTATTTGACTCAACTAAAGCACATGAAGTTAAGAAGCTACTCAACAACTTCAGCTTCAACCTATTTTTATTAAAAAAATTTTTGTAAATTTTAATTTTCAAAAACTATTTTAAATAAAAATAAAGTAAAAATCTACCAACTTTCTTAAGAAGCATAGAGCCTCATGTGTTGCAAATAAATAAGTCATAACTTTTGATTTTATTGCCAATTACGAGTGAAACTACTTCGTTGTGAAAAGAGCGCCATATGCTTACAGAAGTAAATATTACATCTGCCGTCAAAGACACCAAAGAAGGACTAACAAACGCATATGGTGATAATAAGGAAAGACCGCTTAAGTCGACTTAAGTAAAAATAACTTTTTTCAGTGATGGCAGGACGATACATTTCATAATCACGGAGATGGCATTGCAGGCCATAGCGTTTTTATGAAATCGAAGAAATTTTATAAGAAAAACTTTTAAGCTTTTAAAGTTGTTTAGAGCACTACAAATGACTTAATAAGACATAAGCAGTTTTTCCGTATTGCTACAGATTTATTTCTCACAAAGTAGTGTCTTTTACTAGGTGATTGGGAATAAAATCGAGTGTTATTTATTGATTTTAATAAAATATGATTCGTTTTGTTAGAAACTTATGGGGCTATAGGCTGGAATAAAAAAGTGGTGGATTTTTGTCTCCTTCTATTTATTTTAAATAATTTATTTTTAAATTAAATTTTTTTTCTTTACAACTTTTACAATATTTTTAAAACTACAAAGCACAACGTAAAGTTATTTTTTTTTCTTAATAAATACAGCCAACAATTTTCAAGAAATTTAAGAGATCTCGAACATCCTAGCCAATTTTAAAACGAAATACATAATCCCTGGTCCAAATGTTGACTTTAATTTTATATGCAGAAGAATCGTTTTAACTAATTTGTAACCTTTTGTAATTGTTAATATTCAATAATTTACTGTAGCCAAATTTTACTAATAAAATTTTTTCGCCCACTTGATTTTTTTTTCTACTTTTTGTTGTTGTTTGTTTCAAACGCACTTTTTATTAATTTGCTGCGTGTGTTTTTAGATTTTTGCGGAAGATAAATTCTGTCCCAAATTTCACAATAATTTTTAATTTTGCAATAACCACAAGCAGATTTATATGCTTGTATTTTTCTATAATATTTATTTTGATTTATTCTATTTAATGCATTTTTATTTATAAATCAAGTAGTGGCGTATGCTTTGTTTGTTTTATTTTATTTATTTTTTTTTGCTGTTGCTGTTTTTGTAAATAACAGAAATTCATATTTAAACACACACACGGTGTGCTTAAAGTCGTTGTACATTTGCCGGTTTTTCGAAATTGACTGAACGCCTTTCGAAGCGAGCGAAAAAATTGGCAACTCTCATTTCTAGCACAACCAACACATGTTTTGCAAAATGAAATTAAAAGAAAAAAAAAACGAAGAAAATTGCGCTCAACATGAAAAAATCAGTCATTACGTTTCTTTCTATAGAAATTCTTTTCCTTAATTTCTCTTACTCTCCTCTTTCTTACAACTCAATCCCAATGGCGGATTGCCCTACAATCAGACACACACGCTTAAAATCTTTTCAAATAAAGAAATGCCCGTCTTGTTTTGATTTGTATTCTTGAGCGCTCAAGAGTCACTCTGTGTGTGTGTCCTTTATACTCGCTCTATGTGTGTGTGTTCACTTTTCATTTCACAGCCGTCTAATTGTGATTTTCATTTTTATTACATTTAGCCGACAGTAGATGTGTGTAATTTTAGTTTTCTTGGGACTCAAAAAACAAAATATCTTTTTTAATATCATAAAATTAATTTAAGACAACTCAATGCATTTGCAAGAAAGAAAAGTAATAATCAGGGAAACTCAACATATGCTCTAAAAAATGTGTTTATGCGCATTAAAAATGCTGTAAAAAGCTGAAAATATGCTCTAAAAGTCCTAAAAACTATGCTTTAAAAGAAACAAATACAGCTTGTTTGATAATAAAAATCTAATCTTTTATTCAACGTTTCATTTAGAACACTTTAGCATAACAAGAAACAAAACAGAGTAAAACAAAATTTCAATTTTCACTGAGATCTGATAAGATAAATATACTAACTGACCCGGCAAACGTTGTTTTGCTTTTAAATTTTGCGAACTTCTTACTCTAAGAAATCGCACTCTTGGAGTAAAGGACCGTGCAGGACCGGCTAAAAATAGATAGTAGAAAAATAAGACAGTGCCAAATGCCGGGCGGCTTTGTGACGCTAAACCTTCCAAGGCGTACACAGAAATTCAATTAAATCAGTCCAACCGTTTAGGAGGACGTACAGTCGAATTTTATATATTAAGAAGAGAAGTACGTAACCGATTTTTTTTATTAAAAAACAAAATATTTTTAAGTAAAAAACGTTGTCTATTATTTTCAAATACATAAATTTTTAAACAGTGAAAATTAAATTTCAACGTCTGCTTATGTGATGGTACCATATTTAAACGATAATATTGCCTTAACATCATATTTCGAAATTTGCTTTGAAGAGAATGCGTTATAGGCTATTCAGACATACACGTTAATTGAGCAATTAGGCATTTTACGCAATTATCGCCATTTTTAACCGCAATTTATCATACAAAATTTCCATGAAATAATTGGGCAATTAAAAATTGATTGCACGTTAATGAAGTCAAAATCAAAATGCAACTCTTTGTTGTGCCCTTAAATATCAACTCAAAAGTGAGAAAAGTTGATATTTTCAATATTAAAAACAGAAAACGGAAATAAATTTAAAAATAAATGTCATAAAAAGGAAATGGCAATTTTATAAAATTGTTATTGAAAATAATTTTTAAATAACTAATTTCTTTTAATCAATAGCTTGCCTTCAAAACTGGATTACACTGATCGGAGTAGTTCAATATTTTTAAAATTTGATTTTCTTTTCATTTTTTATTTTATACGATAAATACTCGAACATATTGAATATGTGTGAACAGCCAAATCAGTCACATAATTTAAAACTTAATTGACTTGATTAACTTTTACGTCTGAACAGGCCTGTATAATAAGGCATGTTCTGAAAATCACTTTCTCTCAAAATGATTTTAAATCACGAAAAATGTGTTCTGCGCACAAAATCATTTAACATCTCGTGATTTAAAACCGGCCAGCAAACTGCTTTACGATATCAAATCACTTGCAGTATTTTAAGCATATTGTTTTGAATTTCTTAACAAAATGATTAAATACACTTAATCTGAATTGTTTTTTTTATTAGGTTTTGTCAAAAAATTAATTATTTTTCAAAACGGAAACTTAATTTATTAATTTATTTTTATTTTTCCTGATTTTTTGTTCTTCTTTTTTTTTCTGAACAAATTTTATTGTAAATGTAAAAATCACTACTCAAAAGCTAGAATCTCGCGATTTCCAGAACACCAAAAAATCACTAACGTGATTTTAAAATCGTTCGTGGTTTAAGATCACCGTGATTTCAGAACATGCCTGATACTCTTCAGAAAAATGTTCACATATAAATTTTATTTCATTTTGTCCTTCGTTTTCTGCTATAATTTGCTCAAACTTAGTTTTAATATTAAGCTTTGGGGTACAATCTCTCATTTTTTCAATTTTCATAACGAAATCAGCTAAAATGCCATACTGCTCAACCATGTTTGTAAATTTTTTTAAAAGTTTTTGAAGAACCCAAAATTTGCAACAATAAATACGCCCTAACAAATCTGTGCCAAAATTCGGAAAAAGTTTTGGAACATAAAAATAAATCATCCCTAACTCTCTATGTTGTACTAAAATAAAACATGCAATTGCATATTTGTGGTTTCCCTGATAATAATTGATTAAAATATGATTTTTTTCCAGGCAAAACTCATCCAAAAATATTCCCAAGGAAATAACAACATGATTTATAATAGAAAAAAAAAATATATATAAAAAAAACTGAACTGGATAAACAGAAAACAAATTTAGTTGTTCCTTTTAAAAATATTTCAAAATTTTTACAATACAATTTTGAGAATTTTTTTACCCAAAACAGTTAATTAAAATCAGCAACTGAAGAACATTCATTAGTTGCAGCATTTAATTCTGAAAACACAACTTTTAGTTACAATGTTTCAGTGGAGTGTCTGATGACAATTAATACAATTTACGTGTTTAGCAATAATTATAAAAAATAAACATTTTTAAACAAAATAATTAAGCTGTTGTTTTTGAAAGTGTTATAAGTCCATTAAAAAAAAAAGTATAGTGGACACCATGTCCATATCTAACTAAAATTACCACTGGCTCATTTGAAAACAATGGACTTTTACCATTTTCAAAAATAACCGCTCAATTAAAAAAAAAAAATTTCTAATGTATCATGTATGTGCTCACACATGTTAATTAGAGTTGGAAAAAAAACGTTAGCAAAAATAAAGAAACATACAGGTGCTATGGCGAAAAATATGCAATGTTGTCTTTAAGCAACATTTGACAATAAAGGGTTAAGACAAGAAACATTTTTATAACCGAAAAAAATTGTTATTTTGTGTTCCGAAAATTAAGTTCGAATTTTTACTTACACGTCAAAGTCAAGTTTTTGTGTTACAAAATGAGCAGACTTTGTTTGCTATTAACGGCAAGTGGTTTTTGGTGTGATGCCCAAAAACTTAATTTTATTCATCGAATAAAATCTTTCACAAAAGTAATAAAACAACTTCGGTTGTGAGAACAGTTAGATATTTTTATATATCTATATAGTTTTAAAATAAAAACACGTTCGTATCTGTTTGAAATATTTTATTCAAGTGAAAACTTTTGATTAGAAAATGTTATAAAAATTAATAATGTTACTGGGTTGTTATAATACAAATATAAAGCAAAGTACATAAAATAGCCAACAACAACTAAATTTGTTTTCAATCAAAAATCCTGTTGTGATGATCGAATTTTTTAGTTGCAAAAATTCAAATTCGATAATAGAGTCCAAAATTTAATTCTCTCAATTATATTTTGGAGTCGTATTACCGAATTTTTATTGTTACAGCTGAAAAATTCGATTATCACATATGAATTTTTGAATAGGGACATATTCAGTTCAGTATGTATGTATAACTACGCATACTGAAACAAATTTCAAATTCTAATTTAATTATTAAAAAAGAAATAGAAAAATAAATTTAAAAACTTGGGCCGAAATTACGGCACTCGATCCCCATGCTTGAGGCAAGAATATGGCTTTTAATAATAATTTATTTTTTAACTTAAATCTAATGTAATAAAAAAGGCTTAAAATTTTGTATTTTATTAAGTTTTTTCAGGTTTTTTAGTCACTAAACCAATTAGATTTACTTTCGACCGATTATGTTTGTTTACGTGGTTTCAAAACGAAAATAAAATAATGGAAATCGATTTAAGGAACACCAAAAAAATTTAAATTCATTTTAAAAGGGATTTTTTTTCGCATTCGGTTTATAGAACAGGTTCGAATAATAATTTTTTTATTATTATGGCCACATCAAAAAGCCTAAAAGCTTGGCTTTTGGTATGTTAATAAAAATCACAAGCAAAATGGCCACATTTGTCAACTGGCAGATAATTTAATTTAATGCTGTCTCGTAAATGTTAAATTTCAAAGTTATTGTACAGAAAACCACTAAAACAAGATTGAAGTCCAGCTTCAAGTCTAATACTCTAAAATCGGTATCTCCTTAATAACCAAACTGCCTTCCGCCCCACTTACAAACAATTTAATTTTTTGTTTGTGTTCAAATTTAAACCTTCAATTACCAAAAGCAATCGTATTCAATATCTGGAAAACAACCTCAGCTGGATTAACCAGTAATTAAATTCAGCGCTTGCAGTTACTATCAGACCATCCAGCTTTCCCAACAATTAAAAAACACATTTATTTTACTTCTCTTAAAAGAAGGGAGCAGATTAACAAAAGAGAGTTGAAAATTGCAAAGTTAAAAAATAAATTAACCCTCTTAAGACCAATAATAATTACACATTTCGCTAATTAATACGAATGTTTGTCTAATTAACTGTGTCCGATCGAAAGGCTAAAAAAATTTAATTTTCAAGCGAATCATACACACAACACACTCAATAAAGTTGGCTTAATAGTGACAGCTTGGATTGTAATTCTTGAGTTTGGGGCACTGTTTCAACTTCACTTGTTGAAAGAATAAAAATCTCTTATTTTATTATTCTCGTTTAGCTTATATTTTTCAGCTTCATCAGGAATAAGAGAATTTAATCTCTGTAACTACAAAATCACTGACAATTTTTTACATAATTTTTTATTCATAAAAAACATGTGCTAACTTTCACTTGGAGAAAGTAAATTCGCAAAATTGACGAAAGCGTTTGAGTTAAATTTTTTCAAACCTTCAGTTACAAAAAAAAAAAAAATAAGAGCGTTGCCATTTTAGCCTTTTTTAGGCGAGACTTAAACTTTTTTCTCGCAATTAGCCTCCAGTTTTTTTCTTAGCCTATTTTCATTTTCAAAACAGATTTAAGTAGCAACTTTGTTCAACAAAAAAAAAAAACAGCAAAGGGGGTAGGTAGGCTATGGTAAATTTTCTCGAAAAATTTCGTTATCGCACTATCCGCAAAAAAAAATTAACGTTAAAGCCAATACGTTTATCTATCCAACGCAAAAGAAATCAAGTCAATATCTTGAAAACTAATCAAGTTATGGCCAAAAAGATAACCAGTTCTACTATTGCCTCTTTCTAAGTTTTCAATATATCGACTTAATTTCTTTTGCGTATTGGCTTTAATCAGAAATTTTTTTTGCGGAAAGTGCCAAAAATTTTGTTTTCATATTTCAAAAAACAGCACTTTATGACCAAAAAGGAAATCATGTTTAAAACGACTTTATTTTCTTTAGTTTTTGTCATTAATTTTTTATAAAAATCATAATTTTTATTTTGAATTTTAGGCGATAGTTTTTTTAACTTTTTTCTAGCTTTTTTTGTGAGTGATTTAGCTTTTTCTAACTTTTTTTTCAGCAAATTTAACTTATTTTTTTCTAGCTCCTGGCAACGCTAATAACCAAAATCTCTGTAATAAAAATCCTCAAACGTTTGAGGGCTGTAATAAGTTCCAATTAAAATCACATTAACGCTTTTTCTCTGCTGCCGAATAACAAAAATTTATTTAAATCTCTTGAAAAAATTAACCAGATCAGTACGAAAGAGTCATAAAGTTTGCATTACGTGTTACTTAACATTGAGTTAAAATGAGAGGTAAAGTGAAAACCTAAAAAATTACACTGTGTCACAAAAAAAAAAAAAATAACTGAACAGTGATATTATTTTTCTTGTATGTGCTTTTCAGTACAACAAAAAGCCGGTTTTTCGTACCTTTATGTACTTACGAATCAGTAACTTAGTTGAATATCAACCAATTTTAAGTTCCTTAGCTGATTTAGAAAGAAACATTAATAGTTATAAACCATCACTTAAATAAACTTGAGAAGCGTATTTCTTACTAAGCAGTTTTTATAACTTTTCCCTGTAACTAAGAAGTAAGTTTGTGTTTTCGTTTGTAATTTCTACCCCGTGCATGGGACACCCTATGAAGTATACATATTCTGATTTATTGCAACGACTTGATGGACAGATGGACATTGCTTATTTGACTCCGCTATTTATAAAAAATTATAAAAACAGCGGAGTCAAATAAGCAATTTCCGTTTGTGTATCTGTCTGTCTGTCCGTCAAGTAGTTGAAGTCAACTTTCTGAAGTCCCTAGACAAAAAAAAAAAAAAAATGCGGCATACGAATCTGTTAGTTGTTTCTGTCAGATTCTTTCTATTAAAATTCAGCCAGATCGGGCCACAAATGGAGCAGCTTTACGTAAAATACCGGAACTACCTCTGTTTTTGACAGTTTTTCTGAGTGGTTAAATTAGCGTATTTTGTTTAAAATACACAAAACTGACAACAAGACGTGGTACTCGGTTTTATATGAAATAAGCACCAAAAAGATCTCTCCAAAAATGGACTAGAAAAACCAAAAATACAACCAAAATTTTAGATGTTCATTAACTTCTGCTGTGTGTTTTTGCATATTTTGTCTAAACTACTAAACTAACTAAAAACGTTTTAACAGTTTTAAGAAAAACAGCATTCGTATTGGTCGTGCAGAAAAAGGAGAGAAATCGGTCAGCAAATGTCTGAGAAATATCAAAAATACAACCGATATTTCATATTTTTATTACTTTTTCTTTTTTTTTTAAGCTTTAAAAAATTTTATGTGTGTTTTTTTAATGCTTTGAGTGTAATAGCATTTCGAATGCAGACATCTTTATGAAAGACAATTTTTTCGATTTCTCCCTTAATTTGAAAATATTTATTGATATTAAATATTTAATTAAGTTTGGTTTAAAAAATGTTTGCAATAGTTTCCAAAATTAAATTAAATTATATTTATTTTGCATTCCTATTGGATATCGTTCTTAAAATTAATTTTTTTTTATTTACAAAATTGATCGCCGGCAGACATTTCATTGATTTTAAAAATGTTAATTTTGGTTTCTTGAACTCAAATTAATTATTTATTTTAGGATTAGTAAAAAAATTTATACAAAAAGAAAAAATTTTTTTATCTCAATGTTTATCATTTCTTTTTTTATTTTTATTTATAAGTTTATTTGTAAGTTTATTTGACATTTTTTTTTGATATGGCCAGATTATTAGACTCGAGGTCATATAATGAAAATTTATTTTTATGTCCATATTTCTCTCCAATAATAAATAAATTAATTTTTTAAATACAACCTCAAATATGTGTTTTAAATATTTTTTCTAACCTATAATTAGAGAAAAAAAGAACCAAAATCATTGAAGAGCTAAAGCCTCTGCTGAATTAAGCAGTAATTAAATCACGTCAACGCTATACCTCTGCTGCTGCATAACAGAAAAATTTATTTAGCTCCCTTGCAAAAACTTAATCAGATCAGTACGAGTTGTGAAGTTTGCAAGATGGGTTACTTAATGAAAATCGGTTTGCTTTTCGTTTTGGTTTTGTCGCAAAACATCCTGTTAAAGTGTGAGGTAAAAAGGAAACCTGAAAAATAATTTATTTTTATTTTACAGAAAAGTGATATCTTTCGCCACATAAAATATATTTTAAAGAAAAATTTAATTAAAATTCATTTTTAAAATTAAAGACTAATAAAAAATAATTTGGATTTTCATTTCTTTATGAATTTCTTCTCAACTTGCAGACATAATTAAAGGGAATAATAAAAAAAAATATGTTTAAACAAAAGCCAGCCTGACTCTACCGCATTTATTTTTTTATTTTTTTAAATGTTTAACCGAATTTATTTTCTTATTTTAGCCCGACTGGACGTATGATTTTGTTTGTTCAGAATTTAAATCGGAAACTCCTGATTCAATGGCTGGTGGTTTTCAAGTAACACGTATTGCACGAGGCATTTATGGTCTTACCGGCTTCATAGATATAAGACAGGATTGGACAGACCGACAACGAATTAGTTTAAAAACATATTACAGTCGAACTGGTTCAAACTTTGAGAAAGCTCCCTATTTTTTTGGCCCAATAACCATATCACAATTTATGAATACTTTTTACAAGGACCTTGTGCAAAACGTTGTTGCAGATTGTGAAGAAAATATTCCACGTGTCGGCATGATATTTGTTCCACCTTTAAAAAAAAACTATTATTATTTCAAAAACTGCACATTTGGTAATGATAATTGGCCATCAAAAATGAGAAGCGGTTATTGGAAACTTCTCACTAATTATACAAATCAAGCTGTTGGATCTCTTGAAATCATAGTTAAAGTGGAGTTAAAGGATTAGAAAGGAAGAGTTTGTCTTATTTGTTTTTATATTTTAACCAATAATTTTTATATGTTACCACACCACACCATATACACACACACCGTTATGGGATAGCACCTTCAACTATTTAAATTATTTCTAAATGTAGTTTTTAATCTGTAAATAATTAATGCTTCTTGAGCTTTTGATCCTTTTTTTAAATAAAATTTCCTGAAGAGGACACGTAAGGAGAGGCGTGTGGAAATATTAATATTATAAAAAGGATCAAAAGCTCAAAGGAATATTAATTTCATTGTTATTTTCTAAGTTTTAATCAAAAAGTGTTTAGTATGAATAAAGAGTACTGCAGCACAATTCGTTCAAAAGTCTTTTCTTTCAATTAAAAAAAAACCCTTTAATTATCAATCTCGAAAAGTGACGTGTTCAAAGTTCAGTACAAAACTTTTATTTACATGCAGCCATAATTAAAATAGTTGACACGTTTTCCGGACCATTAAAAAATAAATATTTTCCATTTCTCGTCTAAAGAGAGAGAAAATTAACAAAAGAGAATTGTAAAATCACAAAATTACAAAAGTAGGAAATAGGTTAACCCTCTTAAGGCTAACAACAACTAGCCACATTGTTGCTTACACATTGACTATAAACGATCTTAAGCGAGTTTTATTTTCAAGCGAATTATACACAAGACTGCGCACAACAGTTGAATTAAGTTCGCTGAATAGTCACAGCCTCAATTGTTAGATCTTGCTTTATAACGCAGGAATGCTATGCAGAATTCAGAAATATTCTAGCGCGAGTCAGATTGACATAAACAATTTCTTTTTTCTATTGTCTTTTTTTGGGTTTTTGGCCCACAGTTTTCTTAAAATGTTATAGAAAATATTTTTAAACTGAATTTATAAAGTCTGCTAAGTGTGAAATAAAACCTTAAAAAATTTTTAAAATAACTTTATTGCTAGCACAGAAAAATTTTTAAATTTTAAGTTTTTAAAATAAAGGGTGGTTAAATTTTAAGGGCCGATGTTGATTTTGAATAAAACACAAATTCTTTAGGAAATTATTGTCACTTTGTTTTTATTATGATAATTTTCGATGTCGCTAAGGCATAATTGGGGTTCTATGCCGTTAATGTGACGAATTATCTCATCTTTTAGCTCTTGAATTGTTGCTGGGCTATCCACGTACACCTTTTCTTTCAAATAACCTCAAAGAAAGAAGTCCAACGGTGTTAAATCACATGATCTTGGCTGCCAATTGACATCGCCACCACGTGAGATAACACGGCCATTGAATTTGTCAAGAGCCTTTTTTCGTTAGCTGTGTGGCAAGTGGCACTGTCCTGTTGAAACCACATATCGTCCACATCCATATCTTCCAATTCGTTATCATCTCACGATAGTGAACACCATTCACAGTAACTGCCTGACCGCCCTCATTTTGGAAAAAAAACGGCCCGATGATTTTTTGTAATGTTGTGTTGTATTCTTGCCTTCACCTGGTGTTAAGGGTCGATATGTTACCAAGATAACAAAAATACGAATAAATACCCCATCCAGATGAGAATTTATTTGAAAACAAAAACCTAATTTTTCTCTTCATCTCAAGTAGTTTTTAAAACTAAGCAGTAGAAAATTTTAATGAAAGTAAATAATGAACAGCAGAAAAATGAAACGAAACACGTAATGAAATAAATTTTGAAATAACGTACTCGTATAAGTGTGTACGAGTATTTCGTCTCTTATCTATTATATGCCAACAGAACAAAAATCAAAAGTACTGGTTCATTAATATACTTGATTAAAAAAAGGATAATCTGCAGTTTGCAGGCATATTCATGTTAAAAAAAAACCAAAAATTTCACACACACATACATACGAGTATGTTCGTAATATTAATTTTTATAAATGAACGGGACCCACCTCTTGTAAACTGTTCAGTGTTCTTTTCTTTCTCTATATACTTGAATGTAAAAATGCAGGGAAGAGTAACCAGTATTTTTTAAAATTTGTGGGTAATTTGAGACAATGTTGTTTGTCGGAAGATAGAATCCGGCCTGAAAAAAATATTAACAAAAAACAAAGAAAGAAAATTGCGATACCAGGGCTTTGGTATTTAAATAAAATTAATTTTTTTGCATAAAGCATTTAAATAAATAATGTAAAAAAAAGTAGTTAAAGAGATTTATTATTTAAACTTGGACATGAATAAACAGGGCTAGAGACCGCAGATTAATTGTAACTCGTTCTGTGCCCAAAATCCCAATTTAGCTTAAGAACAAAATTCTTTCATATCACATCCCGAGTGCAATAAAAATATTGTTCAAAATAATTTGAAAAGGATCAAACGCTCAAAGGAAATATTATTTTCACTGTTATTCTTTAGGTTTTAATCAAAACGCGTTTAGTATGAATAAAGAGTAGTCCAGCAGAATTCGTTCACAAGTCTTTCCTTTGGTCACTGTAGTCCGTCCCTGTGCAAGAAAATAAAATTGTTACGTTCATCAGTCATGTTGTATTTGATGTTTAATACCCTTAATTATTTATAATCTAAATCGAAAAAATCAAAATTCGATAGAAAACAGTGATGTTTCAGCTACATCATCCAGCTATAATTAAAATAATTGACACGCTTGCCCAACAATAAATATTTTTCATGTCTCTTAAAAAAAGAGAGAAGCTTGACAAAAGAGAGTTGAAAATTACAAAAAATACAAAGTTAAGAAATGGATTAATCTTCTCAAGGCCAATAACAATTAGAAATTTCGCTAATAAATAGGATTACACATCACATTGTGTTTGTGTAATTGACTACAAACGATGGGAAGCCAAAAATATTAATTTTTAAGCAAATCATACACAAGACTATTAAAGTTGGCTTAACTAATATGGACAGTTTGGATTCTTCATTTGATGTAAATTTGGGGCTCTCTTTCAATTTCATTTGTAAAAGGAATAAAAATCTTTTATTGACTTTTCAGATTCATCAAGAATAAGTGAATTAAATTTGTGTAACAACAAAATCACCTACAATTTTTTAAATAATTTTTTATCCATTAAAAGCACTTGCTAACTCTCATTTAAAGAGAGAAAATTATCAAAATTAACAGAAGCGTTTGGTTTATATTTTTTGCAAACCTTCAATTACAATAAAAAAAAGCAAAACCTATCGTGTTCAATATCTGAAGTAAAAATCTTCAATCATTGAAGAGCTAGAGCCTTTGCTGGATTAACCCGTAATAAAATCACGTCAGCGCTATACCTCTGCTGCTGCATAACAGAAAAATTTATTTCGCTTTTTAGCAAGACTTCACCAGATCAGTACGAGTTGTCAAGTTTGCACGATGGGTTACTTAAATAAAATCGGTTTGCTTTTTGTTCTCGTTTTATCGCAAAACATCCTGTTAAAGTGTGAGGTAAAAAGAAGAAATAAAAATTAATTTCTTTTAACTTCATGGAAAAGTGATAAGAAAAAATTTAATTTTGTTTTTAAGAAAAAATAAATTAATTTTTTATTTTTTTAAATATTTTAAAGAATTTATTTTCTTATTTTAGCCCGACTGGACGTACGATTTGGTTTGTTCTGAATTTAAATCGGAAACTCCTGATTTAGTGACTGGTGATTTCCAAGTAACACGTATTGCACGAGGCATTTACGGTCTTACCGGCTTCATGGATATAAAACAGGATTGGACAGACAGACAACGAGTTAGTTTAACCACATATTACAGTCGAATTGGTTCAAACTTTGAAAAAGCTCCCTATTTTTTTGGTCCAATAACTATATCACAATTTATGAATACTTTTTACAAGGACCTTGTGCAAAACGCTGTTGAAGATTGTGAAGAAAATCTTCCACGTGTCGGCATGATATTTTTTTCACCTTTAAAAAAAAAACTATTATTATTTCAAAAACTGCACATTTGCTAATGATAATTGGCCATCAAAAATGAGAAGCGGTTATTGGAAACTTCTCACTAATTACACAAATCAAGCCGTTGCATCTTTTGAAATCATGGTAAAAGTGGAGCCAAAGGATTAGAAAAGCAGAGTTTGGTTTATTTGTTTTTATAAATTTTAGCCAATAATTTTTATATGTTACCACACCACACCATATACACACACACGGGTATAGGATAGCAGCTTCAACTATTTATTTAATCTATTTTCAAATGTAATTTTTTTAGCTTTCAGATTGTGAAGAAAATGTTCCACGTGTCGGCATGACATTTGTTCCACCTTTAAAAAAAAACTATTATTATTTCAAAAACTGCACATTTACTAATGATAATTGGCCATCAAAAGCGAGAAGCGGTTATTGGACTCTTGTTTATAATTTCACAAATCAAGCCGTTGCATTTTTTGAAATCATGATAAAAGTGGAGCAAAAAGATTAGAAAACAAGAGTTTGGCTGATTTTATTCCTGAAATGAAAATTAATTTTTTTTATAAATTTTATTCAATCACGCACTAAGTTTTATATGTTACCGCACCACACGCACCCACACACACACACACACGGTTATGGGATAGCACCTTCAACTATTTATTTAATCTATTTTCAAATGTAATTTTTTTAACTTTTACTCTGTAAATAATAAATGTTTTTTGAGCTTTTGATCCTTTTTAAAAATAAAATTTTTTGAAGAGGACACGTAAGGAGAGGCGTGTGGAAATATTAATATTATAAAAAGGATCAAAAGCTCAAAGGAATATTAATTTCACTGTTATTCTCTAGGTTTTAATCAAAAAGTGTTTAGTATGAATAAAGAATTATACAGCAGAATTGGTTCACAAGTCTTTTATTTGGTCACTGTCATCCCTGTGTAAGTAAACAATTAAAAATAAATTGCTACCTTCATCCATCATGTTGTATTTTAAGTTTAAAAACTATTAATTTTCTATAATCAGAAAGATCATGCAACCATAATAAAAATAATTGACACGTTTTCCTTACAATTAAAAAAATAGTATTTTCAATTTCTCTTGTTTATTAATTAACAAAAGAGAGTTGAAAAATGTCAGAATTAGGAAATTATGAAATAGATTGTTGGATTAACCCTCTAGAAACCAATAACAGCTAGAAATTTTGGTAATAAGTACCAGTCACAGTCACCAGCACTTCAGCTAAAACTGCCGCAGCTGCCGGGAGTAAGGTTAGGAAACCTTCTCAGATATCTTAATTTTGAGTGTCAGAATTTTTAATTCTGAATATTTAAAATTTATTATGGTTGCTAAAGTTGTATTTAGTCACAGTTCGACAGCGCCAATGTAAAACATATGAGAAGCGTTGCATTTGTCTCTTGGTTTGTATCAAAATTTGGGCTGCGTGCTAGAATTTTTTATTTTTTTTGAATTAGAATGAGGAGCGGGAACAAGTTACCTGGTCACTGCGACCAAAACAGACCTATTGTGACGCTAATCTTAAGCTACAAATCCTCCCAGAGGACTCTGTGTTATTATAGGCGGTGATTAGTAGCTTGTATAACATTTTATGAGGCTAAGATAAAGAAAAGAAATGAAGTTGACTAGATTGCAGGAACCTTTGATAAAAACACAGTTTTTTCAAAAGTTTCTGTTCATCGCTGATATTGTTAGAGTTTGGCTGCCGTCGCAAAACCAAACGTATTAAAAATGATTTTCAACTGCGGTAGCGGTTAAATCCCCGGTCATGACCTACATTTTTTTGTTAAATGTTTATACACAATTTTTATTAAATATTTTTAAATTAAATTATATAATCATTTTGATGAAACTTTTATAAAATAAAGTTTTCATTTAAATAAAATATTTTTAGTTTTAATTTTATTTATTTATTACATTGTACGACTGGTTTGGCTTTCTTTTCAAATTTATTTGACTCAACTAAAGCACATGAAGTTAAGAAGCTACTCAACAACTTCAGCTTCAACCTATTTTTATTAAAAAAATTTTTGTAAATTTTAATTTTCAAAAAACTATTTTAAATAAAAATAAAGTAAAAATCTACCAACTTTCTTAAGAAGCATAGAGCCTCATGTGTTGCAAATAAATAAGTCATAACTTTTGATTTTATTGCCAATTACGAGTGAAACTACTTCGTTGTGAAAAGAGCGCCATATGCTTACAGAAGTAAATATTACATCTGCCGTCAAAGACACCAAAGAAGGACTAACAAACGCATATGGTGATAATAAGGAAAGACCGCTTAAGTCGACTTAAGTAAAAATAACTTTTTTCAGTGATGGCAGGACGATACATTTCATAATCACGGAGATGGCATTGCAGGCCATAGCGTTTTTATGAAATCGAAGAAATTTTATAAGAAAAACTTTTAAGCTTTTAAAGTTGTTTAGAGCACTACAAATGACTTAATAAGACATAAGCAGTTTTTCCGTATTGCTACAGATTTATTTCTCACAAAGTAGTGTCTTTTACTAGGTGATTGGGAATAAAATCGAGTGTTATTTATTGATTTTAATAAAATATGATTCGTTTTGTTAGAAACTTATGGGGCTATAGGCTGGAATAAAAAAGTGGTGGATTTTTGTCTCCTTCTATTTATTTTAAATAATTTATTTTTAAATTAAATTTTTTTTCTTTACAACTTTTACAATATTTTTAAAACTACAAAGCACAACGTAAAGTTATTTTTTTTTTCTTAATAAATACAGCCAACAATTTTCAAGAAATTTAAGAGATCTCGAACATCCTAGCCAATTTTAAAACGAAATACATAATCCCTGGTCCAAATGTTGACTTTAATTTTATATGCAGAAGAATCGTTTTAATTAATTTGTAACCTTTTGTAATTGTTAATATTCAATAATTTACTGTAGCCAAATTTTACTAATAAAATTTTTTCGCCCACTTGATTTTTTTTTCTACTTTTTGTTGTTGTTTGTTTCAAACGCACTTTTTATTAATTTGCTGCGTGTGTTTTTAGATTTTTGCGGAAGATAAATTCTGTCCCAAATTTCACAATAATTTTTAATTTTGCAATAACCACAAGCAGATTTATATGCTTGTATTTTTCTATAATATTTATTTTGATTTATTCTATTTAATGCATTTTTATTTATAAATCAAGTAGTGGCGTATGCTTTGTTTGTTTTATTTTATTTATTTTTTTTTGCTGTTGCTGTTTTTGTAAATAACAGAAATTCATATTTAAACACACACACGGTGTGCTTAAAGTCGTTGTACATTTGCCGGTTTTTCGAAATTGACTGAACGTCTTTCGAAGCGAGCGAAAAAATTGGCAACTCTCATTTCTAGCACAACCAACACATGTTTTGCAAAATGAAATTAAAAGAAAAAAAACGAAGAAAATTGCGCTCAACATGAAAAAATCAGTCATTACGTTTCTTTCTATAGAAATTCTTTTCCTTAATTTCTCTTACTCTCCTCTTTCTTACAACTCAATCCCAATGGCGGATTGCCCTACAATCAGACACACACGCTTAAAATCTTTTCAAATAAAGAAATGCCCGTCTTGTTTTGATTTGTATTCTTGAGCGCTCAAGAGTCACTCTGTGTGTGTGTCCTTTATACTCGCTCTATGTGTGTGTGTTCACTTTTCATTTCACAGCCGTCTAATTGTGATTTTCATTTTTATTACATTTAGCCGACAGTAGATGTGTGTAATTTTAGTTTTCTTGGGACTCAAAAAACAAAATATCTTTTTTAATATCATAAAATTAATTTAAGACAACTCAATGCATTTGCAAGAAAGAAAAGTAATAATCAGGGAAACTCAACATATGCTCTAAAAAATGTGTTTATGCGCATTAAAAATGCTGTAAAAAGCTGAAAATATGCTCTAAAAGTCCTAAAAACTATGCTTTAAAAGAAACAAATACAGCTTGTTTGATAATAAAAATCTAATCTTTTATTCAACGTTTCATTTAGAACACTTTAGCATAACAAGAAACAAAACAGAGTAAAACAAAAATTCAATTTTCACTGAGATCTGATACGATAAATATACTAACTGACCCGGCAAACGTTGTTTTGCTTTTAAATTTTGCGAACTTCTTACTCTAAGAAATCGCACTCTTGGAGTAAAGGACCGTGCAGGACCGGCTAAAAATAGATAGTAGAAAAATAAGACAGTGCCAAATGCCGGGCGGCTTTGTGACGCTAAACCTTCCAAGGCGTACACAGAAATTCAATTAAATCAGTCCAACCGTTTAGGAGGACGTACAGTCGAATTTTATATATTAAGAAGAGAAGTACGTAACCGATTTTTTTTATTAAAAAACAAAATATTTTTAAGTAAAAAACGTTGTCTATTATTTTCAAATACATAAATTTTTAAACAGTGAAAATTAAATTTCAACGTCTGCTTATGTGATGGTACCATATTTAAACGATAATATTGCCTTAACATCATATTTCGAAATTTGCTTTGAAGAGAATGCGTTATAGGCTATTCAGACATACACGTTAATTGAGCAATTAGGCATTTTACGCAATTATCGCCATTTTTAACCGCAATTTATCATACAAAATTTCCATGAAATAATTGGGCAATTAAAAATTGATTGCACGTTAATGAAGTCAAAATCAAAATGCAACTCTTTGTTGTGCCCTTAAATATCAACTCAAAAGTGAGAAAAGTTGATATTTTCAATATTAAAAACAGAAAACGGAAATAAATTTAAAAATAAATGTCATAAAAAGGAAATGGCAATTTTATAAAATTGTTATTGAAAATAATTTTTAAATAACTAATTTCTTTTAATCAATAGCTTGCCTTCAAAACTGGATTACACTGATCGGAGTAGTTCAATATTTTTAAAATTTGATTTTCTTTTCATTTTTTATTTTATACGATAAATACTCGAACATATTGAATATGTGTGAACAGCCAAATCAGTCACATAATTTAAAACTTAATTGACTTGATTAACTTTTACGTCTGAACAGGCCTGTATAATAAGGCATGTTCTGAAAATCACTTTCTCTCAAAATGATTTTAAATCACGAAAAATGTGTTCTGCGCACAAAATCATTTAACATCTCGTGATTTAAAACCGGCCAGCAAACTGCTTTACGATATCAAATCACTTGCAGTATTTTAAGCATATTGTTTTGAATTTCTTAACAAAATGATTAAATACACTTAATCTGAATTGTTTTTTTTATTAGGTTTTGTCAAAAAATTAATTATTTTTCAAAACGGAAACTTAATTTATTAATTTATTTTTATTTTTCCTGATTTTTTGTTCTTCTTTTTTTTTCTGAACAAATTTTATTGTAAATGTAAAAATCACTACTCAAAAGCTAGAATCTCGCGATTTCCAGAACACCAAAAAATCACTAACGTGATTTTAAAATCGTTCGTGGTTTAAGATCACCGTGATTTCAGAACATGCCTGATACTCTTCAGAAAAATGTTCACATATAAATTTTATTTCATTTTGTCCTTCGTTTTCTGCTATAATTTGCTCAAACTTAGTTTTAATATTAAGCTTTGGGGTACAATCTCTCATTTTTTCAATTTTCATAACGAAATCAGCTAAAATGCCATACTGCTCAACCATGTTTGTAAATTTTTTTAAAAGTTTTTGAAGAACCCAAAATTTGCAACAATAAATACGCCCTAACAAATCTGTGCCAAAATTCGGAAAAAGTTTTGGAACATAAAAATAAATCATCCCTAACTCTCTATGTTGTACTAAAATAAAACATGCAATTGCATATTTGTGGTTTCCCTGATAATAATTGATTAAAATATGATTTTTTTCCAGGCAAAACTCATCCAAAAATATTCCCAAGGAAATAACAACATGATTTATAATAGAAAAAAAAAATATATATAAAAAAAACTGAACTGGATAAACAGAAAACAAATTTAGTTGTTCCTTTTAAAAATATTTCAAAATTTTTACAATACAATTTTGAGAATTTTTTTACCCAAAACAGTTAATTAAAATCAGCAACTGAAGAACATTCATTAGTTGCAGCATTTAATTCTGAAAACACAACTTTTAGTTACAATGTTTCAGTGGAGTGTCTGATGACAATTAATACAATTTACGTGTTTAGCAATAATTATAAAAAATAAACATTTTTAAACAAAATAATTAAGCTGTTGTTTTTGAAAGTGTTATAAGTCCATTAAAAAAAAAAAAAGTATTAGTGGACACCATGTCCATATCTAACTAAAATTACCACTGGCTCATTTGAAAACAATGGACTTTTACCATTTTCAAAAATAACCGCTCAATTAAAAAAAAAAAATTTCTAATGTATCATGTATGTGCTCACACATGTTAATTAGAGTTGGAAAAAAAGCGTTAGCAAAAATAAAGAAACATACAGGTGCTATGGCGAAAAATATGCAATGTTGTCTTTAAGCAACATTTGACAATAAAGGGTTAAGACAAGAAACATTTTTATAACCGAAAAAAATTGTTATTTTGTGTTCCGAAAATTAAGTTCGAATTTTTACTTACACGTCAAAGTCAAGTTTTTGTGTTACAAAATGAGCAGACTTTGTTTGCTATTAACGGCAAGTGGTTTTTGGTGTGATGCCCAAAAACTTAATTTTATTCATCGAATAAAATCTTTCACAAAAGTAATAAAACAACTTCGGTTGTGAGAACAGTTAGATATTTTTATATATCTATATAGTTTTAAAATAAAAACACGTTCGTATCTGTTTGAAATATTTTATTCAAGTGAAAACTTTTGATTAGAAAATGTTATAAAAATTAATAATGTTACTGGGTTGTTATAATACAAATATAAAGCAAAGTACATAAAATAGCCAACAACAACTAAATTTGTTTTCAATCAAAAATCCTGTTGTGATGATCGAATTTTTTAGTTGCAAAAATTCAAATTCGATAATAGAGTCCAAAATTTAATTCTCTCAATTATATTTTGGAGTCGTATTACCGAATTTTTATTGTTACAGCTGAAAAATTCGATTATCACATATGAATTTTTGAATAGGGACATATTCAGTTCAGTATGTATGTATAACTACGCATACTGAAACAAATTTCAAATTCTAATTTAATTATTAAAAAAGAAATAGAAAAATAAATTTAAAAACTTGGGCCGAAATTACGGCACTCGATCCCCATGCTTGAGGCAAGAATATGGCTTTTAATAATAATTTATTTTTTAACTTAAATCTAATGTAATAAAAAAGGCTTAAAATTTTGTATTTTATTAAGTTTTTTCAGGTTTTTTAGTCACTAAACCAATTAGATTTACTTTCGACCGATTATGTTTGTTTACGTGGTTTCAAAACGAAAATAAAATAATGGAAATCGATTTAAGGAACACCAAAAAAATTTAAATTCATTTTAAAAGGGATTTTTTTTCGCATTCGGTTTATAGAACAGGTTCGAATAATAATTTTTTTATTATTATGGCCACATCAAAAAGCCTAAAAGCTTGGCTTTTGGTATGTTAATAAAAATCACAAGCAAAATGGCCACATTTGTCAACTGGCAGATAATTTAATTTAATGCTGTCTCGTAAATGTTAAATTTCAAAGTTATTGTACAAAAAACCACTAAAACAAGATTGAAGTCCAGCTTCAAGTCTAATACTCTAAAATCGGTATCTCCTTAATAACCAAACTGCCTTCCGCCCCACTTACAAACAATTTAATTTTTTGTTTGTGTTCAAATTTAAACCTTCAATTACCAAAAGCAATCGTATTCAATATCTGGAAAACAACCTCAGCTGGATTAACCAGTAATTAAATTCAGCGCTTGCAGTTACTATCAGACCATCCAGCTTTCCCAACAATTAAAAAACACATTTATTTTACTTCTCTTAAAAGAAGGGAGCAGATTAACAAAAGAGAGTTGAAAATTGCAAAGTTAAAAAATAAATTAACCCTCTTAAGACCAATAATAATTACACATTTCGCTAATTAATACGAATGTTTGTCTAATTAACTGTGTCCGATCGAAAGGCTAAAAAAATTTAATTTTCAAGCGAATCATACACACAACACACTCAATAAAGTTGGCTTAATAGTGACAGCTTGGATTGTAATTCTTGAGTTTGGGGCACTGTTTCAACTTCACTTGTTGAAAGAATAAAAATCTCTTATTTTATTATTCTCGTTTAGCTTATATTTTTCAGCTTCATCAGGAATAAGAGAATTTAATCTCTGTAACTACAAAATCACTGACAATTTTTTACATAATTTTTTATTCATAAAAAACATGTGCTAACTTTCACTTGGAGAAAGTAAATTCGCAAAATTGACGAAAGCGTTTGAGTTAAATTTTTTCAAACCTTCAGTTACAAAAAAAAAAAAAAAATAAGAGCGTTGCCATTTTAGCCTTTTTTAGGCGAGACTTAAACTTTTTTCTCGCAATTAGCCTCCAGTTTTTTTCTTAGCCTATTTTCATTTTCAAAACAGATTTAAGTAGCAACTTTGTTCAACAAAAAAAAAAAAACAGCAAAGGGGGTAGGTAGGCTATGGTAAATTTTCTCGAAAAATTTCGTTATCGCACTATCCGCAAAAAAAAATTAACGTTAAAGCCAATACGTTTATCTATCCAACGCAAAAGAAATCAAGTCAATATCTTGAAAACTAATCAAGTTATGGCCAAAAAGATAACCAGTTCTACTATTGCCTCTTTCTAAGTTTTCAATATATCGACTTAATTTCTTTTGCGTATTGGCTTTAATCAGAAATTTTTTTTGCGGAAAGTGCCAAAAATTTTGTTTTCATATTTCAAAAAACAGCACTTTATGACCAAAAAGGAAATCATGTTTAAAACGACTTTATTTTCTTTAGTTTTTGTCATTAATTTTTTATAAAAATCATAATTTTTATTTTGAATTTTAGGCGATAGTTTTTTTAACTTTTTTCTAGCTTTTTTTGTGAGTGATTTAGCTTTTTCTAACTTTTTTTTCAGCAAATTTAACTTATTTTTTTCTAGCTCCTGGCAACGCTAATAACCAAAATCTCTGTAATAAAAATCCTCAAACGTTTGAGGGCTGTAATAAGTTCCAATTAAAATCACATTAACGCTTTTTCTCTGCTGCCGAATAACAAAAATTTATTTAAATCTCTTGAAAAAATTAACCAGATCAGTACGAAAGAGTCATAAAGTTTGCATTACGTGTTACTTAACATTGAGTTAAAATGAGAGGTAAAGTGAAAACCTAAAAAATTACACTGTGTCACAAAAAAAAAAAAAATAACTGAACAGTGATATTATTTTTCTTGTATGTGCTTTTCAGTACAACAAAAAGCCGGTTTTTCGTACCTTTATGTACTTACGAATCAGTAACTTAGTTGAATATCAACCAATTTTAAGTTCCTTAGCTGATTTAGAAAGAAACATTAATAGTTATAAACCATCACTTAAATAAACTTGAGAAGCGTATTTCTTACTAAGCAGTTTTTATAACTTTTCCCTGTAACTAAGAAGTAAGTTTGTGTTTTCGTTTGTAATTTCTACCCCGTGCATGGGACACCCTATGAAGTATACATATTCTGATTTATTGCAACGACTTGATGGACAGATGGACATTGCTTATTTGACTCCGCTATTTATAAAAAATTATAAAAACAGCGGAGTCAAATAAGCAATTTCCGTTTGTGTATCTGTCTGTCTGTCCGTCAAGTAGTTGAAGTCAACTTTCTGAAGTCCCTAGACAAAAAAAAAAAAAAAATGCGGCATACGAATCTGTTAGTTGTTTCTGTCAGATTCTTTCTATTAAAATTCAGCCAGATCGGGCCACAAATGGAGCAGCTTTACGTAAAATACCGGAACTACCTCTGTTTTTGACAGTTTTTCTGAGTGGTTAAATTAGCGTATTTTGTTTAAAATACACAAAACTGACAACAAGACGTGGTACTCGGTTTTATATGAAATAAGAACCAAAAAGATCTCTCCAAAAATGGACTAGAAAAACCAAAAATACAACCAAAATTTTAGATGTTCATTAACTTCTGCTGTGTGTTTTTGCATATTTTGTCTAAACTACTAAACTAACTAAAAACGTTTTAAAAGTTTTAAGAAAAACAGCATTCGTATTGGTCGTGCAGAAAAAGGAGAGAAATCGGTCAGCAAATGTCTGAGAAATATCAAAAATACAACCGATATTTCATATTTTTATTACTTTTTCTTTTTTTTTTAAGCTTTAAAAAATTTTATGTGTGTTTTTTTAATGCTTTGAGTGTAATAGCATTTCGAATGCAGACATCTTTATGAAAGACAATTTTTTCGATTTCGCCCTTAATTTGAAAATATTTATTGATATTAAATATTTAATTAAGTTTGGTTTAAAAAATGTTTGCAATAGTTTCCAAAATTAAATTAAATTATATTTATTTTGCATTCCTATTGGATATCGTTCTTAAAATTAATTTTTTTTTATTTACAAAATTGATCGCCGGCAGACATTTCATTGATTTTAAAAATGTTAATTTTGGTTTCTTGAACTCAAATTAATTATTTATTTTAGGATTAGTAAAAAAATTTATACAAAAAGAAAAAATTTTTTTATCTCAATGTTTATCATTTCTTTTTTTATTTTTATTTATAAGTTTATTTGTAAGTTTATTTGACATTTTTTTTTTGATATGGCCAGATTATTAGACTCGAGGTCATATAATGAAAATTTATTTTTATGTCCATATTTCTCTCCAATAATAAATAAATTAATTTTTTAAATACAACCTCAAATATGTGTTTTAAATATTTTTTCTAACCTATAATTAGAGAAAAAAAGAACCAAAATCATTGAAGAGCTAAAGCCTCTGCTGAATTAAGCAGTAATTAAATCACGTCAACGCTATACCTCTGCTGCTGCATAACAGAAAAATTTATTTAGCTCCCTTGCAAAAACTTAATCAGATCAGTACGAGTTGTGAAGTTTGCAAGATGGGTTACTTAATGAAAATCGGTTTGCTTTTCGTTTTGGTTTTGTCGCAAAACATCCTGTTAAAGTGTGAGGTAAAAAGGAAACCTGAAAAATAATTTATTTTTATTTTACAGAAAAGTGATATCTTTCGCCACATAAAATATATTTTAAAGAAAAATTTAATTAAAATTCATTTTTAAAATTAAAGACTAATAAAAAATAATTTGGATTTTCATTTCTTTATGAATTTCTTCTCAACTTGCAGACATAATTAAAGGGAATAATAAAAAAAAATATGTTTAAACAAAAGCCAGCCTGACTCTACCGCATTTATTTTTTTATTTTTTTAAATGTTTAACCGAATTTATTTTCTTATTTTAGCCCGACTGGACGTATGATTTTGTTTGTTCAGAATTTAAATCGGAAACTCCTGATTCAATGGCTGGTGATTTTCAAGTAACACGTATTGCACGAGGCATTTATGGTCTTACCGGCTTCATAGATATAAGACAGGATTGGACAGACCGACAACGAATTAGTTTAAAAACATATTACAGTCGAACTGGTTCAAACTTTGAGAAAGCTCCCTATTTTTTTGGCCCAATAACCATATCACAATTTATGAATACTTTTTACAAGGACCTTGTGCAAAACGTTGTTGCAGATTGTGAAGAAAATATTCCACGTGTCGGCATGATATTTGTTCCACCTTTAAAAAAAAACTATTATTATTTCAAAAACTGCACATTTGGTAATGATAATTGGCCATCAAAAATGAGAAGCCGTTATTGGAAACTTCTCACTAATTATACAAATCAAGCTGTTGGATCTCTTGAAATCATAGTTAAAGTGGAGTTAAAGGATTAGAAAGGAAGAGTTTGTCTTATTTGTTTTTATATTTTAACCAATAATTTTTATATGTTACCACACCACACCATATACACACACACCGTTATGGGATAGCACCTTCAACTATTTAAATTATTTCTAAATGTAGTTTTTAATCTGTAAATAATTAATGCTTCTTGAGCTTTTGATCCTTTTTTTAAATAAAATTTCCTGAAGAGGACACGTAAGGAGAGGCGTGTGGAAATATTAATATTATAAAAAGGATCAAAAGCTCAAAGGAATATTAATTTCATTGTTATTTTCTAAGTTTTAATCAAAAAGTGTTTAGTATGAATAAAGAGTACTGCAGCACAATTCGTTCAAAAGTCTTTTCTTTCAATTAAAAAAAAACCCTTTAATTATCAATCTCGAAAAGTGACGTGTTCAAAGTTCAGTACAAAACTTTTATTTACATGCAGCCATAATTAAAATAGTTGACACGTTTTCCGGACCATTAAAAAATAAATATTTTCCATTTCTCGTCTAAAGAGAGAGAAAATTAACAAAAGAGAATTGTAAAATCACAAAATTACAAAAGTAGGAAATAGGTTAACCCTCTTAAGGCTAACAACAACTAGCCACATTGTTGCTTACACATTGACTATAAACGATCTTAAGCGAGTTTTATTTTCAAGCGAATTATACACAAGACTGCGCACAACAGTTGAATTAAGTTCGCTGAATAGTCACAGCCTCAATTGTTAGATCTTGCTTTATAACGCAGGAATGCTATGCAGAATTCAGAAATATTCTAGCGCGAGTCAGATTGACATAAACAATTTCTTTTTTCTATTGTCTTTTTTTGGGTTTTTGGCCCACAGTTTTCTTAAAATGTTATAGAAAATATTTTTAAACTGAATTTATAAAGTCTGCTAAGTGTGAAATAAAACCTTAAAAAATTTTTAAAATAACTTTATTGCTAGCACAGAAAAATTTTTAAATTTTAAGTTTTTAAAATAAAGGGTGGTTAAATTTTAAGGGCCGATGTTGATTTTGAATAAAACACAAATTCTTTAGGAAATTATTGTCACTTTGTTTTTATTATGATAATTTTCGATGTCGCTAAGGCATAATTGGGGTTCTATGCCGTTAATGTGACGAATTATCTCATCTTTTAGCTCTTGAATTGTTGCTGGGCTATCCACGTACACCTTTTCTTTCAAATAACCTCAAAGAAAGAAGTCCAACGGTGTTAAATCACATGATCTTGGCTGCCAATTGACATCGCCACCACGTGAGATAACACGGCCATTGAATTTGTCAAGAGCCTTTTTTCGTTAGCTGTGTGGCAAGTGGCACTGTCCTGTTGAAACCACATATCGTCCACATCCATATCTTCCAATTCGTTATCATCTCACGATAGTGAACACCATTCACAGTAACTGCCTGACCGCCCTCATTTTGGAAAAAAAACGGCCCGATGATTTTTTGTAATGTTGTGTTGTATTCTTGCCTTCACCTGGTGTTAAGGGTCGATATGTTACCAAGATAACAAAAATACGAATAAATACCCCATCCAGATGAGAATTTATTTGAAAACAAAAACCTAATTTTTCTCTTCATCTCAAGTAGTTTTTAAAACTAAGCAGTAGAAAATTTTAATGAAAGTAAATAATGAACAGCAGAAAAATGAAACGAAACACGTAATGAAATAAATTTTGAAATAACGTACTCGTATAAGTGTGTACGAGTATTTCGTCTCTTATCTATTATATGCCAACAGAACAAAAATCAAAAGTACTGGTTCATTAACATACTTGATTAAAAAAAGGATAATCTGCAGTTTACAGGCATATTCATGTTAAAAAAAAAACCAAAAATTTCACACACACATACATATGAGTATGTTCGTAATATTAATTTTTATAAATGAACGGGACCCACCTCTTGTAAACTGTTCAGTGTTCTTTTCTTTCTCTATATACTTAAATGTAAAAATGCAGGGAAGAGTAACCAGTATTTTTTAAAATTTGTGGGTAATTTGAGACAATGTTGTTTGTCGGAAGATAGAATCCGGCCTGAAAAAAATATTAACAAAAAACAAAGAAAGAAAATTGCGATACCAGGGCTTTGGTATTTAAATAAAATTAATTTTTTTGCATAAAGCATTTAAATAAATAATGTAAAAAAAAAGTAGTTAAAGAGATTTATTATTTAAACTTGGACATGAATAAACAGGGCTAGAGACCGCAGATTAATTGTAACTCGTTCTGTGCCCAAAATCCCAATTTAGCTTAAGAACAAAATTCTTTCATATCACATCCCGAGTGCAATAAAAATATTGTTCAAAATAATTTGAAAAGGATCAAACGCTCAAAGGAAATATTATTTTCACTGTTATTCTTTAGGTTTTAATCAAAACGCGTTTAGTATGAATAAAGAGTAGTACAGCAGAATTCGTTTACAAATCTTTTCTTCGGTCACTGTAGTCCGTCCCTGTGCAAGAAAATAATTTAAAAAAATTCAGTTGCTGCAATACAATTGTTACGTTCATCAGTCATGTTGTATTTGAAGTTTAAAACTTAATTATTTATAATCAAAATGGAAAAAATCAAAATTCGATAGAAAACAGTGATGTTTCAGCTACATCATCCAGCTATAATTAAAATAATTGACACGCTTGCCCAACAATAAATATTTTTCATGTCTCTTAAAAAAAGAGAGAAGCTTGACAAAAGAGAGTTGAAAATTACAAAAAATACAAAGTTAAGAAATGGATTAATCTTCTCAAGACCAATAACAATTAGAAATTTCGCTAATAAATAGGATTACACATCACATTGTGTTTGTGTAATTGACTACAAACGATGGGAAGCCAAAAATATTAATTTTTAAGCAAATCATACACAAAACTATTAAAGTTGGCTTAACTAATATGGACAGTTTGGATTCTTCATTTGATGTAAATTTGGGGCTCTCTTTCAATTTCATTTGTAAAAGGAATAAAAATCTTTTATTGACTTTTCAGATTCATCAAGAATAAGTGAATTAAATTTGTGTAACAACAAAATCACCTACAATTTTTTAAATAATTTTTTATCCATTAAAAGCACTTGCTAACTCTCATTTAAAGAGAGAAAATTATCAAAATTAACAGAAGCGTTTTGTTTATATTTTTTGCAAACCTTCAATTACAACAAAAAAAAAACCAAAACCTATCGTGTTCAATATCTGAAGTAAAAATCTTCAATCATTGAAGAGCTAGAGCCTCTGCTGGATTAACCCGTAATAAAATCACGTCAGCGCTATACCTCTGCTGCTGCATAACAGAAAAATTTATTTCGCTCTTTTGCAAAACTTCACCAGATCAGTACGAATTGTCAAGTTTGCACGATGGGTTACTTAAGGAAAATCGGTTTGCTTTTCATTTTGGTTTTATCGCAAAACATCCTGTTAAAGTGTGAGGTAAAAAGAAGAAATAAAAATTAATTTCTTTTAACTTCATGGAAAAGTGATAAGAAAAAATTTAATTTTGTTTTTAAGAAAAAATAAATTAATTTTTTATTTTTTTAAATATTTTAAAGAATTTATTTTCTTATTTTAGCCCGACTGGACGTACGATTTGGTTTGTTCTGAATTTAAATCGGAAACTCCTGATTTAGTGACTGGTGATTTCCAAGTAACACGTATTGCACGAGGCATTTACGGTCTTACCGGCTTCATGGATATAAAACAGGATTGGACAGACAGACAACGAGTTAGTTTAACCACATATTACAGTCGAATTGGTTCAAACTTTGAAAAAGCTCCCTATTTTTTTGGTCCAATAACTATATCACAATTTATGAATACTTTTTACAAGGACCTTGTGCAAAACGCTGTTGAAGATTGTGAAGAAAATCTTCCACGTGTCGGCATGATATTTTTTTCACCTTTAAAAAAAAAACTATTATTATTTCAAAAACTGCACATTTGCTAATGATAATTGGCCATCAAAAATGAGAAGCGGTTATTGGAAACTTCTCACTAATTACACAAATCAAGCCGTTGCATCTTTTGAAATCATGGTAAAAGTGGAGCCAAAGGATTAGAAAAGCAGAGTTTGGTTTATTTGTTTTTATAAATTTTAGCCAATAATTTTTATATGTTACCACACCACACCATATACACACACACGGGTATAGGATAGCAGCTTCAACTATTTATTTAATCTATTTTCAAATGTAATTTTTTTAGCTTTCAGATTGTGAAGAAAATCTTCCACGTGTCGGCATGACATTTGTTCCACCTTTAAAAAAAAACTATTATTATTTCAAAAACTGCACATTTACTAATGATAATTGGCCATCAAAAGCGAGAAGCGGTTATTGGACTCTTGTTTATAATTTCACAAATCAAGCCGTTGCATTTTTTGAAATCATGATAAAAGTGGAGCAAAAAGATTAGAAAACAAGAGTTTGGCTGATTTTATTCCTGAAATGAAAATTAATTTTTTTTATAAATTTTATTCAATCACGCACTTAGTTTTATATGTTACCGCACCACACGCACCCACACACACACACACGGTTATGGGATAGCACCTTCAACTATTTATTTAATCTATTTTCAAATGTAATTTTTTTAACTTTTACTCTGTAAATAATAAATGTTTTTTGAGCTTTTGATCCTTTTTAAAAATAAAATTTTTTGAAGAGGACACGTAAGGAGAGGCGTGTGGAAATATTAATATTATAAAAAGGATCAAAAGCTCAAAGGAATATTAATTTCACTGTTATTCTCTAGGTTTTAATCAAAAAGTGTTTAGTATGAATAAAGAATTATACAGCAGAATTGGTTCACAAGTCTTTTATTTGGTCACTGTCATCCCTGTGTAAGTAAACAATTAAAAATAAATTGCTACCTTCATCCATCATGTTGTATTTTAAGTTTAAAAACTATTAATTTTCTATAATCAGAAAGATCATGCAACCATAATAAAAATAATTGACACGTTTTCCTTACAATTAAAAAAATAGTATTTTCAATTTCTCTTGTTTATTAATTAACAAAAGAGAGTTGAAAAATGTCAGAATTAGGAAATTATGAAATAGATTGTTGAATTAACCCTCTAGAAACCAATAACAGCTAGAAATTTTAGTAATAAGTACCAGTCACAGTCACCAGCACTTCAGCTAAAACTGCCGCAGCTGCCGGGAGTAAGGTTAAGAAACCTTCTCAGATATCTTAATTTTGAGTGTCAGAATTTTTAATTCTGAATATTTAAAATTTATTATGGTTGCTAAAGTTGTATTTAGTCACAGTTCGACAGCGCCAATGTAAAACATATGAGAAGCGTTGCATTTGTCTCTTGGTTTGTATCAAAATTTGGACTGGGTGCTAGAATTTTTTTTTTTTTTTTGAATTAGAATGAGGAGCGGGAACAAGTTACCTGATCACTGCGACCAAAACAGACCTATTGTGACACTAATCTTAAGCTACAAATCCTCCCAGAGGACTGGGTGTTATTATAGGCGGTGATTAGTAGCTTGTATAACATTTTATGAGGCTAAGATAAAGAAAAGAAATGAAGTTGACTAGATTGCAGGAACCTTTGATAAAAACATTGTGTTTTTCAAAAGTTTCTGTTCATCGCTGATATTGTTAGAGTTTGGCTGCCGTCGCAAAACCAAACGTATTAAAAATGATTTTCAACTGCGGTAGCGGTTAAATCCCCGGTCATGACCTACATTTTTTTGTTAAATGTTTATACACAATTTTTATTAAATATTTTTAAATTAAATTATATAATCATTTTGATGAAACTTTTATAAAATAAAGTTTTCATTTAAATAAAATATTTTTAGTTTTAATTTATATTTATTTATTACATTGTACGACTGGTTTGGCTTTCTTTTCAAATTTATTTGACTCAACTAAAGCACATGAAGTTAAGAAGCTACTCAACAACTTCAGCTTCAACCTATTTTTATTAAAAAAATTTTTGTAAAAAAAATTTTTGTAAATTTTAATTTTCAAAAACTATTTTAAATAAAAATAAAGTAAAAATCTACCAACTTTCTTAAGAAGCATAGAGCCTCATGTGTTGCAAATAAATAAGTCATAACTTTTGATTTTATTGCCAATTACGAGTGAAACTACTTCGTTGTGAAAAGAGCGCCATATGCTTACAGAAGTAAATATTACATCTGCCGTCAAAGACACCAAAGAAGGACTAACAAACGCATATGGTAGCACTTATGTGTGTTATAATAAGGAAAGACCGCTTAAGTCGACTTAAGTAAAAATATCTTTATTATTGTGGTTCAGTGATGGCAGGGCGATACATTTCATAATCACGGAGATGGCATTGCAGGCCATAGCGTTTTTATGAAATCGAAGAAATTTTATAAGAGAAACTTTTAAGCTTTTAAAGTTGTTTAGAGCACTACAAATGACTTAATAAGACATAAGCAGTTTTTCCGTATTGCTACAGATTTATTTCTCACAAAGTAGTGTCTTTTACTAGGTGATTGGGAATAAAATCGAGTGTTATTTATTGATTTTAATAAAATATGATTCGTTTTGTTAGAAACTTATGGGGCTATAGGCTGGAATAAAAAAGTGGTGGATTTTTGTCTCCTTCTATTTATTTTAAATAATTTATTTTTAAATTAAATTTTTTTTCTTTCCAACTTTTACAATATTTTTAAAACTACAAAGCACAACGTAAAGTTATTTTTTTTTTCTTAATAAATACAGCCAACAATTTTCAAGAAATTTAAGAGATCTCGAACATCCTAGCCAATTTTAAAACGAAATACATAATCCCTGGTCCAAATGTTGACTTTAATTTTATATGCAGAAGAACCGTTTTAATTAATTTGTAACCTTTTGTAATTGTTAATATTCAATAATTTACTGTAGCCAAATTTTACTAATAAAATTTTTTCGCCCACTTGATTTTTTTTTCTACTTTTTGTTGTTGTTTGTTTCAAACGCACTTTTTATTAATTTGCTGCGTGTGTTTTTAGATTTTTGCGGAAGATAAATTCTGTCCCAAATTTCACAATAATTTTTAATTTTGCAATAACCACAAGCAGATTTATAATATTTATTTTGAGAAAAGTTGATATTTTCAATATTCAAAAAAGAAAACGTAAATAAATTTAAAAATAAATAAGATAAAAAGGAAATGGCAATTTTATAAAATTGTTATTGAAAATAATTTTTAAATAACTAATTTCTTTTAATCAATAGCTTGCCTTCAAAACTGGATTACACTGATCGGAGCAGTTCAATATTTTTAAAATTTGATTTTCTTTTCATTTTGTATTTTATACGATTAATACTCGAACATATTGAATATGTGTGAACAGCCAAATCAGTCACACAACTTAAAAGCTAATTGATTTGACTAACTTTTACGTCTGAACAGGCCTGTATAATAAGGCATGTTCTGAAAATCACTTTCTCTCAAAATGATTTTAAATCACGAAAAATGTGTTCTGTGCACAAAATCATTTAACATCTCGTGATTTAAAACCGGCCAGCAAACTGCTTTACGATATCAAATCACTTGTAGTATTTTAAGCATATTGTTTTGAATTTCTTAACAAAATGATTAAATACACTTAATCTGAATTGTTTTTTTATTAGTTTTTGTCAAAAAATTAATTATTTTTCAAAACGGAACCTTAAATTTATTAATTTATTTTTTTTTATTTTTCCTGATTTTTTGTTCTTGCTTTTTTTTTCTGAGCAAATTTTATTTTATTTCCAGAGCACCAAAAAATCACTAACGTGATTTTAAAATCGTTCGTGGTTTAAAATCACCGTGATTTCAGAACATGCCTGATACTCTTCAGAAAAATGTCACATATAAATTTTATTTCATTTTGTCCTTCGTTTTCTGCTGTAATTTGCTCAAACTTAGTTTTAATATTAAGCTTTGGGGTACAATCTCTCATTTTTTCAATTTTCATAACGAAATCAGCTAAAATGCCATACTGCTCAACCATGTTTGTAAACTTTTTTAAAAGTTGTTGAAGAACCCAAAATTTGCAACAATAAATATTATTTAATTTTTGGACTTACCGAATTTATATATTGAAACTCTTCGTTTTTTAAAGTGCTTATAACTTTCAATAATTGTTGCCGTAATAATTAAATTTTAAAATGTCGGCTCCATTTGCAGTTTTAAAGAAAACTTTTTTCACATTTGAAATTATCGTATTAACATTTTCGTAATGATATTTAATAATATGATTTATAAATTTGGTTTTTTATTCGCGGGAGAAAGGGGATCTTATACAAATTAATTTTGAATTTGAATTTAAGTATGTCAATTGATTGTTAAATTAAAGAGTGAAAAATATTTTTGTTTTTACCGCTAAAACAAGGAAAAATTTAAATATGTAAAAAACACATACAAACATGCTGCAAATGAAAAAAATATGCTCTTTGAACAGAAATATTCAATAAAATGCTGTTGTGAACAAAATACGCCCTAACAAATCTGTGCCAAAATTCGGAAAAAGTTTTGGAACATAAAAATAAATCATCCCTAACTCTCTATGTTGTACTAAAATAAAACATGCAATTGCATATTTGTGGTTTCACTGATAATAATTGATTAAAATATGATTTTTTCCAGGCAAAATTCATCCAAAAATATTCCCAAGGAAATAACAACATGATTTATGATAGAAAAAAAATATATTATATAAAAAAAACTGAACTGGATAAACAGAAAACAGGAAAACGTTCCTTTTAAAAATATTTCAAAATTTTTACAATACAATTTTGAGAATTTTTTTACCCAAAACAGTTAATTAAAATCAGCAACTGAAGAACATTCATTAGTTGCAGCATTTAATTCTGAAAACACAACTTTTAGTTACAATGTTTCAGTGGAGTGTCTGATGACAATTAATACAATTTACGTGTTTAGCAATAATTATAAAAAATAAACATTTTTAAACAAAATAATTAAGCTGTTGTTTTTGAAAGTGTTATAAGTCCATTAAAAAAAAAAAGTATTAGTGGACACCATGTCCATATCTAACTAAAATTACCACTGGCTCATTTGAAAACAATGGACTTTTACCATTTTCAAAAATAACCGCTCAATTAAAAAAAAAAAATTTCTAATGTATCATGTATGTGCTCACACATGTTAATTAGAGTTGGAAAAAAAGCGTTAGCAAAAATAAAGAAACATACAGGTGCTATGGCGAAAAATATGCAATGTTGTCTTTAAGCAACATTTGACAATAAAGGGTTAAGACAAGAAACATTTTTATAACCGAAAAAAATTGTTATTTTGTGTTCCGAAAATTAAGTTCGAATTTTTACTTACACGTCAAAGTCAAGTTTTTGTGTTACAAAATGAGCAGACTTTGTTTGCTATTAACGGCAAGTGGTTTTTGGTGTGATGCCCAAAAACTTAATTTTATTCATCGAATAAAATCTTTCACAAAAGTAATAAAACAACTTCGGTTGTGAGAACAGTTAGATATTTTTATATATCTATATAGTTTAAAAATAAAAACACGTTCGTATCTGTTTGAAATATTTTATTCAAGTGAAAACTTTTGATTAGAAAATGTTATAAAAATTAATAATGTTACTGGGTTGTTATAATACAAATATAAAGCAAAGTACATAAAATAGCCAACAACAACTAAATTTGTTTTCAATCAAAAATCCTGTTGTGATGATCGAATTTTTTAGTTGCAAAAATTCAAATTCGATAATAGAGTCCAAAATTTAATTCTCTCAATTATATTTTGGAGTCGTATTACCGAATTTTTATTGTTACAGCTGAAAAATTCGATTATCACATATGAATTTTTGAATAGGGACATATTCAGTTCAGTATGTATGTATAACTACGCATACTAAAACAAATTCTAATTTAAGTATTAAAAAAGAAATAGAAAAATAAATTTAAAAACTTGGGCCGAAATTACGGCACTCGATCCCCATGCTTGAAGCAAGAATATGGCTTTTAATAATAATTTATTTTTTAACTTAAATCTAATGTAATAAAAAAGGCTTAAATTTTGTATTTTATTGGGTTTTTTCAGGTTTTTTAGTCATTTACCACAATATTAAACCCATTAGATTTACTTTCGACCGATTATGTTTGTTTACTTGGTTTCAAAACGAAAATAAAATAATGGAAATCGATTTAAGGAACACCAAAAAAATTTAAATTCATTTTAAAAGGGATTTTTTTTCGCATTCGGTTTATAGAACAGGTTCGAATAATAATTTTTTTTTATTATTATGGCCACATCAAAAAGCCTAAAAGCTTGGCTTTTGGTATGTTAATAAAAATCACAAGCAAAATGGCCACATTTGTCAACTGGCAGATAATTTAATTTAATGCTGTCTCGTAAATGTTAAATTTCAAAGTTATTGTACAAAAAACTACTAAAACAAGATTGAAGTCCAGCTTCAAGTCTAATACTCTAAAATCGGTATCTCCTTAATAACCAAACTGCCTTCCGCCCCACTTACAAACAATTTAATTTTTTGTTTGTGTTCAAATTTAAACCTTCAATTACCAAAAGCAATCGTATTCAATATCTGGAAAACAACCTCAGCTGGATTAACCAGTAATTAAATTCAGCGCTTGCAGTTACTATCAGACCATCCAGCTTTCCCAACAATTAAAAAACACATTTATTTTACTTCTCTTAAAAGAAGGGAGCAGATTAACAAAAGAGAGTTGAAAATTGCAAAGTTAAAAAATAAATTAACCCTCTTAAGACCAATAATAATTACACATTTCGCTAATTAATACGAATGTTTGTCTAATTAACTGTGTCCGATCGAAAGGCTAAAAAAATATAATTTTCAAGCGAATCATACACACAACACACTCAATAAAGTTGGCTTAATAGTGACAGCTTGGATTGTAATTCTTGAGTTTGGGGCACTGTTTCAACTTCACTTGTTGAAAGAATAAAAATCTCTTATTTTATTATTCTCGTCAGGCCTTTTTTAGCCTCTAGCTTTTTTCCTAGCTTATTTTCATTTTCAAAACAGATTTAAGTAGCAACTTTGTTCAACAAAAAAAAAAAAGCAAAGGGGGTAGGTAGTCTATGGTCGCTTCTGTGACTTCATCACAAATTATATAAATTAATCTCTGTAAATACAAAAATTTGTTTTAAATATTTTTTTTAACCTCTAATTAGAGAAAAAAAGAACTAAAATCATTGAAGAGCTAGAGCCTCTGCTGGATTAACCCCTAATTAAATCACGTCAACGCTATACCTCTGCTGCTGCATAACAGAAAAATTTATTTCGCTTTTTAGCAAAACTTCACCAGATCAGTACGAGTTGTCAAGTTTGCACGATGGGTTACTTAAATAAAATCGGTTTGCTTTTTGTTCTCGTTTTATCGCAAAACATCCTGTTAAAGTGTGAGGTAAAAAGAAGAAATAAAAATTAATTTCTTTTAACTTCATGGAAAAGTGATAAGAAAAAATAAATTAATTTTTTATTTTTTGAAATGTTTTAAAAAATTTATTTTCTTATTTTAGCCCGACTGGACGTATGATTTTGTTTGTTCTGAATTTAAATCGGAAACTCCTAATATAGTGACTGGTGATTTCCAAGTAACACGTATTGCCCGAGGCATTTACGGTCTTACCGGCTTCATGGATATAAGACAGCATTTGTCAGACACACAACGAGTTAGTTTAACCACATACTACAGCCGAACGGGTTCAAACTTTGAAAAAGCTCCCTATTTTTTTCGCCCAATAACTTTATCACAATTTATGAATACTTTTTACAGGGAGTTTGTGCAAGACGTTGTTTCAGATTGTGAAGAAAACATGTATCGTGTGAAAACAATATTTTTTTCACCTTTAAAAAAAAACTATTATTATTTCAAAAACTGCACATTTGCTAATGATAATTGGCCATCAAAAGTGAGAAACGGTTATTGGAATATTGTTTTTAATTTAACAAATCAAGCTGTTGCATCTCTTGAAGTCATTGTAAAAGTGGAGCCAAAGGATTAGAAAGGAAGAGTTTGGTTTATTTGTTATTATAAATTTTAACCAATAATTTTTATATGTTACCACACCACACCATATACACAAACACCTATTTAAATTATTTCTAAATGTAGTTTTTAATCTGTAAATAATTAATACTTCTTGAGCTTTTGATCCTTTTTAAAAAAAAAATTTCCTGAAGAGGACACGTAAGGAGAGGCGTGTGGAAATATTAATATTATAAAAAGGATCAAAAACTCACAGGAATATTAATTTCACTGTTAATCTATAGGTTTTAATCAAAAAGTGTTTAGTATGAATAAAGAGAACTGCAGCACAATTCGTTCAAAAGTCTTTTCTTTCAATTAAAAAAAAACCCTTTAATTATCAAACTCGAAGAGTGACATGTTCAAAGTTCAGTACAAAACTTTTATTGACATGCAGCCATAATTAAAATAGTTGACACGTTTTCCGGATCATTAAAAAATAAATATTTTAGATCTCTCGTCTAAAGAGAGAGAAAATTAACAAAAGAGAACTGTAAAATCAAAAAATTACAAAGGTACGAAATAGGTTCACCCTCTTAAGGCCAACAACAACTAGTCACATTGTTGCTTACACATTGACTACAAATGATTGTAAGCCAGTTTAATTTTCAAGCGAATTATACACAAGACTGCGCACAACAGTTGAATAAAGGTGGCATAATAGCGACAGCTTTAATTGTTAGATCTTGCTTTATAACGCAAGAATGCTATGCAGAATTCAGAAATATACTTGAACAGTTTCAAGTATAACAAACGAAAAAAATACATTCACTTGTAGGATTGCCTGTTTCAGCAAGAGTCTCGATGTCTAATAGCAATCGCCAATCCCTATACTTCTGCAACAAAACTGATTTACCAAGATTAATTCCCTTAATTTAGTCGCATATACATGAGTCTACATGTGAAGTGTATCTAGTCAGCTGAATTTTGTAAACAGAGAAATTACATGCTGAAGGCGTCATCTGCTTTTCTATTATTCTTGCTATTACCATATACGAGTACATGAATATGCCTTGATTGAGACATACGGTTAACTCCAACATCACGGCAGTTACGGTTGTATCGATACACCCCCCCTTTGCACTTCATTTGTATTTTTTTTTAATATTTCGAGTTTTGTGTACTTTTTAGTTTGAAACCCTTAATAAAAAAATAACTAAAATGTAACGTGTACAATATCTGAAATAAAAATCGTCAAACATCTAAAAAAAATGCAGCTTCAGCTGCATTAGCCCGTAACGTAAAATTACGTAAACGATGTTCTTTTACTGTTTTAAATTTTTATATCCTTCACTGTAAGTAAGAAGGGTATATATTTATAACTTTATTGTTACACCCTATAAAGTATATATATTCTGGATCCTTATAAGTAGCGGAATCGATTTAGCAATGTCCGTCTGTCTGTCCGTGTAGTCGTTGAAATCAACTTTCAGAAGAATCTAGACAACATACAGAAAAGTGTAGTATACCAAACGGTCAGTTGTTGCTGTAAGACTATTGCTATTGAAATTCAGCCAGATCGGCTTATAAATGGCGGAGCTATGAGTCGAAAACCGAGACTACCTCTATTTTTGACCATTTTTTGAGTGGGTTTTTTGCCTACTTTGTCTAAACGAAGACACGGACAAAAAAAAGTGGTATGCAGTTTTGTTTGAAGTATAAGTCATAATACCCGTGTTAAAAATGGTTCACAAATGGACCAGAAAAATCAAAAAATACAACCGAAATTTTAGATTTCATTAAGTTTTGCTTTGTTTTTATGAGATTTTTATCTAAACTGAAAAAAAGTACATTCATAGTATCCTAACCAAAACGTAGCTGGATAGGTCCATAAATGGCGGAGCTATGAGTCAAAAATTGCGATTACCTCTATTTTTGAATATTTTTGGTGCGTTTTTTACGTAATTTGTCTAAACTACAAGACGGACAATAAAACGTGGTACGCAGTTTTATCAAAAATAACAATTGTAATGTCTGTGCACAAAATCAGAAAGATCGGTCCACAAATGGACCAGAAAAATCAAAAATACAACCGGCATTTCACATTTTCATTAATTTTTGTTTTGTTTTGGCTTTGTTTTTTTTTTCAAATTTTTTAGCTGTCATGGGCGTAATGCTCTGTACACACAAACACGAACAATAAAAGAGTGGTTTTTATTGCCTTGATTATAATGGTATTTCGAATACAGCCATCTTCATGAAAGAGTGTCTTTTCGATTTTTCTCGATAATTAAATATTTAATTAAATATGTTTGGCTTAAAAATTTTTCCAAAAAATTTGCAAAATTAAATGAAAATACATTTTTTTGTTTTTCTATTTAATATCTTTCTTAGAATTTCTTTTTTTATTAATTTAAAAATTTAGTGCCTGCAGACATTTTATTGCTTTTAAAAATGAGGTTCTCAGAAAGGATTGTTTCTTAGAACTCGTTAATTTCAGTCGTATTATAAAAATTTATTTTTTTTAAAGATATTTCGCTCCAATAATAAATAAATAAATTTTTCATGTTTAATACGACCTCAAGCTGAACAAAGTATGCATTTCAGTCACATAATTTTTTGAAGTGGGTGAAGATAAGTATGGTTAGTTAAATATGTTTTCACGTAATTCCTTATGTTTTTTAGGATTTGTAAATATCTTTTCAGTATTTTTGCATAAATACGTTGATTTCTCTAATAGATTACAAACGAACCATAGAATATTAGGGGTTGGTACACATATCATTTTAAAGAAGAGGTCGTCTAGATTTGTAAGCTATTGCCCAAGTACTCAGAAAAATCTTTGCATTATTTTTAAAAAATTTATGAAATTCCCTCATACCCCAGTACTCTTCTTCTGAGGGATTTTTTTGCAGGGAAATTACTAAAATTAAAAAGGAATTCAATCTGTAGGCTCTAAACTTTCTGGAAGTGTTTTAACATTTTCTGAAAAGTTCGTAGTTTTTATTTTATGATGCAAAACGGAAACTGCCAAAATCATTGAGTTCAACAGTACTGGGGTGTATGGAAATTTCAAAAAAATTTTAAAAATAGTCCAAAATAACTCTGAGTATTTTGGCGGTAGATTAAAAATCTAGACAGTCTCCTTTTTAAAATGATATATGTCTCATCTCACAATATTTAATGGTTCGTCCGCAAGTTCCTAAAATCACTTAGAGCAACAGCACTGGGGTATATGGAAATTTAAAAATAATCCAAAGTAACTTCCGAACGAACCATAGAAGATTACGAGATAAGATGTTTATCATTTTAAAAGGGAGGTCGTCTAGATTTGTAATCTATCTTCTAAGTACTCAGAAAAAACTTTACGTTATTTTTAAAATTTTTTTTAATTTCCCTCCTACCCCAGTACTCATACTCTGAGGAATTTTTATCATTCCTCATTTGGGCAACAGAAACTTACTGAAACCAAACTGAAATGAAATTTGTAAGTTCTACGCTTTCTGGAAGTGTTTTAACATTTACTTGAAATTTCGCAAATTTTTTATTCTATGATGCAAAACGGAAATTCAGAGCAACAGCACTGGAGTATATGAAAATTTAAAAAAATAAAAAAAATTTTAAAATATCCAAAGTAATATATGAATATTTGATTGGTTGGTTACAAATATAGATGATCTCCGCTAAACTATTTAAAACATTTAATATTTAATGACGTAACACGTAGTTGATAAATATGCCATTAATACTGAAAATATGTTTACGAATACTAAAACACGTAATGGGCCACCTTAAAACATATTTAACGCGGCATATTTATCTTCACTCATTTAATTTTTTCTATGGTTTTGCTATTAATGAAGAATGTGGAAAGTGAAAAATATTAATATTTCGCTAACACAGTGAAGGGTATATAAGACTCGCCACTGCCGAATTTAACTTGTTTTAAATTCAAATATGTTTAAAAGTTTAAAGTTTTATTGATGAATAATTTTGTGTGTAGTAATTTGAAACAAAAAAACTATAAAACAACATTCATAGCCTACTACTATATTTACAGGGTTTTCAGAGAATTATCTTAATATTTTTTATGACAAATATCGGCCAAATAATCGCCTCGGCTTTAATGGCATAACTTTAGTGGATGCATCGGATAGATGGCACATATTTGCCATCGTTAACTGTGTGCCAAATGGCATCATCCTGTTGGAACCACATATCCTCATGTTCAAGAGATATTCAATGGTTGGTCACTATAACGACAAGTGGCTCATTCAGCTTAAAATCGTTACAAAATTCTAAAATTCGACTATAAAATTTTGAGATGTGTATATCACAAAAGACAACATACTGAGTTTTAGTTGTTAATTTTTTAAACTGCAGAAAAAAATTCAATTTTTGACAAATGCTTTAGACTTAAACAAAATTTTAAGTTTTAATTTTACTGAAATTTTTTTTTAGTTTGGGTCGTTTTTAGAAGAACTAAAAAAGTTACATACGCAATTCCTTAACTAAGTTAAGGAAATTTGGCTGCCCGATCCTACCCGTTTACTTGCAACACGGAAAAAACTGTCACAGCCTCTTTCTTGTTTAAAGTGCTATAACTTTTATATTAATAAAGATTTCGCAAAGATTTAAAAAGCATTTAATTAAAAACTTCTGACACATTGCGTCACGCCTACAAATTTCATAAATACTTTCTATCAAGTATCAATACTACTCACAATTTCTTCAATAATAAATAAAATAAAATAAAATAATTACTATTAAATAACTAGAGTTCTGAATTTCTTTTCTTTTTTTTAAACAACAAGAATACGCGAAGCTTCTTGGCTTGTCTGCAGAAAACACCCAAGATTTAGGCAGGAAACCTCAGAGTATTGGAAAAATTCCCCCAACATCAGTGCATATTTACCCGTCCAACATCATTTTAATATTCAAATGAGTCTTCTATTTCTACAGTAACTAATATTAAAATCACATTGATAAACTTAATAATTCCGTTTTCTTTAATAGAGGATAGAAAATGTGTTATGCTAAGTACAGGCTATGCAACATTTTTACGCAACGCGTTTTTCGTACAGGTTGCATATTTTGATACAAACACTCCAACCAACAATTAAGACACTAGAAAATATCAAAATATTTTTTATATACTCGTATCGTTGAATGCAATACGAAATTAAACTATAAACAGGACTACACACTACGCAACTAACAATGATACACACGTTGCCAAGTGTGTACAATGATTGATGGGAAAGTTTTGAATGAAATTACGAACACCTCGTCATGAAATTTGTAAAAAGGCACAGACAGACTTTCAAAATTTGAGTGATTCAACCAACTGCGAATATGGAATTTCCTTTTGTATGCTAGAATTAAGTGCATGGAGTTCAGCTTGAAGCTGGCATATATAATACCACGAGTAGAAGAAACTTTTGATGAGAATGCACTACCAAAGGAAAAGCAGAATCAAACTTGGACTATCCAAAGTATACATATGGAAGTACAAATAATGGTAATACGGCCACATACTTTTTTGATAATGATGAGGTGACTGCTCAAGTCACTTGTGTCGATGTTAATATAAAAAAAAGGTTTGCTGTTATACTTAATATACCAAGCTCTACTTATCCCCGCGGTACCCAAAACCTTAGCTGATGGAAAAAATTTTATTGAATTGGAGCGCTCTCAGGGAAGCCCAGGAGCGCAGAAATAGAGATTATTAGAAAATTTAGGTTGTTAGCTTTTTTTCAGTTTGTCAAATAATGCTCTGGTACCTTTATTACATTTTGTTTTTATACATAATTGTACAATACTGGGCTTACTATTAGCCAATTCACAAAGTGTGTTAAAGTGTCATAAATTCGTCCTAAATTAATGACTTTTGTAAAAATGTTGTTGGTATTTATTATATAAAAGAGATTTAGGACATCACTACTTTGTTTCCTGTGTTTTTTAGTGTGCTATTTAATCAGCTGGTTTTTATTGACACAAAAATAATTTCCCCCCCATTTTTATGAATTCAAAATTGGAAGCAAAATTTAAATTGATGCAATAAAAAATTAATAAAATGGAGAAAACACAAGGAAACATTGAGGTAAGTTGTGTATTTACATATAATCTTCGTTTACTGACAATTTGTGAAATAGTTTTTAATAAAGATTAAAGATATTCTTTGGCAATATGACAGACAGGCCGTTCACAACAGTACTATTTTATCGAAGTAGTAATTTGTAACTTAGCCATTTACGTCAGTTTGTGAATTGACTATATATTTTTACAATGTTATATAAATTATTGTTTTAACAAGTACTACAAGGTACACAAACACTTGCAAGATTTCACCCATTAGTGAAAATGATTTCTTCATCAAATCAACTTATATCATCACGAAGACGTGCCAGTTTACAGAAGAATTTGGATGTGTAGACGGTACACACTTTGGTTTCCAAGCACCCACAGAAACTCTTTGGCAATCTCTGTCTTGATATTCACTTTCCCTAAAAACAATTAAAATTATTTATTTTGCACAAATTTTTCGAAACTATAAAGAAAATACTTAAATTTTTTAATACTTCTTTCTTTTTTTCTTTGTTTTGTTTCGTTTTGCGCAAAACGACAGAGCTTGTTTGTTTTCGATAGTACATTAGCAATCGAGTGCAACTTCGAGTAAACACGTTACGATAACGAGTGCCGTGATTTGGCCCCAGACATTAAACTGTAAGCAAGGTGTGTCGTAAACAATAAAGTGTGTTTCTCCAATAAGTGTTGAGAAACGGGGAAATTTTGTGGTTTTATCTTACAATACGAACCTTAATAAACTAAACGTTTTTATGATAGGGTAAAAACCTAACAATATCATTAAGGGCACAAAACGGTACTTTTTATTAATTTTAATGGTACTTTTTGATATTTTATATATTGAAGTTGGGCTCAAACGGTCCTAAGCAGAGTAAAAATCGTTAGATCGACAACTAGTACATTTTATTAATTATTTGGTACTTTTGAACTTAAAAAATTCTGAGCAAACTGAAAAATCATAAAAGGGACAACTGGTACTTTTTTATTCATTTTTTAAAATGAAAACGAACCTAGAAGTACTATATTTTGGGGTCAAACGGTTCTAAGGAAAGTAGAAAATATTATTAATTTTTTTGATACTTTTTGAAATTTTTATACTAACAATCCTAGAACTATGAAATTGGTGCCAAACGCTATTGAACAAAGTAAAAAATCATTCAGATTTGAATACTACGTTTTGATTTTTTAACATTAACGAATTTAGAGCCATCAGACCAAACACAAACGGACCTCAGTAAATTGAAAAATCAATAAACTGGGAAAATGGTAATTTTTATATAATTAAATAATACCTTTTGAAAATGGATTAAATGGTCTACAACGAAATAATAACTTATAATAGCGATAGTACGGTACTTCGCTGACGAAATAGCGAGTTAATTGCTAGTAGACCATAAAGGTCTCGGTGCGATTATTGCCCATAATCAAAATGATAATAAGAAAAACTTTTGTATCTACTAAAGTTGTAGTCCTCTAAAATGACTAAATAAAACAAACACAGATACAAAAGAATGCAATATTGTATTCGACACAACAAAGCTGAGCAGAATTTTCTTGAAAAGGATAAAAAGAGTTTTTTTATGAAAGAATATTTTTTTTAATTTTATAAAAACAAAGAAAGACAATTGCAATACCAGGGCTTTGGTGTTTAAATAAAATGTATTTTTTGGCATAAAGCATTTAAATAAATAATGTAAAAAAAAGTAGTTAAGACTAGGACCACACACAGCAAGTTTAGTTGGGCAAATCTCTTTTAAAATTGCCGCTGTGTCTACACACAGCAATTTTCTTTCGGCAATTGTAGCAATCTTATTCAGTCATTCATTCAGCCTCAAGCTACCTGTCTCCTTTTTTTAAATCTTTATAAAATATACGAAGAGAGAATAAAAAGGAGTTGCCGAGTACGAGCAAGTTTGAATCCCTTTCCATTCCTCTTTCCTCTCTCTACTATAAAATAAAGTATTGCCTAACTAAATTTGCCGTGTGTGGTACTGGTGTAAAGAGATTTATCCCCAAATTCATAAAAATATTATGTGCTTATAAAGACAGACTTCTATGCAGTATTTGTCAAATAACCCCTTATTAAGCACATAATAATTTTTATGAATTTGGGGGTTATTATTTAAAATAGAGACATCACACTAATTGTAACTCGTTCTGTGCCCAAAATCCCAATTAAGCTAAGGAAAAAAATTCTTTCATATCACATCCCGAGTGCAATAAAAATATTGATAAAAATAATTTGAAAACTGTTATTCTTTAGGATTTAATCAAAACGCGTTTAGTAGGAATAAAGAGTAGTACAGCAGAATTCGTTCACAAGTCTTTCCTTTGGTCACTGTAGTCCGTCCCTGTGCAAGAAAATAAAATTGTTACGTTCATCAGTCATGTTGTATTTGATGTTTAATACCCTTAATTATTTATAATCAAAATCGAAAAAATCAAAATTCGATAGAAAAGAGAGAAGCTTGACACAAGAGAGTTGAAAATTACAAAAAATACAAAGTTAAGAAATGGATTAATCTTCTCAAGGCCAATAACAATTAGAAATTTCGCTAATAAATAGGATTACACATCACATTGTGTTTGTGTAATTGACTACAAACGATAGGAAGCCAAAAATATTAATTTTTAAGCAAATCATACACAAGACTGTTAAAGTTGGCTTAACTAATATGGACAGTTTGGATTCTTCATTTGATGTAAATTTGGGGCTCTCTTTCAATTTCATTTGTAGAAGGAATAAAAATCTTTTATTGACTTTTCAGATTCATCAAGAATAAGTGAATTAAATTTGTGTAACAACAAAATAATTTTTTATCCATTAAAAGCACTTGCTAACTCTCATTTAAAGAGAGAAAATTATCAAAATTAACAGAAGCGTTTGGTTTATATTTTTTGCAAACCTTCAATTACAATAAAAAAAAGCAAAACCTATCGTGTTCAATATCTGAAGTAAAAATCTTCAATCATTGAAGAGCTAGAGCCTCTGCTGGATTAACCCGTAATAAAATCACGTCAGCGCTATACCTCTGCTGCTGCATAACAGAAAAATTTATTTCGCTTTTTAGCAAAACTTCACCAGATCAGTACGAGTTGTCAAGTTTGCACGATGGGTTACTTAAATAAAATCGGTTTGCTTTTTGTTCTCGTTTTATCGCAAAACATCCTGTTAAAGTGTGAGGTAAAAAGAAGAAATAAAAATTAATTTCTTTTAACTTCATGGAAAAGTGATAAGAAAAAATTTAATTTTGTTTTTAAGAAAAAATAAATTAATTTTTTATTTTTTTAAATATTTTAAAGAATTTATTTTCTTATTTTAGCCCGACTGGACGTACGATTTGGTTTGTTCTGAATTTAAATCGCAAACTCCTGATTTAGTGACTGGTGATTTCCAAGTAACACGTATTGCACGAGGCATTTACGGTCTTACCGGCTTCATGGATATAAAACAGGATTGGACAGACAGACAACGAGTTAGTTTAACCACATATTACAGTCGAATTGGTTCAAACTTTGAAAAAGCTCCCTATTTTTTTGGTCCAATAACTATATCACAATTTATGAATACTTTTTATAGGGAGTTTACGCAAGACGCTGTTTCAGATTGTGAAGAAAATCTTCCACGTGTCGGCATGATATTTGTTCCACCTTTTAAAAAAAAATATTATTATTTCAAAAACTGCACATTTGCTAATGATAATTGGCCATCAAAAATGAGAAGCGGTTTTTGGAATATTGTTTTTAATTACACAAATCAAGCCGTTGCATCTTTTGAAATCATGGTAAAAGTGGAGCCAAAGGATTAAAAAGGAATATTAATTTCACTGTTATTCTCTAGGTTTTAATCAAAAAGTGTTTAGTATGAATAAAGAATTATACAGCAGAATTGGTTCACAAGTCTTTTATTTGGTCACTGTCATCCCTGTGTAAGTAAACAATTAAAAATAAATTGCTACCTTCATCCATCATGTTGTATTTTAAGTTTAAAAACTATTAATTTTCTATAATCAGAAAGATCATGCAACCATAATAAAAATAATTGACACGTTTTCCTTACAATTAAAAAAATAGTATTTTCAATTTCTCTTGTTTATTAATTAACAAAAGAGAGTTGAAAAATGTCAGAATTAGGAAATTATGAAATAGATTGTTGGATTAACCCTCTAGAAACCAATAACAGCTAGAAATTTTGGTAATAAGTACCAGTCACAGTCACCAGCACTTCAGCTAAAACTGCCGCAGCTGCCGGGAATAAGGTTAGGAAACCTTCTCAGATATCTTAATTTTGAGTGTCAGAATTTTTAATTCTGAATATTTAAAATTTATTATGGTTGCTAAAGTTGTATTTAGTCACAGTTCGACAGCGCCAATGTAAAACATATGAGAAGCGTTGCATTTGTCTCTTGGTTTGTATCAAAATTTGGACTGGGTGCTAGAATTTTTTTTTTTTTTTTGAATTAGAATGAGGAGCGGGAACAAGTTACCTGATCACTGCGACCAAAACAGACCTATTGTGACACTAATCTTAAGCTACAAATCCTCCCAGAGGACTGGGTGTTATTATAGGCGGTGATTAGTAGCTTGTATAACATTTTATGAGGCTAAGATAAAGAAAAGAAATGAAGTTGACTAGATTGCAGGAACCTTTGATAAAAACATTGTGTTTTTCAAAAGTTTCTGTTCATCGCTGATATTGTTAGAGTTTGGCTGCCGTCGCAAAACCAAACGTATTAAAAATGATTTTCAACTGCGGTAGCGGTTAAATCCCCGGTCATGACCTACATTTTTTTGTTAAATGTTTATACACAATTTTTATTAAATATTTTTATGTGAAAAGAGCGCCATATGCTTACAGAAGTAAATATTACATCTGCCGTCAAAGACACCAAAGAAAGACTAACAAACGCATATGGTGATAATAAGAAAAGACCGCTTAAGTCGACTTAAGTAAAAATAACTTTATTATTGTGGTTCAGTGATGGCAGGGCGATACATTTCATAATCCCGGAGATGGCATTGCAGGCCATAGCGTTTTTATGAAATCGAAGAAATTTTATAATAGCCTGCTCAGACGTAAAAGTTAATCAAGTCAATTAAGTTTTAAATTGTGTGACTGATTTGGCTGTTCACACACATTCAATATGTTCGAGTATTTATCGTATAAAATACAAAATGAAAAGAAAATCAAATTTTAAAAATATTGAACTACTCTGATCAGTGTAATCCAGTTTTGAAGGCAAGCTATTGATTAAAAGAAATTAGTTATTTAAAAATTATTTTCAATAACAATTTTATAAAATTGCCATTTCCTTTTTATGACATTTATTTTTAAATTTATTTCCGTTTTCTGTTTTTAATATTGAAAATATCAACTTTTCTCACTTTTGAGTTGATATTTAAAGGCACAACAAAGAGTCGCGTTTTGATTTTGACTTCATTAACGTGCAATCAATTTTTAATTGCCCAATTATTTCATGGAAATTTTTATGATAAATTGAGCTCAAAAGCTCAAGATGCCTAATTGCTCAATTAACGTGTATGTCTGAATAGCCTATAAGATAAACTTTTAAGCCTTGAAAATAAATTTTTAATTTATTTAAAAAAAAAATGTCATACATTAATTCTATTGATGGTAAGTATATTATAAAAAGCCAAAAAAAAAAAAATAAAATAAAAAAATTATTTTCTTAGCAATATTTGTGTTTTTCAGCGTCCTATGAAGACTATTCGACAAGAAGCTGCTGGGGCAAAATAAAAAAGAAAATAGAGCACGGCAGCAAACTTCTTTACAAGATAATTTGTTTATATTATTGCAGAGGCAGATGCCAATGTGTGGTTAAGGTGCATATTTTGGTGTTAATTTCTGGAAACAATGGATTATGACTAAAAACGCTGATATTGAAAAGAGTTCAATGAGAAGACGTTCATTCAAAACAGAACTATTTCAAATGACAGCAGATGAGATAACTATTTTTTGTGCTTATTCGTCCAAGAAGGTTGTAAACCAAATGGAACCAATTATGCTCCTGATAATATAATACAGGGTCCGCCAAATAACTTTTTTTTTTTATTTTGTCTTTTAATTTATTTTCAAGCTATTAGGCCTACATTTCCTTATGAAAATAAAACACAATTTTTATTTCATATTGTCCCGACGTTTCGTGAATTTTATGTTCACTTTTTCAAGGGATCTTGTCTATTTAATAAACAGAAAACATTAAACAATTTATTTTTATATATATTTTTTTTTAAACAGGCCGCCAAACATCGAGTGTAGCTTCGGCTGTGTGGCACGTAGCGCCGTCCTGTTGAAACCAAATGTTGCCCATATCGTCCTCTTCAATTTTTGTTAATAAAAATTCGTTCAACATGGCCCGATACGCCATTGACTGTAACGGCCAGTCCTTGCTCATTTTCGAAGAAAAATAGCCCAATTATGCCTCTGGACTCGTTTTGCTTTCGTCGGCTTTTCAATGTATGCGTGCGGGTTTTCTGTACCCCAAATGTGACAATTTTGCTTGTTTACATACCCGCCAAGATCAAAATGAGCTTCATCTGAAAAGATGATTTTTTTTGGCAAAATCGGCATCTTCTGTAAGTCGATCGCAGGCCCACTTAACGAAGCGCAAATGCATTGGATGGTCAGTTGGCTTCAACTCCTGAACCAATTGGACTTTGTATGGCGTCATACCAAGGTCTTTATGCAAAATTTGTTTCAATGATGTCTCCGAAATGTTTAATTGTTGAGAACGACGGTGGTGAATTGATGCTGATGGCGCTTCACGCACACTTTCTGCCACAGCAGCAATATTCTCGGGTGTACGCACTGTTTTTGGCTTTACACGCTTTGGTTTATCGATGAGGATGCCAGATTTTTTCACTTTTTTCACAAGATAACGAACATACGGAGCTGACGGTGCTTCTCTTCTTCCAAAATCTGTACGCAATTTTCGCACACATTCTGCAACATTACCATGATTTTCAAAGTAATGTCGCAATATTTCCCACCGTTGTTCAAGTGTATACACAACCATATTCGTTCAACGGAAGGATAAAACTAATTATCTGTCAAATCAGATATGAGCTAAGTGTTACCATTCACGAAATAAGCACTAGTTGAAAAAAAAACGTTAGATGGCGGACCCTTTATTTGGTATTGGGTAAGATTATTTAATTTGAAAAAGGAAAAAAAAAACGATAAGAGTCAATAACAATTTTACTCAACAATTAGGTATTCAATATCTTTACGTAATTGGACATATTGGCAATATATTTACGGATGCTTATTATGAACGATTTACCGACTGTATAGATGAAGTGGCACAAAAATTGTCTGTAATTTATAATAACTCACGTAAGTTTAATAATAGTCCATAACAAGAAAAAGAAAGTTAAATACTTTTTGTAATATTTATTTGTGTTAGACTGTTAGTATACATATTTTGTTACCTTGTAAAAGAAGAAAATGTCTGGGAGTGCAAACAATTAGGTGCACAATCAACCCACGTTTTAAGAACATTAATATTTTTTAATACAAAACATTTTAATCTAACAGTTAGTATTAGTACACAAATATCTCAATAGCTAACGCAATATGTAATAATCATTTTCCCATATTGGAAGCGAACTGGTCAAACAGCTAAAACTCCGGGGTAACGTAACGTTTTACTACGCTTGATATGTTTTTAAATAAACTTATCTTTTATTTATTTTGGAAACTTTATTGTTATTCATGAAATAAGCCAGTATTTCGGTTTTAATAATATTTAAATTTATTGCAAATTTTTGTACATTTGTGGCTTTGTTTGCTTACGTTTTTACTATGAAAGATTGCTTCTTTGGCTTTCATAGTCGTTCTCACAATACAAGTTTCATGTGTACACTTTTAACACTAAGTCTGGGAATACACGGTGATTTTAGCTTTGCAACTCTTATAGGAGAGATATAGGAAAGAGTGGAAAAGACTTACTTGTACTCGGTAATTATCTTTTGTTCTCTATTCGTACCTTTTAAAACTGTGAAAAAGAAGACAAGTTTCTTGAATGCTGAATGAAGACGAATGCTAAAATTCCCGAAACAGAAAATTAAGATAAAGTTGTGCAATTAAATGTTCTATGTGCTCCCGGACTAACGAGTGAGAGAACAAAACGAATTTCAAGTTCGTACAAGTGTTGTATTGGTTTCTACAAAATTTCCTTTTTTTGCCTATAGGCAAAGACGAACTTTCATAGTGAAAAAGAGGACATTAATATGCACTAAAGCATTTTGAGTTTTTTAAAATTCAAAAAATTTTAATGTGAAATTTTAGTATAAATCTAATGTTTTAAATTAATTCCAGATGCAAATCCACGCAAAAAGAACGCATATGGACAGCAAGAAAATGAAGAGAATCCTTTAAGTTGTCCAGTTCATTTCTACGAATTCTACGAGTATTTGTCCAAATGGTAAATAAAAATTAAAAACCAAATTATTTATTTAAGCTTTCAATAATAATTTACATTTATTTATTTTCATTTTTTAGTTCTGTAAGTCCGGAAAGTGTAAAAACACGTAAAGACGTTTTCTACTTACAACAAAAGCGATCATGTGTACCCAATTTGTCTGCTGGTACTCTACTCAGGCTCGCAGTAAAGAGGCTTCACAGAAAATGTTACATCGGGTGTAAATGTTGAAGGAATATCAAGTTAATCATCTCAATTTTTCAAAAATATGGTTCAGCCACGAACAGAACATTAAAATAAAAATATAATTACGTGTAATTTTGTATAAATACTAAATCATTTTCTTATTTTTTTTCCAACAATAAAGAATGAAAGTAAGAGAGAACAATATATTTAATAAAAAACATTATGTATACATAACGTTAAAAAAATTATTACATACTGCGCACAAATATTACCAGTAAATTATTCAAGGAAAATCACTTAAAATTTCTGTTTCTGTACAATTTATATACACATGTATTTTGAATTAAAACAAGTTAAGTTCGGCTGTGCCGAGTCTTATATACCCTTCACTGTGTTAGCAAAATGTTAATATTTTTCACTTTCCACATGATTCTATAATAGCAAAACCATAGAAAAAATTAAATGAGTGAAGATAAATATGCCGCGTTAAATATGTTTTAAGGTGCCCCATTACTTGTTTTAGTATTCGTAAACATATTTTCAGTATTAATGGCATATTTATCAACTACGTGTTACGTCATTAAATATTAAATGTTTTTAGTATTCAGATATTACATTGGATATTTAAAATTTGTTCTTGAAATTTTCATAAATCACAGTGCTTTTGCTCTGAGATATTTTAGCAACTTCCGGAAGAACCACAAATTATTTCGCGATGGGACACACATCATTTTAAAGGGGAGATCGTCTACATTTGTAATCTAAAACATAAATACTCAGATATTACTTTGGATAATTTAAAATTTTTTTTTTTTAATTTTCATATAATTTCGCAATCTTCTATGGTTCGTTCGGAAGTTACTTTGGATTATTTTTAAATTTCCATACACCCCAGTACTGTTGAACTCAAGGGTTTTGGCAATTTCCGTTTTGCATCATCAAATAAAAACTACGAAATTAATCGTAAATGTTAAAAAATTTCCAGAAAGCGTAGAACTTACAAATTTCATTCCAATTTGGTTTCACTATGTTTCTGTTGCGAACTCGGGAATAGTACCTTGCCAAAATGAGGAATGATGAAAATCCCTCAGAGGAAGAGTACTGGGGTAAGAGGGAGTTTCAAAAATTTTTCAAAAATAATGCAAAATTTTTTCTGAGTACTTGGCCGATAGAATACATATCTAGACGACCTTTTGTTCAAAATGATATGTGTACCAACAATTAATATTCTATGGTTCGTTTGCAATCTATTAGAGAAATCAACGTATTTATGCACATTTATATCTTAGTATGTCAAAAATACTGAAAAGATATTTACAAATACTAAAAAACATAAGGCATTACGTGAAAACATATTTAACTAACCATACTTATCTTCACCCACTTCAAAAAATTATGTGACTGAAATGCATACTTTGTTCAGCTTGAGGTCGTATTAAACATGAAAAATTTATTTATTTATTATTGGAGCGAAATATCTTTAAAAAAAATAAATTTTTATAATACGACTGAAACTAACGAGTTCTAAGAAACAATCCTTTCTGAGAACCTCATTTTTAAAAGCAATAAAATGTCTGCAGGCACTAAATTTTTAAATTAATAAAAAAAGAAATTCTAAGAAAGATATTAAATAGAAAAACAAAAAAATGTATTTTCATTTAATTTTGCAAATTTTTTGGAAAAATTTTTAAGCCAAACATATTTAATTAAATATTTAATTATCGAGAAAAATCGAAAAGACACTCTTTCATGAAGATGGCTGTATTCGAAATACCATTATAATCAAGGCAATAAAAACCACTCTTTTATTGTTCGTGTTTGTGTGTACAGAGCATTACGCCCATGACAGCTAAAAAATTTGAAAAAAAAAACAAAGCAAAAACAAAACAAAAATTAATGAAAATGTGAAATGCCGGTTGTATTTTTGATTTTTCTGGTCCATTTGTGGACCGATCTTCTGATTTTGTGCACAGACATTACAATTGTTATTTTTGATAAAACTGCGTACCACGTTTTATTGTCCGTCTTGTAGTTTAGACAAATTACGCAAAAAACGCACCAAAAATATTCAAAAATAGAGGTAATCGCAATTTTTGACTCATAGCTGCGCCATTTATGGACCCATCCAGCTAAGTTTTGGTTACGATACTATGAATGTGATGTTTGAAAAAACTGCGTACTACTTTTTTTCAGTTTAGATAAAAATCGCATAAGAACAATGAAATAATTAATGAAAATCTAAAATTTCGGTTGTATTTTTGATATTCCTCGGCCATTTGTGGACCGATTGCTTTCATTTTTAGCACAGATATTATGACTTATACTTCAAATAAGCCGGCATACCACGTTTTTTTGTCCGTGTCTTCGTTTAGACAAAAAAGGCAAAAAAACCCACTCAAAAAATGGTAAAAAATAGAGGTAGTTTCGGTTTTTGACTCATAGCCCCGTCATTTATGGACCGATCTGGTTGAATTTCAAGTCTTACAGCAAAAACTGACCGTTTGGTATGCTATACTTTTCTGTATGTTGTCTAGATTCATATGAAAGTTGATTTCAACGACATAGTTAAATCGTATCCTCTATATTTTAGAGGGTGTTGAACTTGCACACGTAAGAACAAACTAATATCTACCCTTTAAAATTTTTGTGAAGGGTATAAAAATAGTAAATTTTAATTAATTTTTTGGGAATAAAACAAAGAGAGAAAAACGTGTGTTAAAAATTGTCAAGTTGACAAAAGAACCAGAAGTTATCATGTTCAATATCTTAAAAAAAAAATTTCAATCAATGAACGGCAGCGACTGCTAGATTATCAATAATTAAATCTACCTCTGCTAACGTAAAACAGAAAAATGTATTTCGCTCTCTTGCAAAACTTCACCAGATCAGTACGAGTTGAAAAGTTTGAACGATGGGTTACTTTATGAAAATCGGTTTGCTTTTTGTTTTCGTTTTATCGCAAAACATCCCGTTAAAGTGTGAGGTAAAGTGAATACCTAAAAATAAAAAGTGATTTTTTTACACAAAAAGAATATTTTGGAATGTTTACTGCGTAAATAACACAAGTCACTTTTTAAAATTTTAAAATAAGGTGGAGGTTGTTTGCATGCTAAAACTTTCTTACTTGAGTAAAAACTCCATCAGAAAATTAAACACGCAGGATAATTAACAATTTGGTTTTTAGTGTGTTTGTGGTCTTGTTGCTCTACTTTCAAACACAATTAAAATGAAAAATTAAAAAATGTTGTGCCCAATAAATATTTTATTTAAAAAACTCTTCAAAAGCAGACTGCCTCTATAACATTTAATGTTTTAATGAATTAATTTTCTTATTTTAGCCCGATTACACATATGATTTTGTCCATTCTAAATTTCAATCGAAAACTCCCGATATAGTGACTGGTGATTTCCAAGTAACGCGTATTGCTCGAGGCATTTATGGTCTTACCGGCTTCTCAAACATAAAGCAGGATTTGACAGACAGACAAAAATTAAGTTTCACCACATATTACAGCCGAATGGGTTCTAACTTTGAAAGAGCTCCTTATTTCGTTAGTCAAATGACTCTGTCACAAGCTATGAATACTTTTTACAGGGAGTTTGTGCAAGACGTTGTTTCCGATTGTGAAGAAAATATACCACGTATTAATTTGATATTCATACCGCCCTTAAAAAAGCAGTATTTGTATATAAAAAATTGCACCTTTTCTAATGATAATTGGCCATCAAAAATACGAAGCGGTTACTATAACCTTGTGGTTAATTTCACAAATCAAGCTGTTGGATCCCTTGAAATCATGATAAAAGTGGAGTCAAACGATTAGAAAGCGAGAGTTGGCTCCTATTATTCCTCAAATGAAAAACAATTCTTTTTATTTTAATTAATCAATTTTATATTAAAAAGAATCAAAAGCTCGATTAGATATTATATTTATGGTTATTCTCTACCTTTTAATCAAAGAGTGTTTAGTTTAGTATGAATACGTTCACAAGTCTTTTCTTTGGTCACTGTAATCCCGCTGCAAATAAATAATTAAAAAATAAAAACAATTGTTAAACTCATACGTCATGTTGTATTGAATTTAAAGTTCGTAATTATTTATAATCAAACTCAAAAAGTGTCGTGTTAAACAACCGATATCAAACTTTCATACACAAGGTTTCATCAGATCATCCAGCCACACGCAAAGAAAAAATATGGTTGAGGCAACCATATTCTGGTGGAAACATAGTATGGTTAGATTTATGATTGCTTCTAACCATATATATTTTTAAATCAAAGATATTAAAAATAGTTTTCAACCCCCGGTCAAGGCAAGAAATTTTTTTTAATATTTTTTTAATACGTACATATTTTAATATGATTTAAAAAAAACATTTTTATTTAAATTTTTTGATTCCATTTTATTCCATTGATTTTTCTTTTCATTCAATTTATTTATTTATTACATAATACATCGGGTTTAAATCAATTTTTTTAAATTTTAGTTGACCCTACCAGGGCTCGAACTTGCGAACACGTAGTTAAGAAGCATTAACTCGCCAACTCAACCACTTCAGCCACAGAGCTCAGTTGAGTTTGAACTATTAAGTTTTTGTTTTATACTCACTTTATTTACATGGTTGCGAAAGAGAAAAAATAGAAAATAATTTACATTCAACCATATTTTTATCATTATTATGTTTGCTATAAACATATTTACGATTTAAAGTAAAATTTTATTAAACATAATATGATAGTTATATGGTTGATCTAAGACTCTAAGCATAATATGGTTAAAAATAACTAGAAACATGTTTATCGTGATCAGAATAATGTTTAGATCCTTCAAATTTATAATAATATTTTTGTGAAGAACACACTATGTTTGAGGTGACCATATTCAACCATCTTTTTTCTTTGCGTGCATAATCAAAAATATGAACACGCTCAACAATTACGTTTCACGTTTTGTAATTAGGAGATAAGTTACATTAGAATTTACTAAAGAACTATAAGTTGCTAGAAATCATATTTCACTTGTTAAAAAAGTGGAATTCAATTGGCTTATTATTTGGAATACTATTCTCATTTAGGATTGTTAGCAATATTGTGCTATGTAGAATGCAAGGGATACAGTTTCACTTCCAACTGTAGAAAAAGTTTAAAACACCAAATTTTAATTCTAATAATAGAATCGAAATGAATTGGTATATTCAACATTTTAGCAAACAAAGTACCCTAAAAATTAAAAGAGGTTTTGGCCAAAAATGAAAGGTTGTACTGGCCGTCATAATAAGAAAAACAAAAGGATCTCTGGAAATGGAAAAATGAAGTAGGTTAGCGATAAAAAGATGTGAGAATTAAAAAAAAAAAAAAAAATAAGTCCGTCAGCTAAGCCAATGGCTACTTCTAAGGAAGCAGTGGACAGCGCAATGGGGCCTGCAAGTAGTGTCCTCCGAAGTAGAGAAGGAGAAGCTTGAAGCGTACAAAAAATATGCCAGAGTGAAGAACTTTTTCGAAAATAAGGTGTATTTTGTGAATATTTCGAAAAGAAAATTTTTTTAAAATCTTTTTCAAACAACACAAATCCGCCAAGCTCTTGGCTTGTCTGCAGAAAATACACAGGATCTAGACAGGAATCGAACCTGCGAATAGCAGAATTATAAGTTACTACGTTACCTACTAAAGAGCTGCACAAGTACATTTGGAATACACAAAACATCAGTGGACACTAAGATAAAGCACAGTCGTTTTTACAGTAGATCAAAAAGTTCTATGGAAATTTTTTTTGTTTTTTTTTTTTGTTGAATCTTTCTATAAGAAAATTACAATAAGTAATGCCACAGCTGTCAGCCCATTCGCAACCAATTCCAATAAATAATCAAAATCAAATCCATAGTATTTTCCGGTGCTACAACGTTGCAGCAGTACCCTGAATTGCACCGATCTTCGCATGCCTTATGTACTCATGTATGTATGTACACAGATCCACACATATTGTTATAGTCAACACAAGCGTGACAAAATACACTAGGCGCCTTTTAAAGACACACACATCCATACACACGTTTGTAAAACACCGACTGCACAAACATTAGGCAAATACTCGTAAAGGTAAACGTTAAAAATTTCCATTAAAAAAAGCAAAGCAGATATTAATGAAAGACTCTTTGTTGCTTTCGTATACAAAAAAAAAATGCATGTGGCTGTGCAAGTACACATATAAACACATTCATACGTACCTATGTATGTGTGAATACAGCAAAGTTTTATGAAGTTGGTGTTGATTGTTCTACTGCGTTATTGTTATATTCAGTTTTGCGCTAGTGTATTTGTGTTCTATGTTCTACGGGTTCTAATTTTTACTGCAGCTCAAAACATTTTGTCGCAGAAGTATTTGTTTTGATATGCGATTGAACAGTGCTTGATAGTATTTGAAATCAGAAATGATGCTTGAAAGCTTTGAGACTATAGATGTATCGAGATTGATACAATATAAAATATAAAATAGAGTGCGAGAGCGAAAACGAGAACGACAGAGAGAGAGAGAGAGAGAGAAAGAAATTAAAGATTTTTTCAAATACTGACTGAACTGCAATTATAATTTTTTTACATTTAGCAATAAAAAATGGGCCTTACCTCACTTGAGTTTTCTCGAACCGCCACCCTCATATGAGTCACGATGTCTACACTTAGGCATGATCAAACTTGAAAAGAGACGTAAAATTCAATCAATGCTGTTTATATATTATTTAATAAATGGAAATATGGACTGTAGAGAACTTTTAAATACTATCCCTTTTTGTGTACCTAGTAGACTATCACTTCGGCATAGAAACATGTTTTATATTCCATTAAGCTGTAGAAATTATGCAGCTAATAGTTCATTAACTCGATCTTTAACATATCTTAATGCTATAAATGAATTTAATGTATCAAAAACGCACTTTAAGGATTTTCTTCTTTATAATTTAAATTAATTTGTTCATTTCCTAATTATATATTTAAGATAATATTTTGTCAATAACTTATATTAGTTTATAGTGTGTAAGGAATCCATTTCCATAGACTACAATAAATAAATAAACAAATTTTTATAAAAAAAATTAATTAGATTTCTGCAAAAATTGCCACACAAGCTCTCTAATGATACCAACTCATGTAATGAAGGGCCGGACTGGGATTGAGCGAAACCGGCTAAAAGTATCTATTCAAAAATTATATAATTTGAAAGCTTAAAGTTTGTTTTATAAAAAAAAAATATTTTTTTGGGGCCGATCTCGGCCGGTCTTTTACTTTATGAATTAGATTTTCGTTTAAACTTCAATTTTAACTATTAGAACATCCGTATAACTTATTCTATTGAAAAGGAGGCATAGGTGATTAAAAAGCATATGGATTTTCAGAAAAAAGTATTTGGAAAACTAAAATTTATACACCGGGTAATTGCAAGCAAACCTACTATTAGAATATAGATTTTTTATACAGATTTTCTGTTCATATTAAGGCTGGCTAGTGTTACACTTAAGGGCTGCAGAAGCATACACGAAAGGGTTTACAAGCTCTTTTTATTACAAAATATTACACATGTTTTTAGTGATGTGTGGCTTTGTGCAGCCCCTTTAGTATTTACGTATGAACTGGATGGTAACGCTAGTGATCATACGTACCATGGTACCATGAAAGCACAAAACTTGTAAAAAATTAATTCAAAATTAAAAACAAAAAATTTCAGGCTGAAATTTTAATGTTCTCTTGAATATTTTTGTTTTAATCATCTGTTTCTTGCAAGATATAAATAAAATTTGAAAGCCCCAAGTGAGCCTCTTCTCTTTTTCCTATTCAGACGCCTTGTGCAACCTGATCTAACCTACCTTTAAGTCGCACCCAAATTATTTTAAAATTCTGCCTTAAAGTTTCAAAAAAAGATGGAGAATTTGTGACAAAGAAATTAAACGGTTTTTATGAAAAATTTAAAAAAAAAAAATTTTTAACTGTTCAAAAATTGCTAAAAAAAAAACAGAAATCTTACAAGCATAAAAAAAATTTACTATAACAAATCAATGCTAATAAAAAAATTCGCTAAAGGCAACTTAGGTAAAAATTTACTTCCATAATTTTAGATGGCATAATTTTCACAGTTAGGTTAGGTTAACAGGTCGCCCGAAAGAAATAAAACAGAGCTGGGCTCACTTGGGTCCTCTGACGTGGTCCCTTTGTGATACCTGTATAGAGATAGAGATAGTGATAGCATAGTGAAGGGGAGGAAAGAAAATAGAGAAAGAAAGAAGTGAGTCCGTCACACAAACCAACCACTGCTTCTAATGAAGCCATAATAAGATGACAATGAAAACAATACCGTGTTTATAGAATCGAAATAGTTTCGAAAGAAAAAAACTTTTAAACCTTTTAAAGTTGTTGTCTTCTAAAATAACTTAACAAGACATAAGCTCTTTTTGCTTATTATCACAGATACTCGTATGTTCACTTAAAACTAATTTGTCGTTTGTTTCGTGAATTTTAGCAACAAGACCATGTTTTGATCTTTTTCTCGTTCCTGTTTTAGTTAAATATTTTTGCAAGAAATTGTTTTCAGGCAGCTGGTATTTATTTTCGTTTCAGGGATTTTTGCAAAACAAGCAAAAAAAGCCACAAGACACATTTTTAATTTTAACTCTTGCAATTTTTCCATTTACTTTGTATTTTTGTTTTCGTTATTGCTGTTGCTTCAACATCCCATTGAGTGTGTGTGTCAATTGATCTTGTCTATTTTAAGGCATTTTCTATTTCAGCTGCATGTTTTGTGTTTTTTTTAATTTTTTTTTTTCAGTGTACCCCGTTTGTTTTAATTTTGGTGTTTATAAACATTTTATATGATAAGAGTGCAGTAAGCCGATATGGTAACGTCGTAATTGGATCTATTTCGGCTGCAATGACCAATATTAAAAATTGTACATTTTAAAAATCCATTTACTTAAAAGTTTTAAAAATGTAGGCTTTTTTTAAGAGCTGACTTTTGTCCACAAGAATTATATAAATTTACAGTCGTTTTTAAAAAGATAACGACTTTCCAAAAAAAAAAAAAAAAACACCACTCCTTGTGGTGGGGGCAAGTAAAAAAATAGTGAGTGAAGAAAACCAGTCTGTTAGTACCTACTCCAATTCCCGTTTCACACGCTGCCAACAACTCAGTGAAGCCTTGCAGGTGGCGTTCCCCATTGTAATAAAGAGAAGCAAAAAAAATTTAAGTACGTTGACATTGTGAATGTCTAATGCCCAGTATTTGACTTCGCACTTAAGTGTCATTTGAACTTTAAGTTCCATTTAGATACAAAATTGAATTTCTAACTATAAACTTAAATCATATTTAAGTGGCCAATCTTGGGCACTTAAAGTCCACTTAAGTTGCACATATTAAACTTATGATTTTGACATTTTTTTTTGTGTATTTCGTACAAAAAAGGTTATTGTGTTTAATTTAATAAATATAATAAAAAACAATAAGTAATAATAATGCTTTCAATTATGCTGCTGTACTTTTTTACAGCAGACAATAAAAAGTGAACTTCAGCTGAAACTCAGTTTTCAGTTCTTTTCATTTGGTTTAATGTTGTTTTATTCATTTTCTTATTATAATTTTTTATTTTTTTTTGCTTTGACACAGCTGTTTTTTGGATAATGATCATTAATTTTTAATAATTCATGATGCTGCCACACTTTTGTCGCAAATAAATAAGAACAATCCTTTTAGACTGAAAAACTGAAACTGTATTTACATGAACTTAAGTTCAAAACGACAATCAACTAATTTGCGACTTAAATACGAAGTCAAAAACTAGGGGTAAGTCCTCCCAAATGTAATATTGGAGTGTAAGCTCCTCTTTTATATTTTTAACATTTTTTTTTTATTTAACGCACAGAAAATCTTACACAACATTTTATTAAATCATGTTAAAGGCACGATTAAGAAGGGATTGGAATTTTATGCTGTTCGACACGATTAAATTTGAAAAGCAAAATAAAAAAACATGTAAAAACACAAATATTTCAAAAAGCCATTAAATCAACATCAATTTTCGTGAGGTACGTATGTTCGATTTTCGCATTTTTTTATGTTGGTACACATGTCTGTGACAATATCAGCCATTTTAGATTGTCAGTTTGTTTTTGATAGATAAAAAGGTTAGTCCTGTTTTGGTGTGCTCTTCGATTTTTTACTATTTCAAAAAATGTATCAAAGAAACTGTATTAAGTTTTGCGTAAAAAATGAAATTAAATCTGCAATGACATTTGAAATGTTGACTGTGGCGTTTGGCGAGTCTACTATGAGCAGAACACAAGTTCAATTGTGGTATAAACGGTTTAAGGAAGGCCGAGAAGATGTCAATGACGATGCTCGTCCTGGTCGCCCGAGCACGTCAACAACCGATGAAAACATTGAAGCAGTGAAGAAAATGATTTTGGATAATCGTCGAATCACTATTAGAGAAGTTGCTGATAATGTTGGCATATCGTTCGGCTCATGCCAACCAATTTTTACGGATGTTTTAGACATGAAACGTGCGGCAGTGAAGATTGTTTCAGAATTGCTGAATTTTGACCAAAAAAATCGTCGCTTGTTCGTAATTTTTTGGCCAAAAACAACACCGTAATCATGCGCCAGCCAGATTTGGCCCCCTGAGACTTTTTCCTGTTCCCAAAACTGAAGACACCGATAAAAGGAAAGCATTTTGCTACGATTGAGGAGATAAAAGAAAAATCGAAACAGGAGCTGTTGGCGATACCAAGAAGCGCGTTTCAGAAGTGTTTCGAGGATTGGAAAAAACGCTGCCATAAGGGGGAATACTTTGAAGGGGACAAGATAGTTATCGATGAAAAAATAAATTCTTTTTTAAAAAATTTAAAAAATAATGATTTTTTTTTATCATACCTCGTATTTGAGTAAACTACTGCTGTGTAGTTAAATAGGGGTTTTTTTGGGGGGTATTTGTATTGCAATACGCCTTTGCATTGTTAAATGTTTTAATCAAGTGTTAATTTTTCCATTCAATCATATCGAACAGCATAAAAAAATAATCAGTTTATAAACGTTCTGGCAATATGACTTAATTAAAAATTGTGAGAATAGATTGATTTTACATAAACATTTTTAATCATGCACAATCAAGTAAAAATTAAATTTTTGCAGTTCTCTGTCTTCTATTTTAAAGACATGAAACGTAAGTAAAATATTTTTGTGGAACATTTAAATCTTCAATAAATAGGACTTTTTGCCATCGAAAAAAAAAATTGCATAAAAGACCCAATTGCTTAAAGAGTTAGAAGGTTAAAATATTTAAAATAAATATTTTTCGTAAAATTCTTTTAATTCAGAACAGTATGAGTAATATTTTTGTGGAACATTTTAACCTTTCAACTCTTCAATTTATGGCACTTTTTTGGCTGCTATTAAAAAAAAGAGACAAAAAAGACACACAAGTTGTAGAAAATTAAAATGTATCTAATAATTTTATTTGAAATTCAAAAGTTTAACAAAATATTAATCTTTATTTCGAATTAATTCCAGAATTGTGTTGGGTTATTTTAAATTTATTGTGATATTCTCAGGAGTTATTAATTTAGTACAATAAGTACCTCAGTAGATTACTCCAAAAATTTCTTGACAAACATTAGAACCTTAACATTGTAAAAACCATTGACTGAATAAGAATTCTAAAAAATTCAAATATTCAATCAGAAAACTTAGTAAGTATTGAACTGAATAAAGAAACTTCCCAACCAACATTTTAATATTGAAAATAATATATTCTATTTTTATTTTTCTCTTCTCTTTTACATTCGAATTCAATTTGAGTATTACTGAAATGTAAAATGCAAAATTAGCTCCCCGCTACAGTAATATGAGTTTCATTTTCTGACGGGAAAAATTAAACTCTTCAAAAAAGTTTTATTTTCTAACAAAAAAATAAAACTATCGTTTTAAAAGTTTCTTCTGAGCTTTTACTTTTGCCCTCTGACTCTTTAATTAATGGTAATTTTTTTTTTCACTCCTGAAAAAAGAAGATGTAGGATTAAAATGTTTGGAAGAAATATTAAAACACTGAACCTTTAAATGACTTTAAAAGCGAAATACATATTTTTTTAACATTCCAATTTATGTTAGTTTACTAAATGCATTCTCATGGAAAATTTAAGAAATTGTTTACTTAGCACAATAAGTAGATACTAAGAGGAAAATAATATCCAAAAAGCTATTTCATCAAACGTTTGTTTAGATTTTTATTTTTATATTTATTTATTATTTGAATTTTTTTAAACTTTTTGTTGGCTTATTGACTAAAATTCTCATTTGGTCGATTGGTATAACAAAATAAGTATTCAAATGTTTTGCCAAGAATTTAAGAAGGCTTGGAAGTAATCAACTAATGATTCAGATTAGCTTCCTCTTAGTACTTATCAAGGTAGTGAAAACATTCATGCCATTCCGATCTCGGAAGAGAACAAAGGAATTACTTAGCTTAACCCGGTCAGGAATTCGCATTGTCATGGGATTCCCGACTGGACATTGCAGTGAATTTAAGCACTTGGCGAATATGAGGACCAGTCATAAGGACATCTGCAGATTATGTAACGAAGATGAAGAGACAGCAGAACATATATTGTATCACTGAACTCAGAATAAGCTGCTTTGATAGTGGGGCATTGGTCGCAGAAGATCTAGGCAAGATTAATGCTACAACAATTACGAGATTCGTAAAGAGTGTCGGATTGTAGCTAAGAACGGGGCTGCACAATAGATCTTAAAGGTCGCGCTGCGATTGTAGTCCATGATAATAATAATCACTACATAGTATAAAACAAAGTCGCTTTCTTTGTCCCTATATCCCTATGTATGCTTAAATCTTTAAAACTACGCAACGGATTTTGATGCGTTTTTTTAATAGATAAAGTGATTGAAGAGGAAGGTTTATATGTATAATCTTGGAATGTTTAACGTCATAAATCCGTCCGGCAGGTAGCACTACATGTTTTTACCCGGTCTCGCACGGTTCTTTACTCTATGAGTACGATTTCTTAGTGTAAGAAGATCGAATATATAAAAATATTAAGGCAAGACAACGTGTGCCGGGTCAACTAGTAATAATTATAAAAAAAAAAATAAAAATAATTTTATTTTTGTCAAATGCGAGCACATACTCGTACTTCATTTTGATTTAAATTTGCTATTTCGAAATTATTTGAATTTGTTTTGTTTTTATATTTTGATTTTGTTTATTTTTGTTTGTGCTTTAGAGATTTCAAAATTTTCTTCTAAAGTGTTTTTAACTTGTTGTTGTAAGTTTTGTCTGCATTTTATTTAAGAAAAAAATCAAAAACATTTTTGACTATTTTACACAAGTGGTTGAACATTTTGCCGGGTTTTCACTTGGTTTCATTATTTTGTCTAAATTTATTTCAACAAGATTTAAAAAAAAAAAAAAAAATTAAGAGAAAAAGAAAAGAATATTTAAAATTTGTGTTACAAAATACACGACACACAAATTAATTAAAATCCATCATGTTGAGATGTAAAATAAAATTTTGGTTTTTCTTTTGCTTTAATATTTAAAAATTTTTTTTAATGTGTATTACGTTTGGAAATTTCGCTATAAATAATTTTTTTTTATTTGGAAGCATCAGTGGCCATATTAACAGCACATGTTTATTAAAAAGCATAAACTTTTGGGGAAATTTAAAAAATTTCTTAAAAGGTTTTTGTTTTTTTAATATAATAATAGTCAATGAGCTAAAAAGTAAATATTAATAAGACGAGAATTGTAAGGGGCTTCTTTATAACGACAAAAAAAAAAAAAAATCCAAATTCGTTAACGGCATGGTAGCAACACAAATGGCCGTAGATGCTGCTGCTATTATATCACCGGCAAAAGCACTGATAAAAAATCTGGCCACTGGATATGTTGAACCCAATACTGTCCCCACTAAGCCGTTTACCAACGAAGAGCATGCATTAGCCGGTCCAGCTAAATAACCTGTCACTTATAAACTTAACATGGCGATAAAGGCTCCAGTTAAAAATCCCACAGCACGCAAACAGCGATACATATACGAGTACAATTACATGTTAAATGGCGAAAAATAAAGTATACGAGTTCTTTAAAAACAAAAAAAAAATTATTTTATTTTATTTAGTGGCGTGTTATTTTTAAATTAAAGTAGACTTGAAATCGATATTGTGACACATTTGTCATAATTTTTACTTGAAGTCGTTATTAGTCTCTTTGAATACCAGCCTTAGCCTTTGATAACTTTTATTTATAATACTTACGTACAACTATTTACAGCGCTTTCAATTTCCTTATATACGAGTAACTTCTTCCTTATTGTTTTTTTATTTTTTAATAAATTCTTGTATAATAATAAAAATTTCAAGTTAGATTGTCATAAATGCTCTGATTCCCACCGTTGCATTCAAATTAGCACTTCTTATAATAAAAATAAAATTTAATTAAATTCATTCTTCAATTGATTAAAGTGTTTTCCTTATTAAAAAAGAAAAATCGTATCTTTTGTAATTTTGTATGGTGTTCAAAGCAAATGGCAAACAAATTGTTACTGCACTTTTTTAAGAAAAATAAAAGCAAAAAAAAAATTATAATAATAATAGAAATAACAATAACTGCTTAGCAAATACAAAAAGAATTTCGTCTGTTAAAGCTTGGAATTTTTTTTATGAAAAATCACTTTTGCTCTGCAATAACAAAATTGGCTAAATTACAGTCGTTAGTTAGCTGAAGACACTAAAAATGGGCCTGAGTCTTAAACTAATTTGCAAATATGAATTTTCATAAAAATATAAGCAAATTTACATGACAAATTATAATTAAATGAATTTTTAGGCATACGGAAAATAACTTGATTTTGTATTTTATTTGTTCTTGTTTTTAGCTGCAGTCATATGCGTAACTGCAAGATTCAACATTTCAATCTATTTTTGTTTTGAAATTTCAAAACAGAAAAAAAATTTGAAACAAAAACTAAAAATTAGTGCAGTCTCCGCAGAGAGAACACAGTATTATAAATAAAGTAACCCAGCGATAAATTAAAAAAAAAATGTTTTTAAATATATTTTTTTCAGTTAATCACTAAAGGTACTAATAGACGAGATGTTTTTTCAATATGCATTTTAATTTTAAAATACACATGTTTTTTTTCATGTTTGTCAAAATTTGTTATTTTTTTGTAACAGACGACTTATACAAATACGTCTGTCATAGACTCTGTTTTTTTATAACAGCTGAGCAACTCAAAAATATTAAAAATTTGTGAAATTGATTTGCTTATTATTTTTTTAAGAATTTATGTTTTAATAAAATAAAATAAGCTGGAATTAAAAATATAAGCAAATTCCATTGTGTAGTTTATTTCTATGCTTCCTTTTTTATATAAATATCCAAGTAGTTCGTTTAAAAAATGGCTTGTAGCCCCCGAAAATATTTTTCATTGCGTTATTGTAGCGGTGCTCTTTAAGCTACAAAATGATAAACTTGTACAAAAAAAAATTATATTCTTTGCTTAAATATTATTAAAAAAGCAAAACTGCTTAAAAAAATTAGATATAATATATTTTTCTTGTAAAGTTTTTTATTCAGCCGGCTAATAATGCAGCAAATTATTTCCACAAAGCGTAGACATAAAAAAGAAAGAACGTTCTATTTGTTTTTTTTTTACAAAAACAATACAACATGTTTTTGTTTCACATTCTAAAAATTGAAAAATACAGTGTAAAAAACATGTCGTCTAGTAGTACCTTAAGCATGGTTGAAAGGTATCGCACTGTTGTAATATCTGTGTTAATAAGAAACAATCTGCTAATTTGACTTAAAGAAATATGTTCCAAGTTTTGTTTAATAGAGAATGCAACAGAAATGTTTGCTGGGATTAATATTTTTCTTTTAATTAAAGATTTTCTGGTTTGCTTTTCTTGTTCATATAAAAATATTCAGAAGCTAGTGTATGAATAAAAAAAAATAAAATGAAAAATCTAAAAAAAAACAAACTAAATTAAATAAAAATTCCTTTGCAGAGAGAGAGAAAGAGAGAGGACAATTGAAATGAAGATGTGTTGTGATTTCTTCGTGTACTCTTCTACGCAGAGGGAAACAACGAAAACCAAAACAATTTGCGTTATTTTCGAAAAACTAAGAACACTTATTTTCAAAATGAAACAAATTTAGTTTTCATTTGACTACGCGTCGTGTAACAAGTACAAATTTTATAATATTCTCAGGCGCACACTCACTACTCTCACTTTACAGTGAATAATATAGTGAGCAAAACGTTCGTATGCTTTGAAATTAAAAATAATTATTTTGTGGAAAAAATTTTTTTTCAAAAGTAAATTTCATTTTTGATTCTTCCATAAATAAAAATTTAATAAGGTGTATGTGTGTATTGATCACACTGGCCTGGCTGACATTGTGACATTCTAATTTCAACAAAGTGCTGTGAACACTACAAAATTTAGTGCATTTAACCTAAAAAAACAAAAGTGCCGGTTTGAAATTAAAACAAAAAAAGAAAACAAAATTTCATTCATGTTTATCTACGGCCAGCTAAATTTTTGTATAATACGAGTAGCTTGACAATATAATTTTTTTTTTATTTTCTTTAAAAATAAAATTTAAAAAAGAAAATTGCTTCAAAAATATGTATGTAAATGTGGCTTAGTGCAGCGAACATATTCAACAAAGCGCAAATTTTTTCTTTATCGATCAATCACTTTGTGTTCTGTTATTACAGCTAAAGTGTGGTGCAATAAAATTTGTAATTAAAAAAAAATAAGCCAAATTAAATTGAATGTTATGACCCAGCAAACGTTTTGTTTTCAACATTCCGACATTCATTGAGTTATATGTTGAACTTTCTTATTTCTAAAACGAAGAAAATAATAGGGGGTACTCATGATAGTGCTTGCTTCGATTTAGTAAATACAACAACCAAATAAAGAAATTTTCACTTTGCTTCATTAGCACTAAAAGTACCTTGAGCCAACATCGCTGTGCGTATTTGCTTAAATGTCAATTAACCGAAAACAACAAACACATGAGAAATTGACAGATAAAGTTAAAGTTGCCAGATCTTTGTCAGGAATTCTGTTTGCAAGCAAAAATTTGGAAAATTTATAAAGAACGCTCGCGACCTAGTTCAATATGCTCAGCATATTTACAAAATGCAAATTTCCGCACATACTGACGTGTTTACTTGTTTGCATAACATTTTTTATGCACAAAGTTGAAAGTATTTCTCACCAGAAAAATCTCAAATTATTTACATACAAAACAAATATGGAGGGACAGAAGAGTGATTGAATTCAGTCCAATTCAGTGACGTAACAGAAAATACTTTTTAATAGTTCAACCTTTATTGAGGAATAGAGAGGCTAAAGTGGAATTTTAAATGTAGGATTTTAAGTAATCATAAAAAAGTTCTGAATGTCAGCTTTTGCAGTTTTTCGGGTCAGAATATTTAGAATTCAAAAGCAAATCACTAGGACAAAGGATTTGCTTAGATTGCTATAGACTTCAAACGGACTATAAGCTTTGAATTATAAGAATGTAAAAAACATTCTACAAGCAATCATATCAACAACTAATGGAATCTCAAAATTTTATTTTCAACGCACTAATTAATTAAACATTTTTGCTTAAAAAAAAAAATAGTTAAATAATCAAAACCGCTTATGACGACTTAAGAAAAAATTGATTTGTTGTAGCAAAAAAAATTTTTCGATATTGCTTATTTGTATTTATTTATATTTTTTTACATTTACAAAAAAAAAAAAAGATATATAATACAAAATTACTGTATTTAGCTATATATTTTATGTCCGTAGTATTTAGCAAGAGAAGACACAATCCAATTTCTTTGGGGTTGTTCACCTCTACCTCTATCTCTACTAACTATTCGCCCATCTCTAACTGTTCTCCCATCTCTAAATTTTCTCCCATCTCTAACTGTTCTCCCATCTCTAAATTTTCTCCCATCAAACTACATACATTAAAATAGGCAAAAAGAATATTTCTGTTTTTTCATTCAAAAATCGCTCAATTTTTTTTTTTTTTAATTTCGCTTTTATTGGCTTTCAGAGTAATATTTTGTTAAGACCCTGATAAATTCTTTCCCATTTTCTGAACATTAAGGTTAAAATTATAACACAGTAAGATGCTAAAACAAATATCAATAATAATATTACGTGGATTGACTTTAGCAAGGGCGTGAGCGGGCTCACAGGCCTCTGGAACGGAATGAGTCGCGTGCACTCATAACAAATTCAATTGATCTATCACCAAATTTTCTTGTTAATCTTCTAAAGCCCCATAACACTAAAAATTGCATATGGATGCGTTGTAATGATGTAAAGAACTTCATCAGATGCGATTGAAGTAGAATTAAGTTTTGGCAAAAACTATGCGGTATCGATTATGAGACAGGACAAATGGCGGAAAAACTGAATTCAGACTTAGGCATAATATTTTAATTTATGTTTCATACCAAAGCAATTTCATATAATCTACTTTTTTATTCCCACCTGTAGTATTAGGCACGACCTTTAATTTAAAAAAAAAAAAAAACATTCGCTGGGTCATCATCATTTAAATTAAATAAAAGCTTAAACGCAATTTTAAATTGATTTATGTAGCAATTTGTGTCTGGCTAAACAAGTGTTTACTATGACAAATAAATTTAAGTATAAGAAATATTTTTCAATTTGAAAAAGAAATATGTATGTCTCGTACATACTCGCACAAACAAGAATTTTAATTATTTAATAAAACAAAGAATGTTCATCGATTGCATTTACTCGTCTATCTTACAGCAGTCTTAGCTGAAAAAAAAATAGTTTAAAAAATTCATTAAAATTTAAAATTTAAAGAAAAGAAAATTTTCTATGGTGTCTGTGTTGTATAATAAAAATTTAATAAAAATGCCCTGCATTGCAAAATAATGTGAATGGTAACAATAAACAGCTTGAAAAAATTGTTTAAAAAAAAAAACACAAAATCTTTCTCACTCCCACCTTTTGTTTCTTTCTAAACAAAATTAAACATGTTTACTCGTACATTACAAATTCAACAAAAATTAATAGCAACAATACTCGTATGATAATTTTATACAGTTTTACTCGTAGTTTTAATCGTACTCGTGCCTAGTCGTACTAGCAAATACTCGTATAATAAAAGTTGCTTTATTTTTTTGTTTATGTTGACGATGATGTTAATGATAATTAATTGCAGTGATAATGATAACGATTAATAAATAACCATAAAATTTTGTTGTGGGACTTGAAAAAAATGTGCCAAAATAAATAACAAACACAAAAAGTAAATAATTTTTTATATTAAAAGCTTGTGCGTGTGTGTGTGTTTATGCGAGTAATTTGCAATAAAAACAAGTAGCAAATACAATAAAAAAAAAAGCAAAACTTCTACACGTCTTATGGTGAATTAAAAAAGCGATAATTATAATTAAACAAACGCTTTTAAAGAAATGTGAAATTCATATACATACTAAAAACAAGTAAATAAAGCAGTCAAAAGAAAATCGAATTAAATATTTAAGATGTCGTATCGCAGCAGTTATGTAAGTACAATAAGTCTGTTGAATAACAAAAAATTGTTACGAAGTGTTTCAACATTTTCGGATAATTTCGTAGTTTTTATTTTATGATGCAAAACGGAAACTGCCAAAATCCTTGAGAACAAGAATACTGGGGTGTATGGAAATTTCAAAAAAATTTTCAAAATAGTACAAAGTATAATAATTTCTGAGTATTTGGGCGATAGATTACAAATCTAGACGGTCTCCCGTTTAAAATGTAATCTGCCCCTTGAAGTACCTTTAGGTTCGTTTTCATAAAAAAATCAAAAAGTACCATTCAATTTCAAAAAAAGTAGCATTTTATCCGCTTAATGATTTTTGACTTTGCTCATGATCGTTTAATTCAAATCTCACACTTCTAGGTTTGTAAATAATAAAATATAAAAAAAGTACCAAAATAATCAAATAAAAGTACAATTTATCACTTTAATGATTTTTCACTTTATTCAGGGCCGTTTGAGCCCAAACTTGTTCTTCTACATTCGTTTACATTGCAAGATCGAAAAGTACCATAAAATTTAATAAAAAAAAATACTATTTTGTCCCTTAATTAATGATTTCTTATTTCGTTCAGTACCGTTTAATTCTACTGTCACAACTCGAGGCTTGCACATAACATAAAAAGTAGCACTAAAATTAATTAAATATAAAGTCCCTTTTGGTATTTTTTTCTCAATTGAAATTTATTTTTTAAATAGTTTTATTGGGTTTTACATAAAATTACATACATATTTAGAAATAGTAGTAAGAAGAAGTAAATATTTTACCCCTTATTTGCTCGAGTTTTAAAAAGTTCCAATATACATTTTAGACCTTTTTAAAAAGAGAAGAATACAATTTAGTTTTTGTTGCTGTTGTTACTTTGAAAGATAAATGGGGTTAAATAAACGTACCAGTATTATTTTTTACCCTTTTTATCCCTCAATTGTACAAATATCCAAATACCCATCCGCTTATTTTTTTAGTAGAATATTTTGTAGCTTGAACTTTGGCTCTATCTTCCGGAGATATAAAAATTTCGATTTCACTCGTTTTTATCCTTTTTACCCCCTTAATATTAGAATTTTCAAAAATCCATTCTTATTCGTCCTACACATTGGGACAGGAATCTGCTCACTAAATTTCAAGCCCCTAGCTCTATATAAAATATGAACCATTTTTTAGCCAATTTTAAAAAGTTTTTTAGATTTTATACCATCTTTAACGTAAAGATGGTGGGCGTATCCTTGTACCGAATTGGAACAAATTTTGTAGACACATTTAGTTTTCTAGAAGTGTTTTATGTACGGAATTGGCTTAAGAAAATATCCTTTTTCTTACATTTTTTAAAAAAAGGACATTTTTGAGCTTGTCATGCCCTTGCTCTGATTTGAATCAAATTTGTACGATTGTACAAAATTTCATAAGGTTTGAACTTTTTTTCTTACTTCTATGGCATTTTTAAATTTTAACATATATTTTAACATATATGTGTGCCAAATTTCAACTCTTAACAACAACTGTTTATATTTATGGCCATTCGTTATATGAAATCACAACACTGTGCGACGACAGGATGTGTTTGTGTCAACGTTTTGGTCGTGTGTACGCTTTGCTGGAGCGATGTCGGACAGATTTTAACATTTTGCTGATGGTTTAAGCTAGTATTTATAGTGTATGGCGAAATTAGCCAGTTAAGGGAAATTGTCAGAGAGTAGACATCAAAATACTACGCATTAAAAATATAATTTATTGAAAATAAAGTCATTTAACATTTATCTTATTTTTACTTAGAATTTCAAACACTTCTAAAAAATTTTGCCCTAATCACAAACACCTTTTCCATATTTTTGGTTTTATTAAATAAAAATGTTTTTTGAATAAATTCCACCCTAGTCAAAAGACTTTTAATTTTTTATTTTCAGTTATAAATATACTTAATCTCTTAAAATAGAATATTTTTTTTTTTGAAAAGTATTTATTGCTCTCTTGTAAAATTTTATTCTCCAACAAACAAATTCCCATTCATTTTTAGCCATTCAATTTATTAAAAAGTTGCCGTTCGGTTTTTAGTTTATTTATCTTTGCTTTTATTTCTGTCATACTCGTATAATTAACTTCTAAAATATGTTTCAAGCAACTCTCATTTAATAGACTTTAATTTTATTTATAGGATTTTACTTAATTTAATATAAAAAAATGTGAAAATCAAACGATAATTTCCCGTACAAAATGGCAATTTTTAATGTAAATAAAAAAGACATTAACAGCAACAACCAGCAGCATATTTCATCCTATTAAGTCTGTGCATTTTGTACTCTATTAAATCTGTTAAAAATAGCTTTTAGATTTATTTTTATTTTCTTTTCGCTCTTCTATGTTCTTAAAAATAATTAATAGCAAACAGGCAGATGATGCCTCTTCTCTTTACTGCAATAGCGTTTTCAATAAAAAATTTTTATTTTATTTCTAAAATTAGAATAAAAAATTACTTTTTTTTTTGGCATGTGTCAAAGACTGCTGTTTTTCCAGTCATAAATAATGAAATTTAATCAATGATGATCAATTTCACAAAAACATTAAACACTGTAAATATAAATGTCAGTACGCACATTTAAATATTAAGTAGTTTTTAGTCCCATGAAACTTATAAACGAAGTAACTGTCAAGGCTTACTTCTTTAACATTTATGATCAACAGGCCAAGGAATTTCAATGCACTTAAAAAATTAAAATATGCGCATTAAACATGCCCTTAAAAATACAAAATATGCATTATTACCCTTATGGAATTTAAAAAATATTTATTGTTTTTTTTTTTATCATATATTTTTAAGACAAATTTTCTGAAAAGTTGAAATTCAGGTACGTAAATAATCAGAAAATTACTTTTTCAAAATTACTTTTATAAATTTCTTTTAGATTGAGTATGCAAATGTCTTGCCACACGTTACAAAACTATGTTGCCTGATAATGGATACTTTCATTTTACAAATGGTAAAATCGTCTAGAAAATTTATCTTGAAATTAATAACGAAACCAGTGCTCTTTATACAAATTTTCTAGCCACAAAATTAATAAAAGGCAAATTTTGAATCGAAAATTGCTAAAAAATATTCATTATTGTGAAGTAGTGAACTAGAATGACAAAATATATTCATACATACAAAGAAAAAATTTTGCTTATTTTATTTGTGAAATACTTTACAGGTTATCAGTTGGTGAATACTTTTGAATATTAAAAATATAAAAATAAATAAAAATTATGCACAAAAAATATATAAGGAAATATGCAAAAATATGCAACAACAAATTGATTTTCGAATTCAGAAAAGTACTTGATCAGAATCTATTTTAGGCTACTGAGTAATAATATGCATTTCCATAAAAGTCCTTGTCCTAATGATCAATATTAGAATTAATATAAGGAACGGCGAGAAGTCAACTAGTTACTCTAGCCAGAATAGACCTAATGTGACAATCACTAGTCTCCCTAAACATAAATAGTTTTCATTAAGCATTCAAAGACTTTCTTGAGTGATTTGTCCGCCATATCAGGCGGTAGTAGATAAAAATATCCTAAGTGACAAAAACAGGCCCGAATCCGGCCATTACAAAGCGGGCATTTCACGTGAGTGGACAGCGAGAAAAAGTCATATATTTTGTTTATATTTGGGTTAAATATACCTCTGGTGGGTATGAAAGCAAATACGTAATATTTTTTATGTTTATTTTTCAAGTTATGCTAATTTAAATTCCAATTTTTTGGAGTAGATTTTATAATAGGAAAATTTTTTTTAAATATCACGGTTCGCAATTCGCATAGATCTTTCTTTTCCCTTTTGAAAAAAAAAATTCATTTTGAAAAACAAAAACAATTTTAGCTCCAAAATTTGAAGTAAAAATTTCACATGAGTTTTCCAAAAACTTCGACAATTTTTTTGCTCCAAAAAATAGGTTAAAGCATATTTTAAATATACTAGAAGTTACTTGATAGGACAGTTGCCAGTTAGGTAGATAAGTAAATTAGTGTACATGCATATCGCACTGAGTGTGACGTTACTTACTAGCTAATGGCAGCTGGTAAGCAATATATGGACTACCTTTATCATTTTGTGTCAGAGTGTTCAAGATCCAGTAACAATTTTGTTTAGACATTAAAAATAATTACATTTGAACCGAAATATTAGTAGTAAGAAGTAAAAATGTTATTAGACAATGATAACTGCACGTCTTGGTAGCAATACATGTTCTGCTGTCTCTTCGTCTTTGTTACATAAACTTTAGACGTTAGAATGACTGTAATGTAATGTTCAGTCATGAATCCCGTGATAATGCGAATTGCTGACCTTCCTAAAGCCCAATGGTATTTATGGTCACTATACTCTGACAAATCATTATAATTAGATGTAGGAAAAATAATATCTATCATAATTGAAGCAACTTATACACTGAGAGAATTTTGTTCATTTATCAAATAAAAAATTCTTTATTTTTCAGAAATTTAAATGCTATATTAAGCTAATGAATTTATTTTATCAATTCAATTTAATGAACTATTTCAATAATGCACTTGAAATATTCATTCATTCTCTCCACGAAATAGTTTCATTATTTATTGAACAATTATTTTATTAAATGTTTCGCAGAATTAATGAAATATATTGTTAAAATCGTTTCATTATATTTAATCTGCATTTTTCTTTTAGTGTAGTATGGCATGGCTGATACGCTGTGAATTTGTGTTTGGCAAAACTAAATTAACTGACCTATAAGTAAACCAATTGCTTTAAAAAAATTACCTGTTATAGTACAACTACACTAAATTTTTATTTATGTTTTCTACTTAATTGTTTATTTTTCTTTAAAAAAATTTTATTTTTTATTTAAGTTGATTTTTTATGAAACAACAACCATCTAAAAAGAAGAGAGGAAAATTGTATAAAATTTGTTGCCATTTCAAGGTTTTGAATAAAAATAAATTTCAAACATGTGTTCGCCTAATGAAAAATAAAAAAGCACAAATTAAATTTTTAATTAAACAACATAAGTAAACAAGTATTTTCCTGGTTCAAAATGTTTTATTTAATGAATTCAGGAGTTGAATTTAATGCGCGTATAAATAAACAATTTATTAAAATTCATTTGAAGCTTAAATTTTAATTAACCCAAACAAGCTCTATGAGTCTTACAGGCTTGCATTTTTGGGAGAAACAAAAAAAAATTATCTTTGCAATGTAATAAACCATAGCCTGCAATATTCAAAATTTTTGTTTTTAGAAAAAATCCTTCTAAGAACTTAAATATTAAAAACAATTTCATAAATTTCTGCAGGCAATCAATTTTAAAAAGAATAAAAAACAGCTTAAAAATTTTTGATACAGACATTACGACTATCATTTCTGATAAAACTGCTATCCGTTTAGTATTTTAGATAAAATACAATATAAACCCACTCAGAAAAATTTTCAAAAATAGAGGTATTCGCAGTTTTTGATTTTATAGCTATTTATAGACCGATCTGGCTTAATTCAAATAGCAACTGAAAGAGAGAAACAACTGACAGATTGGTATGCTAAGCTCTTTTGTAGTTCTTTTAGGGACTTAAAAAAGTTGATTTCAATTACTACACGGACAGACAGACGGACAGATGGACAGATGGACAGACGGACATCGCTTAATTGACTCCGCTATTTATAAGCATTCAAGGCATATTTACTTACAAGGTAAAAGCAATTCTACAGCTGGACATTTTTTAATTTTTGTATTTTTTTTCTTTACCCAACAAACCGTATTACAATCAAACTACAATTCAGCATGAGAATATTAAAAATTCTTAAAAGGTAATTGTTATTATTTATTTATGTGTAATATAAATATATGCCTACAATAAATAAAATTTTTTTAAAATTTTGTTTAAGGCGATTGAAAATATATTTTTTAAATTATTAATTTAATATTTGTCTCAAGTAATTTGGTTTGTTGGGTATGTTAATGTTTCTTTTCACTACTACAGGCACATAATTCTAAAACTACATGCATATGAATTCTGACATCTCTGAAGTAAATAATTTGTATTCTCTCAGTTACCTTGTAAATGAATATGCCGTGATATATGCGTTATAGGGTGCCCATGTCCGGAATCACACACTTATACATATATATACCCTTCATACTTAAGCCCTTATAACACTTCATTGTGTTCGCATTTTATTGATATAAAATTTAAAGCAAGAACCAAATTTAAACAAAACTCTTTCTTGCTTTTAGTTCTTTTAAGAGCTGCTTTCCTCCTTAAAAACAAAAAACAATCAAAGTAAAAAAAGTTAAAAAACTATGGCTTAAAATTCAAATTAATAATTATGATTTTTATAAAAAAATCAAGAAGAGAACATACGAGTACAATGATAAAAACTAAAGAAAATAAGGTCGTTTTAAACATGCTTTCCTTTTTGATAACTTGCTGTTTTTTTATAAAAATTATAAAAAAACATTTTCGCACTATCCGCCAATACGTTTATCTCTCCAACGCAAAAGAAATCAAGTCGATATATTGAAAATTTAGCAAAGTTATGACCAAAAAGGTAATTTTTGGTTATAACTTGCTTAGTTTTCAAGATTTCGACTTGATTTCTATTACCTGGAAAAAAATTTTTTTCGCTTTTTTTTTTAAAAAATTATAAAAAAAAAATTTCGCACTATCGGCAAAAAAAACTTTTTGAAAAAGATAAAAGACTATTTAAGGCTTAAAAAAGGCTAGGAAAAAAGCTAGAGGCTAAATCATAAATTTCAAGGCTAAGTCTAGCCTAAAAAAGGTTAAAATGGCAACGCTGGTCATATGGGTTATTCTTAAAAATTTATCAATGTAAGAAAAAGTGAGTGTCATATGGACTTTACAGTGAAAGATGTAATAATTTAAATAATTTTGCTTAAATTAGCATAAATTTAATTTTATAAACATAAAATTATTCAGCTAAGTAAAGAAATATTGTAAACACTGGTAATAAAAAGTCAATTTTAGTTACCTATTCGCTTTTCTCTTTACACATTTTTTAACGGCTGATCCCGACACTTCTTCGTCAACCTCAAAACGCCTACACTCCTCACAATCTTTTATTTCCTAAATATTAGTCTTGGGTAGTACATGAACGAGCTATTCTTATTGTACTATTCACTCATTTGAACTGAACGAACTAGTCCGTTTTTTAAATTCCCATAGTTAATTTGTTTGCAATTCATTTTAATTGAATGAACGAACTAAATTTGAATGATGATAAAGACGAATAAACGAAAGTTCCCAGTTTTTTTTTTTTTTTTAAACAAAAATTGTATTAAAGATAAAAAACTGAAAAAGAGAATTATGTATAATGCTATGTATAAAAGTGAAATAAGAACAAAAGATCAAATGAACGAATTATTCCTCTTAATTTTTTAATTAAGAAGAGCGCTCCTCGAAATAAACTATAGAACACAATTCTACCAAATATTGCTAAATTTATAATTAGTTAAATCAAACTTGAAAATTGTAATACTAAACTTATATAATAGAAGTGAAATTAATTTAATTCTTAAGTGAAAATGGAAAATACTTACCTTAAATCTAATACAATTGATCTACCTACATTTGTACATAATAGGAGTTTCACGCTTTGTAATATTTTTACAAATAATATATATTTACGGGAAATTTTAGCTACAAAGCGTGAGCAATTTTTTTTTTAATAATTGAAAACTAATAATGTGTAATCAACTGTGATGCTAACATACACATCTTTCAATTATATAAGCTTGTTTCATCTCAAACTAAAAATTGAAACCACTTAAGCGGGTTTCACATTATAATACAGAGTATTAACATTTTCATTAGATCAAGTGAGACCGAAATCAGATGCAAATCAAATAGACTATCAAAAATCTAAAGGAAAATACTTTCTGCTTTCATACCATCACACTTCAAATAAAATACAAAACGCGGCAAATAATTTCACAGCTGATTTCTAGTTTTTTCTTTGGTTGCTTGTACAAAAGCAACCCTGATAAAATGAGCAGTGTGATAGCTTAGAAAAAATTCTAAAAATGACAAAAGCCAAAAAAAAACTTAAGTATTTCACCACTCTTGCCTAACATTTTGTTTTCACTCTATTGGATTTTTACTTAATACACGAATTTTTGACATGTATTAATACTAAATACAATAGTCTGAAACCCGCTTTAGCGACAGCTGTTCTACACAATTGTAGGTCGTATTTATATTCGGTTTGCATATTAAATGCCTGCAGTGTTGCAAAAAATAGTAGGATAGAGCATTTTGTTGTTGTGTGTAAAAATATTTCTACACTTATTTTATTTTTACATTTGTACACTCGATACTAAAGCGTGAACTCCTTTAATGAAATATAACAGCAAGCATACACAGTTAAACAGTTTGCTACAATACAATGGAACAAATTTAAAACTACTTACTAGTGAAAGTCCTTAAATGGTATTCTATATTAACTACAATTCAAAAACTATTTACCTGCAAAATCTATAAACCTATTTTAACAATTACGATAAAATTTGTGAGAATTAAAATTAAACCTTAAAACTTACTTACCTATAACTATTATTTGCACTTATTTATAAATTAAAATTTACTTATACTCGTAATCTACATAAATTTCTTATGTGAATAATAGTGAAACTAAAGCTATATTTTTAAAATTAAAACAATCTAAACGAACTTAAACTCACCTTAAAACTTCTTGTTTAATTTGGCTAAAGCTTAAAGCTTAATAATAAAATAAAATATTTAAAATTACTATATAATTTTATTAAAATTTATTTTGCATAATTGATTAATTTACATGAAATATTCATTAACTTATAATAATAAAATAATTTCACTGATTCAAGTAATAAAAATAAATCATTAATTCAATGAAAATTTTCATTAATGAAATCATTACATTGGATTTATGTTAAAATTTTTCTTTTAATGGATCATCCAATATTGACTATAATAATATTGCACTAATCTTGAATTACTTAATCAATATTATTTTACAATTAATCTGTTAAAAAGAATTTTGGTTTTTGTTTCTTTTTTCAGCTAAAGAAAAATTCTCTAATCGCAAGGTCAACTCAAAAGTATTACAAAATTATTATAAACATATCTGCTGTTCGATTTGCATAAATTTTTGATTTTTCTTTATGTAGGAGTATGTATTTCGATTAATTCATTTCATTCGAAATTTAAAAGTAAACAATCTTGTAAATTTTTTTCTTTTTTTCTTTATAAAACAAACTCTTTCTAGTATTTACAAATACAAATTCTGTTTTGTAATTGCTAGTCACTTACGGCATATTGGCTGTTTACACCAACTATTTGAAGCTGCTACACAAATTATAGAAAAAACTAGTGGCTATAACAGCCTGTTTTTTTTTTTTGAAATTCAGCAGGTTGAAATCAAAAACGGCTTTTAAATCGTTTACAACTGTTTTAGTGGTTGCTGCAGCTTCTAGTCTATGAGAAAGCATGATCGCCGGTAAGCACCATGTCTTATTCAAATTTATGGTAGGGTAGGTAGTTTACTAATTATTTTCAAATTATTTTGGCAAAATTTCATAGATTTCAAAAGATACTCACCCCACATTGAAAATAGAATTTTAGATACAGTCGCACAGTTAACGTTTTGATGATACAAAAGAAACATAAAACTTTTCGCGTGCCATCATTGTTTATATATTTACATGTTAAAAATGTATTTTTCATTATTTTCATGTGTTTTCCTTTCCTATTCATGCTATTTTGTGCGAGTATTTGATGAGCAATAATTCCGCAAAATAATTTTGAAATGAAAAAGTAGTTTACAAATGTGGAATTTTTTTATTTCATGCTTTTTGACCTTCGGTTTCTAAATATTTTTGTTAAATTATTTGAAATCGTTTTTCGTATTATTTGAAATATTTTTATTTTAATTCACTTAAATAGGATAAACCCAAACAAAAATGTTTTAGTTTTAACTAAAAAAAAAAAGATGAAATGATTTGAATTTTATAAATTTTACATCAATAAATATTTGGTAAGCTTGTAGGCTATCAATTAGAATCGCACTATTCTAATTTACCCCATCTGCTCTCCATGTAACAACTGAAAAATAAAAACATCTAGATATTAAGCTATCCGAGAAGATAACCTAACCCTATTCAAGTTAGGCCATCTACAAATTTTACTCTGAGAAATTTGTGTATCGAGGCCGGCAGAGCCGCAAGCTCGCAGACAAAGTGAAGAACTCTCTACTTACTCTTACGCAACTGCGACAGTCTCAGCTTATCACCATGCATGCCGGTTATCATAGCTACCTTACTATTCTTCATCAGCAGTCTTGAGACCCTGGCATCTAGTATTTACATTCTTTTGATAGTATTCAAGAATGCCACTTCTGACGATACTAAGCATGGCGGAATTATACATAGTAAAGCATTAAAGGCAGCTGTAAATTTTTTGCTCTCCATCGTTTACTTCTTGTGATTGTGTGTGATTGTATGATCGGATCTGCACTGAATTTCCTCCATTTCATTTGACACATACGATAAGATTGTTTTTGTAATTCAGTATTTGTTGCCAGCTATGCTTTACCATGTATTGTTTCGCTATGCCTCTATACAGAAAATAACTTCGGTTGTGAGAACTAAATTTGTTTCCAATCAAAAATTCAGTTGTGATAATCAATATTTTTAGTTGTGGTAATCAAATTCCATAATATAGACCAAAATTTAGTTTAGTTTATTATATCAAATAAAAAATTCGATAGTCACAACTGAATTTTTGATTGGAAACAAATTGAGTTATCACAACCGAAGTTGTTTTCTCAGTGTCCTTGTTAGATCCGGCTTTGGATAATTCGTTTGCCACTGTGTGTAGGAGTCTATACAAAGAATATGTCAGCCTGTAGAGCAGAAGATGTAAAAGTTAGTTTTCCAAGTAATGTTTTTGGCTGCAGGACCGAACTTTTTTGTCACAACTAAAAAACTTGATTATTTTATTAGATGTGCTGCGACAGGTTTTTTTTCTCGAAGTTAGAAGAGCCAGGCAATTGCAGCTACCAGTATAAAAATACCTTTCCTATTTCTGGTATGCCGAACGTCGCTGGCCTAGATGCCTCCATGTTAGAGCCAGCCTTGGCCAATTCATCCGCCTGCTCTTAGCCAACAAAGTCGATGTATGCAGGAATGCATAGAAAGATTATGTCAAGCTGATGTCCCAAATTGGACAACACAGTCCTGTATTTGTCAACTAAACGGAAAGAAAAAATATGGTTGAGGCAACCATATTCTGGTGGAAACATAGTATGGTTAGATTTATGATTGCATCTAACCATATACATATATCTTTTAATCAAATATCTTAAAAATACTTTTCAACTGCAGATGTTGCGGTTAAGCCCCCGGCCAGGGCTAAGCTTTTTTTAACTTTGTGTTATTTTCTTAAATTTATTATATAAATATTTTAAAAATGTTTAATATGAATTTAAAAAAAAAAAATTAATATAAATTTTTTGTATAAATAATTTTTGTTTTATTCCATTGACTTTTTCCTTTCTATTAATTTATAAATATAAATTTATTACATAATACAGCGGGTTTAATTTTTTTTAGTTTTATTTGACTCTAAGAAGCATTAACTCGCCACTCAATCAGTTCAGCCACAAAGCTCAGTTGAGCTTGAACGATTAAGATTTTGTTTTATACTCACTTTATTTATATGGTTGCAGAAGGGACAAAATACGAGTAGAAAACAACTTACATTCAACCATTTTTTCTCATTATTATGTTTAATATAAACATATTTATGGTTTCAGTTAAAATTTGATTAAAAAAATGATAATGATATGGTTGTTCTAAGACGCTAAACATTAATTAGAAACATGTTTATCGTAATCATAATAATAATTAGATGCTTCAAATTGAAAACAATATTTTCGCCGAGAATAAACTAAGTTTATGGTTCAATAACCATATTTTTTTTTTTTGGATGTAGAGCAGAGGATGTACGCGGGTTCGTCTTTAAATAATCATAGAACTTAACCGCTCGTACATCAGATTTCAATATTTTTTTTATTGGTAATTTGGTTTCATGTTGGGCTTCAATAATTTACACTCATGGAAGTGTTGTAATGACTAAATATTGCGATTTAATTAACAATTTCTTTTTTGTTCTGAAAGCAAATCCTAATCCCAACATCAAAAATCATTTCCAATAATTTTAAGCAAAAATAACTCTTATAGAGATTCGCAAGTGTCAATAAAGAACAAGTAAATTTTATAAATGATCTGTGATGGGTGAATAAATAAAAACATCCCATTTACACACAAAAAAAAAAAAAAAAATTGATGAAATGTTGCTGCTAAATTGCATCGTTTGAGTGACATCTATTGTATGGTTGTATCATGGCAGTAATTGTTTTACAAAAAATAAAAATAAAAAAATTGTGATGCTTACAATATGTGGCAGCAATTAAAATTGAATGCATTAAAGACTTACAAGCACTTACACACACAAATAATTTATTTTTTAAAATTGTTTTTATTGTTTTGCAAATGATTTTTTATGTGGCAGTAGACCTTGAACACTTGAAAAGTTTGACGATCCCGTAACTTTAATTGTTGAACTTTCTCAATAAAAGAAAACACTTTTGTATTGTATTTAAAACAAAACAAAAATCGCATTTTAATACCCTTCACAAAAAAGTGAAAAAGTTTGTCATTACGTTTGTAGTTTCTACACCGTACATGGTACACCCTATAAAGTATATATGTTCTGGATCCTTATAAGTAGTGGAGTCGATTTAGAGATGTCCGTCTGTCTGTGTGTACTTTGAAATAAACTTTCTGAAGTCCCTAGAAGACCTACAGAAAAGTATAGCATGTCCATTTGTTGGAAATTCCTGTTGTTAATTTGCTATTGAAATTCAACCTAATTGGGCTATAAATGGCTGAGTTATGAGCTCGGAAATGCAACAAATGGATGAGGAATATCAAAAATACAACCGAAATTTTAGATTTTCATTAATTTTTGCTTCGTGTTTTTGGGTATTTTATCTAAACTAAAAAAAGGAATACGCAATTTTTTCAAACATTAAATTCATAGTATCTCGACCAAAACTCAGCTGCATAGGTCTATAAAAGATGGAGCTTTGCGTCAAATATCGCGACTACACATATTTTTTTTTTTATTACTATTTTTGCGTACTTTGTCCAAAATACACAATGGCCCAAAAAATGTGGTATACAGTTTTAACGTAAACAACAGTCGTATTGTTTAAGCCAAAAGTCAGAACGATCGGTCCACAAATTGCTGAGAAAAATTAAAAATATAACAAATATTTCAGATTTTCATTAATTTTTGCTTTGTTTTGTTGCGTATTTTGTCTAAACTACAAAAGGGAGAAAAAAATGTACTGACAGTTTTTCAACAGAAATAGCATTTGTAATGTCTGTGCGAAACCGCGAAAGCAATATCAAAAATACTCGTATAACCGATTTTTCACATTTTCATTAATTTTTGCTCTGCTTTTGCTTTGTTTTTTTATGCTGTCATGTACGTAGTGCTTGTACGCACAAACACGAAACCTAAGAATGTATGTTTGTGTGTTTTTTAATGCTTTTAGTGTAATAGCATTAAATTAAATTATATATAATTTGCATTCCTATTTAATATCTTTTTTAGAATTTCTTTTTTTATTAATTTAAAAATTGAGTGCCTGCAGACATTTTCTTTGCTTTTAAAAATGAGGTTCTCAGACAGGATTGTTTTTAGAACTCGTTAATTTTAGTTTCTTGAACGGAAAATAATTATTTATCTTAGGAATAATAAAACAATAGGTATTCGGAGAAAACTTTTTTTATCAATATTTGTTGCTTCTTTTTTATTTTTATATCTAATAATTTTTTATTTGTAAGTTTATATGACCTTTTTTTTATTGAGATTGTATTATAAAAATTAATTTTTTATCGATATATCGCTCCAATAATAAATAAATTTTTATATTTAATATGACCTCAAGCTTAGTAAACTAGCCATTTCCATTATATAATTTTTTTTTATTTTGATATTTATGTGCTGTGTTTATAACACAAGTAATCAAGTCGTCTGGAAATTTTATAGTAAAAAGTACTCAAATTATTAAGTCTTTTTCATTCAAATTTTTTTGACGAGTTGATCGCTTGTGTTATAATAACAGCTCATTAAGAAGAATGTAGAAAGTAGCACAGTGAAGGGTATACGACACTCGGCACAGCCGAATTATTTTAGTTGCTGAGCCAAAATTAGTATAAAACAGTTTTCATTAAAAAAAAAATTTTTTTTTAATCAAACACAAGAGCTTAAATTTTAAAAGGATGTTTTATAAAACTTAATTTTACTTATTAAAAAATTTACAGCAAAATTATTTTTTAGCTTAACAGAACACTTGTACTCTGTCCCTTTTCAGACACCTTGGAAGTCTTCCCTGCCTCCCAGTTACAAAACAAGTGGACAAAATGCGGTAAGTTTGCTTCTTTTAATTGCTCATTTAAATTTCATATTAAAATGTTTTCTTTCCTTTCGGTTAGTACTCGTCAAGAGATGATATCAGCAGCTCTACAGCTCGTTATACTGCCTTGGCATCACCCAGTTCATACAGACCTTCATTTTCTGGGGGTACATATCGCCTAAAACGTGATACTCCTATTGTGCCAGCCTCTACATATATAAACCGCTATTCAGCCAGCAGCTCTTCTGCTGCAGCGGTACCTAAACCAGACATCAATATTAATGATACCTTTAGCTCTAAAACAGGAAAACTGAAACGTTATGGTTCAACCTCTAGCAATTTAGGTAAATACTCACGGGAAGCCAGTCCAGCAGCTTTGGAACATACAAATCGTATTAAGAGTCGAGATCCTAGTCCGGCCCCTAGAACTTTGAGAGGGAAATCAAGAGATCCTAGTCCAGCCTTGGATACTAAATGCAAAATTAGTTATGGTAGCTCAGCAAATTCATACAGATTGAATGTACCAAAATCTACAACTACTTTAGCATATGGCACACGTTATGGCAGTTCAGCAGGTGTTAAAACACCCGTTACTAATAATACTTCCGCAACTTCAATATCCTACTTGTCGGCCAGTGATTTAAAAGCCCGTTCGCTAAGCAGAGCCATTGAGGAAGCTTCTAGAAAATCCAATGAAAAGGAACTTGAAATACTAGAAGCTGAAGAAGATAAAGCAGATGCAGCACAAAGTTTAATTGATGCCATGGCAGCAGCATCAATAGCTTACAATAGCAATGAAGAAGAGCAGGAGAATAATAACGCTAATTTCGATAATGATGAAGAGGATAAAGTCGAACATTTTGTTTCAGTTGCAGTGTGTACCAGAGGCACATCACCTACACCGCCAGGAGCAGTCACTGCCACTACAGTTCATCGTACCAGACGCATAGATATAGCCAAAACCATCGAAAAGATCATACAACGTTCCACAAAAAGTAAGAAAATGTTAGAAAAAGAAATACAGTCCGATCGTTTAGATGATTCTACAAGATATTCAAGATTTGGCTTAAGTAGTCGGGTCTCTACTTCATACAGTCCTCATACGGAACGATATTCAACCACAAATCTACGCTATAGTCACAGTCCTTTTTCCACCTCATCCAAATCTTCTGTTACACTATCATCGACACCAGAGAGTAAGAAGGATGACAATACTAATTCTACCACAACATCAAGCAATAAATTAAGTAAAACAGCTCTAAATAACAAATTAAAATTGTCTCCACCAAAATCATTAAAAATAAATTCCCGCCAATCTTCAGTAGAGAATCTTAGTGCCCAAAAGCCACCAGCTGCCCCTAAAGGAGACTCCCCTACTAAATCATCACTGTCGTCGACCACAGGTCTGTCTAGCAAATTGCCTAATAAAGATTTTCGTAAATCTGCTTTAAATGTGGGTCCCACTGATCGCCCAAGAAAGTCAAGAACCCCTAGCACAGGTACAGATTCGGATTTAAACACAGTAGAAGTGTTAAATGGAGCCTTACAGGCAATACAGCGTTTGGATAGATCCCCCAGTGCTGGATCGGAAATAAGCAATACTTCCACTAGATCCATTAGACGAACGAATGCAGACAGTAAACTGAGACCAAAAGGTCATAATAAAATCATGGGTAGTGGGCTTCTATCTTCTTCCTCATCTAAGAGTCCATTAAGCCGGGCCAATAGCAATGCAAATATTAAAACTAAGTCGTGTAATTCTTCATCAAATAGCACAACACCATCATCATCGGAATCTACATCAGGTTCAGCGATCAATACAACCACTTCAGCATCAAGTGGCACTGAAAGCTGCACAGAAAACAAAAAGTCTCTGAAGAAAATCATTAATAAAAAAAAATTAACTAAAAATGTTAGTAGCACAACCACTAACAGCACAAAATCATCTCTTGATAACAACATATCCCCACCACCACCACCACCATCACCACCACAAATACAACCGCCAGCTGTTGCTGTCAGCAAAGACAAAAAATCTGAATCATCGACTAGTCGTGCCACTCCGAAGACGTTTTCTGATAAAGATCCCCTAAAACGTTTAAAAAAATTATCCTCAGTATCAAACTTTCTCGCCACACAACAACAAGAAAACAAAAATAGCGACGAGCAAGTTTACCTTGAAAGCTCTGGTAATTCAACGTCGTTATCAAAGAAGAGTGCCAGTTTAACACAAGCAAACGAAACGAAAACACCACCTTCACCAGTCGCTAAAACGAAAAATTACATTAGCACTAGTAATACTGAAACGAATTCTATAAACGAACTCAATAATATAACAACCACAATAAAATCAAGTAAATCGACTTCAGCATTGAAGAAAAAATCCAAAACAAAATCGATAACGAAAACAAAGTCCGCAACAAATTCAAATACCTCCACAAGTTCTACAAGCACTTCTACATCGTATTGTCCTCAGGATACAACAACAGTAAACGAATCATCCAGAATGCCCAGTGATCTACAAACTGAGTCTTTGTCTATGTGCACAAGCACAAATCAGACTAACAATATCCCCATTACAACCAGCACCACCACCACGACTTCCTCTGCTTCAGGAACAGATCAAGAGGATTGTAGTTGGTGGCAAGATACTAGTAGACAAATTGATACAGCCTCAGCCTTGGATTGCAATCCGAAAGATGAAATGCGCTTTAACATTAGACACATCGATTCTGGTGAAACAGCTTGGTGGTTGCAAAATGATGAGGACGATACTTTGGCGGATGATGATTTAAAGACTTTAAATCAAGAGGAAGAGCTGGGTGATGAAGAATTAGATGATGACGAAGAGGCTACAGATCATTTGATCTCCTCTAACAGTGACAATGCTGAAAAACTTAACGAGCAACGCGGCTGGTGTATAAACGAAATTAGCGATATTAAGAAGCCAACAAACGAACATGAACTAGATCATGAAACGAATTACAGAAAAAGTGAATCATTGCATGATTTACATAATCACACACCGACGAATGGTTATTGTTATGAAGAAGAAGAAAACGAAGCTGCTACTATAGCAAAATTATTTCCCAGAAGTCGTCTTACACCCGAAACTGATTGGTGGAATGATGAAAATGAAATCGAGCAAGTTCCATCGCCTATTAGTGATAAGACAAGCAAAATTAACTCACACTCACTTGGTGATAAATCGAATAAACAAAATGTTTCCATACAATTGAAAATCTGTCGTGTGGAATCAGGCGAAAAACCCTGGTGGTTGCAAGAAGAGACTCCAACTCAAGAGGTTCAGCCAAATGAAAATGATTTAACGGTAGAAGCAACCATAGCACTACCCAAGAAAAACAAAACTAAATCGAATAGTTCTTCCAGTAACACTGAACCCAAAACTTGGTGGATGTCAGAGCCAACAAAGAAACTTTTCAATGTACAAAGAGTTGATTCAGGCGAAAAAGCTTGGTGGCAGGATGATACAAAGTCGGATAGTAATGAAATTAAACCAAAAGTACTTAGACGTAATAGTTCACAAGAACAAGAATGGTGGCTGGACGACACCGATGACAGAGTGCAAAGTCAAAGCAACCTACAACAACATCATGTACAAAATGGTTATGATGCACAATTTACGAGTATTAGCAAAACAAATGATGAACCAATAAGTCAGCAGGGTCATCAATATTTCAATAATCAAAGCCAAAGTCATAACAATCTAGTAGATTCCCAGGCCGAACTAAGCGATTCGTTTAACTTTGATTATTCTGAGAGGCCACCTCCCTTGGGACAGTGTGCCAGTCCGGTGCAAACAGAAGAACAGACACTAATGCTACCAGCATCCCCACAACAACCACTATGTAATTTGTCTTATGATAACATTCCAATGACAAAAGTTCAAACAGCAGTGCAACACCCAATTTTAGAAACAGCGACTAATTACATGACTGGGCCAACTTATCAACAAGAGGTAGTTTTTTTAAATCAATCACCTGTACTACAACAGTCATCACAAAAACAGCAATCACAACAAGAACATCTGCATTATTTTCCTGCTCAAAGGCAGCAACAAAATTATTTACAACCTCCGTTACCTCCATCAAACACTCAATACAATAATAACGATTTACGCTCCCGTAATGTTGAATTGTTCATATCACGTCATAGAAATATCGATGAGCTTTTAGGTGGGACATGTACTCCCATTAGCCCTCTCTTCTATGAGAATGACAGCACTCAAACAATGCCGCTTCAGCCACATAACATGTTGCTCGAAGAAATTACACCAGATCAAGTACGCATACATGACAGCACTGCACAAATGCCCATTATACAACGTATGGAAAGGTGAGTTGATGTGTGGTCTCATTAACAAAAAGAGAAAATTATTTTAGCCGTAGAGCTATTTTATTCCGAAAAAAGAGAGAATTTTTTAAAACTTTGAAGATAATTAATAATTAATTAAATTGTTAATTTAATTTAATAAAAAAAACAGATTTTTACTGTAAGTAAGAAGGGTATACACAAGTTTGTGATTCCGTTTGTAATTTCTGTGCTATAATGTATATATAGGGTCCGCCATCGAACTTTTTTTTTTCAACTAGTGCTTATTTCGTGAATGGTAACACTTAGCTCATGTCTGATTTGACAGATAATTAGTTTTATCCTTCCGCTGAAAGAATATGGTTTTGTTTTCGCTTCGCTAAGTGGGCCTGCGATCGACTTACAGAAGATGCCGATTTTGCCAAAAAAATTATCTTTTCAGATGAAGCTCATTTTGATCTTGGCGGGTATGTAAACAAGCAAAATTGTCGCATTTGGGACACAGAAAACCCGCACGCATACATTGAAAAGCCGACGCACCCAAAACGAGTCACTGTTTGGTGCGGATTTTGGTCCAGATGCATAATTGGGCCATTTTTCTTCGAAAATGAGCAACGAGTGGCCGTTAATCAATGGCGATCGTTATCGGGCCATGTTGAACGGATTTTTGTTCACAAAAATTGAAGAGGAGGATATTGGCAACATTTGGTTTCAACAGGATGGCGCTACGTGCCACACAGCCGAAGCTACACTCGATGTTTTTATAGCATTTAAAAAAAAAAGTTAATTGGCAGACCCTATATATTCTGGATCCTTATAAAAAGAAGAGTCGACTTAGCGATGTATGTGTATCTGTTCGTTTAGTCGCTAACCAACGTACAGAAAAGTTTAGGATACCCATCTGTCAGTTGTTTTTGTCTTTCAGTTGCTATTGAAATTCAGATAGGTCGATTCATAAATGGCTCAGTTATTAGTCAAAAAGCGTGACTACCTTTATGTTTTTATATTTTCTGAGTGGGTTTTCCTCATATTTTGTCTAAACTAAAAAACGAACAAATTAAAAAGTGGTAGGCAGTTTTATCAGAAATGACAGTCAGAATACTCTTTCCTGTACAACAAGAAATCTAAGCATTCGGTTTACAAATGGCTGAAAAAAATTAAAAATAAACCCGAAGGTGGTGCTATGAAAAAACTTGAATCCAATAAGCAGAATTGGCTATAAATTGATGGAACTTTGGAAAATTCCATGCTTATTCTGTCAAATTCTTTAAAACAACTTTTTTTTTTTAAGCAATTGTAATTTTTTTTGTATTTTTGTGAACCTTATTGTTGTAAACGGCAATAAATACCCCAAAAAAGTTGAAAGACAATAAAACTACAAGTTAAACATTTTTTGACAGATTAAGTTGTAATTCATAATACAAAAGTACAAATTTTCATAACCATAACACTGGTATAAATTAAATTAATTTTTTTTTATATTCAAAAATAAAGTAATGACAGACATTTTATTGCTTTCAAAAATAAGGAATTTTTGTAACTGAACTGAAAATATTTAAAGAAAGTTATCATTATGACAGTAAAGGGTATATAAGCCTCGGCCCAGCCGAATTTACCTTGTTTTAATTATGACACTGTTGCAGTAAATGAGCGCTATGCTTTTTTACACACACCCACACACAAATGTAGTGAATGAGAAGTCAGCAATCATGAGATATAAAGACACTGTGGGAAAGTAAAAAGATTTGTTGAAAGCTTTTTATGCATGCATTTCTCTTGTTTGTGTTTTTCTTTTTTTTAGTTTTATTTAGCTTTCTAGCAAAAATTTTCTTGATATTGTTTTTGTTTTTATTTTAACACAGAGACGATTGGCAACTTGACTCTCTGGCAACAACAAAACCAATAACACCACCACGATTTGCACAGAGAATGGTGAGTTTATTTTCATTTATATCTTTTTCTGTTAATTTATTTTTTTTAATTTCTTTTACACAAAATTTTTTTCGGTTATTAAAATGACAATCCAATCGTCTAACAAATTTGTATGAGAAACACTGGAAAATATTTTACAAATTAAAGCCTAGGACTCACTATCTTAGTTGTACGATCTGTCTAAAAACCCATGTGTGCTAAAAAAGTATGATAGTGTGTATTGAACAAGCAGACTTTTTGACAGGTCTGTCCGATTTTTTAATGTTATGAAAATTTTCATAAAATAAATTTTATCTATGCGATCAAAGTTGCATTTTTTTTTTGTTCAAGGTAGAAAAATAGCAAGAATACCAAGCTTGTGTTTTGTTTATATTTACAAACATTTAAGTTATTTTTCATTGTACATATTTGTAAAAAAGATATTTTGCGGCAAAGAAGAAAATGAATACTTTTAAAAGTATTAAGGTGAGTAAACATATGTTTTTGCATCTTTTTTTGTATAATAGTGTGGAATAAAGTTCGCCATTTTAAAGCGATTTCTTCAAGTAGGACAGAATTCTGTCACACATTATTTTGACATAATCGTACGATCGTGTAGGATAGTCAGTCAGTACCTTAAGTGTTATACATTCAAACATGTGTTATGTGCGATCAACCCGTCTAGAAATTTTATATGAAAATTATTCAAAATATCAATAGGTCGATTATGGATGGCCACTAAACTTCTGTTGCTTCTTCAATGAAATGAAATGAAAATTGTTATTATGAATGACAACGATTTTTAATTGCCAAGAAGTTATCAAAAATTGTATTTTCACAAAATTGAATATACAAAAAGAAACAAAACGTGTTTTTTTTAGTATAAAAACTATTGAAAATGTAGTCTTCGTTAAATTTTATTTTAAAAATTAGCAAGAAATAATGAATGTGTCTGCTATTTGGCGTTCCTTTAGTGATAATTCTAATCTTTTAGAGCTACCGACTATGTTTCTTTTAGAAATATTTTTTAAAATTTGTTTTTAATGTACAAAGATGGTCTCTTGAAAAATGAGTTTGCTGTGGGAGTTAAATTGCATCTAACCATATACATACATATATTTTTAAATCAAACATATTAAAAATATGTTCATCCAACAATTAGGGCTACAATTATTTTTTTAATTTTTTTTTCTATTTTTTTTTAAATACATTTTTTATATAAAAAAAAAATTTTAATCTGAATTAAAAAAAAATTAATATAAATATTTTGTATAAATAAAATTTTTCTTATTCCATTAACTTTTTCGTTAATTTATTACATAATACAGCGGGTTTGAAATTTTTTTTCCAATTTTATTTGACTCTACCAGGATTCGAATTTTGGAATATTTTGTTAAGAAGCATTAAATCGCCACTCAACCACTTCAGCCACAAAGCTCAGTTGAGTTTGAACGATTAAAGTTTTTGTTTTATACTCACTTTATTTATATGGTTGCGGAAGGGACAAAATACGAGTAGAAAACAACTTACATTCAACCATTTTTTCTCATTATTATATTTATTATAAACATATTTATGGTTTCAGCTAAAATTTGATTAAAAAAATGATAATGATATGGTTGATCTATGACGCTAGACATAGTATGGTTAAAAATAATTAGAAACATGTTTATCGTAATCATAATAATAATTAGATGCTTCTAATTAATAATAATATTTTTGTGAAGAAAAAACTATGTTTGCGGTGACCATATCCAACCAAAAACTATTTAAATTTTCTTATTTTTTATTCTATTGTTGCTTTCGTGTGGCCGAAACCCTGCGTGCAACATTTGGGTTAGCCTCCGCGTGCTGTATTAAGGCCACAAAGAAATTTGAACCATTATTCAATCTAATAATAAAAATATAAAATGCATAGTATTCTGTGAATAAAATTCTTACTTTTTATTTGCATGACACAAACAGCATTGCTATTTTAGCCTTTTTAAGGCTAGATTTAGCCTTTTTTGTTTTTCAAAATAGCCTTTTTTGGAGAAATGAAAACAAATCATACATAAACAAGCTGAGACTGAAACCAAATTAGCTAAAGTAATATTTTCGATAAAATTTTGATATGTAAATTGATAAATTGGTCGAACGAAGGTAATTTCATAAGTGAAGAAAAGTATTTGGCTTCTAACTTGTAAAATAAAAATGCACTTTATTTCTAATTGCTTAATTAATTGTTCCATTTAGTATTTAGTACTACCTGCGGTTGTTCATTTTTAAGTACGATAAAGTAAGCAAAATATCAGAATAGAAATCACATTAAAAATCAAAAACTAAATTATTACTTAAAGGAATTTTATATATTATTTTTTAACATTGAAGTTGTAAAATAATTGAATTCGCTTATAAGTATTTAAAGCCATGTGGGAAGCGACATTATTTTCTTTAGTTTTTAATACTTCATGCTTTTTTTTTGGGGTTTTTTTTTTATAAAAATTATAATTAAGATTCTTAGTGTAATAAAGAATTAAGAAAAATTTGAATTTTAAACTGTAGCTTTTTAATTTTTTTTAGCTTATTTTTTCGACTTGGTTTAGCTTCTTCTAGAGGTTTTTTAGCTAAATATACTTTATTTTTTAGCTCCTGGCAATGCTGAACAACCACAAAAATTTGTTTGCCGAAAATATTTCAAATAGCAAATGAAATTCAATATTTTTAGTTGTCAGTCCGTTGCTGTAATACCAATCTGGCAACTGGCAACGTAACTTAAGTCTAGTTACATTCAATAATCGACCCATAAGTCTTTTTCATTAAAATTTTTTAGACGAGTTGATCACTTGTGTGTTATATTTAAAAACAGCACTTAACACTTGTTTGAATTATACTTATACTTTACAAGTGCTATGCGCAAGTCGCTTGTAAAGGGTGTCCCAACAAGAACGCAAGATGTAAATTTGAAATAAATGACTGATGCAGCAATTGAATTGTTTCTCTGGCTGTATGACATGTGGCGCCGTCTTGTTGAAACCACAAACCCTCCACATTCATTTCTTCAATTCTAGGCAAGAAAAAACTGGTTATCATTTCACGATACCGAACACCATTGACTGTTTGTGCTTGACCTGCTTCATTTTCATAAAAAAAAGGTCCAATGATTCCTCCAGCCCAAAAACCACACCACACAGTGACACGTTGAGGATGTATTTACTTCTCGTGAATCACTCGAGGATTTTCCTCTCCCCAAATGCGACAATTCTGCCTATTGACGAAGCCATCAAGATGGAAATGGGCCTCGTCACTGAAGATGATTTTATCGGCAAAATCAGCATTTTCATGTTGTCTCTCCAATACCCAATTAACGAACTACCTTCGCTGTCCATGGTCATTTTTTTACTAACTTCGTACCTTCTACTAGCAAACAATAACAATTGTTCAAATGTCAAACAATGACACTTCGAATGGCGCCAAATTTAAATCTTGCGTTCTTGTTCGGACACCCTTTATTTAGAACTCTTGTGCTTGTAGATGGTCGAGTTAATGGGGAAGAGAATTTTTACTTTTTCAGTACAAACTTTTGTGTTAATTTGTTTATGTTTCTGATTTATATTGTTTTGTGAGGGAGTGAGTGAAACAATATACATAAATATAAAAAAATTTAGAATTTTATACAAAAGAGAAGGAGAAAAAAATATTAATTTTTGCACTGTGAGCGGTACGGCAAGTTCAAAATAAAATATAAAAAAATTAAAAACCTACGTTACTTGTCAAGTGGGAACGGCCTCTAACCATGATGTAAGTAAACTAGATGACACTGAGACGATAGCTGGAAGCTGCATCATTGAAGCCCTTGTTGTCAAAAGTTAAGAGACATCAGTGTGTTAAAGAGAGATCAATAGCAGAAAAAAGTTTAGCGTTTCGATCTAGAACCCGGAAATAACTTTTTACAGGAGGCGTCTCAAAAGCAATAATAAAACATATGGGCTTTTTGTAATGTTGCTATTTTTGTATTCTTGCAGCACCTGGTTTACTTACCCCATGCTTCTAATAAACCGGTAAAAAAATAGCACTTTTTTTTTTATTTATTTTACCTTTGTTTACTTGTCGATACAATCTTCCGACAATAACTGCTATAAGTAGATGCAAAAAAAATTTTTTTTTTATTTATTGGCTTTAATGGCAATAGTTTACTATACGAAATAACGTTAACAGTCAAAATTTGACCGTTAACATACGAGTATAACACTATTTTTTTATAGAACATTTTAAACTGAACAAAACTATAAAATTTTCAATACAAAAATTCATTGTTGCATTACCTTTGGTGGCAATAAAAACAGCGTAGCGCTTCATATCCTGTTTTGAGAATGATTTCATAAGGCTTTTTAACTTCAGCCCAAAATTGTTATTTTTTATACACATATTTCCTAACTTCAGTTTAAGGATTTGCGGTCAGTTCTGGGGACTCCGCAGGCCAGTCTATGTCTTTAATATCATTGGCTAAAAACTACCAACTATCAACTGACTTCTTCGAGTCATTGTTCTGTTGAAAGTTCCAAAGTGAAAGCAAAACTTCTTCTGAATAAGGCAGTATCACTTTTTTTTAAATATCAAAGTAGAGCTTTGGTCCATTGGTGGTTTATGTAATGAATTGGTACCACTGCACAATGTGAAAAATGTGCCTACACTATTATGCTTGAAACTTTGTGATTTATGGTCTTTTTGATTGTAGTCACCACTTGGAAGTCTTCTAATATAAAAAGAAAAATCTTTGCTACCATGTAAAACAATTTTAATCTCGCCCGTCCATAAAATTTTCTTCCATTTAGAAACGGTCAGTTTAAGCGTTCATAACTAAGTTTTAAACGTTTACTGTTATGCTTTGCAGTCAACAATCTAAGCTTTTTGAGCTTACAATCTTCTATATATTGTGTTCTCTCAAACGCTTATGAATAGTTCGGACTAATATTTTTATCGATAATTATTTTTGTTTAGTTCAGTAGCTGGCTTAAACTGGTCCCTCTTAATATGACTAGTCAATAGCCTTACATAAATGCGACGCTATTATATTACGTATCATTTTAGAAATTGGGCAATTTTTTTATTTTGTCTCTCTGCTCTATGTAAAGCTTTAAATGTGCCATCTGGCATTTTTTTTTTAAATAAGGTATAGCAATTAACTATAAAATATTTGCTAAAAATAGTCAGACATCATTCAGTGCCATTCTTTTTACAGACAAATTTTAAATGTCAGTAAAGAAATTGTTTCATATGTGATTTAAGGAAACTAAAATAAACTCCTTTAGAGAAGCTTCACAGTATTTTATATAACAGTGGAGACTATATACTTCAGAATTGGCGTTAGTGACACAATTTTTACCGGCACTATGAATTTTATTGTATTAATTTTTGGTTTAAAGTTATTACATAAAAAATTATAAATCAATAAAACTTTAATTTTAAGCGTATTTGAATTTAAAATATTTTTTGACAATTGGATTTTTCGTTTCCTAAAACTAAAAAATCGTTCATAAAATTTTTAATTGAGTGAATGCGCATATAATATGTTGAAAGAAAAATATTATTAATTTTATTCAGTCAAAAAATACATCAGCAAAAGGATATCGTTTACGTAATATTACGTTACGGGCTAATGCAGCTGAGGCTGCAGTTTTTAGATGTTTCACGATTTTTATTTCAGATATTGTACACATTACATTTTAGTTATTTTTTTATTAAGGGTTTCAAACTAAAAAGTACACAAAACTCGAAATATTAAAAAAAATACAAATGAAGAGCAAAGGGGGGGGGGGGGGGGGGTGTATCGATACAACCGTAACTGCCGTGATGTTGGAGTTAACCGTATGTCTCAATCAAGGCATATTCATGTACTCGTATATGGTAATAGCAAGAATAATAGAAAAGCAGATGACGCCTTCAGCATGTAATTTCTCTGTTTACAAAATTCAGCTGACAAGATACACTTCACATGTAGACTCATGTATATGCGACTAAATTAAGGGAATTATTCTTGGTAAATCAGTTTTGTTGCAGAAGTATAGGGGATGGCGATTGCTTTTGCTGTTAGACAATCCTACACCTGAATGTTTTTTTTTCGTTTGTTATACTTGAAACTGTCTAAGTATATTTCTCTTAGGTAATTTTTTTTTCTTTTCATATTCCTCCATTTTTGCTATGAACGCATCATAACAAAGAGAGGCTCTTATCTTTTTAAAATTAAAATTTTCTACTTTAAACTTTTTCTGCAGTTGATAGTAAAACAGTGCCCCGAATTTACATCTGAATTCTGCATAGCATTCTTGCGTTATAAAGCAAGATCTAACAATTAAAGCTGTCGCTATTAAGCCACCTTTATTCAACTGTTGTGCGCAGTCTTGTGTATAATTCGCTTGAAAATTAAACTGGCTTACAATCGTTTGTAGTCAATGTGTAAGCAACAATGTGACTAGTTGTGGTTGGCCTTAAGAGGGTGAACCTATTTCGTACCTTTGTAATTTTGTGATTTTAAAATTCTCTTTTGTTAATTTTCTCTCTCTTTAGACGAGAGATGGAAAATATTTATTTTTTAATGGTCCGGAAAACATGTCAACTATTTTAATTATGGCTGCATGTAAATAAAAGTTTTGTACTGAACTTTGAACATGTCACTCTTCGAGTTTGATAATTAAAGGGTTTTTTTAATTGTGAACGAATTGTGCTGTATAACTCTTTATTCATACTAAATACTTTTTGATTAAAACTTAGAAAATAACAGTGAAATTAATATTCCTGTGAGTTTTTGATCCTTTTTATAATATTTATATTTCCACATACCTCTCCTGACGTGTCCTCTTCAGGAAATTTTATTTTTAAAAAGGATCAAAAGCTCAAAAAACATTAATTATTTACAGAGTAAAAGCTAAAAAAATTACATATGAAAATAGATTAAATAGTTGAAAGTGCTATCCCATAACCGTGTGTGTGTGGTGCTGTAATATATAAAAGTGCGTGATTGAATAAAATTTATAAAAAAAAATAATTTTCATATCAGGAATAAAATCAGCCAAACTCTTGTTTTCTAATCCTTTGGCTCCACTTTTACCATGATTTCAAAAGATGCAACGGCTTGATTTGTTAAATTAACGACAAGATTCCAATAGCCACTTCTTATTTTTGATGGCCAATTATCATTACCAAATGTACAGTTATTGATATAATAATAATTTTTTTTTAAAGGTGGAATAAATATGGTTTTCACAAGTGGAATATTTGCATCACAATCGGAAATCACGTTTTGCACAAAATCCTTGTAAAAACTATTCATAAATTGTGAAATAGTTATTTGAGGAATGTTATAGTGTGATTTTTCAAAGTTTGAACCCGTTTGGCTGTAGTATGTGGTTAAACTAACTCGTTGTCTGTCTGTCCAATCTTGTTTTATGTCCATGAAGGCGGTAAGACCGTAAATGCCTCGTGCAATACGTGTTACTTGGAAATCACCAGTCACTATATCGGGAGTTTCCGATTGAAATCCAGAACAGACAAAATCATACGTCCAGTCGGGCTAAAATAGGAAAATAAATTTGTTCAAACATTTCGAAGAATAAAAAATTAAATGTTGTAGTCAGCCTCGCTTTTGTTTGATCACATTGTTTTTTTATTATTCCCTTTAATTGTGTCTGGAAGTTGAGAAGAAATTCATAAATAAATTAAAAACCAAATTATCTTTTTTAGTCTTAAATTTTTTATGAATTTAAATTCAAGCAAAGAAGTCTTAGTATGAAATCAGATTCTATTTTATTTTAAAAGTGACTTCTTCCAGGTAAAATGTGAAGCAACCATTTCCGTTTTTATTTATTTTTCTTTAAAATATTTAAGACATCACGAGAACAGCATAAAAAAGTCTCACTTTGATCAAAATTAAATTTTTCTTTAAAATATATTTTATGTGGCGAAAGATATCACTTTTCTGTAAAATAAAAATAAATTCATTTTTAGCTTTCCTTTTTACCTCACACTTTAACAGGATGTTTTGCGACAAAACCAAAATGAAAAGCAAACCGATTTTCCTTAAGTAACCCATCTTGCAAACTTGACAACTCGTACTGATCTGGTGAAGTTTTGCAAGAGAGCGAAATAAATTTTTCTGTTATGCAGTAGCAGAGGTATAGCGTTGACGTGATTTAAATACTGTTTAATCCAGCAGAGGCTCTAGCTCTTCAATGACTGAAGATTTTTACTTCAGATATTGAACACGATAGGTTTTGGTTTTTTTTTTGTTGTAAATGAAGGTTTGCACCAAACGCTTCTGTTAATTTTGATAATTTTCTCTCTCTAAATGAGAGTTAGCAAGTGCTTTTTGAGAATAAAAAATTATTTAAAAAATTGTAGGTGATTTTGTTATTACACAAATTTAATTCACTTATTCTTGATGAATCTGAAAAGTCAATAAAAGATTTTTATTCCTTCTACAAATGAAATTGAAAGAGAGCCCCAAATTTACATCAAATGAAGAATCCAAACTGTCCATATTAGTTAAGCCAACTTTAACAGTCTTGTGCAGTCTTGTGTTTGATTTGCTTAAAAATTAATATTTTTGGCTTCCGATCGTTTGCAGTCAATTACACAAACACAATGTGATGTGTAATCCTATTTATTAGCGAAATTTCTAATTGTTATTGGCCTTGAGAAGATTAATCCATTTCTTAACTTTGTATTTTTTGTAATTTTCAACTCTCTTTTGTCAAGCTTCTCTCTTTTTTTAAGAGACATGAAAAATATTTATTGTTGGGCAAGCGTGTCAATTATTTTAATTATAGCTGGATGATGTAGCTGAAACATGACTGTTTTCTATCGAATTTTGATTTTTTCCATTTTGATTATAAATAATTAAGTTTTAAACTTCAAATACAACATGACTGATGAACGTAACAATTGTATTGCAGCAACTGAATTTTTTTAAATTATTTTCTTGCACAGGGACGGACTACAGTGACCAAATGAAAGACTTGTGAACGAATTCTGCTGGATTACTCTTTATTCCTACTAAACGCGTTTTGATTACAACCTAAAGAATAACACTGGAAATAATATTTCCTTTGAGCGTTTGATCCTTTTCAATTTATTTTTATCAATATTTTTATTGCACTTGGGATGTGATATGAAAGAATTTTTTTCCTTAGCTTAATTGTGATTTTGGGCACAGAACGAGTTACAATTAATCTGCGGTCTGTAACCCTGCTTATTCATGTCCAAGTTTAAATAATAAATCTTTTTAACTACTTTTTTTTTACATTATTTATTTAAATGCTTTAAGCCAAAAAATAAATTTTATTTAAATACCAAAACCCTGATATCGCAATTTTCTTTCTTTGTTTTTTGTTAATATTTTTTTCAGGCCGGATTCTATCTTCCGACAAACAACATTGTCTCAAATTACCCACAAATTTAAAAAAATACTGATTACGCTTCCCTGCATTATTATATTCAAGTTTATATAGAGAAAGAAAAAAACACTGAACAGTTTACCAGAGGTGGGTGTCACCCCAGTGTGCAGTTGATTTATAAAAATTAATATTACGAACTTACTCGTATGTATGTATGTGTGAAATTTTTGGTTGTTTTAACATGAATATGCCTGTAAACTGCAGATTATCCTTTTTTTTAATCATGTATGTTAATGAACCAGTACTTTTGATTTTGTTCTGTTGGCATATAATAGATAAGAGACGAAATACTCGTACACACTTATACGAGTACGTTATTTCAAAATTTATTTCATTACGTGTTTCGTTTCATTTTTCTGCTGTTTTAAAAACTACTTGAGATGAAGAGAAAAATTAGGTTTTGTTTTCAAAGAAATTCTCTGTATTTATTCGTATTTTTGTTATCTTGGTAACATATCGATCCTTAACACCAGGTGAAGGCAAGAATACAACACAACATTACAAAAAGCACATACATACGAGTACATATGAAATATTTTGAAAATTTTCAATACAAGTTGCCCGATATAGAATGCGCTGATGTGGCCTCAGAGCTGGAAAATAAGCGTTACATTTTCCTTGTAATGTTGTGCCATCACCGGCACTTGATACGCCGTCACATACAACCTTGCATGTATTTATCTTGTATGAAAATTCACCGTATTAAGAACTAAATAAAGTTGTGTGAATCAGTCTTATGGTAAACGTGAAAAGAACAAGTGGTCGGTGTTTTATTTAAAAAAAATAGAACTGTATGCCAACAGTAACATAATTTCAGAAAATTTTTAAAGCAAAAAACCAAAAATTAACAGAAAAATAGCTTTTATAAAATTTAAAGAAAATATTTTTTCTTTTTCAAGAAAACTCTGCTCAGCTTTGTTGTGTCGAATACAATATTGCATTCTTTCAAGTGTAATTTTGTCTTATTTAGTCGTTTTAGAGGACTACAACTTTAGTAGATACAAAAGCTTTTCTTATTATCATTTTGATTATGGGCAATAAGCGGACCGAGACCTTTATGGTCTATTGTGCGTTCAGCTTCCGTATAGTCCTTTCGCACTGCAGCAAATTACTTGGGCAAGTGGGTTTTTAATTTTTTATATTTTTTTTTAACTTGCACACAGTATAAAAATGTACTCTTTTCATTCTTCTCAATTTTTGTTTTATTCCTTATAAATATGTTGTTTCCCTCCCTCACTCACAAAACAATACAAAGTACAACAAATCAACAACAAAAACAAGTCCCTTGAAGACATACATACACACAAAAATTTAAAGAACAAAAGAATTGCCGAGTACGGGCAAGTGTGTATTAAAAAAGTATAAATACTCTCCCTTTACTCCGATCATCTACAAACACAAGTCACTTGCCCCGTGTGAATGTCCTCTTGTGAATCTTGTAATTGTTGTGGTATTTATTTCACTTAAGTCTTCTGGTATCAGTTTTCTTCTGCCTATAGTTTTCCGTTACTTTTGACAGAGTTTTTTTTGTCCGTTTGGTAGTTTAGACCATATACAACAGCTCTGTTGCTCTGAAAGGTTCTACCGACTTCCGGGCGAACCATAGAATATTACGGTATGGGATACATATCATTTTAAAGCAAAGGTCGTCTGGATTTGTAATTTACTAAAGTTACTTTGCATTATTATTATAATTTTTTGAATTTTCCATTTAACTCTTGCTATGAAGGATTTTTACTACACCACATTTGGGCCATGCAAAATAATGAAACCAAAAAGGAATTTAATCTGTAGGTTCTAAGCTTTCAGAAATTGTTTTAATTTTTTTAAAGCCTCCATGTACCCCAATGCTATTTCTTTCCGGACCAACCATAGCAGATTACGGGATGGGACAAATATCATTTTAAAGTGGAGGTTGTTTAGATTTATAATCTCCCGCCCAAATATTCAGTGTTACTTTGGATTATTATTAAAAAATTTTAAATTTTCATATACTCCAAAGCAACTCTAAGAGATTACAGCGACTTCCGTCCATTTATGGACGGATTCAGCTGTGTACTACTTTTTTTAGTATAGTTAAAATACCCAAAAAAAAAACAAAGCAGAAATTAATAAACTTCTAAAAATTCGGTTGTATTTTAAATATTCTTTGGTCATTTTTAGGCCGATTGCTCTCATTTTTGCACAGATATTATGACTGTCATTTAAACGGGTTTCACATTATAATACAGAGTATTAACATTTTCATTAGATCGAGTGAGACTGAAATCAGATACAAATCGAATAGACTATCAAAAAATCTAAAGGAAAATATTTTCTGTTTTCATACCATCACACTTCAAATAAAATACAAAACTCGGCAAATAATTTCACAGCTGATTTCGAGTTTTTTATTTGGTTGCTTGTGGAAAAGCAACCCTGATAAAATGAGCAGTGTGATAGCTTATAAAAAAATTTTAAAAATGACAAAAACCATAATACTGCCAAAAATATTTAAGTATTTCACCACACTTGCTTAGCATTTTGTTTTCACACTATTGGATTTTTACTTAATACACGAATTTTTGACAGGTTATAATACTAAATACAATAGTCTGAAACCCGCTTTAGGATAAAAGTGCATGTCACATTTTTTGTCTGTTTTGTTTTTTAGACAAAATGAACAAAAACTTACTAAGAAAATGGTCAAAATATAGCTCCTGCATTTATGAACCGATCCGGCTGAATTTCAGAAGCAAGAATCTAACAAAAACAACTGACAGATTGCTAAACTATAATTTTCTGTATCTTGCCTAGGAATTTTAGAAATTTCATTGCAACGACTGGACAGAGAGACAGACAGATAGACAAGCGATTCTATTTATAATTATTCAGAATATATATACTTTATAGGGTGTCCCATCTACGGTGTAGAAATTACAAACGGAATCACAAAGTTCTATATACCCTTCTTACTTACATTGAAGGATATAAAAAAGGGTGCCTTATTGGTGGTTTAATGTGTAAAGAAGAGTATTTTAAGAACTTAAAAATAATCAACAAGATAAGAAATTGAGCGACATATTTTATATTTTCGTTAACTTCATTTTTCACAGTTTTGAGTTACATGGTTGTAATTAATTTTTGATAATTCATTAAATAACGTGGTTTGTTGATTGTTACTTAACTAACATTTTGTTGCGATTAACATCACTTGGACAGAAATCATTGCATTAATTTAATGAAATATTAATTTATTTAATGAATTAATTTCCTTAAGATTTAAAAATATTTAATAAACTCAATATTTCATTGAATCATTGAATCAATAAAACAATTTATATCTACAAGGCAAAGGACTTCATGCAAATGCATGTCTTTTAGTCGTTACTCTGAGACCAACCTAAATTTAATATCTTTGTGAACCACAATGTTTCCAGTAAAATGGTACCAATTTGTAAGTGTATATTTTGTCTTAAATGCGTCTTTATGCATATTTTGTTATAAGTTCATTGTTTTCCTCATATTTCTTACTATTTACTTATAAAAAAAATTTGCTCTTTTCTCAATCATTTGCGTGGAAATATCTCTCTGTACAAGGCGAATCCATTATGAGGTATAGTCAATGGATCAGTTGATTATAGTCAAACAGTAAAAATGGTATGGGATAATCTGCCTACTTGACAGTTTCAATGAGCAAAAGCAATAATATTTTGATGTTTGGCATAGAATTACCTACAGTTTAACAGAGTTGTATTTTTATCTGGCTAATATAAAGCCTCAATTAGTATTTATGCACTAAAATTATAGGTTTCTAGCCGAGACAATAACCAAACTAAAGGATTAAAATCATGAAGCACCTCAGTTAAACTCGTTGATGACGCCGTCATTAAAATGAGAAAAGTAGCAAATCAAATCGATTGTTTATGAAATTTAAACTTGATGAAGAAGTTACAAAAAAAAAATGTTGTATATAAAAAAGTTTAAGAAATTGGTAGTAATTTTAATTTACCATCCAGTAAAGAAAATATTTTAGAAAAATAATATTCTGCAAAGAACGAAAATTTTTTGTGTTTAAATTATTTCATTTATAGCTTACTTCTGTTTACTTATAATAATAAAAATTAACAATTATTTTAAAGAGTTCAAAATTAAAAATCTTTATTTCGTTTTGTTATCTCATAACATTAATCACTTAAGTATTTAAATTGTGTTATTTAAGCTGCATTTCGGCGAAGTTAAGAAACAGCAATATAAATAATCATCGCAAAAAACGATTTCTATCGTAGCGAATATTTTTGTCGGAAAGTTAGTGAATACCGAATTCGATAAAATATCGTTATACTTATTTTTTTCAATACGAATGTTCGTAATAAAAGTTACTGAATCGCACTACACTTTTAAGGCTAGTCTCAAGTGGAATAGTTTTCAATAAGATATTTATAAAAATTTAAGAATGTCGCTTACACTCTGCAGTACGAGTAAGCCTCGACCGGCATGTGTTGTACTTGGCATTAGCGTTGCAATTTTTTAATTTTTAAAAGAAGACTTAAGATTTTTTTCTCTCATTTAGCCTAGAAATTTTGTCCTTAGCCTTTTTTGGAAAAATTAAAACAAATCATACATAAACAAACTAAGACTGAAGAAAATTCTGTACACTTCGAACTTGTATTTATTTATATTTTGACTGCATAATGTTTATTTAAAAAAAAAAAATTAACAAAAGTATTATTTTCGATAAAAAAAAATATAAATCGGTCGAACGATAGGAAATTTCAGGAGTGAAGAAAAATTTTTGACCTCTAACATGTAAAATAAATTCACTTTATTAGACACATTTTTCGAAATAGCTTAATATTAATATTAATTAATTGATTAATTTACTATTTAGTTGTCTAGTAATGCTGAGGTTGCTCGCTTTTTAGTACAAGCAAGTTAAATATTAGAATAGAAATCGAATTGAAATCAAAAAACTAAAGTTAATGTCAAAAAATAATTGAATTCGGTTATAAGTCTTTAAAGACATGTGGAAAACGAACTTATTTTCTTTAGTTTTTGATATTTCATATTCTCTTTTTGATTTCTTATAAAAATCCTAATTATACTTGTAATAAAAAATTAAGAAAATTTTGAATTTTAAGCTGTAGCTTTTTTCTAGCATTTTTTCTTTGTGATTTAGCTTTTTCTAGCCTTTTTTATTCCAGTTAACTTATTTTTTTCTACATCATGCAACGCTGATTACCAAGCTTGAAATCGTTTGAGATCAGCTAAATTAGTTAGCCCGGTAATTGGTCTCAATAAGTTAAATTCTCATTCGCTAAAATACTAAACACATTTTAGGTAAAATATTTTTGTCATTTTGTTTAATCAAGGAAATAAAAGAAAAAATAAAGAGAACAAGCTCGTCACCTAAACCAATTAATTAGTACTTTTAATAGCAGTGAGGCCCTGTAGATAACACTCCTGCAAGTAAGGTGTACCAGTCTCCTCTTCTTCCTCATCATTTGATGGCAAACTCATTCTCTTCCTTGCGTGGTTACCAAAATTACATGGATATCATTACTGCCACCATTACATTCCTCAACCATACCATCCTCGTTTGTTTAGAATTTTCTTAATTTTTTTTCGTACCTACACGCAAAGAAAAAAGATGGTTGAATATGGTCACCGCAAATATAGTTTGTTTTTCATAAAAATATTGTTATTAATTCAAAGCATCTAAGCATTATTATGATCACGATAAACATATTTCTAGTTATTTTTTACCATATTATGCTTACCGTCATAGATCGATCATATCATTGTCATATTATTATACCCTTCACTGTAAGTAAGAAGGGTATATATAACTTTGTGATTCCGTTTGTAATTTCTACACCCTACATGGGACACCCTATAAAGTATATGTATTCAGGATCCTTGTAAGTAGCGGAATCGATTTAGCGATGTCCGTCTGTCCATTTGTCTGTCCGTGTAGTCGTTGAAATCAACTTTCAGAAGAATCTAGACAACATACAGAAAAGTATTGCATACCAAACGCTCAGTTGTTGCTGTAAGACTATTGCTATTAAAATTCAGTCAGATCGGTTCATAAATGACGGAGCTATGAGTCAAAAACCGAAGCTACCTCTATTTTTGACCAGTTTTGGAGTGGGTTTTTTGCCTATTTTGTCTAAGCGAAGATACGGACATAAAAGCGTGGTATGCAGTTTTGTTTGCAAAATAAGTCATAATACCTGTGCTAAAAATGTAAGTAATCGGTCCACAAATGGCCGAGGAATATCAAAAATGCAACCGAAATTTTAGATTTTCATAAATTGTGGCTTTGTTTTTATGCGATTTTTATCTAAACTGAAAAAAAGTAGTACACAGTTTTTTTAAACATCACATTCATAGTATTCTAACCAAAACTCAGCTGGATGAGTCCATAAATGGCGGAGCTATGAGTCAAAAATTGCGATTACCTCTATTTTTGAATATTTTTGGTGCGTTTTTTGCGTAATTTGTCTAAACTACAAGACGGACAAACAAACTTGGTACAAAGTTTTATTACAAATAATAATTGTAATGTCTGTGCAAAAAACCAGAAAAAACGGTCTACAAATGGACCAGAAAAATCAAAAAATACAACCGAAATTTGTTTTTTGCGTTTTTTATCTAAAGTATAAAAAAATTGGTAAACAGTTTTTTCAGATATAATATTCGTAGCATATGGACCAAAATTCAGCTAAATCGGTCCATAAATGGCTGAGCTATGAGTCCAAAATCGCGACTACCTCTGTTTTTTGACCATTTTTGGTAAGTTTTTTGCATATTTTGTGTAAACTACAAGACGGACAATAAAACGTGGTACGCAGTTTTAACAAATAACAGTCGTAATGTCTGTGCAAAAATCAGATAGATCGGTCCACAAATGGACCAAGAAAATCAAAAACACAACCGTCATTTCACATTTTCATTAATTTTTGTTTTGTTTTTGGTTTGCTTTTGCTTTGTTTTTTTTTGTTCAAATTTTTTAGCTGTCATGTGCGTAATGCTTTGTACACACAAACACGAACCATAGAAGATTACGAAATAAGATGTATATCATGTTAAAAGGGAGGTTGTCTAGATTTGTAATTTATCTTCTAAGTACTCAGAAAAAACTTTACATTATTTTTAAAAATTTTTTAATTTTCCTCCTACCCCAGTACTCATACTCTGAGGAATTTTTATCATTCCTCATTTTGGCAACAGAAACTTACTGAAACCAAACTGAAATGAAATTTGTAAGTTCTACGCTTTCTGGAAGTGTTTTAACATTTACTTGAAATTTCGCAATTTTTTTATGCTATGATGCAAAACGGAAATTGCCTAAAGCTCTCAAAGCAACAGCACTGGAGTATATGAAAATTAAAAAAAAAAAAATTTGATTGGTTGGTTACAAATATAGATGATCTCCGCTAAACTATTACTTAAAACATTTAATATTTAATGACTTAAGACGTATTTGATAAATAAGCCATTAATACTGAAAATATTTACAAATAATAAAAAACTTCGGGTTTTACGTTAAAACATATTTAACGCGGCATATTTATCTTCACTCATTTAATTTTTTCTATGGTTTTGCTATATTAATAGAATGTGGAATAGAATGTGGAAAGTGAAAAATATTAATATTTCGCTAACACAGTGAAGGGTATATACGACTCGGCACTGCCGAATTTAACTTGTTTTTAATAAAATTTTACTTGAAACCATATACATATATGTTTATAGCAAACACAATAATGAGAAAAATATAATTGAATGTAAATTGTTTTCTATTTTGTCTCTATCACAACCATATAAATAAAGTGAGTATAAAACAAAAATTTAATCGTTCAAACTGTACTGATAAATGTGATTTGAATAGCATTACTGTTTCTGCTATATATTTTCCACCCAGATATTCTGTCAAATCCCAACAATTTGATATATTTTTTAGTAGCTTGGATCCAAAATTTTTTGCTGCTGGGGACTTCAATGCAAAACACCAATGGTTGTTAATCCTAAGGGCAGTGAGCTATATAAATGCATAATGAATAACAGCTATTCTGTTCTGTCGTCACGTACCCCAACATATTGGCCTGCTGATCCAACAAAAATTCCTGATATTCTAGATTTTGCTGTATACTCTGGCATTTCTAGTCAAATATTACAAATTACATCTGTTGATGAACTTAGTTCTGATCACATCCCTCAAATAGTCTGTTTTGACACCATATTTGAATCTAACATTGTAAAACAAAAAATTATTAATAACAAAACAGATTTAAATTCGTTCAGTAGTTGGATTGAGAGAAATGTAAACTTGAACATCTCTTTAAAATCCCCAGATGAAATAGATGATGCAGTTGAAAACTTCAATAATCTTATTCACGAAGCTGGATTTTTATCAACTGTCAATAATCCAATACAACGTAATTATAACACCATACATCTAACATGGGAAATCAGACAACTTTTAAGAAATAAAAGGCGACTTGGGAAAATATGGCAAAATACCAGAAATCCGCATGATAAGCAAGTGTTTAATAGAGCTGTTAAAGATCTTCAAATAGCTTTTAAAGAGTTGAAAAATGAGCAGCTTAGTAGTTTTCTTAAGAATCTTGACTCAAACAATAAAAGTAGTGAGTTTTCTTTATGGAAGGCAACTAAATATATAAAAAGACCAACTAAAAGAAACGTTCCGATAAAACACATAAATGATGTATGGTGTAGAACTGATAAATCTAAGGCAGAAGCATTTGCCACCTATCTCCAAAGTACTTTTCAGCCTCATACAAATAAAAATCTTCATGTTGATCAATTTGAAGAATTTTTAAGCAGTCCTTGTCCTATGGATTGGCCTATCAAACACATTTCACCTAATGAAGTAAAAAATGAGATCAAAAAAGTCAATTGTAAAAAATCACCTGGATATGACAACATAGATGGCAGAGTGATTCAAGCATTACCAAAAAAGGGTGTTCTGTTGCTCACATTTTTGTATAACTCAGTTCTGAGGTTAAACTATTTTCCTGTTCAATGGAAATCTGCTGAGATAGTAATGATTAATAAACCAAACAAGCCGGAAAATAATGTTGCATCATATAGACCTATAAGTTTACTGGCCATATTTGCAAAAATATTTGAAAGATTGCTTTTGAAAAGATTATTACCAGTTTTAGAGAAATTAAATATAATTCCAGAACATCAGTTTGGTTTTAGAAGCAAGCATGGTACCCCTGAGCAATGCCATCGTATTACAATTACAATTACAGAAAATGTACTAATTGCAACTTATGCAGATGACAGTGCAGTTCTAGCAGCTGATATTTGCCCAAATAATGCATCAATTCTTCTTCAAAATGATTTAAATGAAATTGGATCATGGTTAGACGAGTTGAATATTAAAGTTAATACTGAAAAATCTTCGCATGTCACATTTTCTTTACGACAAGGCAACTGTCCTGAAGTTTGTTTAAATAATGAACCAATACCTCAATATGATTACGTTAAGTATTTAGGAATGTACATAGACAGAAGATTAACATGGAAAGAACATATTAAAGCAAAGAGGCAACATTTAAATATTAAAACAAAAAGTCTATATTGGTTATTAGGCAAAAAGTCTCAGTTGAGCTTAAGAAATAAAGTATTGATTTATAAATCAATATTGAAACCTGTTTGGACCTATGGGTTACAGCTCTGGGGAACAGCCAGTAATTCGAATGTTGAAATATTACAAAGCTATCAATCAAAAACTCTTCGATCGATTGTGAACGCTCCTTGGTTCGTTTCGAATAACACGATACATAATGACCTCTTTATTCAAAAAGTTAAAGATGAAATAAGACAATTCAGTGAACACTAATTGGAGAGATTAAGTTTTCATGTGAACCCATTAGCCATTGTGCTGCTTGATGATACTGAAGAAATCAAAAGACTCAAAAGATACCATATTTTGGACTTACCATTTAGAAATTAATGACTTCTTTTAATTTGTGTGTAAAATATCCTTAATATTTTTATTGTTAATGTGATTGTTCTTAGTGAAGTTCAACACATCATGTTATTTTTATTTAAATCAAATTTGCTTATTATTCTTAATTGGATATATTGTAAATAAAATTATAATAAAAAAAAAAAAAAAAAACTGAACTGAGCTTTGTGGCTGAAGTGGTTGAGTGGCGAGTTAATGCTTCTTAACTAATTGTTCACAAGTTCGAGCTGGAGCCCTGGTAGAGTCAACTAAAATTTTAAAAAATAAATTTATGTAATAAATAAATACAAAATAATAGAAAAGAAAAATCAATGGAATAAAAAAACTTTATTTATACAAAAAATTTAAATTTAAATTTTTTTAAAATCATACTAAAATTATTTTTAAAACTACTTAGATAAAATATGTATGTATTAAAAAAAAATAAAAAAATTAAAAAAAAATTTCTTGCCCTGACCGGGGGTTGAACCGCAACATCTGCAGTTGAAAGCTATTTTTAATATATTTGATTTGAAAATATATATGGTTAGAAGCAATCATAAATCTAACCATACTATGTTTCCACCAAAATATGGTTGCCTCAACCATATTTTTTCTTTGCGTGTAGTAAACAAGAAAAAAAAAGTGAAATTTAATTCATCCAAATTCAGTTTATTACAGCATCTGCAGGGCAAAAGTAACTGAAATGTAATCAAATGAATAACAAACAGCCTACCACAACATTAATGATTTCTTAACAAAAACCAATGCAATAGCAAACAATTCTCACTTGAACTTTTCAAGTAATACGTACGTATGTCCATTGATCTAAAAATGTTTTTCTGAGTGAATCACTTTAAGTGTGAATCGCAAATCTCCTCTAAATTTGTCATACAAAAAATCCCAAATTTTATTTTTTTCAATTTGTTTACACAATAATTAAAGAGAAGTAATAAAAAAATTTACTTCTGGACTCTACTTCTATTAAAATTGAATAACCCAGCAAACAAAATTATTTAATTCTCTTTTTAAAAAGCAAATGTTTAAATTAGTTTAATAAGCGCTAAAAAAAGACGGAAGAGATTTCTACATCGCATTGTGACTGGAGATGAAAAATAGGTTCAATACGATAATCCCAAGCGCAGCAAATCATGGGGCCATGCTTCCACGTCGACGGCCAAATCGAATATTCACAGTTCCAAGGTTATGCTCTGTATTTGGTGGGATCAGCTCGGCGTAGTGTATTAACCGAATGAAACAATCACAGGCGATCGTTATCGAACGCAATGAATGCGTTTGTAAGACAAACGGCCGCAATACAACGACAGATATGATAAAGTGATTTTACAGCATGGCAATGCTCGACCCCATGTTCCGAAAGTGGTCAAGACATACTTGGAAACCTTGAAATGGGAAGTCCTACCCTACCCGCTGTATTTTCCAGACGTTCGAACTATTACTTGTTTCGATCAATGGCACACGGCCTGGCTGACCAGCACTTCCGGTCTTATGAAGAAGTAAAAAATTGGACCGATTTGTGGATCGCTTTAAAAGATGACCAGTTTTTTCAACGTGGGGCTCATATGCTGCCGAAGATGGGAGAAAGTAGTGGCCAGCGAGGACAATACTTTGAATCATAAATGTGTAAGCATATATTTTTATATTTAGTAAATTTTTATTGCCCAAATCCTTTTTTTTTAAGAAGGGTGTCTGTCAAGCTCCACCCATTGAACAGTTAGAGGGATAAAATGTTCCACACAAATATTCTTTTATTTTTCTATTCATGAGGAATATTTTTGTAGAATATATTAAAATTCTAACTTTTTCATTAATTGGTGTTTTCTATCTTCTTTTTATATAGTTGTAAAATAAAGACCCATTGAAGAGTTTGGGGGTTAAAGTGTTAGACGAATATATTCCTGGCAGTACTTTAAATTAGTAGAATTTTATGAGAAATTCTGCTTCTTCTAACTCCTTCAACTTATGTGTCTTGTGTGTCTTGGAACAAAGTTCCATTCATTTTAGAATTAGATTGATAAAATGTTTCGTAGTGTTTTACTTTGGTAGAATTTTATGGGGAATATTTCTGTAGAATATTTTACAGAACACTTTATGTATTGGAAACGGAAAATTCATATGATTTGCAAATTTTAAAAAGGGAGAAGAGAGAATTTCAGCCCGAAGCTGTGTGTTTCTTTAATATAAATTTGCCACTGAATTAATTAATGTGCGACCTCATATAAAAAATAGAAAAAAATTCAGCTGTAGACAAGTTGTTTGTTGGGTTATTATGGTTTGATGATGTAGTGCAAGTACAATGAATATTGTGCAAACATATTTACATTTTTAGGCATTTGTGTATGTGTGTTTTTATCTGGTAGCTGAAGATGTGCTGTAGTACGTACGTACGTGCTCGTTTTTTTTTTTTGAGTTAAAGTGTAATCAAAAGAGTGCTGCAATTGTATGATATATTTTAATTTTATTTTATTTTCAAGTGACTAATGGTGCGTATGACACTGTTAAGTGACATTCAAAGGTCACTAAAGTTTAGTAATTTTATTTTTTTTTTTTTAATATTTTATGTTTTACTTATCGCGCAGTGCAAATGAATCTTTGGGATTTTTTGGTTATTTTAAAATAAATAAGGAAACTTTTCTTTGTTTAAAGACTTTAGTTTTAAAATAGAAATAAATAAATTTTGATTCTGTGTTAGTAATTAAATACTTAAAAGTAAACATTTTATAACTTGGATTTTGAAATGAAATAGATTTGCCAGTTGTTATTTTGAAAAAGATGAAACTCCAATTTTCTAAAAATGTGAGTTAGCTTGAATTTTAATAAAATATAGACACTATTTTACTGAAATTACTGCTGGCTTATACCACTTTCAAAAATAGCAGGTCACTTATGGAAAGAATTTTGCTAGAAATTTTATTGAGTTCTCTGGCTTTGTGAAAGAGTTTCCTAATAAACTGGAAACGTTTCTATTATAGCCTGAATTTAGTGAATTTTGTGTGCCTAAAAAAATTCACCCTATAGCTTGAACTTTGATGTCATCAAAAGCTATTGAAGAAACAGAAACACAATTTTTTTAATAAAAAAAAAACAGAAAATAATTTAAAACAACTTTGTTTGAATTGTTTGTATTATCTGGTGTTAACAACCCCGCTGGGTTATAATTTATTTTGAGTGCTTATTTAATTAATTAAAACGCACTCAATTTTTTTAAAACCACCCAAAAAGGTAATCGTATGTAAATATTGTGAAAACATTTTCGTTATAAAACCAAACAAAAAAAGTATAAATATTTGTTAACGTGTTTATGAAAAAAATGTGGTTTTAACGTGTTTTTTTTGCAGTTTTATTTTTTTTTTTATTTATGCCAAGTAAACGTTTCTCATGGAGTTATCAAAATTAATTTTTTTAAAAAAGTAGCTGATGCTTGTAAGAGGAGGAGATAATTTGAGACAATTATTCTTTTTCGTAATATTTTTGATGACCAAAATATTCTTTATTTATAAAATGATTCTTTTATAACTTTTCATTTCAAATAACTTTAAATCTGCAATGAAATCGTAGCTTTGATAAAAACCAAAAAATTATTTTTATGTGAGAATATTTTGTTAAATAAAATTTATTATTCATCTTCAAATAACTAGCCAACAATGTCACTCTTTTTTTTAATACAATCTATTTTTATTGCTTTCAAATTGAATTCTAAAATCTAAAATATAAAATAAGAAAAGCATTTGTGAAATAGTAACTTAGAGATAACTTATCCAAAAAAAAAAAATTAACGCAGACTTTAAAGTAAAAAACGTTATCGAAATCTTTCTTATAATTTTTTCACAAATTTTACTTTAAGGTCTACGTACACTTTTTTTTTTTTTGGAATTAGAGGAAATTTCTTTAAAAGTGAAACTTTAATTCTTTTATCCAAAAAAAAAAAAAAATTGACGCAGACTTTAAAGTAAAATTTGTCAAAAGTTCCAATAGGGGGATAAAAATCTAAACGAAAACTATACTTACCCCCACTTTGTGAATAAACATCTATAGCAAATGTATACATAATTCTTAATAATTTGCCGGAACAACCTAAGTCCGTGTTTCTTTTTTTTCATCCCCACAGCCCTATGAATTAAAATTCCTCCAATCCCCTGCAGCAAGTATAATTAACATCATCCTATAGCTATCCTTCAACTATAGGAAGTTGTAAAATAAAAAAAAATCATTTTTATTCAGTGCGTTACTGCTTAAATTTTTTTTATCATTTTTTAAGATTATATTTAACACAATCACGGTTTTTTGTGTGGCTATACAAATATTATTAATTTTACTTTTTTTTTTTTTTTTTTTTAATTAAGTTAAATATGTTTTTGTTTTGATGAACTTATGAATAGGAATTTTATCTAATTCTGTTCTGATTAAATTAAATTATTTCTTATCTGTTTAGTCATTGTATTGAAAAAATTATGCTCGCTAGCACGAATAGTGCTCATGCTCGCGAGAATAATAATAAAACCCGCGGGCACAAAAAAAAAAACTCAAAGAATTATAATAAAACTCGTTTTTACTCACAATAAATATTATACTCGTCTAGGAGACGAGCACAATTCGAGTACTCTCCTTTCTCTGTGTTTAGTTAAAAGAACGTAATAACAGCAGATATCAAAAATACTTTATAAAATGGCAGTAACTATATAATCTATCTGAAAAAAAGGCATCTCAGATACGTAAGAGAGAAGTAGAAAGCAGTAATTGATTGCTCGTGAAAATTTGGTTTTAAAAATCTTGCTTGATAATAACGCCCGTGACTGAAATGCATTTCTCTCAAAAGGATACACAGATTTGAATGATATGAGTTTATTTAATCTTTTTTGTAAAACGATTTTTTTTGGCACGCTCACTCACGAAACTTTATTTTTATCACGCATAATTATACCGGCTCATATGCTCCCTCAACTCTCTCACTTTCACTGTTTTGTCCAAAATAAATCACACAAATTTTAATTATTTTTTGGTGTATTCTTGAAGTCTTTTTTGTTAGGTTCTTGAAAATTTTTTCATGCCGTGTCACAAAATAGCAAAACATTATGTGATATCTCAACAAAAAAAGAGCAAATTTCAATGGCGAACGCTCACCATTAAGCATTTACAGCCCACTATAAGAAATGTTCGGCTTTTTGACTAAAATTTATTATTCCCAAACAGATTAACATGAATTGAGAATTATTTTAGCGCCATCTGTCAGCTATATTGCCCCTAAATGTTACTAGATGCTTTTCCTAGATTCTACCGGCCCGGTCCTTTATTAAGTGAGTCAGTATCTTTAGAGAGCGTATGTACAGATTTTAAGAGAAATCCGTTTACAAATACAATTTTAATTGTTAAAAAACCCATCAAAATAAATACTGTCATTAACTACTTTATAAAGTGACTCATGTTTTTGCTAACATTATTATTAGAGGCGCCAACCAAAATGGTAAATTAAATATTTCAAAGCATAGTTTTAGGCTTAAATTAAATATACATCTTTTTCAACAGTGGCAAGCGAAAATCGTTGAAAAGTGAACGTAAAACTGGGCGTGGCCGGACCAATGGTATATGAGAACCTTCTTTAAAATACAAAGGCTATTTATTTCAAATTTCAGAAAAATTCGTTTTAAAACAAAAAATTGTATAGAGAACAAACAAACAGAAAATTCATTTAAAAAAAAAGTCATAAATAAGCGCATTTTTTTTCGACTTAATACTTTTAGTTGTCATTTATTTAACAGTTTAATGCCCTAAAAGTTATCAAGCTTTAAGATAAGAGCGCATAAAAAAATAATTATTCAATTCACAAAAATTTACAACAAATTAAATTTAGGAACCACTTTTCTTTGATAAAAAAATATAACCAAGAATGCATCATAATAATTTGGACTCGGGCCAATTTTTATATTTTGAGTTATTTAACGCCAGTTTTTTTTATGTAGTTGTCTATTTTCTACGCTTTCTGCTCGCAATTGTTAAATTACAGCACAAGCATCAAAATTAACAATAACAATTTATAAATAGCATTTCGACACCCACTTAAATTTTGTTGAATTAAAAAAATAAAATAAATTAATTTATAATAGTTTCTCTGAAAGTATTTCTTAAGTGATGCAATTCATTAAAAAAAGTTAATTACAAATTGTAGAAAAAGAAAAATTAAAATAAAACAAATTAATTCAACAAATTAATATACTAAACTTTTCGTTAGGTCCTCTAGTGACTTCAGAAAGTTGATTTCAATGTCTAAGCGGACAGACGGACATTTATAAGGATTCAGAATATATCGTCAACTGATTTCACTAAAGTCCTAAATTAAAGAGAAGCAAAAAATCTGACTTTTTTTTAAGGATATTCGTTGAAAACCAAATAATAAAAATATAAAAACGTGTTAAATTCGGCTGTGCCGAGTCTTATAAGCCTTTCACTGTCTTACCGAAATATTTATATTTTTCACTTTCCACATTCTTCTTAAATATCAAAACAATACAAAAAATTATATAATAGGAACGGCTAGTTTATTAAGCTTAAGGTCGTAATTTAAAAAAATTATTTATTTATTATTGAAGCGAAATATCGATATAAAAATAAATTTTTATAATACGACCCTGGCTTATTACCAGCCGTTTCAATAAAAACAAATTTTTAAATAGACTTAAAACAGAAAAATTATATAAATTAAAAATAAAAACAATAATATTAATTAGTAAGAAATGAAATATATTGATAAAAAAAATTGTCTTTCAATACCTATTTTTTATTAATCCTAAATAAATAATTAATTTCAGTAAAAGAAATAGAAATTAACGATTTCCAAGAAACAATCCTTTCTGAGAACCTCAGCAATAAAAAGTCTGCAGGCACTCAATTTTTAAAATAATTAAAAAAGAAATTCTAGGAAAGATATCCAATAGGAATGCAAAAAAAATTTAATTTAATTTTGGAAACATTTGCAAGCATTATTTAAAAATATATATGGTTAGATGCAATCATAAGTCTAATCATACTATGTTTCCACCAGAATATGGTTGCCTCAACCATATTTTTTCTTTGCGTGTAGCTCCTCCATTTATGAACCGATCCGGCTGAGTTTCAAGAATCTAACAGAAGCAACTGACAGATTGGTTCATTTCCACGACTTGACGGAGAGACAGACAGACAGACGGACATCGCAAAAACGACTCCGCTATTCATAAGGATCCAGAATATATATACTATATAGAATGTCCCATGTACAATGTCGATATTACAAAAGGAACGACAAAGTTATATATACTCTTATTACAAATTATAGTAAAAATGAAAAATTATTTGTGGAAAAAATGAAAATATATTTACAATCGAACAGACTTATAACAAATTCTGGTGATTATGAACTATGTATTGTTATAGCCCACAGGATTTTTCGTAATAAGTAAAAAACACTTGTATAACATACAAACGCGCCAAAGTTTACCGTTGTTTCCCAATAAAATTATATGGGGCGTTTACCCCCATAAAGGCGTGTTTTGTTTTGTGTACTCGTATGTACAACGCACATTTGTTTTTTCTTCACTCAGTTGGAGGCTTCTGTTTGTGAGAACGACATTAAATATCAATAATAAAGAACTTAGGAAAAAAATTTAAGCTAAAATCACTACCTCGTTCGGGAAAAAAATTTTTGTCCGCAGAAAATTTTTGTAGACAAAATTTTATTTTTTTATTTAGTTCGAGATATCTTTTGAGAAGAGACATTAAATAAATTTTTCGCGAACAAAAATGTCAATGTAATCGTAAGTCTCTTAAAAAATTTAGACTGAAAATAAAACTTAAAAATTCAAGGGGTAATTGCATGTGTGTGTAGCGCATTTCAAATATAATTTTTTTTTAATTTGCTAGCGTAACAGTCATCTGTAGCTTTACGGCAAATGATTTAATCGAAAATGATATAGAAGTCTTTCGAAACAAAATCTAATACTGGCTTACAGTCCAACCTAAATTGGGTTTTTAGCGCCCAGCATTTATGTTAAAGCGTCATACCTAAATAAGAGTGCTAGCGATGCCTATTCTCTACAGTTGTGTTAATCATCTTGTTTAATAAAACCCACTAAGGCAAACAAAAATAGAGTTAAAAACAATAAATTCCAAAAAACTAGCTAAATTGTCATTACAGGTCAACACTAAAGGTAAGATCACACGATTGCCGTAATGCACCAATTTTGCCCAATTTTTATTGTGCTAAAGAAATTGTCCCAATCAATTTTTTCCCCGTCACACGATTGCCTCATTTAAAACAAATTTGATTGCCGGTAGTTGGTGCTAAACTATAAAGTGGCAATAATTGCCGCAACACTGTCACATGAATGTTCTAACTTGTGGCAATTACCAGAATCAGCTGTTTTGTTTATTTACATAAAAAATAAAATTGTTGGTTTACTTTTATTTAAAGATGAATTGTTCGCTGAAAAAAAAGGAAAGTTGCATCAGCTTTAATCATATTGTGTGCACTTTATAAAGCAAAATATGAAAAAAAGAAAAAGAGAAGTATTAAAAGAAATGTATGGACCAGAGAGTGGCTCACAAAAAGGTGCACAGACGGCGCATACAAAAAAACACTAATAGAATTTCGTGAAATTAAAAACCAAAATTTTTTATTTCAAAATTTTATCAGGATGGGCGATGGAACCTTTAAGGAATTGTTGCAATTAGTGTCGCCATACATTAAAAAATAAAAAAAAGCTATTGCCTTCTGCTATTGCCGCATGAGAAAACAATAAATATTGACGTCTTTTTAACATTTATATTGGCACTTGTTTGTTTATCAAACGTTCACATGATTGCCGCACCAGGGTTATATTTGATTGGAACAAATAAGCACAATATTGGTGTTGATTGCCGTATGAGCCAATAAATTGTGAAATCACACGATTGGCATATAAAATAAGCCAATAATTGGTATATTGTGGCAATCGTGTGATCTTACCTTAATAAAACAAAAAAAAAAAAAATAGTTGTCTTGCAGCCAACTTCATTACAAAAAAAATTGCTCAGCGTTGACACCACTCCTACGGTATATTTCATACATTTTGCGTGGGTATGAGAATTGTTGACAGATATAATACCATCAAGCTGATAAATATTCATTTCATTAAGACAAATTTACTGCAAGTGTTGTTGTGATTAGCAGCAAATTTTTTTGGTAAAAAAATTCTAAAAATAAAAATTCTGAAATACTAACAAAAATAATGAAAAAAAAATTAGAAAAAATTTAAAAAATTGCTTCTTTTCAATACATTTAGTATGCGATGTTTACTCTTTGAAAACATTCCTCAACTGAGCTAATTTCTTCATACGCTGGTATTGTGCCATCAGCAAAATATTAAAATCTGCTTGAAAACGCTACAACAGAATCACAAAAAATGTCCAAACCGGTGGCAGAAATACTTGATGGCGCATGCATGCTGTCGTCGTGTATGGGCCATTATACGCTGCTCTTGTCCCTCATCAATTCGAAATGCGTGATTTTTATCCATCTCATGGCCTATGTTTGTTGTTCTGCAATTGCAAACGTTTTAAACCTATTGTTGCGCCTGTGCACACAATTAAATTTGTATTTAAAGAAACAAACAAAAACTTACAAAGAGTGTAATTTACTATTTAGTAAATTCTTTGCATATAAAACCATGATACCAATCAATAGAGTCAACATCTGCCCCATCGTCCCACCACCAACGTCCTTTCGCTAAGCCAATTCAAAGTACTTAAGCGAATAGCAAATAAATAAACGGCCGTGAGGCAACAATAAACTTTATTTGTTATTAAGTTATTTGTTATGTGCCACCATAAATAGTTTTTAATTCATTTTTGTTGCATTCCTGGCAATTTTTCATTAAGCTGCAACAACTATCTATGCCACATGCGAAATCACGTTCATGATGATGACAGTAATTGAAGTTATTTGTTATTGCTCTGCTCTAGTTCTACTCGTATACCAAGTTCCGTAGTATTTGTAGTTAAGTTGCAAACAGAAGTTGTTATTTGCCAGCCAGTAGCAAGCAGCAGTTGTAACTCTATTAAAATCAATTTTATTTTTAATGTAAAATTGTAATTCTACTTTGAGTGTTTAAATTCACGCTTTAAAATGCCCTTTTTCTTGCAGAATGCAGCATGAGATTGGTAAATCTTGAATCAATTTTTTTTTTAATAAGAAGGCGGATAACAGAAGTGGAAATAAAGAAGCAAACAATATAATATCACAACAAATGTTGATTTTTTTTGTTGTTATGCTTGTTTGTCGGTCTGTTTGGTTACCTCAATTATAATTTCTAGATTTGCTGCGTGTCTTTTCGTGTTTGCTGTTCATGCAAGGCAGTTAGGGACAACTCTTAGACATCCTTAGTTCTTAACGTTAAGCCACAAACATTTGTTGTTGTTGCTTGTGAATTTTTTTTTATAATGAATGCAATTATTTTATTAGTAAAGCCCGAACCCATTGGCTTCAATGCTTCAATCAATAATTCTTGAGTTTAAATAACATTCTCTGCGTACGACTAGCTTTGAATGGCAAAAGTAAAGAAAATTAAATAAACTTTTCATACGTTCTTATAATTGTTTTAGTTTTAAACATGTTCTCTTTAGAGAGCACGATCTCAAGAGACGTTCATGCCTGTTGTTTATGTTGTCTAGTTAAGATTAGAATGGGGACTTTAAAATAAATTGTGAGTAAAATAAAAACTTTTGTACTGATTTTAATGAAATAAATTTTTTTTTGTTTAAAACTAATGAGATTTTATTTCTATTTTTAATAATTTTTTATTTAATTAAATTTAAAACAAAAATATTTTATTTATTTTTTTACAAAGTTTGCGCTGTCTGTGAAATTAATAATTACATTTAGGTACGACTTTAATTAAATTTTTTTTCATTCTAATTTTTTTCCATTCGAATGCAATAAACCGATTCCAACCTTGGCTATGCAAAACTTCCTTTGGTCTTTTCTTAATAAAAATAGAAAAATAAAATAAACAAAATTTTTATTTTTGTGTGATTTTTGGAATTTGATATTTTTGATTTGTTTTGCTTAAAGCCAAATTTTATAGAAAATTAAAAAAAAAAATTGTGTTAAAGAGACATTTTTATGTTTTTGGCTTTGCGAACTAAATTTCTTTCCAATCGAAAATTCTGTTGTGACAATAAAATTTTTTAGTTGCAGCAACCAGAAGTCGACAATGCAAACCAAAATATAGTTTTCTTAAAACTATTTTAAATTGTAAGATCGATTTCTTATTGTAACGATTAGAAAATTCGAAAATTTTCATTTGAGTTTTTGATTAGTCCCAACTAAAGTTGTTTTCTCAGTGTATGCACATGTACATGCTATGAGAAAAGTTTCCCTTCACCTGATCGTAAATTTAATTATTTGGCAAGCCTGCTTTTTAGTTCATTTTATTATTATTTTTTCTTTTTATTTGGTTTTTTATGCGTTATTCTTTTTTTTTTTTTTTTTTTTTTTGCCATATAACTGACCGGTTTCGTTTCAGTCTATTAAAAATTACTAGAGTACTTTTCGTTTTGTTGTTGTTTGTGCTGTTTTTAATTTTGTTACTATTTTTAAACACTCTCACCACACCACACAAATGCATTTACTGCATGTTTTTCTGACCATCAAGCACGAAGTCAAACGTTTAGAAATGTTATTGAATCATACCTGTTGATGTGATGCACATCACATTACCTCACCTCACCTCAACTCTGCAAAAGTGTTGGTCGACAGAGATTTGAATTTTTCTTGATAAAAATTTAAGAATTAATTTTATATATTTAATAAAGGGATGCATAACCATACTTGAAATGGCTTACAAGCACTTTTTATTATAAAGTATTACACATGTTTGTAGTGAGGTGTAGCTTTCAAGTATGCTTGTGCAGCCTATTAATAATTTAACTATAAAGCATGAAAGTGAATCTGTGCGTGTTTGCTGATTTATTACATGTGTGTGAAATATCTAGGGGAAAAAAGGATTTGTTTCCATTTTAATATTTTTTATTTGGGTACTGGTTACCCGAGAATGATAGACATAAAATTACGCCATCCCGCACATAAAATTTAAATTTTCTGCGCATGTAGAATCATGCAATGTGTTCCTATTGGCTAATAAATAAATAATGTAAATATAACAGTGAACAAAGTACGTCATCTAACGGGAAATCATGCGCATGGCCTTATCTTGTGTCTATCATTCTTACTGCTTATCTAGGGTTACAGACAATATCTAAAAAGCTGGGTCCAAATCATTGAATTCGTTATCCGAAGTTTTTTGTATTTTTATATGAAAAAAATTCAAATCAATTATGACTTATATTATTCAAAAATTAAACTAATCTAAGCGCATATTTCTGCAAAATATATTAACGTATAGTGGCATAGTGGTTATGCTTATTTCGACAAATATTTGTTTAATGTGACCATACCTTTTTTTGTACAACTTCTTCAGATTCTTTAAATAAAAATCATGCATTTCCTTATTGATCTATAGGGTGGTTCATCCAAAACGCACAATGTGAATTGTAAATGAAACAAAAAGTTTTGAGAGAATTATCTTAAATTTTTTTATTTATTATGATCTATGACAAATATGTGTGAAATAAAATATCGGTCAAATGCTCGCCACGGCTTCTGTGGTATATCTCTACCCGATGATCCATATTTTCAATGACGCTAGGATATAATTAAGGTTCAATGTCGTTAGTGTGCTGAATTATCTCATCCTTTAGCCCTTGGATTGCTCTTGGCTTATTGATGTACACTTTTTCTTCTAAATATTTTCAAAGAAAGAAATGCTACGGTGTCAAATCTTATGATCGTGGCGGCCAATCAACAGCGCTACGATATTAGATAACACGGTTATTGAATTTCTCGCGTAAAAGAATTGAAACCACATATCGTTCAGTTCCATACCCTCAATTTCTGGAAAAAAAAAGTCCATTAGCATCTCGCAATTTTTAAGCATGACGAAGAATCAAGGTCGACAGCCCTTCTGCCACACTATCGCGAAGACTAACAATATTTTTCGCAAAACGAACAAGGTAAGCATGCACAGCTGTTTTCACATTTCCTACAGACCCGGTTTGCTAAAATTTTGCCCACAAGTCTCCCGATTATGGACACATTTGGTCAATTATACTGACCAAAAAAATCACAAAGTGCATGAAATGTGTTTCAATTTGAAAGCCCATTTTGGTAAAAGGCTGCAACAATCTTAACGAGCTGCTCAATTATGTACCTCTTCATGGTTTAATTTGTCAAACACTGAAACAAAGAAATGTCAAATTAACTTGTTGAAAAGGTTAAAAAAAAATTGATGTTAAGGTGAGACTCACTATGAACCTTGGCATAATGATTGGAACACTCTTCATATATTTCGCAACCACATGGCTCATCTTCAGGATCTTATATCAAAGAAAAAGTTTTTATATAATAAAATGTATTGCTTTTATTTCAAGAATCTATACACATAAATTTATCAAAAGTATTTCCATCAGATTCTGAAATATTTAAGGCTTGTTTCGCTGAACGTTGTTGAAAACGTTCCGCGAAGTCCCTTGACATTAAAACGTTTGTGTAGTTATAGAACATTTAAAAACGTGTCATATGCTTTTGACATAAGAAAACAAATAAATATAAAATAAATATTTTTCTTTTTATCTAAAATAAAAACTTCAGCAAACGATATGGAAGAGTTGTTGGTGTCAACTTTTTAAAATTATGTAAGATGTACAAAAAAATAGAACTACATTGTATCAACTAATCACAAACGTTTTATAAAAACCTTGCTAAATTCTATTTTATATAAACCTTGCCGTGCCGTCAACGTGACATTTGTTTTCGATAAGCACTTTCATTGTGAAATCTTACGGGACATTCGCCTAAGTTCTATTCATAGTTTTTTCTTCGTTATGATATTTTTCTTAATTTATAAAAAGTTAAAACTTCATGTGAGGGAATAAAAAATTCAATTGAATTGATGTCGACAACAATAAAAAGTGACATTGCTGCAAAATTGATGACAATGTTGCTGAAATCAAATGGAATTAATGATATTCTTCGTGTTATAAAAACATGTTTGCCCAAAATCACACTTTTCATTCAAAAAGAGGATTTCAAACAAAAATTTTCAGAACAAAATATTCAAAATTTTTCTCATTCGAGTAACAACCTTAAATGGCTCTCCTGTAAAATTATATTTTTTGACTGGCTATGAAACTTTAAAGCACATAATTATTTATGTATTATAATATAATAAAATTATTGTTGAAATTAAATATTTATTTGAAGAAATATCACAAACAAACAAACAATTATCTTTAAAAAAATATATGTATTCTTTTCTAATTTAAAATTTAAACATTTGTACAATTTTAAAAATTTTTGCAAGAAATAATAATTAAATCAAAAAATATTTATTTTTTGAATGAAAAGCTGGGTATACCTAAATCTATCACCAAATAAAATAAATTAAATATTCAACTGAACAACACACTGCAGAAGCAGCTGACTCGTATGAAAATAAAACAAATAAACTTAAACCTATACCAACAACAAGTTGGTTTTCTTATCACTAGTTGTGCTCTTAGCACAAAACGAAAGTGTTCTCTTAAACAATGTGTTCCACATTTTATTATCACATCAAAACCCTACAGGTGTGTAAACATATGCTCATTATTATTAATTGTGAAGCTCTGTAGATTAGTTCCACAAATATGTATGCACATTTGCTACGCAAGTGCTTGACACAGTCGTGCCAAAATTTCAGTAACTAACAGTAAGGCAGCGAGTCACGGTTCTTTAACCGGTTTTTTTAATTATAGCATTTAAGTTTTTATTTTTATGTGGATTATTGCCAAAAAAAGTGATATTATTTTATTAATTCTTTTAATCAGTGGTGAATAGTCGATGACTCTAATACGTAGGCATAGAGTCATGATAAATACAAGTTTTAAACGCATTCAAGAAAAATATATGTTTCAACAAAATAAAAGCTTTTAGTGTTAGTTTCAAAAGAAAGGTTTGAAAATCGTTTCAAAATCAAATCAGTTTCAAACACTTATATTTACTTCATTTTTTGTTGGGTGTACTTGTATAATATACTTTTACTGGTTGTACGACCATAATCAATTTCTCTTTCAGACATCAATATCTCGTAGCATTTTTCTCTTATGTTGGTTTGCAAGAACTGGCTGTAAACAAATTAAGTTGTTGTTGTTGTGTTGGATTTTCGTGCTCTAATGTTGTTAATGTCAAGAATGTTGGTTATTTTGTATCTACAAAGCAGCGTTGCCATTTTAGCCTTTTTAAGGCTAGATTTAGCCTTAAAATATATGATTTAGCTTCCAGCTTTTTTCCTAGCCTTTTTTTGTTTTTCAAAATAGCCTTATTAAGGCTATAAATAAACTGAGACTGAAAGGAAATTAGCTAAGGTAATATTTTCGATAAAACTGTGATACGTAAATTTATCGAATGAAGGTACTTTCATAAGTAGAAAAAATTATTTGGGTTCTAACTAAACAAAAAAGCACTTTATTACTAATTGATTAATTAATTGTTCCATTTAGAATTTGGTTATCTAGTATGTATTACCGGGTAGTAATGCTGAGGTTGTCCATTTTTAAGTACGATGAAGTAAGCAAAATATCAGAATAGAAATCACATTAAAAGTCAAAAAATAAATTATTACTTAAAGGAATTTTAAATATAATTTTTTTTACATTGAAGTTGTAAAATAATTGAATTCGCTTATAAGTATTTAAAGCCATGTGGGAAGCGACATTATTTTCTTTAGTTTTTAATACTTCATGCTTTTTTTTTGGGGGTTTTTTTTATAAAAATTATAATTAAGATTCTTAGTGTAATAAAGAATTAAGAAAAATTTGAATTTTAAACTGTAGCTTTTTAATTTTTTTTAGCTTATTTTTTCGACTTGGTTTAGCTTCTTCTAGAGGTTTTTTAGGGAAATATACTTTATTTTTTAGCTCCTGGCAATGCTGCTACAAAGATCTCTCCATTTAGTCTCTGCTGTCTTTCTATAGTTGGACAACAATTTTATTGCAACAGTGGAACGAAACTACTATTGAATATAAATAAATTATAAAATTCGAATGAATTATGGAAATATAAATATTAAATTTTAAGTTAAATGAAAGCCTTTGTAGCTATGGGCATCTTTTTTTTAAATTGGCTTTTAATTATAGTAAAGCTTGTTAATAAACAAATGTATTATATAATATTAAATTAAATAAAAATTATAATTTAATATAAAATATAAAACTATTATGACTAAACAAAATATTGTAGTTTTTAAAGATATTGATTCTTCTTAGCTCTAGCCATATGTTATGATATCTCTATTTTCAAATGAATTTTGTTACTTATGTTGCAAATACTATGGGATATGTAATTTTAATTAAGATTTGAAAATCTTTTAGAGAATCTACTTTTATTGAAAAACTTTTTGACAACTATTGCAACACATACATATGTCCCATTTTTTTTTCTTCTAAAAGGTGTAAACTTTTTTTAAATTTTGAAAAACACTTTAGTTGTGTGAAATGTTGTATTTCTGAGTAAGAACCTGCAAAAAACATTTCAAAATTTCCAAATAACTTTTGTTTTAAATTTAGCATTACACGCTAAATAAGGAAGCGTTGTTGGATATTTTAATGACTCTCTGGTTGCTGCGAAAAAATCGCCGGCAATGGCAATTAATCGATACATTGCTTTTGCATTTTATCAATTAAAATGTCGCTCTAAGTTTTATTCGTTGATTTGACCTTGAAAAAAAACAAAATTTTTTTAAAAAGAAAACAAAACTAAATACTTAAATTTTCTTATTAGTGCGCCAGGTACAAAAAGTAACAGAGTAAAGCAAAAAAAAAGTAAACAAAACAAGAGAAAAAATTTTTTGGAAATTCATGATTGATGTCACAGTGAAAGAAACAAAATTCGAAATAAATGATATTCATGATATAAGTGATTGTTAATTGATTGAATATTTTGTCCGTGCAAAATAAAAAGTTTTGTTTTCAAACGCTTATAGTGTGAGAAAAGTGTTAAATTTAAAATTTAAATTTTTCTAGGTGTTCATAGCTTTTTCATTTTATTTAGTTAACAATTGCATATCATAAGCCCACTGTACTAACACATTTTACCTTTTGTCTTGAACGTATTCAACAACGCTTAAAGAAGTGCAAAATACACGTTAAGAAAAACCTTCTCTCCAAACAACAAAGTAGAGAAAAAGAAGGAAAAATTGTTTTTGAAAGAAACAGAATAAAGGAAAAAAGTACCTACAACTAAATGTAAACAAGAAATAAATAAAGCAGCACACAAACAAACCACCGACACACATCATTCATACATGCACACACCAACTTGGATAAATACAATATAGTACAACAAACAAAATACAGGTATGTTGGAAGGGGGACGAAACGGTGGAGAACTTAAACACATGAATGATACTGTTGTTTGCATACGACTGAGCATTGGGTTGTAGACGAATGACATCCACAATAAAACTTTAGTTGATGAGGGATTTTCGGTAAATAAAGATGATAACGCGCTTGTTTTAAATATAATTGTTTTATATCTACATAAAAAACACAACAAGAAAAATAAAAAAAACTAAATAGAAACGAGTAAGAAAAAGAAGTTATTAACGCAATGAATAATACGTGTGTTAAATTGTGTGTAAAACTAAAATATAAAAGTTATGTCTTAAGCCGGAAATATATATAAAACTTTAACCAAAAATAAAGAAATTCGTTTCAAAGTTAAAAAATAATTTTTATTTCAAAAAAAAGGAAAGACAAAAAAAAATCTTTTTCAGTTTTCTTGCTTCTTTTAACTCAGTTCTTATTACAACTACAAAGTATGTATGTACCTACACGCGAGTATCTATGTTTGTATGTAAATAACGAATGGTTTTGTTGCTGTTGTTATTGTTTTTTTGTTGTGGTTACGTTTGTTGCTGAAAATAACAAGAGGCTAAAAATAATGGTCACGTTAATAGTTTAATGACTTAATTTTTGTTTAACAATTTTTATACACTTCACTATAAGTAAGAAGTGATTCCGTTTGTAATTTCTACATCGTATATATAGGGCTCCTTATAAATTAAATATAATCTGAATCCTGAACGTCTGTCCATGTAATCGTTGAAATCAACTTTATGAATTCCCTAGAAAACGTGCAATAAAGTTTTGTATACCAATCTTACAGTTGTTGTTGTCTTCAGGCTGCTATTGAAATTCAGCCTGATCGGTCCATAAATGGCGGAGCTATGAGTTAAAAACTACGACTATCTCTATTTTATACCGAGAAAAATTAAATATACAACTAAAATTTTAGGTTTTCATTAATTTCTGCTTTTTTCCTACGTCTAAAACGGAGCACACAGTTTTGTCCGACATCACATTTATAATATATGGACCAATACTTAGCTGGATTGAGCTATGAGTCAAAAATTACATCTACTTATATTTTCGACCACATTTGGTTTGTTTTTTACGTAATTTGTCTAAAATAAAAAAAAAAACTTGGCACGCAGTTTTATTAGAAGTAATACTCATAATCTGTGCACAAAAAATTAAAAAGATCGGTCCCCAAATGGACCATAAAAATTAAAAATTGAGCCAAAATTGTAGGTTTTTATTAATTTTTGCTTTGTTTGTTTGCGTAATTTGTCTAAACTACAAAACGGACAAAAAATTTAGTATACAGTTTTAACAGATATAGCGGCCGAGAAATATCAAATATACATCCGATATTTCAGATTTTCATTAAGTTTTGCTTTGCTTTGTTTTTGTTTTGTTTTCTATGGAAATTTTTATGCTGTACACATGCACACAAACACGAAGCCTATAAACGTGTATATGTATGTGTGTCTTTCGAATGCCTTGAGAATTTTTTGATTTTTGCCGTTAATTTTAAGTTCTTTATTTGAAATTATATATGTATATTTGGTTTAAAAAATGCTGCTAATCTTTGAAAAATTAAATTAAATTATATATTTTTGCATTCGAATTACTTATCTTTCTTAGAAAAAAATTAAATATTCGAAGGGTAAAGTTAAATAAATTCCACAGAATATTTTAACTTTGATGGTTGGCTTAATCAATTTTTAACTCGAATGTCAATTAAACTTAAAAAAAACCACAAAACTTGGTTAAAGTGCAATTAAATAATTGCGAATAACGAAACAAAACAAGACAGAATTGCAAGTTAAATAATACTAAAAAATTAATAAAAATATGTATTTTTTAACCTGGAAACGCAATTAAAGATTTTCTCCTTTATTGACAAATTCAAATAAACTTTTAGACCAAATGTCAAAAATTTACGTCATATCATAAGTTGTTGTGCATTGATTTTATAAAAAAAATGTCTGCTGTTGTTTGAAATAATAATTTTTTATCTTTTTGGCAATTTTTTGCATAAAAAATATTTTTTTTTGTCCTCTCATCTTCTACAATATCTTTGTAACTACTTTATTTGCATACCCAGAGCATCTAGTAAAAAAAAGCAAATAAACTAATAAAACGTAAAATAAAACTAATTCGTGGAATTGGTATTGTGTGTCAAAGTTAAAGTTGTGTTGTTTATATGCATTGACAATAGTAAATTTATGGCCCTATTATAGTTCACAACTCAACTCTACTTATTACTGTTTAGAACTTTGTGTTCGTGCAGTGGACAAAAACATACAAAAATGAAAAGTCGTCAATAACAGTTGTTTCACTTGTATCAATCAGTTATGTAGGTTAGATCGTTTTTGATCATACAAGATGTTGCAAGTTAGTAAATAGTAAAAATAATTAAATAATAGCTAAGGCTCAGTTTTTAAGGCCGAAATATATGTTATTGGGCTCTGCCTAAGAAAGGAACTTGAAAGAGACTCAATGCCTTTGTCACCTGTCAATTGTTATGGGTGCCAGGTCATAGTGGTTATGTAGATAATGAGAAGGTATACACACTGGCAAAAAACAGTGCGGCTAGTAGTTTCGTTGTACAAGAACCATTCTGCGAAGCTCTATTAAGTGCAAACTCTGGGAGTGGCTGGAAAAGGAATTGCAGTAATATTAGTATCAGTGTAACGAAAATATTCATTCCATTATATTCTCGGAAGAGATTAAATGACTTACTAAGCCTGACACGGTCAAGAATTCTCATATTCACAGTATTCATGACTGGTCATTGCAGAGTATTGAAACATTTGGCAAACTTGAGGATCAGCTCAAACGGCCACTGTAGGTTATTTAAATAAATTTTAAGAAAAACAGACAGCAGAACATATACCATATCACTGAAATGTTTTAATTTGGACCTGTTTTCTATATTTAGAACATCACTACATGTCTGACATGGCAGGCAAATAACCCAAGGAAGTCTTTGAATTTTTTATGAATACTATTTAGACTAAGGAAAAAGTTTAAAACTAGAGAGTAGTGTCACAATAGGTCTAGCTTATGCTCCTTATCTTCCTACTCTTTGAAAAATCAAAAAAATACTGCCGTGTCGAAAATAATAGAAAACGAGATTACGCTTTCATTAAAATATGTTTCTGCTTGCAAAAATGAGAGGGCAATTCACAGCATTTGATATACAGCAACTCATATCGAACTTTTTCTTTAAAAACACTAAAATTTCGATAGTTTTCATTCGATATCGCATGCGATGATTTGTACTCAGCTGCTAAGTGCGACAATTGAAAGCAAAAATTGTTTTCAACTGTTCTAAGTCTAAATGCGCATCACACTCAACAGCTAAATTTTGTAAACTTTTTTCCATTATTTTTTGTGGCTATTGAGATGTTTTATTTTGTTAACTTAAAAGCTTCTGAGTTTGTCTGCTGAAAACACCCAAGTTATAGGTAGATTTACCAATCATGACCATGATACTTCAGCACAATACTCACTAATGCTATCGGCAGGGCTTCCCAACGTTGTGTCGCTGAAGTGTTTTATAAATAAGCTGTTATTATTTACAGTGTTGTAAGTACACTTTTTTAAAAAAGTGAGTTGCCGGTAATTTTTGTAGGATGGTGTCTATTAGACACGTGCAACAAACTAGTTTTTTTATTTTTGTAAATACATTTGGCAAATTACTCGTAGTGCGAAAAATAGGAACAAGAAAGAACAAGTAAGTCAGCGAAAAATTACTACCAAAAATGAGTACTTAGAAATTTAATTGCTGCCACACTTCTTAACACAAAATCCGCAAATCATTCAACAAAAATCAACAGACATTAATAATTTGTTTTTGTATATTATAAGCTTATAAAATAAATATAAGGTTGTAAACAATAATTTATATATAAATACAATATGGGTTACATAGTATGTCAGCGAAAATTTAATGTGGTCACTTTTAGAAACATCATCACGTTAAATCTAGCAACAACACTCTCAACAAATAATGAATAACAATAATTAAAAAAAAAATCCCTCTTCTATCTCTCACTCTCTTTACATACTTCTTTAATAAAGATGTATTGAGATTCTCTGTGCCAATGCCTGTAAGTATGAGTCATAGCTTATGAGTACTGTAAACACATTTGCAGTATTTGATGTGGTTGCTATTATTACAAGTAGTTTGTAAGGTTATGCTTGTAACGCTTAACAAATACGAATAAATATTATCACCAAACACATTCGGTACAATTAAGTAGTTATTCGTGAATTTTGTTGTTTTTGTTTGTATTTGCAAATACAAGTACATAAGTACTCGTACTACTCAAATACAAATGCAATTGTGAAGATGTAGGGTGTCTATAGCTTACTAAAATTACCGCTAACTACTTTTGTTTAAACTGGATTTATGCCACTTTCAAAAATAACAGCTCAAATAAAAAAGCTCTTCATTGCTTTTATTTATATGATAACTTGATTAATTAATCAAAAAAAAAAAAAAAAAAATTTAACAATTAAAAAATCAAAATGAAAAATTTATAGGTTAAAGGGGTATTCAGTGCTTAATGTTTAATACTTTCCTATTCCTATGGCTAACAAGCTATGCAAAGCTAATTTTTTTGGATAATTTTTTTACAAAAACATACAAAACGCAGCCCACTGAAATAAATGCAACACAAACTAACAAAGCAGCTCAAACAACAAGTCTAAGAAACCATTCAAGTTGGTTTTTGCATTTGAAAGACACCTTCTTTTTGTTGTTATTTCTTTCAAGTGCATTTGAAACTGAAATCATTCACCCACCATTAAAAAAAATTCCTTAAGAATGTGGCAAAAAAAATTTTTTTTTAATTTAAAATAAAAAAATTGTGTTGTGTGTCTTTGTTATTTCACAAATAATTTTTTTTCATTATTTTTATTTAAACAACTGTTGTTTTTTTTTTTTTTTTTTTTGTGTAAGCGTGTGTGTAAATAATATTATATATCTGCTGCGTTAAATTCCAGTGTCACTTATTAGAACATTTGAGAGGGTTTAACCCAAATATAAGATATAAAAAAAAAATAAATAAAAAGTTTGGCTTTTTTATTGTGATAAAAATGATTAAATTTTTTTTTTTGTGTCAAAATAAAGTCTTTTATGACATTAAAGGTACGTAAAAATTTTTTTACTTATTTTCATTATTTTTAAAAAATTTTAATAGTTTTCATTACAAAATCTTTAAATTGTTACCAAAATAGTAAAGGGTTGCAGAATTTATTGTTTGAATTTGTTGTTTTGAATTCATTGAATTGTGGACATTGCACCTTGCAAATATTTCAAATACTTAAAATAAATCACATATTATATTTTTTTTTGCCCTGACCGGGGGTTAAACTGCAACATCTGCAGTTGAAAGCTATTTTTAATTAATTTTAATTTAAAAATATATATGGTTAGAAGCAATCATAAATCTAACCATACTATGTTTCCACCAGAATATGGTTGCCTCAACCATATTTTTTCTTTGCGTGCGTAAGCTTTTAATTGTTTATTGTTGCTTAAAATTTAAGTAAACGAGAACGAGCACGAAGCATATTAAATACATATAAATATTTACTTCATTGTTACTAAATAATCTCTTCAGAAAACTTTTGGAAAATTAAAAAAAAATTAAATTTGTGGATTATATACATAACAGTGGAACATACCAATCTACATACTATTCGTTAAACAATTTTTTTTCTTACAATAATTTATATAATTTTTTTTTTTAAGATATCTTTTACTAACAACCAGCAATTATTTAGCTAAGCAATTTAGTTTGATGCTCTGAATAAAAAATGCAGTTCAAATTTATTTTGTAAATATTTTTTTATCAATTTAGCTTAGGTAGTTTTTAATAAAACTGGGACATTTACCCAATAATTGTGATGTTGCTTTCAAATAAAATGTTAATTTCTTTGTTTTTATTTTAATTTCTTAAAAAGATGATGTGGTGTGTAAGAAAGTGATTTTTCTAGAAAATTTATATTTGCGGTTGATTTTAATTTTACTGCATTTGACATCATAAATACAAGTGTCCTTGGCATATTTAGTCGTATTTACGTTAAGCTCGTATAAATTATATAACCAGTGGTGCCACCTATCACTGTTTTGGTCAAAATATCAGCAGTCACATCCAAGACCGAAATAAAAGTCCAGGGAGGAGGAAAAAAATAAGAGAAAATTTCCTCTTCAAAATTTTATAAAATTTCTAGCTTTTAAATATTGAATTCTCAGTTATTCATATTGTTACATAGAAAGCTAAGCTCAGATCCATGCATTTGATATCGACTAACCTGCATCGAAATTTGCAATGAAATTTTTTATTGAAACACAGTCCTTTAAATTGTTGTGATTTTCAATTTATAATTTCCAGGGCTTGGGAAAAAATGAGGTTCACGAAGTTAAGTTGAGTGAGAAAAGAACAGAAAATAAAAGTTCAAGCATAATAATAAAACCCATTTCAACTTGCAATGCACTGAAAAAAAAATGTTTCACAAATTCAATGAAATGGTATATTCATGCGTCTTGTGAATATATCAATAATTTTTTTTTTAATGTATTCATAAAATTATTTCGTTGAACTAAGGAATTATATACATTGAATTAATGAAATTATTTCATTAAACGAATGAATATTTCATTGAACTGATGAAATTACTTAATTAATATAATGAAGCCACTAGACTAATGACAACATAAAATTGCTTCTATAAAATATATCATTAAATTAATAAATACTTCATTGATTAAATGAAATATTGCTATGGGCTAACGAAACATATAATTTTTTTTTATATGAAGATTTTTTTCATTTGATTAATGAATATAATTCTTTCCGTGAAACCATAAATATTTTAATCCTTTAAATTTTTGCTCTATTACAAAATATTATTTTTCGGCAATTTTAAAAAAAAAAAAAACATTAATGAAATTAATGTATAACCCAAAAAAAAAAAAAAAAACTATCTTTGTAAAAAAATTAAAGTATAAAAATAGTTGGCTGTAAATTAATTTAAAAAACATCAAAACGATAATAAAAACCAAAAATATCACTTCGTGACTAATTTTTTAAAAGTTCTATTAGAATCATGGCAACAACAAAAATCAAAAGCAACAAGAGTGCAAATAATATGTTGATATACGAGTAAGTGTGCTTTTGTGTGTGCACATGTCCAACATTAAAAGCAACACATAAACAAAGTGTAAATTTAGCCTAAAATTTATTAAGCAAAGGGGTGATGGTGTGCTGGCTATTTTATTTTCTTACACCAAAAAAAAAATTAAAAATATATAATTTTTAAACGGCCAACACATAAAATCTTGGCTAGTGTTTATAGCTACGCAGCTTAGAATGTCACCTAGATATTTTTTTGTAGATGTTTTTGGCATCAAACTCGCTGCCGCCATATGTGCCATCATTATTATAACTCATTTTTTATTATTGTTAACATTACATGCCATTATGATTTTGAAATTACATAGAAAATTTAGAGAGATAGAAATTTGTTACGCATTTTATGTATGTGTTGCATATATAGATTTGTGATTCCTTTTGTAATTTCTATATCGTATATGAATATATATATTCTGGATCGTTATGAATAGTCCGTCTGTCTGTCTGTCCGTTTAAGTCTTTGAAATCAACCAATCTGTCAGTTGTTTCTGTTAGATTCTTGCTATTGCAATTCAGCCGGATCGGTTCATAGCCGAAAACGGCCACTACCTCTATTTTTGACAATTTCCAGCTGAATCCGTCCATAAAAAGACGGAAGTCCCTAAAATCCTTTGGAGTAACAGCTCTGGGGTATATGGTCTAAACTACAAAACGGTCAAAAATACTTTAATGTCTGTGCAAAAAATCAGAACAATCGGTAAACAAATGGCCGAGGAATATCAAAAATATAACCAAAATTTATGGACATTTTTAAGCTGTCATGTGCTTAATGCTTGTACACACAAACACGAAACCTAAACCATTGTGTGTGTATGTGGTTTTTAATGCTTTGAGTGTAATAGCATTACGAATCCAATACATCTTTATGAAAGAGAATTTTTTCGATTATGCCTTTAATTTGAAAATCTTTATTGATATTAAATATTTAATTAATTAGATTTGGCTTGAAAAATGTTTGCAAATGCTTCCGAAATTAAATTAAATAATATTTTTTTTTGCATTCCTATTGGATATTGTTCTTAGAATTGAGTGCTTGCAGACATTTTATTGCTTTTAAAAAATGATTTTTTTTGGAACGCGTTAATTTCAGTTTCTTGCACTGAAATTAATTATTTATTTAATTAGGATTAATAAAAAATAGGTATTCAAAAAAAAATTGTTTTGTTGAAAGTTTTTGTCTTTAATCTGTTATTTAAATTCAGCTCTATCAGTCCATAACTCTATTTGTTATTTACATTTTTCTGAGTGTGTTTTTCGTTAAAAATTTGAAACGCAATTTCATCAGAAATGACAGTCATAATGTCTATGCAAAAACTTAAAACAATCGCTCCACAAATGGCCGTGAAAAATAAAAATTGCAACCGAAATTTTTGTTTTTCATTAACTTCTGTTTTGTTTCTTTTTTTATGGAAATTTTTAAGCTATACATGTACGTAATATTTGTGCACGTACACCCAGAGAACAAATGACACTATTCGTTGTAAAAATGACAACAAATGGTGTCAATAGTGTATCAATCACGTTTGTTGTCACTTTTGACAACGGATGGTGTCATTTTAAAAAGACATTATTGACAACATAGCGTTGCAGAATTGACAACGAATGGTGTCGAAATTACACCATACCGGTGTCGAAATGACACCATGTTGGTGTCGAATTTATATCCCAATTCATCATTATCATGAAAAACATTCTTTATTATATTTTTATTGCAAAAATTTATTTTATTCATTAAATAAACAATATTTCACAAATTATAGATAAACTTAAAAAAACTTATTTCTAAAATAAATTTTTGGAAGAGAAATAAAATTGTAATTAAATGATTAATATTTCTTTTTAACGATCCAATTTCATAAGATTGTAAGTGAAAAGAAAAATGTTTAATGCTAATTTGAATACAAAAAATATAAATCAAAATTTTTACGGCGACGAAAGCATACATACATTTTGCATTTGATTTTTAATTATTTTTACAAAAATTAATATGTGATGTAAAGTTAGAAGACTTAGAATCATATGAGTATATAGTATTAATTTCATACAAAAATTTTGAATAAATGGATACAAACATGCATCTGGATATTTTAAAGATAGCGTTTGAAATATTTTGAAACATATATGTAAACAGTCAATAATTGAATTAATCTTGAGCAAGTTATTATTAAAATATACATAAAAGTTCTTTATGTCTACATCAGAAAAACCTTCGACAATTAAAAATGGCTGTATAGTTAAACCAGCATTGTAATAAATATTCTTCTATGACTGCATCAATTTGGCATTTATAATCATTTACAGTCGTCAAACGTAAAACGAAACTCTCTTGCTTGTCCACTATAGTTACTTTCTTACTTTTACTTAAACCTCGCTGCTGACGGTAAAACCGAATTAAGCAATATGGTGTATATATAGTCCTGAGCATCTGTAAGATAAATAAAAATATATATTAACTAACATACACATGTATAAAAACTTATTTATTAACTTGGATAATAACCTATGTTAGTCGAAGACAAAACATTTTGAAATAATTGCTTGCAATATAAATTATTTATATTTTTAGCATAAAAATCACCAATTGTCTTTTTAAATTTGTTCCATTTTGAAAATAATAGATGTCCTTTTGGCGGGTAGATAAGATCGACATCAATTTTAATCTAAGAAAAAATTAAATACTAATCTTTATTTGTGCTTAATTCCAGAAATTGTTTTGGTTTTTAAATTTATTCTTTTACTCATGATAATGTCATGAGTTATTTATTCAATACAATAAGTACTGATAAAATCTAGCATATCTATATGCTAGATTCCTCAGTAGATTACTTGCAATGTTTCTTGCAAACATTAGAACTTTTATATTGTAGATAAAAGCAATTGACTAAATAAGAATTATTTGTCAATAGTTACAAAAAGATTCAAATATTCAAACAAAAAACTCAGTAAGTAAGTTTGAATATTTGAATCTTTTTGTAACTATTGCTTTACTAAATAATTTACATATTCGTATGTATTGTTCTTATTTTATTTATTTTTAATATTACCTTTGATAAAATTCCACAAATTTTTGATCAACTAGATGCTGGTGTAAGCATCATTTCTTCAACGTTGTCAAAATTGAAAAATTTTAGTTTTTGACAACCAATCGTTGTCATTTTGAACACGCTTGTTAAAAAATTGAAAACGCTCGTTGTCAATAAAATAAATAACATACGTTGCTGATTTTGCAACGCGATTTTTGGCTCAGTGTAAACACGAAACCAGGCAATCGGTCTTACATACATAAGTTTGTGTATATGTATGAGTCTTTTAAATGCCTTGTCCGTAATATCGTTACGAATACAGAAATCTTATTGAAAGGCAGTTTCTGATTTTTGCCCTTAATTTGAATTTCTTTATTTCAGTAATGATGTTTGGTTTAAAAAATCTTTGCAACATTCTAAATTAAATTAAATTTAATATGTCTTACCATTGTATTTCTCTCTTGAAATTTCTTTATTTTAATTTTTTTGCTTCTATGAATGAAGATCTCGACATCTTAGATTTATTTGAATTTCTTGGGATTAACAAGAAAATATTATAAGTATTCAAAGAAAATTATTTGAATCAATATTTGCCATATCACAATAAAATTTTCTTCATTAATTTTATTATAATATTTTTTTTTAATTTAAAAATAATGAATAAAACTGAAAACAAATATTTGGCTACTACAGTGAAGGGTATAGAAGACTCGTCACAGCCGAATTTAATTTTAAAATATGTAGTGATAAACAATCTTGCTAACAGACAAAAAATTTTTGTTTATAAAAATCTAATTTTTTGTTATTGTATCAAGATAATTTGCTGATTTAACAAAATTTTGTTTTAATTCTTGGAGTTTTTTTTTTTTTTTTTTTTTTTTTTTGGAAAAAAGAAAAGAAAAATATATTTAAGGGTCAGTCGGAATTTCTAAAAGGTCGTTTTTATTTTTGGGGCAGTTTTTCTCGAAGCATGATATCTGCTGTTTATTTTTATAATTAAATAAAATTAATGGGCTGTTCAGCGATGTCACAAGAAAACCAAAGCGAACGAAAGCAAAGCACGTTTGTATCAAAAGCTAAAACAATATACGAAAATTTGTTTTTGTTTTCAATATAAATGTGCGTTGCTTTCGTTCGCTTAGGCTTTCTTGTAACATCGCTGAACAGGCCATAATACTTTTCAAGTTATAGTAAAGGGTGTTTTTTATAGACTTATAGAACTTTAAGTTGGCATTACTTTTCAAGATGGCGACCGATTTAACAGCTGTCAAGTGATTTATTTTCAGTTTGGCCTGGCAATTTATCATGAATAGACTCACGCCTGAACAACGCTTACAAATAGTGCAATTTTATTTCGAAAATAGTGGTTCATAAGCGAATTTTGTTTAGCGATGAAGCGCACTTCTGGTTGAATGGCTACGTCAACAAACAAAACTGCCACATTTGGAGTGAAGCTAATCCTCAAGTGTATATCGAAACACCCTTACATCCAGAAAAACTGACTGTTTGGTGCACTTTATGGGCTGGTGGAATCATTGGTCTGTACTTCTTCAAAAACGATGATGGCCAGAACGTTACAGTCAATGGTGATCGGTATAGAGCCATGATTACTAACTTTTCCATTTCTGAATTGAACAACCATAATGTCCAGGAGCTGTGGTTCCAACAAGACGGCGCAACATGTCACACAGCTCGTGCCACAATCGATTTATTGAAAGACACGTTTGGTGACCGCCTAATTTCACGTTTTGGACCTGTGAATTGGCCTCCAAGATCTTGTGATTTAACACCGCTAGACTACTTTCTGTGGGGCTAAGTAAAGTCATTGGTCTATGCGGATAAGCCACAAATGCTTGACCATTTGGAAGACAACATTCGCCGTGTTATTGCCGATATACGGCCACAAATGTTGGAAAAAGTCATCGAAAATTGGACGTCCAGATTGGACTACATCCGAGCCAGCCGTGGTGGTCATATGCCAGAAATCATATTTAAAATGTAATTCCACAAGATTATCTTTCGGATAAATAAAATTCATGTCAATCGAATAATCCATCGTTGTTTTATTGCAATTTAAAATTCTATATGTCTATAAAAAACACTCTTTACAATAAGTGAAAGGCTTTCTGCAGAGAAAATCACCCAAACAGCTCTATTTTGGCCGCAGTAACCAGGTGACTAGTTCTAAATCACATTTTTTTGTTAATTTTTTTTTTAATTTATTGAAATTATTTTCTAACAACATTTTTAGCTATAAATTTATTTAGAGTACCAATACTTGTAAATATCGCTTACGAAATTGGAAACCAAGTATTAAGGTTTGCTGAATGGCTTGTGTATTCGTATTTATTTTTATTTTTTTATATTTTTTGCATGTGTAACTACGTACGTACATAACACCACTTATTTTTCATACATACACTAGTATTTCTTTTTATATGATGGCTATAAAATTAAAATAAATAAATAAATATTTAACCTACATGCTGGGTAATTTATTTTTCTTAGTTTAAAGCATTTCATGTCTTAAAAAAGTATTTTCATTTATTTTTTCTACAGTTTGTTTTGTTTTCATTTTTATTTTTTAAGTGGAGGTAAAAAAAGTGAAATTGTTATAAAAAAAAACGTTAAATTTTTTTCTCGTTACGGACTGAGCTTTTGCAAGTGTGTCTGTTGTATGTGTGGGTAATTTTCTACCCTTCTAGATATTTTGCTTTTCATTAGTGGGCCAATGTTAGTGAAAATTGTTAACATAGAAATTACGTGTTAAATGATAATTTAGCTTTAAATGAAATAAATTTAAATAAAATGAAATACATATCAGCTACACACACACACACCTACATGCTTACAATTAACATGCAAATTTAGCTTAGAACAAACATGGCAAGCAAACAAATTTTAAAAGCAAAGCTAGGAAATCAATAAAAATTTTTTTTAGAAATATGGGTGATTCAGAATTGTTTTAAAAATTTTTGTTTGCTTGCTGAGTTAAATTTTAATTGTTGAATTTATTGTCATTGTAAACAAATAATGCTAGTCAAGAATTTCTTTAGAAAAACTCAACAACTCATACACTTTCAAGTTACTTGCTAGTATTATTCATGAAAAATTCATGAAATAAAATCTAAAATATAAATTATTTCATATTTTTCCTTTCTCATGAGTTTATAAAGTCCTTTCGTATTTATATTACCCTTTGCCATGCAAACTACATTTGTACTTGAAAAAACTAAAACAAAATATTCTCTTTTTATGCACCATAACAAAGTTTACATTTGCCTAATTGTCTGAAATTTGTTAAAACAGGAGCTGATCCCTAACTTTACAGAACAGGTGTTAAACTAAACATTGAACATTTTTAAGGCATTAATTTGTCTTTCGAATGCAATTCTACCTTCAATATTCTACTGTTTTGTTTAACTTTTGTGATTTGACATTTTAAAGTTTCATAAGCAATATATGCACTGGGGCCAGCTGAAGAAAGGAAATAAATGCAAAAAAAAAGTTATTTAAACTTAATTATTGGGTCGTATTATTGATTCCGCACGGAAAACAAAATCGATCGATATTCAAATGATCTTGTTATTTTGAATTGTTTCATTTAATTGTTAATTAAAAAGTTGTCTATTGTGAATGAATTGTGTTAATTTTTCAGCTGGTGGCGATAAGAAAAAAACTTGTTTTTTTAACATCAAAATCAACTTTTCTATCGTTACTACAAAGGAATGTGTTCTGATGAAATTAGGGATCTTGTTCCCGAAACCCGCTCATTCACACGAGCCACTCGTTTTTCAGCAAGAGCACATCCCTTTGTGGTCGATTGGCCAGTGGATCGTACAGTTCGTATGTGGAAAAAACTTCCTGTTGATGTCTTTCCTGAATCCTACAATTTGGGAAAATTCAAATCGAATATTCACAGACACTACTGCCTCTATCCTCCTTCCCATAACCTATTTTTCTAGTTCTATCACAATGCATTTCATGAGTAGGGGTCATCCCCTGAGTGCTGGTCCTAAATAAAAATTATAGTAATACTGCCATGGTAGAGATGATACCGCAGCAACGGAATGAATAATTGCAAATTTTGCTTATTTAAACTTAAAGTTTTTAAAATTTTTTTTTAAGTTTTCTGTCCTCAAACTACCAATTTATTTTATTATTAAATATTTATTTAGTTATTTTGCAAGTGCTGTGTGTGATTAGGGTAATTAGGGCCAATTACAGCATCCTATATCAATCGAAGTTTCCATTTAAACTCTTTTGAAACCTTGATAGATACTGAGAGCCGTAGTTTAGCGCCTGGACTTCAGAATGATTCCTGTGGTCTCTTACAATATGTTCTCTTAAAGTTGTCAAGTTAAATAAGTCAAACGCAGCAAAACTAAAAACCTATATTTAAAAAAATAGTACTATTTAAGTTAAAAGTAAAGGGTGTATCAGTAAGAGTGTAGTTTTTCATTTCATACTGCAATTAATCGATTGTTTTTGGCGCTATGTGACCATCTCTGTATACAATAACAGATTAATAAGCAGACACCGCTGTACTTTATAATTTGTGTTGGTTAGTTGGTTTACGTGTAGGGCTGACTGCCAGATTCTTTTTTAAGCGCTTTCGTGCCATGACAACAGAATAATGACGTGATATATACCCTGATTGTGGAGAAGATGCCCTAAAAACTCTTTGCTCAATATCTCAAGTAGACCGTTCACAAAATGGACACTGAGAATGTTGTGTCTCGAGGCCAGAAGAGGCGGGCATGCCCAGCAAAGCGCAGATCAGGTGCCCAGCACTACAACAGTCTGCTTTGAACAGCAGGCCCTGCTTACCGGTGCCAGTGCTTATCACAGCCATCAGTCTGGATGTATTCACATCCTACTGCTGCTAAACAGCTTTTATCATCATTGCAAGTCTCGAGACTCTGGCATCCACCTCCTTTTGGTAAGCCGTTTCAGATGCTACTAACTACATAAATAAACGATTTGCACTTTTTCATTTTATACTGCAATAAATCGATTGTTTCCCGCGTTGTGTGGCAGATAAAGCCGTCCAGTTTAGCCCACAATAACGAATGTCGTTCACTGTCAACGCAATTTCTTTCTGATCTTCAAAAAAGTAAGGCTTGACCAAATCCTCACCAGATAGTTGCTACTTGTGGAATTATATCTATCTCTTAGATTGCATGAGTACCAAATTTGACAAAAATTTGACCTTTCTGAGAGCCAACAAAAAAATCTCTCAACCTGCATTGCTGATCATAATATTTCTTATATTCTAAATGAAGCTTTTAGTTGAATTAATCTTTCTACCACAGACAGAGCCAGCAGCAAGGCGTCTAGTTGGTTGGTTTGCTTGGCGACCTGATTCCCAAGATTCCGTTTTGAACGTTATCTAGATTCATCTTGTGGCATTAAGATTTCTGAGAAAGTCTCTTAATCCCATCTTCGACATCCCAGTTGAACCATATATAAAATGTGTGCCAAGAAATGTATGTCTCTAAGCCTGAAGAGCAGGCCAGTAACAGAGGAGGCTTATTACTGCTGTCTTACACTTAGAAGCCCGGCAACTGCGGCAGTTTATACGAAACGAGTAATACAATTGTCTTATAAATTTTTACGAATCACACCCAAATATATTTGAAAGATTGATTGATCCCCTTATCCAAAAAAAAAAAAAAAACTAACGTGGACTTTAAGTCAACATTATCGAAATTTTTCATATAATTTTTTCATAAATTTTACTTTTACGTCAATTTTTCTTTGGATAAAAACACGAGTGTTTCCATAGAAATTTTTTTAGACGATTGGATTACTCGTTTCCTTAAACAGGGCATAAGACTGCGTGTCTACTTTTATGATTTTACTAAGCAAAGTAGTTCAATTTTGAAAGCGTGGTTAAGCGTTAACTATTTAGTTGACCCAATTTTTATAAAAAAAAAGAAACACATATACACACATATTTAAATTAACTTTTTATTATACTAAATTATTTCCACTTAAATTTCTATAAGATTTCTAGTCATTTACTAATGAAAATAACATACAGAAAAAATAGATAAAATAGATAATAAAAAATAAAATGAATTTGTTAACTAAGTAACTACAAATGACGTCAAATTCAAATATTCCAGTCAGTCATACAAGCATTTGTAAAATATGAACTCGTGTGTGGAAGTAATTTAAAAAAAAAAATATGCATAAAAAAAAAGTAAAAAGTAATTATTTTTGCTACTAAATTAAGACATTTAAAAAAAACAAAACGGCAACGAAACTTAGACTCAAGTTAACAATCTAGAGTTAACTAACGACTGGGGTTTAGCCCATGTTAAAGCCATACACTGAAAGAAAAATTAAATATAAATTAAATCTAAGATTTTGATTAAAAATTTTCATTAATGCAATGAAATATTTTATAAATTTTGAAAACACTTTACAAAAAAAGTTGATTTTTTCTAAATTATTTTTTAACAAATTTTACTACAAGCCAACAATGATAGAAATACAAGATTTTGCCCTCCTGCACATAAAATTCAAATTTTCTGCACATGTAGCACAAATAAGGTCACACGATGTGTTCCTATTTTCTAATTATTCACAGCTAAATAATAAACAGTGGAGAAATTTATTGCTTTTTCTTCAAACAGTGTACAAACTACGCCATCTTAAGGGAAATCATGTGCATGGGGTAGTCTTGTACTTCTATCATTTTTCGTTTTAACTGTCTACTCACTTGAGTATTTTTTTAAAACAACTTAAAGTTTTTATATTAAAACAATTTTAACTTTTCAAAAGCTTTAAGTTTTAATTAGACTTTGGCCAATCATCATATTTAATATTTCTATTTTTGGCCATGCTTATAAAATCTAGATAATTCTGTATATCTGTTATTTAAATTTGCTTATTAAAACTATTTTTAAATAGAATTAATTTCGTTATTTTTTTAATCTTTTTTGTTTACTTACTAGACCTACTTTAATGGGAGCTTTCATATTAGTTTCTTATACCGTTTGTATATCTATGTATTTGTACTCTTATTTACTATAATATAAAATGAGTATGAAACCATAGCCCACAAAACATACATTTTTTTTTGTTAACCTTGTGTTGTAAATAAAACTATTTTTATATGTAATAATTTCTATTTTGAATTTAAAAGTTTAACAAAATATTAATCTTTATTTGTACTTAATTCCAGACATTGTGTTGGTTTTAAAATTTATTCTTTTACTCATGATATTCTCATGAGTTATTTATTCAATATAATAAGTACTGAAGGGGATAGCATATCTATATGAACCATTTCATCAGACGCTACTCTGAATCCTCAGTAGATTACTCCCAACGTTTCTTGCAAACATTAGAGCCTTTATATTGTAGATAAAAGCAATTGACTAAATAAGAATTATTTATTCAATAGTTACAAAAAGATTCAAATATTCAAACAAAAAACTCAGTAAGCACTGAACTGAATAAATAAATAAATTTCCCAACCAACATTTTAATATTGAAAACTATGTATTTTATATATACTTATTGTACTGAATAAATAACTCATGAGAATATCATGAGTAAAAGAATAAATTTTAAAACCAACACAATTTCTGGAATTAAGCACAAATAAAGATTAATATTTATTTTGTTAAAACTATTTTTTTATTATTATTATTTGATATTAGTAATTATAAGATTAAACTTTTTTAACGAGCACGGATGACTTTGACGATTTGCGACCTCCAAATTAATAGCTTAGCGCTACTCAGCAATCTACAGGGCACCCAAAATTACTTTTATAATTATAACTTGGGAAATTTTTATTCATAAATAAAATTTTATAGAAATATTAATAATTGTACTTGTACGTCGTAGTAAGAGTGCACTTTTGAAATTTGTTAACTATCACATATGGTTCTGCCGATTTTTAAAAACGAAGCGCTTAATAAAAGAACAACTAGTTGTAATTAAGTGTCATATAGCAAAGTGAAGTCCAGGCCGATTTATTAAAAAAATTCATCTTCTCCGTAGAAGCGCATCTAAATGGCTTCGTTAATACAACAAAAAAATCAATCCATGGAAAACGAATGCTTCCACAACGATCAACTGTCTGGTACAGATTTTATTTAATTTTTTTTTTTTTTTTTGTAACATGAGATCGAAATTGTAAAGAAAGCGAATGGTATAGATCTAGCCGACATGTGGTTTTAGCAAGACGCCGCCACCTGCCACACAGCACCAGTAACAAAAGATTCATTGCAGCATGAAATGAAAAAGTTCCCCCCTTAATAGGCAAATCGTTTGTTAATAAAGCTAGAAGGATATATTGGGACTAGAGATGCCAAACGAGTTTATTTCTCCATAGATTTTGTTTAAAGAGAAATGTCAAAATCAACACACACAAAGAACGAAAAAATATGTATGTGTGCAATATTGTACTTGTATACATAAAAAAGAATAAACACAAAGAAAAATAAGACAAATTTTGACATTTACACTGAACACAAATATAATGTAAACAATGGTCACCTGATAACTTGCACTGCCTTACCCCCCAACCACACGAGCAATATGTTTGCCAATTATTGCCGTGGAAACTGTCAAATGTTATTGCCAACATCAAATATTAATGTGTGGACCGCATGAATATATATTGTAACATTCGTTTGAGCATTAAGTAATTCTTCAACGACATAAAGCCACCACATTAATAATATCAATTAATTGCTTTCAAGCAATAAATAGTTTAACGTTCTTATTTTCAACTTTAATTTAATGTTTTTTAAAACTTTTAATTTTAAGTTCTAACATAAGATAAGTGTGCACGTGTTCGCCACCTCAAAATAGAAGCTTAAACATTGACATTTAACGCCGTTCAAATTTGACAGTTGCTACGGCATATTGCTCGTGTGGTTGGGGAGTTATAAAGAGTGATTTTTTTGCTATTATCTTTTTGGCAACACTAGTTTTGACAGCTCACGCACGTTTTGTATCTTGTGTCACTGTCAAACATCTTCAGTTTGGTCTATAATTTAATCATGAATCGTCTTACAAACGAACAACGCTTGCAAATTATTGAATTTTGTTACCAAAATGCGTGCTCTGTTAAGAAAGTTCATCGCGCGCTTCTTCCATTTTATGGTCAGTTTAATCGACCTACTGACGCTTCTATTCGGGCTATTGTAACAAAATTTCGCACCAAATTTACATTGTTGGACATTAAATCACCAACACGCTTACGTAGAGTGCGAACTGAAGAAAATATCGCAGCCGTATCGACCAGTGTTGGTGATGACCGTGAATTATCGATTCGGCGCCGTTCGCAGCAATTGGGCCTCTGTTACTCCACTACGTGGAAAATTTTGCGGAAGGATTTGGGTGTGAAGCCTTATAAGATACAACTAGTGCAAGAATTGAAGCCAAACGACCTACCACAACGCCAAATTTTTGGTGAATGGGCTCTTGAAAAGTTAGATGAAGATCCACTTTTTTATCGAAGAATTGTGTTCAGCGACGAGGCTCATTTCTGGTTGAATGGATACGTGAACAAGCAAAACTGCCGTATTTGGAGTGAAGAGCAGCCAGAAGCATTGCAAGAGCTACCAATGCATCCACAAAAAACAACCGTTTGGTGCGGATTATGGGCTGGCGGCATCATTGGGCCGTATTTCTTCAAAGATAATGCGAATCACAACGTTACTGTGAATGGTGAGCGCTACCGTGCGATGATAACAAACTTTTTTTTGCCCAAAATGGAAGAGCTTGACTTGCATGACATGTGGTTTCAACAAGACGGTGCCACATGCCACACAGCACGCGAAACAATGGACCAATTGAGGGGCGAGTTCGGTGAACAGTTTATTTCACGCTTGGGACCAGTCAATTGGCCGCCCAGATCGTGCGATTTAACGCCTCTAGACTATTTTTTGTGGGGCTATGTTAAGGCTAATGTCTATAGGGACAAGCCCGCTTCGATTGACGCACTGGAAGCCAACATTGCCAACATTATTCGTGAGATACCGGCCGAAATGTTGGAAAGAGTATGCCAAAATTGGACTAAGCGGATGGACCATTTGAGGCGCAGCCGCGGCCAACATTTGCATAAAATAATCTTCAAACATTAAATTATATCGACCCAACTATCGATCCAAATAAATATTTCATGCATTTTTCTGAATTTTATGTGTTTTTTTTTTTAATTTCCGATAGTTCTTATAAAATCACCTTTTATAACTCGACCATGAGTGTTTCAATTAAAAATTTTATCAATTTCATAATTGTTTTTTAACGCTTGTAACTTGGATCAGCTTTTAACTCACCGCTTTCAATATATCCAAGAGAAAAAAAATTACATATCTAAAAAAACTTACATTTTGACGCTACGAAAAAGGAAATGAAAATTTAATTTTAAAACTCTATTCAAATTCTCTGTGTCTACTTAAGCGTAGCGCACTGTAAGTGCCGTGCCACGTGTTTCTTAAATTATGTTGCATTCTTGGTATTGTTTTTGTAAGGCAGAATAAACTAAAATATATTTTTTTTATTATTTATTTCTGTTTGTTGGTCACATATTTTCAGTCAGGCACAGTTTTTTTTTTTTTTTTTTTTAATGAAATTGTTATCAGTACAATCTTATCATTTCTACTACTGTTGTAGGTTTTGTTTTAACCGTTTTTCTGTATAAATAACACTGCACCCAAAGTCATGGTAAATAAACCTGAGTAACCCCAAAAATATTTTTTTTTAAATTATTATTAAGTTTTTGTCTGGTTGTGAGTTTGATTACTGCCTAGACCCTGAGGGGTTTCTTCTGCATACATGCCATTGCTGTTTTGCTCGCCCCCAAAAATTAAACTAGACAAAAAATATTTTTTGTAAGCAGTTTTCATACAATTGTCACCTTAAAAATCAAGGCGAGACTTTCCCCTCTGTCATTTTATACAATTCAAGGCCACTTTTTTTTAGCTTAAGTTTTAGCTTAAGAATGTTATTTTTAATTGTATCAGTGAAAAACTTCAAAAAGTTTTGATAATTTCATATTAACGATTTTTTTTTTGGCTTCTCCTCTAAAATTGTTTAAATATAACTTAGGGCTTTATTGAAATCATATGTGACCCGGCCTATGAAAAGGTGGTTTTTTTTTGGTTTCGATAGTTTTTGAGACGCCCTTTCACGTGGTGAAAACTAGAAAGTCCTAACTTGCTTAGAAGTGTACTAAAAATGTAGAGAAAGAAGAACACAAATGAAAGAAAAACAGAATTTTATTGAAAATCCAGAATCAAGATAATAAATGGAATTGAAAAATTAAAAACAGGTTTGAACGCTGCAAAAACGATTTTACGAAAAATAGACAAGTCCACTGTAAAAATATTTTCATCCACTTCCATTTGATCTTCAGCTTGAAATAATGCTTGTACAGGGTGGGCCAAAAGAAACCAAGGGGTGTAAAAGTTTAATAACTTTTTTGTTTATTAATTTTTTTTTATTTTTTCTTTCAGATTATATAGACAACACTTGGAGAATTTATAATGGAGAGGTTCACAACTGAACAGAGAACCAGAACAATAGAATTTTATTATTTAAACCAGAGATCAATTATTTTATGAGTGATGAAGCTCATTTTCATTTGAATGGCTTTGTTAACAAGCAGAACTGTAGGTTCTGGGGTTCTCAAAATCCAAGAGCCATTCATCAACGCCAATTGCACCCCATCAGGTGTACAGTATGGTGTGGGATCACATCTGAAAATGTCATTGGGCCCTACTTCTTCGAGAATGAAGATGGAAGTGCTGTAACCGTAAATTGAGAGCGGTATCGTTTTATGATAGAAAAATTTTTACGTCCTGCTCTTGAAAACAGACCTGGTATGTGGTTTCAGCAGGACGGAGCCACTGCCCATACTGCCCGAGACACAATGGCACTTTTAAGTCAAATTTTTGGAGAGCGAATAATTTCTCGAAATTCGGAAATTATTTGGCCAGCGCGATCGCCAGATTTGACAGCACCCGACTATTTTCTTTGGGGTTTTTTGAAGGAGCGAGTGTATGTTAACAAGCCAGAGACAATCCTTGAACTCAAGGCAAACATTGTTGCAGAAATTCGAACGCTACAGCCACAAGTTTTGAAAGATGTTATGGAAAATGCTCTAAAAAGAGCCCATCAGTGCGAAGCTGAAAACGGTGGTAATTTAAGAGACATCATTTTTCATACTTAGTGTAAAAAAATTTCCATTTTGTATATTATATAATCTGAAAGAAAAAATAAAAAAAAGTTATTAAATTTTACACCCCTTGGTTTCTTTTGGCCCACCCTGTAGTTCGTCCTCGTAATTGATACCAACATCATCGAAAGAATCATCATCATTCTCTTCGTTTTCACAGAAATATGTTTGAAAAACCTCGCTAAATTCTATTCCGACAGACATTATTCACAAGCGACACACGTCCTACTCGTTCATCATTGCTTTTAAATCTGAGCACTCACACGATTTTTTTTCGGTCAGAAACTGGTTTGTGCTTTGCATTGAAAAAAACATCGCTCTTTATATACACACACGAACTTATCTCATTTATGCTCTTTTGCCTTTTTTAGTTGCCTTTTGAGCATGACTGTTCATAATGCAAAAGAAAAACTATATACTAAGAAACTGACGAAAGCCACCTTTTCATAGGCCGGGTCACATATAACGATTTTTAGTTTCTTCTTTAAATTTTTTTTCCCTTTTTCTTTTGAATACCGAATGGCCTATTTTAATATTTTTCTATAGAAAAAATAATTAAAACTTAAAAGCAACTTGTTCTAAATCTCAATTAAAATTTTATTGCTCATTTTGCTACTTCTTCTTGATTAAAATTTTTTTTTTTTTGCTTTTTTTTTTTGTGCCATAATTAAAAATAAAAGATTTTTTGCTCCTAATTTTTTTTTCTTGCAAGATAAATATAGGACATGACTGGAGCCACTACGCTATGACTACGATAAATAAATTAAGTCAACGTGTTGTTGAGATTTAAAATTTCTTGTTGTAGCTGTTGTTATTGCACAAAATATGTTTCATTTAGAGTTTTTTCTTTTACTTTTAGTTTCTTTAATTACTTGAACAAGTTCTTGTGTTAAATACTTATTAAAACTAAAACATTTTATATAGTTGCCTGCCTGCTTTTTGTTTATTTCTTGCAATGGCGTGCTAAAAAGTCTTAAATAGGTTTATACTCCTGATTACTTTAACTTACTAAAGTACTAAAAAACTTTTCTCATTTTATGTGTTTGGTTCTTGGCTTTTAAAAGCACTTTATGACAAGATATAGAAGCTTCAGCACCAATCTTACCTCAATTCGTAAGCTTATTCTTTGCTAAGAAGGTGCAAAAACCTAGGACACATTGGCTTGAAGCTCCAGCTTCAAAAGCTGCTGAACAGTTTACAATTTTCGATTACATTTAAGATGAGCTTTGAAAATTTTTTAATTAATATTTAAAAAAGCAATAAAAGTGCTTATTGAAAACAAATGTCACGTTGACGGTGCGGCAAGATTTGTATAAAATAGAATTTAGCCACGTTTTTACGGGACGTTTGTGCACAGCTGAGACAGAGTAATTTTTTATTGTAAAAAAAAGAAGTGAAGCGCGTATAAAAGAAAGTTTAAATAATTAAAGTGCTTAAAACTTTTCTAAAAATAACAAAAATAAACTAAAACCAACAATATTTAATAATTAAACGCTACAACAAAAAGTGTGATACGGTTTTTTGTAAAAAAAAATTTTATTTCGTTTTCTTATGTGAAAAGCATATGACACGTTTTTAAATGTTCTATAACTACACAAACGTTTTAACGTCAACGGGCCTCGTTTTCAACAACGTTCAGCTAAACAAGCCTTAAGAAACGCCGCAAAATAGCAATCGGCGCATCAGTTTCACAGTTGATGCTTTACTTTTGCATTGTTCGCAACTCTGTATTTATAAAAAGTTTAAATACCGTATTAGAATTGTATGTAAATATTGTCTTATAACGTTTTGGAAGTCAGCCTATATTATAAATAAGCAATTTTTGGTTGTTGTACACGGTATTCATATTAGTGGTGAATTTTTAACTCTTAAAGTTAACTGATATTTACTGAATCACACATTCGTTAGTGCAAACAGAAAAATATGGATTTAAAAATAACAGCATGACGAACATTTAAAAGTTACTGAGTCCCACAATTGGTCTCCTTATTTTTAAAACCTATGAAATGATTGCAGGTACTCAATTTTTATGTCTAAAAAAGGAAATCCTTAAAAAAATTTAATATGCTCTTTGCACAAAACGAACAATTTTTAAAATATTTTAGAAGGTTTTTCATAAGCATTTTTTAGACGATTAGATGGTTCGTTTCCTATAAACATCACATAAGAATGCTAAATAAATTAACATTCAGCCTCGTTTCTACTTCAGACGACAAACAGCTGAATTGCGGTTCCTTATCAAACAATAAGCATTTCTATATGAAATTGCGGCTCACTAAAATATATTATTTCTCTTTGTACGAATACAAATGCCAAAATCACTCACTTGTTTGCTTGTTGTCGTTTGGATATTGTTTTTATTAAAATTAAGAAACCACTAGAATTAAATTAAATTAAAAAATTCAATTTGAAGCTTTTTGTTTACAATTTGTTTTTTTTATGCTCTCTTTCGTTGACGGTTTAAGTAGTGTATCATGTTGTGTTTTTTAAAATACATTTCTAGTTTGCTGCCAGTTTTTTTTTTAATTTACGATTAAATTGTCGTTGTAACAACATGGTATTTTCAGAAGGCTTACGTAAAGCCAAGTGAACGATAAATAAAAAGTTAGTGAGCCCCCTTTTCCGTCGAAAATGTGTGACTTTTTTCTTTCACTTTTGCTTCGTATTGAAATAGGGAACCTCGCAGTAAATTTAATTTAATTTGAAAGGCTTATACACATTTTTTAAACCAAACATGTGTAATTACACACTTTAATATCAATAAAGAACTTAAAATTAACAGCAAAAATCAAAAAATTAAGAGAATTTTATTAAGATGCCTGTGTTCGTAATGCTATTACACTCGAGGCATATAAAATACGCACGAACACATACAGACGTTATTATAAGACTGATTGCCTGGTTTCGTGTGTATTTATGTATATTTGCTTTCGTTAATACCCGTGTGTGCATAAATATTATATTAGAAATTTTAATGAAAAAACAAAACAGAAATTAATGAAAAACTTGAATTTCGGTTGTATTTTTGATTTTTATCGGCGTTGTGGACACCATTTGCTCTAAGTTTTGAACAGATTTTGTCATTTTAATTTCTAAATAATATCACTTTTTTTCTGTTTTGTATTTTAGACAAAATACACAAAAAGGCACTCAGAAAAATGATAAAAAAGTAGGGGAAGTCGAAATTTTTTGCTTATAACTCCGCCATTTAAGAGCCGATCGCGCTGAATTTCAATAGCAGCCTGAAGACAATAACAAGTGCTAGATTCGTATGTTAAACTTTTCTGTACGTTTTCTAAGGACTTCAGAAAGCTGATTTCAACAACTGCAAAGACAGATAGGCAAGCATTATATTTATTTTATTGCTATAAAAAATTATACTAAAAATGTGGGTATTTTTCTAAAATTGCATATCTGTTACTCATTTATGGGTAGAAGGTCTAAAATTTCACAAATTACTTAAGACAAATTTATCTGTAGATAAAAATAAAATATAGAAAATCTATGCCCAATTTTTTTTTCAATCTTGTAAACTTGAATTTATTTTTATATATTAGTCATTTTCGGACAATGCTGGCTGTTGAGTGAATTTAAAAATTTTCTTAAAATTAGGTTTAAAATAATTCTGAATCTCTAGTTTTCAAAAAAGGAAAATATAAAATTTAAAAAGAGAATAAAAAAAGATAAACATTTTTTTTTTTGCAAAAATTAATCGTTTGTAGTCAATGTGTAAAATACAATGTGACTCTTATTCACGGCTATTAGAAAAATTTCTAGTTGTTGTTGGCCTTAAGAGGGCTAATCTATTTCCTACTTTTGTAATTTTGTGATTTTACAATTCTCTTTTGTTAATTTTCTCTCTCTTTAGACGAGAAATGGAAAATATTTATTTTTTAATGGTCCGGAAAACGTGTCAACTATTTTAATTATGGCTGCATGTAAATAAAAGTTTTGTACTGAACTTTGAACACGTCACCTTTCGAGTTTGATAATTAAGGGGTTTTTTTTTAATTGAAAGAAAAGACTTTTAAACGAATTGTGCTGCAGTACTCTTTATTCATACTAAACACTTTTTGATTAAAACTTAGAAAATAACAATGAAAATAACATTCGTTTGAGTTTTTGATCCTTTTTATAATATTTATATTTTCACACTCCTCTCCTTACGTGTCTTCTTCAGGAAATTTTATTTTTAAAAAGGATCAAAAGCTCAAGAAGCATTAATTATTTACAGATTAAAAACTACATTTAGAAATAATTTAAATAGTTGAAGGTGCTATCCCATAACGGTGTGTGTGTATATGGTGTGGTGTGGTAACATATAAAAATTATTGGCTAAAATTTATAAAAACAAATAAACCAAACTCTTCCTTTCTAATCCTTTGGCTCCGCTTTTACAATGACTTCAACAGATGCAACAGCTTGATTTGTGAAATTATAAACAATATTCCAATAACCGCTTCTCATTTTTGATGGCCAATTATCATTGCCAAATGTGCAGTTTTTGAAATAATAATAGTTTTTTTTTAAAGGGGGAACAAATATCATGCCGATTCGTGGAAAATTTTCTTCGCAATCTGAAATAACGTCTTGCAGAAACTCCCTGTAAAAAGTATTCATAAATTGTGATATAGTTATTGGGCCAAAAAAATAAGGAGCTTTTTCAAAGTTTGAACCCGTTCGGCTGTAGTATGTGGTTAAACTAACTCGTTGTCTGTCTGTAAAATCCTGTTTTATATCCATGAATCCAGTAAGACCGTAAATGCCTCGTGCAATACGTGTTACTTGGAAATCACCAGTCACTATATCAGGAGTTTGCGATTTAAATTCAGAACAGACCAAATCAAATGTCCAGTCGGGCTAAAATAAGAAAATAAATTCGGTTAAACATTTCAAAATATAAAAAATTAATGCGGTAGTCAGAAATTAATTTTTATTTCTTCTTTTTACCTCACACTTTAACAGGATGTTTTGCGACAACACCAAAATGAAAAGCAAACCGATTTTAATTAAGTAACCCATCGTGCAAACTTGACAACTCGTACTGATCTGGTGAAGTTTTTGTAAAAAGCGAAATAAATTTTTCTGTTATGCAGCAGCAGAGGTATAGCGCTGACGTGATTTTATTACGGGTTAATCCAGCAGAGGCTCTAGCTCTTCAATGATTGAAGATTTTTACTTCAGATATTGAACACGATAGGTTTTGGTTTTTTTTGTTGTAATTGAAGGTTTGCAAAAAAATATAAACCAAACGCTTCTGTTAATTTTGATAATTTTCTCTCTTTAAATGAGAGTTAGCTTCCGATCGTTTGCAGTCAATTACACAAACACAATGTGATGTGTAATCCTATTTATTAGCGAAATTTCTAATTGTTATTGGCCTTGAGAAGATTAATCCATTTCTTAACTTTGTATTTTTTGTAATTTTCAACTCTCTTTTGTCAAGCTTCTCTCTTTTTTTAAGAGATATGAAAAATATTTATTGTTGGGCAAGCGTGTCAATTATTTTAATTATAGCTGGATGATGTAGCTGAAACATCACTGTTTTCTATCGAATTTTGATTTTTTCCATTTTGATTATAAATAATTAAGTTTTAAACTTCAAATACAACATGACTGATGAACGTAACAATTTTATTGCAGCAACTGAATTTTTTTAAATTATTTTCTTGCACAGGGACGGACTACAGTGACCGAAGAAAAGATTTGTAAACGAATTCTGCTGGACTACTCTTTATTCATACTAAACGCGTTTTGATTAAAACCTAAAGAATAACAGTGAAAATAATATTTCCTTTGAGCGTTTGATCCTTTTCAAATTATTTTTATCAATATTTTTATTGCACTTGGGATGTGATATGAAAGAATTTTGTTCTTAAGCTAAATTGGGATTTTGGGCACAGAACGAGTTACAATTAATCTGCAGTCTCTAGCCCTGTTTATTCATGTCCAAGTTTAAATAATAAATCTCTTTAACAACTTTTTTTTACATTATTTATTTAAATGCTTTATGCAAAAAAATTAATTTTATTTAAATACCAAAGCCCTGGTATCGCAATTTTCTTTCTTTGTTTTTTGTTAATATTTTTTTCAGGCCGGATTCTATCTTCCGACAAATTTTAAAAAATACTGGTTACTCTTCCCTGCATTTTTACATTCAAGTATATAGAGAAAGAAAAGAACACTGAACAGTTTACAAGAGGTGGGTCCCGTTCATTTATAAAAATTAATATTACGAACATACTCGTATGTATGTGTGTGTGAAATTTTTGGTTTTTTTTTTTAACATGAATATGCCTGCAAACTGCAGATTATCCTTTTTTTAATCATGTATGTTAATGAACCAGTACTTTTGATTTTGTTCTGTTGGCATATAATAGATAAGAGACGAAATACTCGTACACACTTATACGAGTACGTTATTTCAAAATTTATTTCATTACGTGTTTCGTTTCATTTTTCTGCTGTTCATTATTTACTATCATTAAAATTTTCTACTGCTTAGTTTTAAAAACTACTTGAGATGAAGAGAAAAATTAGGTTTTTGTTTCCAAATAAATTCTCATCTGGATGGGGTATTTATTCGTATTTTTGTTATCTTGGTAACATATCGATCCTTAACACCAGGTGAAGGCAAGAATACAACACAACATTACAAAAAGCACATACATACGAGTACATACATTTTGATCTTTTTAAATGAAATATTTTGAAAATTTCAATACAAGTTGCTCGATATAGAATGCACTGATGTGGCCTCAGAGCTGGAAAATAAGCTGCGTTACATTTTCCTTGTAATGTTGTGCCATCACTGATACGCCGTCACATACAACCTTGCATGTATTTATCTTGTATGAAAATTCACTGTATTAAGAACTAAATTAAGTTGTGTGAATCAGTTTTATGGTAAACGTGAAAGGAACAAGTGGTCGGTGTTTTATTTAAAAAAAATAGAACTGTATGCCAACAGTAACGTAAATTCAGAAAATTTTTATAAAGGGTGGTTAAATTTTAAGGGACGATGTTGTATGTGAACCACACCTAAACGTCAAGGTCTTTTCTGCATTTCATTTAATATTTTTAAATTTCAGACTAATTCAATTTGAGCAACGTGTTAAAGTTATTCACAGTTATTTTGAATAAAAATGGGCGTTCAAATCAAAATGCATATCGTGCACTTTGTGATTTTTTCGGTCAATTCAATCGTCCAAGTGTGCGTACAATGGGAAAAATCGTCCAAAACTTTGAGCAAACCGGGTCTGTAGGAGATGTGAAAACACCAGTGCATGCTCGTACCACTCGAACTGCAGAAAATATTGCTGTTTGGAAGATATGGATGTGGACGATATGTGGTTTCAACAGCACGGTGACACTTGCCACACAGCTAACGAAACAATGGCTATTTTGCGCTACAAATTCAATGGCCGTGTTATCTCACGTGTTGGCGATGTCAATTGGCAGCCAAGATCATGTGATTTGACACCGTTGGACTTCTTTCTTTGGGGTTATTTGAAAGAAAAGGTGTACGTGGATAGGCCAGCAATAATTCAAGAGCTAAAAGATGAGATAATTCGTCACATTAACGGCATAGAACCCCAATTATGCCTCAGCGTCATCGAAAATTATCATAATAAAAACAAAGTGACAATAATTTCCTAAAGAATTTGTGTTTTATTCAAAATCAACATCGGCCCTTAAAATTTAACCACCCTTTATTTTAAAAACTTAAAATTTAAAATTTTTCTGTGCTAGCAATAAAGTTATTTTAAAAATTTTTTAAGGTTATTTCACACTTAGCAGACTTTATAAAATTAGTTTAAAAATATTTTCTATAACATTTAGAGAAAACTGTGGGCCAAAAGCCCAAAAAAAGACAATAGAAAAAAGAAATTGTTTAAGTCAATCTGACTCGTGCTAGAATATGGAATACTGTAAATATACCCTTCACTGTAAAGTGATTTCATTTGTAATTTCTACACTGTCCATGGGCCTCCCTATGAAGCATATATTCAGAATAGCGGAGCCGGATAAGCGATGTCTGCCTGTCCGTTTAGTCGTTGAAATCAACTTTTTGAAGTCCCTGTAAAACCTATAGAAAAGCTTAGCACACTAGTTCGTTAGTTGGTTCTGTCTTTCAATTGCTATTGAAATTCAGATGATTTGGCTCAGAAATGTGGGAGCTATAAGGCAAAAACCGCGATTACCTATATTTTTGACCAACGAAACAGAAAAAAAAACTTGGTATACAGTTTTATCAATAATGACAGTAATAACGTTTGCGCAAAAAATTCCAAAACCAGATGCGTGCAGATATCTCCGTCGGTTGGTTTCGTTTTTCCAATAAAAAGAATTTTAAAAAATTTGCAAAAATTACAAAATTTTTCACAAAAAAAAAAAGACGTTAGAGATTTTAGAACTGCATTACTCATATTAATAAACATCACAGGAATCGAGCAGTAGGGATCAACATTTTAAATAGTGCTATCACTCATATTCAGAAATGTTTTCAGAATCGAGTTGTTGGCTGTCAAAATTTAACATAGTATAAAATTGTTAAGATTCCTGTACAAAATTAGGAAAAAAGGGTTAGCTGGATAATTATGAGTCCTCTACTTCAAACCGCAATTGGTTTCATCTAAATTCCATGCAATAGTTGTATGAAGAAAAACCCATAAAATATATTATTTGTGGGAGCGTTTACTGCAATAAAAATTTAAAATGCCGAAGTTGGATTCGATTGATCGCCTCTTACGATGTTATTTATTCAACTGCTTTTTTCAACTTAAAACTAAATATTAATATTTCATAGGAATGTACGTACTCGTATGTATGTTAAAGAAAAGAAAGAACAAAAATTCAAGACAAATTAATTGTGCTCTCTTCATGAGGCCAAATTCACTGAGAAACAATAAGATAATGTAAGAGTAGTAAATTGATAATAACGATTATAAAAAAAAAAAACATAAATCTACTTTTGAACACGGCTCAACATTATTAATAATGTTTTTTCTTTAACAAATTTAATAAAACACTATAACCTCTGCTATTTATAAACATAATATTGCATATAAATCATATTTCTTTTTTATTTATTTTTATTACGATAAAAAAAAATATACAGAAAAAAACAAGAAAAAATATATATTAAGCGGCGCTTAAAAACACCTTGGAATGTTATATTAAAAAATAAAATATTGGCATTTTGCTTTAACGTAATTATTCACTGAATTTAAAAATAATGTGAAAAGCTGGTACACAAATTAAATACAAATAAAAGAGTCTAAAGTACAAACAAACAACCACCTAAAAAAACTTTTAAAAAGATTGAGCAAAAACAAAACAAAAAATTTGTCATGAGTAAAACTGTTACATTGATTTTTATGCAAAAATGAAATGTAACAGCAAAAAAACTTATGCATTTCATTTGAAGTGCAGCATAAGCCACTCACACTGTTCATACCTCAAGTTAGTTAGTTTCGGTATGCCCAACACGTTCAAGTATTAAAATGCTGCATGTAATTTGCTGAAAATGATGACGCATATGAATGAATTCATTTACTTGTGTAATAACACTTATAATGAATGTTAATTTTACTGTTTTTATATCATTTCAAGTGTAATAATGCATTTTCCATTAAAAAAAAAGGTGTTAAAAAAGTATCTTTAATAAGGTTCACTACAAGTTCAAGCTGAAATTTTTTTTTAAATCATAGAGAAAAAAAAAGGCTTAAACTGCAGTTATTTCTTTTTATAGGGAATGAAATTTACCTGCAAAGAAGAGTACTTTATGGCTAATTTTTTTAAGATTAAAATTGCTATTTAAACTCTCAGAAACTTACAATTTTATTCATAAAATAAAATTGGCAGTTCGTTAAGCTGTCTTTAGTACCAGCTCCTAACTAGAATGCCTATTGTGTCATGATGTTTTTATCAAAGTGACTTAAGTGCAGGTTCCTGCAACCTAGTCAACTTAATTTTGTTTCTTCATCTTAGCCTCATAAAATGCTATACAAGCCACTAATCACCGCCGAAAATAAAACACAGTCCAAACAAAGAGACAAGTGCAACGGTTCTCAGGCGCTGTCGAACTGTGACTAAATACAACTTTAGCAATCATAATAAATTTTAAATATTCAGAATTGAAAATTCTGATACTTAAAATTTTAATAGAATTTTATCCGCTATCCAAATAGGAAAATTTAAAATAAAGCAAGAACTTACAATCCCACCTGAGAATAGTCAGTGGATTTAATCCACTTTTTCAGTCAAGTGAATGAACATTTGCAAAATGTTACTGTGAATCGTACTCGTATTTATTACCAAAATTTCTAGCTGTTATTGGTTTCTAGAGGGTTAATACAACAATCTATTTCATAATTTCCTAATTCTGACATTTTTCAACTCTCTTTTGTTAATTAATAAACAAGAGAAATGGAAAATACTATTTTTTTAATTGTAAGGAAAACGTGTCAATTATTTTTATTATGGTTGCATGATCTTTCTGATTATAGAAAATTAATAGTTTTTAAATTTAAAATACATGATGGATGAAGGTAGCAATTTATTTTTAATTGTTTACTTACACAGGGATGACAGTGACCAAATAAAAGACTTGTGAACGAATTCTGCTGTATAACTCTTTATTCATACTAAACACTTTTTGATTAAAAGCACAGTAAAACTAATATTCCTTTAAGTTTTTGATCCTTTTTACAATATTAATATTTCCACACGCCTCTCCTTACGTGTCCTCTTCAGGAAATTTTATTTTTAAAAAGGCCCAAAAACTCAAAAAACATTAATTATTTACAGATTAAAAGCTAAAATATTACATTTGAAAATAGATTAAATAGTTGAAGGTGCTATCCCATAACCGTGTGTGTGTGTGTCGTGCGTGCGATAACATATAAAAGTTAGTACGTGATTGAATAAAATTTATAAAAACAAGTTAATTTTCATTTTAAGAATGAAATCGGCCAAACTCTTGTTTTCTAATCCTTTGGCTCCACTTTTACCATGATTTCAAAAGATGCAACGGCTTGATTTGTAAAATTAATGACAAGATTCCAATAGCCACTTCTCAGTTTTGATGGCCAATTATCATTACCAAATGTGCAGTTTTTGATATAATAATAATTTTTTTTTAAAGGTGGAATAAATATCGGGTTCACATTTGGAATATTTTTTTCACAATCGGAAATTGAGTTTTGCACATAATCCTTGTAAAAAGTATTCATAGCTTGTGAAATAGTTATTTGAGGAAAATAATAGGGAGCTTTTTCAAAGTTTGAACCCGTTCGGCTGTAATAAGTGGTTAAGCCAACTCGTTGTCTGTCTGTCCAATCTTGTTTTATGTCCATGAAGGCGGTAAGACCGTAAATGCCTCGGGCAATACGTGTTACTTGGAAATCACCAGTCACTATATCTGGAGTTTCCGATTTAAATTCAGAATAGACCAAATCAATCGTGTAGTCGGGCTAAAATAAGAAAATAAATTCGTTAAAACATTTCGAAGAATAAAAAATTAAATATGATAGAGTCAGGCTAGTATTTGGGCAATTTTTTAATTTAATAATTTAATGGGGACATCGTTATTTATTATTCGTCTTAATTGTGTATGAAAGTTTAAAGTTTTAGTATGAAATCAGCTTCTATTTTATTTTAAAAGTGACTTCTTCCAGGTAAAATGTGAAACAACCATTTCCGTTTTTATTTATTTTTCTTTAAAATATTTAAGACATCACGAGAACAGCATGAAAAATCTCACTTTGATCAAAATTAAATTTTTCTTTAAAATATATTTTATGTGGCGAAAGATATCACTTTTATTAATATTAATTTTCAGGTTTTCACTTTACCTCACACTTTAACAGGATGTTTTGCGACAAAACCAAAATGAAAAGCAAGCCGATTTTCATTAAGTAACCCATCTTGCAAGCTTGACAACTCGTACTGATCTGGTGAAGTTTTGCAAGAGAGCGAAATAAATTTTTCCGTTATGCAGCAGCAGAGGTATAGCGCTGACGTGATTTTATTACGGGTTAATCCAGCAGAGGCTCTAGCTCTTCAATGATTGAAGATTTTTACTTCAGATATTGAACACGATAGGTTTTGGTTTTTTTGTTGTAATTGAAGGTTTGCAAAAAATATAAACCAAACGCTTCTGTTAATTTTGATAATTTTCTCTCTTTAAATGAGAGTTAGCTTCCGATCGTTTGCAGTCAATTACACAAACACAATGTGATGTGTAATCCTATTTATTAGCGAAATTTCTAATTGTTATTGGCCTTGAGAAGATTAATCCATTTCTTAACTTTGTATTTTTTGTAATTTTCAACTCTCTTTTGTCAAGCTTCTCTCTTTTTTTAAGAGACATGAAAAATATTTATTGTTGGGCAAGCGTGTCAATTATTTTAATTATAGCTGGATGATGTAGCTGAAACATCACTGTTTTCTATCGAATTTTGATTTTTTCCATTTTGATTATAAATAATTAAGTTTTAAACTTCAAATACAACATGACTGATGAACGTAACAATTGTATTGCAGCAACTGAATTTTTTTAAATTATTTTCTTGCACAGGGATGGACTACAGTGACCGAAGAAAAGATTTGTAAACGAATTCTGCTGTACTACTCTTTATTCATACTAAACGCGTTTTGATTAAAACCTAAAGAATAACAGTGAAAATAATATTTCCTTTGAGCGTTTGATCCTTTTCAAATTATTTTGAACAATATTTTTATTGCACTCGGGATGTGATATGAAAGAATTTTGTTCTTAAGCTAAATTGGGATTTTGGGCACAGAACGAGTTACAATTAATCTGCGGTCTCTAGCCCTGTTTATTCATGTCCAAGTTTAAATAATAAATCTCTTTAACTACTTTTTTTTACATTATTTATTTAAATGCTTTATGCAAAAAAATTAATTTTATTTAAATACCAAAGCCCTGGTATCGCAATTTTCTTTCTTTGTTTTTTGTTAATATTTTTTTCAGGCCGGATTCTATCTTCCGACAAATTTTAAAAAATACTGGTTACTCTTCCCTGCATTTTTACATTCAAGTATATAGAGAAAGAAAAGAACACTGAACAGTTTACAAGAGGTGGGTCCCGTTCATTTATAAAAATTAATATTACGAACATACTCGTATGTATGTGTGTGTGAAATTTTTGGTTTTTTTTTTTAACATGAATATGCCTGCAAACTGCAGATTATCCTTTTTTTAATCATGTATGTTAATGAACCAGTACTTTTGATTTTGTTCTGTTGGCATATAATAGATAAGAGACGAAATACTCGTACACACTTATACGAGTACGTTATTTCAAAATTTATTTCATTACGTGTTTCGTTTCATTTTTCTGCTGTTCATTATTTACTTTCATTAAAATTTTCTACTGCTTAGTTTTAAAAACTACTTGAGATGAAGAGAAAAATTAGGTTTTTGTTTCCAAATAAATTCTCATCTGGATGGGGTATTTATTCGTATTTTTGTTATCTTGGTAACATATCGATCCTTAACACCAGGTGAAGGCAAGAATACAACACAACATTACAAAAAGCACATACATACGAGTACATACATTTTGATCTTTTTAAATGAAATATTTTGAAAATTTCAATACAAGTTGCTCGATATAGAATGCACTGATGTGGCCTCAGAGCTGGAAAATAAGCTGCGTTACATTTTCCTTGTAATGTTGTGCCATCACTGATACGCCGTCACATACAACCTTGCATGTATTTATCTTGTATGAAAATTCACTGTATTAAGAACTAAATTAAGTTGTGTGAATCAGTTTTATGGTAAACGTGAAAGGAACAAGTGGTCGGTGTTTTATTTAAAAAAAATAGAACTGTATGCCAACAGTAACGTAAATTCAGAAAATTTTTATAAAGGGTGGTTAAATTTTAAGGGACGATGTTGTATGTGAACCACACCTAAACGTCAAGGTCTTTTCTGCATTTCATTTAATATTTTTAAATTTCAGACTAATTCAATTTGAGCAACGTGTTAAAGTTATTCACAGTTATTTTGAATAAAAATGGGCGTTCAAATCAAAATGCATATCGTGCACTTTGTGATTTTTTCGGTCAATTCAATCGTCCAAGTGTGCGTACAATGGGAAAAATCGTCCAAAACTTTGAGCAAACCGGGTCTGTAGGAGATGTGAAAACACCAGTGCATGCTCGTACCACACGAACTGCAGAAAATATTGCTGTTTGGAAGATATGGATGTGGACGATATGTGGTTTCAACAGCACGGTGACACTTGCCACACAGCTAACGAAACAATGGCTATTTTGCGCTACAAATTCAATGGCCGTGTTATCTCACGTGTTGGCGATGTCAATTGGCAGCCAAGATCATGTGATTTGACACCGTTGGACTTCTTTCTTTGGGGTTATTTGAAAGAAAAGGTGTACGTGGATAGGCCAGCAACAATTCAAGAGCTAAAAGATGAGATAATTCGTCACATTAACGGCATAGAACCCCAATTGTGCCTCAGCGTCATCGAAAATTTAGACCATCGGATGGAGGAGTGCCGCCGAACCCATAACACTTTTGTAATTATTTGATATTTTATTGCTACAAGTATATGTTTTAAAATATATAAATTTTAGCTGCTCTTGGGTTTTATAATTATTTTTCAGTATCAACACCATTACATATCCCTGATATTTTTCAGCAGTGGATGCAGCTTAAGAGAAATAATACAACATATGATATGTGCTGCATTCGGTTATAAAGCTTATAAATAGAAAATCGTATTCAAACAATACTTTCAGACATACAAGGTGGGCCAAAAGAAGTCATCCGATGTTGGAACCACATGTCCTCCAGTCCTAATTCATAAAAAAAAACTCGGTTAACATGGCCATATAGCGGGCACCGTCCACTGTTGCCGTTTCACCAGACCGATGACTTCTCCAGCGTGAACAGCGCACCATTCAGTCACTTTGAGCTTGTTCACTTGTATTCTACATCTATCTAGTTCACAAATGTCAAAACCGATTTGATATTTTCCGCCATTTTCAAAAATAAGAGCATCTTCCAATAGGGTGATTTCTTTTAGACCACCTTGTCCAAAAAAAAAATTTAAAGTTCACGATTTTAAAAAATAGTAATAAGTGGGATACATCTGGCGTATTAAAAGTAAAATAAGAAAAAAAATTTCAAGATATATTGAGTTTACTAGAAGTGTTTTATTTACAGATTAAGTTTTAGAAAATTTTCTTTTTCTTTAATTTTTTGAAAAAGGACATTTTTGAGCTTGTGTGTCTTTGATCTGATTTGGATCAAATTTATCCAAATATTCAACGATTATATAAAATTTCACGAAGTTTGAACTTTTTTTTCTTACTTTTATGGCATTTTTAAATTTCAGGATACATGGGAAAGACAAGAATCCTTGTTCGGAACCTTTTGAAATTTTGTATTTGGTAATGTTTTATCATCCTGAATATTTTTGCTAAATATCAACATTTTACAATAGTTCCTTCTATTTATGGCCACTCGTTATATGAAATCATGACACTGTGCGCCATTAACTATAGAACTTTATTATTATGGTTTTTGGAGCGGTAGAGCGATATATTCCACAATTTACGAAATGAAAACCTTTTTTTTTTTTTTTTTTTTTTTTTTTAATATAATTTTATTTACAATCTATCCAATTAAGAATAATAAGCAAATTTGATTTAAATAAAAATAACATGATGTGTTGAACTTCACTAAGAACAATCACATTAACAATAAAAATATTAAGGATATTTTACACACAAATTAAAAGAAGTCATTAATTTCTAAATGGTAAGTCCAAAATATGGTATCTTTTGAGTCTTTTGATTTCTTCAGTATCATCAAGCAGCACAATGGCTAATGGGTTCACATGAAAACTTAATCTCTCCAATTAGTGTTCACTGAATTGTCTTATTTCATCTTTAACTTTTTGAATAAAGAGGTCATTATGTATCGTGTTATTCGAAACGAACCAAGGAGCGTTCACAATCGATCGAAGAGTTTTTGATTGATAGCTTTGTAATATTTCAACATTCGAATTACTGGCTGTTCCCCAGAGCTGTAACCCATAGGTCCAAACAGGTTTCAATATTGATTTATAAATCAATACTTTATTTCTTAAGCTCAACTGAGACTTTTTGCCTAATAACCAATATAGACTTTTTGTTTTAATATTTAAATGTTGCCTCTTTGCTTTAATATGTTCTTTCCATGTTAATCTTCTGTCTATGTACATTCCTAAATACTTAACGTAATCATATTGAGGTATTGGTTCATTATTTAAACAAACTTCAGGACAGTTGCCTTGTCGTAAAGAAAATGTGACATGCGAAGATTTTTCAGTATTAACTTTAATATTCAACTCGTCTAACCATGATCCAATTTCATTTAAATCATTTTGAAGAAGAATTGATGCATTATTTGGGCAAATATCAGCTGCTAGAACTGCACTGTCATCTGCATAAGTTGCAATTAGTACATTTTCTGTAATTGGCATATCTGAGGTGAAGATTGTGTAGAGAACTGGTTCAAGCACACTACCTTGAGGTACACCAGCTTTTATATTACAAATTTGTGACAGTTCAGAATTAACTTTGACATAAAAATTTCTATCTGTTAGATAAGATTTCAATAATAAATAATAAGGTGTGGGAAGTAGTGTTTTTTAATTTGAAGTTTAACCCAATATGCCAAACCTTGTCAAATGCTTGCTGTACATCAAGGAATACTCCAGAACAAAATTTTTTAGCTTCCAATGTGTTTCTTATGAAGGCTACAATACGATGGCATTGCTCAGGGGTACCATGCTTGCTTCTAAAACCAAACTGATGCTCTGGAATTATATTTAATTTCTCTAAAACTGGTAATAATCTTTTCAAAAGCAATCTTTCAAATATTTTTGCAAATATGGCCAGTAAACTTATAGGTCTATATGATGCAACATTATTTTCCGGCTTGTTTGGTTTATTAATCATTACTATCTCAGCAGATTTCCATTGAACAGGAAAATAGTTTAACCTCAGAACTGAGTTATACAAAAATGTGAGCAACAGAACACCCTTTTTTGGTAATGCTTGAATCACTCTGCCATCTATGTTGTCATATCCAGGTGATTTTTTACAATTGACTTTTTTGATCTCATTTTTTACTTCATTAGGTGAAATGTGTTTGATAGGCCAATCCATAGGACAAGGACTGCTTAAAAATTCTTCAAATTGATCAACATGAAGATTTTTATTTGTATGAGGCTGAAAAGTACTTTTTAGATAGGTGGCAAATGCTTCTGCCTTAGATTTATCAGTTCTACACCATACATCATTTATGTGTTTTATCGGAACGTTTCTTTTAGTTGGTCTTTTTATATATTTAGTTGCCTTCCATAAAGAAAACTCACTACTTTTATTGTTTGAGTCAAGATTCTTAAGAAAACTACTAAGCTGCTCATTTTTCAACTCTTTAAAAGCTATTTGAAGATCTTTAACAGCTCTATTAAACACTTGCTTATCATGCGGATTTCTTGTATTTTGCCATATTTTCCTAAGTCGCCTTTTATTTCTTAAAAGTTGTCTGATTTCCCATGTTAGATGTAATGTGTTATAATTACGTTGTATTGGATTATTGACAGTTGATAAAAATCCAGCTTCGTGAATAAGATTATTGAATTTATGAAATGAAAACCTAAAAGCAATACTGTTTTGCTAGCAAAGAAATAAATTTCTAAGGAAAAGTGTTTAGGCTTTTAAGATTGTAGTCTTCTAAAATAATTTGATAATATTTAAGGGGTTTTTCCATATTGGCACAAACCGATGGTCAAAGTTACCAGTGCTCGTTAAAAAATTTTATCTTAGAATTATATTTCTTATATTAAATAATAACAATAATAATAATTGAGTTATTATTTTTGAAATTAGTGTAAGTCCTCTTATAAAAAAAGAAATAAGTCAGCGTTGCCAGGACTTAAAAAAAGCTATATTTTCTTTAAAAAAACGCTAGAAAAGGCTACATCACGGCGAAAAAAATAAGATAGAAAAAAATTAAAAAGCTACAGCTTAAAATTCAAAATTTTCTTAATTCTTTATTACATAGGAATCTTAATTATAATTTTTATAAAAAAAATATGAAATATCAAAAACTAAAGAAAATAATGTTGTTTTCCACATTTCTTGAAAATTACCAAAATTAAAAAAGGAATTTATTCTGTAGGTTCCAATCGTTCTGGAAGTGTTTTAACATTTTCGAATAATTTCGTAGTTTTTGTTTTATGATGCAAAACGGAAACTGCCAAAATGCTTGAGAACAACAGTCCAGCAATAGATTACAAAACCAGACAGCATTCTATTTAAAATGGGCAGTGAGTACTTGGACAGTAGATTATAAATTTAGACATCTTTAGATTTAAAATGATATGTGTCCTATCCCGTAATCTTATATAGTATTTAAATACATTTGAGCGAATTGAATTATTTTTCAACTTCATTATTTAAAGATTAATACATATTCAAAATTCCTTGAAGTAATAATATTTTTTTGATTTTTAATGCGATTTCTGTTCTGATACTTTGCTTGTTTTGTCTTACTCAAAAGCGAGCAACCTCAGCATTACTAAACGGTAGTACTAAATACTAAATGGAACAATTAATTAATCAATTAGGAATAAAGTGGATTTTTAGTTTACAAGTTAGAAGCGAAATACTTTTCTTTACTTATGAAATTACCGTCGCTCGACCAATTTATCAATTTACATATAAAAATTTTATCGAAAATTCTCAGATTGTTTATGTATGATTTGTTTTCATTTTCCCAAAAAAAGCTATTTAAGGCTATTTAGAAGAACAAAAAAGGCCAAGAAAAGAGCTAGAAGCTAAATCATAAATTTTGAGGCTAAATGCAAGAAAAACATGCTAAATCTAGCCTTAAAAAGGCTAAAATAGCAACGCTGTCTATATCTTACTCAAAATTAACAGCTTCATTTTTTGTTTTGTATTTTTTTTTAAGAAAAATATTCCTAAACAAGCTTAGCAGCAGCCCTGCTGGTGATATACCCATTTAAAAAAAACCGTGCAGGCAACAGGCTTAAATACCGCTACAAAAAAAAAAAAAAACTGACAAAGTTTTAACAAAATATTTTGTCTACAGTGAAGAAAAATAAATTGTTTTATAATATTCTTGTGCTACTATAACAGAAACGGTTAAGTAGACTTGAGTAAAAATTGACTTACTAACGTCATATGAACTCAATAACTATTATGCTTTAAGAATGGTTTGGCAATTAATGACTTACCAAAACAAAAACATTATTGTTGGCTAGAATCGAAATATGTTATTTTATTAATAAAAACTATAAAACAAAACACAGATTTATTAAAAAAATTTCTAACATGAAAATTATTGTTTTTTTCTTAAACTTTTTCTGTAGAAAAACTATTATACTTCAGTTATTCAAAGTCATATTAAATAAGCCTAAGTGGACCAGAAGATATTTATTAAAAAATTATTAAAATCTTTGCAAGTCAGCGAAGTTGACTTCGAAAAGTTAGCTCTGTTATATAATTCTGTGAAATTATTAAAAAAAAATAGTAATAAATTCATAATAAAAACGAATAAAATCGAAAGCTACAGGAATGTAGATTTCAGAACTATACGAGTATATTATAGATTATATTCCGAAAATGTACAGACTGTGATTAATTAGAATCAGAATATTTTAGAGTGCAATTCTTTTTGGATTCCAAAAAGAAGCCAAAGCCGAGATGGTGCCTTTTTTAAGTAGATTGAGTTATTTCTTTGTAAGAATCACTTTTAACTACTTTAAAAAAAATTTGTTTGGATAAATTCTGGAAAACATTTTATATATATTTATTTTTTTTTTGATACATAGTTTGTCACATAAAAATAAATTGTGTGTACAAACATTTTGTTCGGAACAAGTGAGTGATTTTGTCCGCACAAAAAAAATTTTTTTATATGTGGTTGGAAATGACTGTAACAGAGAAAGACTTAAAACTACTTGTAAAATAAATTTTGTACGGACAAAATTAAAATTTTTTCAATTTTAATATTGTAAGTAGTAAACCACTTTTAGAAATTTGATATTTTTTAACCCTGTTCTATATATGGAATCCAATTATTTCCTTGTCAGCTTTTTATTTAGCTTCAACAATATATTGAGAGAAGTTTTTTGCATCGTATCCTCTGATTTTTGTCATTATCCAAAGAAAACTTGATTACTTTTCCACTTTTCATTAATTCAATAAAACTTTCATTCATTTAATGAAATAAATTTCATTAATTCAATGTAATAAATTCCATTATTATACATGAAATACTTCATTGAATCAATGAAATAATTGTAATGAACTAGTTTCATTGGACTTATGCCACATTTTCTTTTCAGCTTAGTTTTATCATCAATTGAAAATATTTTTTTTATTAATAAAACAATTGTTACAGAATTTGTATATTGTTTTTATGTCACTTTGTAATAAAGCTTTTCACTGACTTGCTAACTGTTTTTTTTTAATTTTTATTTGTTCAGTGGAAGTGCATTAGGTATCATTGAATTGCAGTTTGTTTAGAACAATTGGATTCCTGTTGTTTTTGTTATAATTCTCATTATTAATGTTGTTTTTTTTTAACAATAAAAAATATCATTTTAAGAATAAATGGATGAATATTTAATCATGCCTGTATAAAGAATGACAAAATAATTATTTCTAACCCATTTTCTTTTCCTTCAAACTGTTTTGAGCGGATGAGAAAAAAAATTATTCACTTGCATGCATTTATGAGTAGAATTATTAACTTTTATTATCTTGCTACTTCTTCTTTTTTCTTTTTTTTTTGTATTTTTTATGAAGCACTAAAGAAATCATTAAAGTTTGTCAGCTTTAGTCCCCTCTTTTAATGGCAACTTTTATGTACAAAAGTATGTGACATTTGTTCTAAATGAAGAAAACAAAATTCAAAACCTACATGTTGCTTGTGGTCACATGCATGCATGTGAATAGCAAATAAATACTTTTTTCACTTAATGAGCATAAGTGTTTGAAAATGAAAAAAAAAATGACAATTTAGAAGAATTTCAATTTATTAAGTGTCCGGTAGACATCTTTTGTGTAAGTCTTATTTCACTTAAAAAAGTATTTAAGACCATTATTTAATTAAATTCATTGATCGGTTAAACGGAAGCTTATTTCTCGAAATCATATTGTGTTTGTAATAAAGTTTTAAAGAATATGGCAAAATTCGTTTTTTTTTTTGTTCAACCAATGATAGACTTCATTATGAAAATTTTCATAAAATTTATGAAATGTTTTTCATTAGAAATATGCTTTTTTTCATTCATGGACCGAATTTTATTCATTTATGCTATGAATTTTTCATTAATTTATTTTAAAAAATTTAGAAATGTAACGAAAATTTTCATAAAATCTATGAAATGTTTTTAATTTTATTATTATATTCTTAGAACTTTTCATTAATTTAATGAAATAATTCCATTAATTCTGATTTTATTGATTTATTAATTCAATAAAGTAATTTCATTAATTCAATGAAATAATTTCATTCGTATTTATAAAATACATATTTTATATGAATTCACATCAATGAAACAATTAAAATAGATTTTTTCACTGGATTTTTGAAGCGAATACACAGCAATCCAAATGTTTGATATTTCCTTTACGAAAAAAAAATATTTTTTTTGCTTAGATGATACGTGTTGTATCATTTTCACAGAGCAGAGTTAAACAAAATTTTCAATTAATTTTTAGTGTTTCATTGTTGAGGAGTAAGTTTCTGTCAGCAAATTACTTTGGCTAATTAATGTGCAACAAACTTAAATAAAGAGCTATAAATTATGGCACATTATAACACAATACCATGTTTATATAAATTAAAGGGCTGCACAAGCATACTTGAAATGGCTTACAAGCACTTTTTATTATAAAATATTACACATGCTTGCAGTGATGTGTGGTTTTCAAGTATGCTTGTGCAGCCCTTTAATGTAAATGTTGCAACATGACAATTGTTGTAGGTGCATCTTTAAAAAGCAGCCGGCTCCTCATCAGCATGATGTAGAAATGCATGCCATGATGCTTTTGCATACAAAAAAGTGAAAGTTTTATATACGGCCGCATCATCTTACCATTTCTGTTTTTTTGTGTGTGTTATGTGTAGATATTTTGGGAAATTTTTGCAACCATACAATTTGGCTGGTACTCCTGTAGACATGCACGTTTTTTTTTTTTAATTGTAAAAATACTCATTCATATTCCTGCCATTTTCAGCAGTTAACTGCAACAATTTATTTTGCATGAACGAAATTTCACAAATTGGCTTCTTTGTTCAAATTTAATGTCTACAAATTTCCTGAACATTTCTTCCAACTAGTTTTTAATATTTTGACCAATTTTTTTTTTTTGTTAATTCATGTGGTAATACTAAAAGGAAACAACAAAAAATTTTGTTATAAATATAAATACAATAAAACATACTCTACGCGCGCGTTTTGCTGTATATTATTACATACCAGAAAAAGAACAAGGTATTGAATAATAATGGGTGATCCTCTTAAATATGTTGTGTCTTTAGGATCAGTTTGAGCCAAAAGAAAAAAAATTTATTAATAAATTTTTATGAAATGGAATTAAAGAAAATAATGTGGAATTAAATGTTTTCTTATTGAATCAAATTGAATCCAGTTTTGTGCAACATTTCTACGCCAGCTTTAAATATTTAAGTATGAATTAATTCTTAAACACATTTCAAGTTTTGATTTACTTCTGCCATTAAAATTAAATTTTCATTATTGATGTGCTCAGACACTTTAGTAAACTTTCACGTGGAATATTTTTGTAAATTATTTGTACTTTTTTACGAGTATATCCTTCACTGTAATAAGGTGTGAAAATAATATAAAGACATGGTGCAAGTTAGTTTAAAATTCAGTAATAATTAAAATAACAGATTGTTTGTAAAAATCTAAATTCTTTTGCAGTTTTGTCAATTTAGCAATATTACTTTAACTTATGTACGATTAAAGTATTGTTTAATCACTTTCACATGTGAAAAATAATAAGGACATTTGATTTATTTACACAATTTGCCAAAAAAAAAAAGAAGAAGAGTAAGATAAAAACAGTAAAGTAAAAGGTTAGTTCAGTAAACTTAAATGTTAAAAGTTTGCCTAATATTTTGTCCATGGCTCTTTATTGTTCGAAATTGCTTGGTCAAGCTTCGCCAAACTGAAACTGGTATTTCTCTCCATGTTTCCCGAATAAGATGCCAAAGCTCATTGTGTATAGATGAATACTTATTCTTTAATGAAGATTTAACGATATTGAACAAATTCTCATAGAAATTTTGACCCTGTGATTGATCCGGCCACTTCAAAACATTAATGTTCTTATTCTTAAACCACTCTTTCGTATGTTGGGCTGCAATAATGTTGCTTTACCCTTTTGGAAGACCAATCGGAGTACATTATTTCCTTTGAAATATGGTAAGCACATTATTCCTGAAAATATCAAAATAGTCTGTTGCTCCATTGTATTCTTTGTGTGGTATAAAAATCGAACAACATTATATGACAACGATCCTCATCCAGTACTGTGTCTAACACCGTGTTTAACCTTCTATTGCTGTGTTAACTGGCTTTCTTACGGGATGAATACCTCAATTAAATTAATTAATACAACATGTAATTCAAAGTACGCTCTCCATAAATTTAAACACGGTGTTAGAGACAGTACTGGATGAGGATCGTTGTCATATAATGTTGTTCGATCTTTACACTTAACAAAGTGAAAAATATGAATATTTGGTTAACAATATTAAGGATACTTGTAAAGGGTGTTTTTTATAGACGTATAGAACTATAAATTGCAATAAAACAACGATGGATTATTCGATTGACATGAATTTTATTTATCCGAAAGATAATCTTGTGGCATTACATTTTAAATATGATTTCTGGCATATGACCACGGCTGGCTCTGATGTAGTCCAATCTGGACGTCCAATTTTCGATGACTTTTTCCAACATTTGTGGCCGTATATCGGCAATAACACGGCGAATGTTGTCTTCCAAATGATCAAGCATTTGTGGCTTCTCCGCATAGACCAATGACTTTACATAGCCCCACAGAAAGTAGTCTAGCAGTGTTAAATCACAAGATATTGGAGGCCAATTCACAGGTCCAAAACGTGAAATTAGGCGGTCACCAAATGTGTGGCCATCATCGTTTTTGAAGAAGTACGGACCAATGATTCCACCAGCCCATAAAGCGCATCAAACAGTCAGTTTTTCTGGATGTAATGGTGTTTCGACATACACTTGAGGATTAGTTTCACTCCAAATGCGGCAGTTTTGTTTGTTGACGTAGCCATTCAGCCAGAAGTGGGCTTCATCGCTAAACAAAATTCGCTTATGAAAATCGGGAACAACGGCAATCTCGTCTTGTGCCCATTTGCAATCGTTGTTTAGCGTGAGTCTATTCATGATGAATTGCCAAACAAAACTGAGAATAAATCACTTGACAGCTGTTAAATCGGTCGCCACCTTGAACAGTAATGTCAACTTAAAGTTCTATACGTCTATAAAAAACACCCTTTATATAAGACTCGGCACAGCCGAATTTAATTCATCTTTGATTAGATTCAAACAGATCCTATTATTTGAAGAGTTATAAGGTTAAAGTGTTTCACGAAAATAGTCTTCATTGTGTTCTACGTTAGCAGACTTTTATGAAAAATATTTTTGTGGAATATTTTAACCCACTAACTGCTTAAGTTGTGGGTCTTTTTTGTGTCATAAAATTAACAGCTGGAGGGTTAAAATGTTCTACAAAAGTATTTCTCGTTATGTTTTATATAAGTTTGCTGAACATTTTATGTATGATAAATATAAGATTCATAAGCGTAATAAATATTTAAAACCCATTTTAGGCTTTTTGAGATTTAGTCTTTTTTTTGCTGGCATTTAGCGTCGAAGCCTTCTTATTTATCTCCTTTCCTTTTACTCGTCTATTGCTATCCTTCTTCATTTCCTTCTATACAAGTATCACAAAGGGACCACGTCAGAGGACCCAAGTGAGCCCAGCTTTTGTCTCTCTTATTTGGGCGCCCTTTAACCAAATTAACTAAAATAATATTTTCGATGAAACTTTGATATGTAAGTTGATCCAACGAAAGGTAATTTCAGTAGTTAAGAAAAGTGTTTGGCTTCTTTCTACCTTGTAAAATAAATGCAGTTTAATCTTTGCATGTACTTCATATCGAAACTTTATTTTTCGTAATGCTGCAGAAAACCCTCAATCTTACGACAATAATTTTATTCGAAATAGTCCCGCCTAAATAAAAAATCAAACTTTTATGAATTTGTTTAATTTAATATTTAGTTGTCTGCTACCATCGTTTAGTAATTTTGAAGTTGCACGCTTTTTAGTAAGATGAAGCAAATTAAATCGCATTAAAATCGAAAAAACTAAATTATTAATTGAAAAAATTTTAAATTTAATTTTTTAAATTTTTCGTAGCTTTTTTGTGTGTTTGATTTATCTTTTTCTAGCCTTTCTTTATGCCAATTATTTTTTTTAAGCTCCTGGCAACGCTGACGATAACAAAAATCCCTTTAGTAATTTAACTTGTAAAGGAAGTAATTGAAATTAAAACAGAACAAAGTTTGTTGCCTTCAATAATTTTAGTGTTCAATTACGTGTTAAAATTTCATAAAAAGAAAAGACTAGATTCAATACATAGAAACACACAACTAAGCATGCGCGTACTTTCACGCATACCAATTAGTAAATTCCATTCACATAACACAACAAACAAACCCGGAATCTTTAATCAATTTAGTAAAACAAATTTAATTTGGTATAAAATTTTATTTTTCTTCTTCAAATTTGAAATTTAATTAATAAAGCAAATAGTGTAAAATATTGTTGAAGATTACATTCAATTATTTGATAAAAACAAAAAACAGAAAAGACTTGAAAGAGTTTCCACACCATACGAAAACCAACCTAAACAAGACAATTTTAACCAAATTGGAATTTTTATTAAAACACGTTTAAATTTAAAAATATTAATTAAAAAAACCTAAATTAAAGTTTAGGTAACCGGTACCCGTAATTAATCAGGAAGAAAATCTTTTTTTTTTTTTTTGATTAATTTATTTTTTTTTTATAGAAAAAAAAAATTATGTATTTAAAGTGAAAACAGGAGCTTTCAATTTGTATTTAATTAAAAAGAAAATAATGAAAATAAAAACACTAAAATATAAAGCCATGTTTTCAATTGAATTTTATAGAATTAGAATGCAAATAGCCTGTTTTGCTGAATAACATCACCAATATGGCTGATAAGCCAATGACCAAATTTAGTAAGCAAAGTATCGCTTGTTTCTTGAAGTAAGTATAGAAGGAGGAACGCCATTCTATTTCCATTCCACGCCAAAAAGAGTTTTATTCTTATGAAAACAAAAAAACAATTGAGGTAGACTTTAAAGTAAAATTATATGAAAAATTCCCATAAGGTCTAATTTACAGTCTACGTAAATTTTGTTTGGATAAGAGGGTGTGTAATCATGACTCTCATGAATCTCGTCTTTAGTCAAAAATGTTTTCAGTGGCTTTTCAAAAATAAAAAAATAAGGACATTGATAATATTATTCTCACCAAACTGTTATTGGCAGTAGATGCATTGTCGAAATCGACTTGATTTCTTTTTCGTTGGATAGACAATTCAAAATTTTTTTTTGTGGATAGTGTGAAAATTTTTTTTAACTTAAAAAAAAAAAAACCAAAAAGGAAAGCATGTTTAAAGCGACCTTATTTTCTTTCTTGATTTTTTATAAGAATCATAATTATTATTTTTAATATTAAGCCATAGTTTTTTAACTGTTTCTTAGCTTTTTTTTTGTGTGTGATTTAGCTTTTTTTAGGGCAAATTTAGCTTATTTTTTTTCTAGCTCCTGGCAACGCTGGTCCGGTGACATGTTTTTCTTTTTTCTATAATAATTTAATAAAAAAAAAAGAAAGCACAAACGTTAAACAATTGATTGTTTTATTTGACCGCTATTTTCATCATTTCTTTTAAAGTCAGTCATACAAGCCATATGTATTTTTATTTGCTTGGGTTCCATATGTCCAGAAGTATCAACTAATGCAACACAATTTTATTGCAAAACAGAGCATCCTCTGGTGAGCTTGTGTAGTGTATGCCTATTTTTTAAATAATCAATTAAAATTATTTTCAAATAATCATTAATTTGTTGAAAATTATTCAATTTTTTCTTATGTTGAAATATACGCTTTAAATTGTCTGTAAAGATATTGTATATATAGACTTTAATAATAAATAAAAAAATTTTTTTTTTAATGTGTCCACCCTTTAGCATTTAATTTCAGTGCTGTTGTGTATTCGGAATCCGAATATTTTATTCGGAATTGAAAAATTCAGCACCTCATAACTGCTCTGTGGGCCATTTTAAAATTTTTAAAATTTTGTTTTTGCTTTATTTTGGGTGTGAAATTATTGGTAGAATTAAAAAAACATAAAAGTTTTCATTTAATAAGAAGAAAAAAATTTAATTCCACATTTTTCAAATCCGTGTGGAATACAGAACATGCACGTTTGCATTCAACTTAAGTGAGTATGGCCAGTATAAAGCATTTTTATTCAATACTAGATGTTTTTGCTATGTTTTGCTTGGACCGGTCCTTTATTACGTGAGTCAATATCCTGACAGTATTTAGCGAAATCCGTTAACAAATAGAATTTTATTCGTTAACAAACCCATCCTAATATATACGGTCGTTCACTGCTAGCACTATTAGCAGAGGCACCAACTAAAGTAGTAAATAAAATATTTCAGAGCATAATTTCAGGCTTAAATTAGATACGAACATACATCTTTACGAACAGTGATGAGTGAAAATCATTTAAAAGTGGATGTAAAAATGGGCATGGTCCGTCCAAAAGTATATAGATTATACGAGTATGTGTCAAATTTCAAACAAAAAAGTTGTGAAAAAAAATTTGTTAGCGAACAAAAAAACAAAGAGAAAATAAATTTTATTTATACCTATAGATATGATAAATGTTGTGTGTGGTTGTTGTTGTTCTTTTTTTATTACTTACCGAATAACCTAAAAAAAAAGTTGTATTTCCTTTATCTGTCTGAGCATTTATTCGTCTGTCCTTTTGACCATTACATTTAATGTTATTTTCCCCCTTTTCTTGCTCTTTTCCTTTGCTTATGTTTTCTACTTCATTCATAAAACCATTAAAACATTCCCACGCATTTCATAAATGAAACGTAAAAAAAATGCCGAGTAAAAGAAAAAATTATCAGAGAATTCTCTTGAACTTTAACTTTTCGTTTAGCAGTTACTTTTGTTTATGGGTTTTTGCAACAGCTGCTTCTTTTGTTGTCTGCTTTTGTCTGAAGAAACTTTTTGCTACTTATTTTTGTGTTTTTTTTTTAATTGTCTGTGTTTCTGCTGCCAGTATTTCTTTTAAATAAAAGAAACGAAATTTTAAAATTCTTATGACGGACTTGCTAAACTAATCATGAAAGCAAAGATGCTCAATTTTAATTTGCCTTAAAGTCATGACTTTACTTTAATGATAGAGAAATTGAACACACACATTTTTGTCACTTTAATGGCCTAAACTAGTTCTTCCGTTTTTGTTATATAAGCAAAAAAAATTTAATTTAATTTAACAGAGTAAAAAACTAAATATTAACTCTTGCCTAATATTACTCTTGCAAATATTACCAAATCGATTTAGGAAATTCATTTTATTACTTTTCAATTGAAATTGCAACAAGGTCTTGCCTTTTATTTTTCTCTTTTTGCACAAACACATATTACACAAGTCAATAATTTGTCAATACCTGTGTGTGTCTGAAATGTAAAATAACTGAATGAAAATTAATGATGGCGGTAGAATTGGTATCAGCAAAGTTTAAAAACTTTTGAATCAAGTCTATAGAAATGCTCGTACGAAAGTATAAAAAAGTTTTTTTTTTATGAATACACGCCCAAGTTAAACGACATAATTACTATTCATTGCATGATGTTGCTAGTGATTTTATTTAGATTTTGTTACTTTAAAATAAAAGTTTTACTTTTTGATTTTATTATTGTGGTATTACGGCATTTGTTGTCTTGAAGCTTGAAATAAATTCAACACTTGCTGCAAGTAAAATAAATAAAGTCAGTTCATAATGTTTGTATTTTTTAAAGATTAAATAACTTTCAATTCAATGCCAAGTTAACAAATTAAACCCTCAAAAACACAAAGATTTTATAGCAACAATAAAGTTCGGCAAGCCAAACATTTACTGAACTACTCGTACAGTAATTATGAGCATGTAGGAAAAACAAAGAGAGAGAGAAGAAATTGTAATAAAAAAAGAGGTAAAGAGATAGAGAAAATAAAAAAAGATAGCAGGAAATAGATTCAGAGATATAATGAAAGAGAGAAAGACGGAGGGATATAAGCTTGTCAACTTTTAGAAGAAAAGAAAAAGATAATATAAAAACAGAGAGACAGAGGCGGATACAGTGACAGAGAAACAGAAACAGAAACAGAGGCAGCATCATTGTTAACGATGGCAAATTAGAGTGAGAGATAGCAGCATCAGCGTTGCCAGAGAAAAGGGGAAAAAGGAGACAAAAGTAGAGAGAGACCAACAGTGAGCCAGAGGGAGAGATAGAGAAACTGGGAGGTAGAGACAGGGAAAGAGAGACAACGAAAAAAAGGCAGAGACAGAAGCAGCATCAATTGCAACTTCTGAATAGAGACAGACAGAGAACAATAAAGTGAAAAGAAAAAAATAGAGTGGGATAGAGAAAAAGAGAGACAGAAAATGACTCACTTAGTCAGAGCGAGAGAGAGAGACATAGAGAGGGAAATCACGAAGGAGAAGTAGCAGCGCTGTCAACTTTTAGATAGAAAGGGAGAAGAAAAGAGGAAGAGTGAGAAAATTAGGGACAAAAGTAGATAGATACTGATAGTGAGTCAGAGAGAAAAAGAAACATAAATATAGAAAGAGAGAGAGAGAGAGAGACAGAAATAGAGAAAGGGAGAAACAGGCAGAAAAAAATAGAGCAGAAAGGAAAAAAGAGATAGGGAGACAGAAATCGATTTACACACTGAGTCAACACGAAAGAGAGACAATTTGAAGAAAAGAGCGTAAAAAAATAATGAGAGTGAGAAGCAGCCAGAGGTAGATATAGACCGAGAGTAAAAATGATAAAAACAAAGTTACACATCCAGAGACTTGTTTCTCTGCTTACACCAGGACCACACAGAGCAAGTTTAGTTGGGCAATTCTTGATTTTGAAGGAGAGAAAGGTAAGAAGAATGGAAAGGGGTACAACCTTGCTCGTACTCGGCAATTCCTTTTTGTTCTTTCTTCGTATCTTTTATAAAGATGTAAAAAAAGAAGACAGGTAGCTTGAGGCTCAATGAATGACTGAATAAGATTGCTAAAATTGCCGAAACAAAATTGCTGTGTGTAAACACAGCGGCAATTTCAAAAAAGAATTGAGAAAGAATTGCTCAACTAAACTTGCTGTTTGTGGTCTTACAAATGTTAGCTGCTCAATGTGACGAAACGTTTGGTATAAAAAAATAAACAGAAAAGCTTTATGAAATTAATAGTTCTGTATAAAAAAAGTTAATTTTTTAATAGAAAAAAAAAGAAAATTAAATTTATAAAATACAAATATAAAGTGCGCACTCAAACATGTGTGAAATAAGTTTTATTTCAATTTTTCACGAATTCTAAAAAACTAAAAAATTTTTATGTAAAACACTCAATATAAAATTTCCAGACGAGTTGATCGCCTGTGTTATAAGAGCAGCTCATTAAGATCAGCGCAATGTTCGTGCACAAAAACACAAACGTGTGTGTGCATGTGCGTCTTTTAAATACCTTTTGTGTAATAGAACTACGAATACAAGAATTTTGAAAGATAGTTTTTGGGTATTTTTGCTGTTAATTTAATATTAAATAGTTAATTACTTTAGAATGTTTGTGAAACATTTTCATTAATTATTTAGTTTAGGATTAACACAATACTAGGTATTCAAAGAAGATTATTTTAATTAATATTAAATTAATTTAATTTATTTTTGGTAAATATTTTAGATATTTTGGCCCCTGCAGTGAAGGGTATATAAAATCCGTCACAGCCGAATTAAACTTCTTTTAACTAAATTTCATTTTAAAAACTATTAAGAAGCTACTGAAGCAGATCACTGCCTTTTGTAGCCCATCTCAATATTCCATTCGAATTGCTAACTAATCTATTGTCATTGACAAACTAACACACCCTTAAGATCTGTAAAAACAGCACATATCACGTCAATAAATAGTAAAAATTATTTATTTACTTGCTTACTGCCTTCAACACTGTGATGTGTAGGATGCTAAAAGTCTTTAAATGCAATAAAATGTTTGTAAATACTCGTACGTAATAACTAAGTAAAATGAATATAAATAAATAAAATGCAATTTGTTTTCATTAGTATGAGTGGTTGCACTTGAAGCAGCTTTTTTGTTAAAAAAAAAAAAAAAAATTAACAAAAAATGTTTACCATCCCATATTATTCGAAAAGAGGTGGTCACTTTGTTTATTGTCTGTTTAATGGAGAAGGAGGAGTTGTTTTTTAAAAATGTGTTTTTATTTTGTTGGCCTCTTTGCATTTAAGATTTAATGATTAAATAAAATAATAGTTAATGACCCAAAGGACAAACCTTAAGCAAATCATACATAATTGTTATTTGAGTATGTACGAGGGTTAAAGCTTGCAACAATAGAAACAATTATACACGAGGCATGTAAATAATATGAAATTTGTTAGTTGCAATTGAAAAATATTTTAATAAGCCTTAAGGCAAGTCAGTTGTTAGGGTTAAACTTAAGTTTAACAGTGGCTGGAAAAGTTAACGCAACAATATTGGTTGCAGACAATCCGTTCTCAGAAAAAAACATATTATTTGTTGGGCCTGAGCATCAGCCTGAGAGACGAAGAAACAGCAGAATTTGTACTGTGTAATGGTCGCATTTGGATTGTTTTCTACTTACAATCGTAGAATTTTAAACGAATACCAGACTTAGTGAGTGTCACAATAGGTCTATTCGGGTCGCAGTAACCAAGTTACCGCTCTTAATTCTAATTCTAATACTTTGAAGAAAGGAAGGGTAGGAGGTTGGAAAACAGTAAGGAAGGAAGGCTTGAGGTAAGGAGAAAATCGATGCTGTTTAACAAAAGTTTATATAAAAATGCGACTTTATCGATTGGTCATGGGCTGCAGGCTCTAACCAAAATTATAACTTCAGTATACACTTGAACAATAACTTCTGGAGAGGCTTGACCACATACCCAATGCTAATTTTTTGTTAAAAATTTAAATTTTTGTAGCACTTTTTGCAATTGAAAGTTCTATTAGGCCTAAAAGCTTCACAGATTTCTATAATCCCTAAATTGTGTAGCTTTATGGTCTTCAGACTACAATCTAGCTTATGAACATACTGTTTACAGTAAAAACTCACTACTTTGTTAATCATCCTTAATTTGTGAAAAATTCAGGTAACAATTTAAAGGTTTGTAATTCCAAGCAAAAGCACTCTTTTTGAAAAAAAAAAAGAAACTTATTTTCCTTATTATTTTTTTTTTTTGTTTTTTTTTGCAGTGTGTTATTTATAGTAAATACTAGTTGTGCAACCAACCCATAAAAAAACAACAAAAACCATCAATTCGCAACTACGATAACAAAAAAAAATATTTAAAGTTTGTAATAATTTGTGTGTGCTAATCTCTTGAAATAATTTCGCAAAATCAAAGAGGAAAGAAAAATCTAGATCTCTAACGAAATAAAAAAAAAGAATATATAATTTACAATCGTTGTTGTTTAGAGTCTAGATAAAAGATAACACACAAACACACCTAAATAAAAAAATTTTACCAAAAAAAAAAAAGTGAGAGAAGAATCACTTAAGTTTAAGTAAATTCAATGTAAATGAGTGTGTGTGAGTTTATGTTTTAACAATATGATTGTTAAAATGGATCCCGAAGAATTGATTACGTTTCGGGTGCAGTATCTTGTCGATACTGATCCACTCGATTGTACATCAATGTATCCCATACCAACACGAGCACCAACGTATGCCTTTGCAGCCACCCTGCCACTGGCCACACAATTGGGCACAATTTTACGTTTATTAAATGCACCACAAAGGGTAAGATTAAATTTATCTTTTTTTAATTCATTTCATTTTTGGTGTTGGTAAATCAGATTAAAACTTAATTTTTTCATTTGTTATTGTTTGCATTCAAGGCAAAATAAATGTTCACAGACAACTAAAGAATGCAATAGTCTAAAATATTTTTGAGTGTTTTCAATAAAAAATTTTTTAGACGCCTGTATTGCTCGTTTCCTGTAAACAGCATAAAAGCCTTTATAAAAATTACATTATAATGTTTTCTTTTCTGAAAACATATATGCTGCGATACAATACTCAGGTATTTGATTGATTTTAAAATACGTTTAATTTTTTGTTTAACAAACTGTTGACGTATCCCTAAAAATTCCAGTAATTTGAACAGCTGTTAAAAAAGTGTGATATGCTTACCCCTAAGCAAACGATAGTGTGCTGCATGTTATAGTGTTTTTACACTACAGCACATCTCAGAGGAATGCGTGGAAGATGTTGAAAATGAAAAAAAGTTGTTTACACTACCAACATCTAACATCTACCATCAACTAAACTGTCGAAAAATAAAAGAAAAGAAGACGCATAATTTTCGAAAACAAAAAATATCTTAAAATAAATTTAGAAAAATCATTCATTATTGTTGCTTTGCAAGATCAAATCCATTAGGCTTCAAAATTTTAATTTTTATTTTGTTTAATATGTGTTACTTTATAAGTGATGCCACTAAAATCGAAAATATTGCCATTTTTCTAGTGATGGCACGAAAATTATCGAAAGATGTTGAGTGAAACAAAATGAGATAGGAACATCTTGTAAAGATGTTGGAAGATGTTGATTTATTCTACATGCATTTTATATGGGAAGATGTTGTCATCTCGCCGAATAGATGGTAGATGTTAAATGTGCTCTAGTGTAAAAACACTATTAACATTCAGAAAAGAATTTAATGTTAATTTATTATGTCACACTTTTTTTTCTAAAGAACGTATTGTCAGGAAAGAAAACACCATTAAAAATGAAACAAAAAAATTCCAATTATGTTGGATTTGCCAATTGCATTATTCTCCATGACATTCTCATGGAAAATGTATTTATTGTTTCCTTAGGAAGACAGCATATCTGTATGAACTATTTCACAGATTTATGCTTTAACAAAAGGTTTAATTTTTTATAAAAAACAAAAATTTCGCTATAAAAGTTTATTACACTCCTAAATATGTTTTTAAACGAGTTAACCCAATTGAAATGGGTGGCCAACATTAGATGACATCATTCAACTAATTTCCAATTAAGCTATGCTACTTCAGTGTAAAAAGAATTTCCAAAAACGTACGGCAGTACAACACATCAAACAAACACTAGGGAACAGATATTCCAACATTTGTTTCCAACAAAACAATGCCTTTACTCCTATTTTAAATAATTTTCTGAATTTTTTTTCTTTTGCTTAACAAACGTAATTTTTTGTTGCAACTTTTACAATACTTCTAGAAATAATGAACAAATTTTAAACATCGTTTTGTTGGGAAATTTCGTACTTTCTTTTTTGTTAATTAGAATCAACCGTTTATAAGTAGATAACGCTCATATATGTCACGTGACCTTCTTCATTCAGAAGATATTCAATTTTAAAGAAAAATGTTTTGTTAAAAATAGTTAACCTTAAAATTAAAGAAAAAGTTAATTGTAATTAAATAAAAGCCAGAACTTTTTGTGATGTTTATTTAATCGGAAAATAAAAGTGAATGCCTTTTTAATAAAAAAAATATAATAAATAAGTCGTTGTTGGGTGTTGTATTTTTATGGGAATTTGTAGCTGTTTTGGCTGTTGTACTCGGTATTCATATTAGTTAGTGGTAACTTAAAAGTTGTTAAATCGCACTGCAGAGCTAATTTGAAAAATCAAAATACAGATTTAAAATCAGTGCTTCAGAAACAGCTTTCAGTTGTTCTAGTTTAAAAGTTGACTTCATCTATGACTAAAATGTCACCGTTACTGATACACATAAATAACAATTTTATCGGAGCAATTATTTTTTTTTAATTACCTTCTTCACAGGCATTACAGTGATCAAAGAAAATACAAATTCTGTGGTATTAATTTTTATTCATACTAAACAATTTTTACAGAAGATATAGGCAAGATTAGTCCTACAACAATCACGAGATTCGTAAGGAGTTTCGGATTGTAGTTAGGAACTGGACTGCACAATAGATCTAAAAATATTAACACTTTTTATTTAAAAGCTAAAGAATAACAATAGAAGTAATATTTTTTTAGGCTTTTGATCCTTTTTATATAAAAATTGTTGAAAGTCAACTTTTAATTTTTAATATTTCCACACGACTGTCCTTAAGTGTCCTTCAGGAAATTTAATTTTTAAAAAGGATCAAAAGCTTAAAAAACAACAAATTATTTACAGACTAAAAGCTAAAAATATATATTTGAAAATATTTTAAATAGTTAAAGGTGTTACCCCATACTCGTGTGTGTGTGTGCATGTGTGTGCATATAAAAATTGCTGTGCAGGTGCGTGATTGATTAAAATTTATAGAAAAAAAAAATTCATTTGAGAAGTAAATTCAGCCAAACTCTCACTTTCTAATCCTTTGGCTCCACTTTTACCATGATTTCAAGAGATGCAACAGCTTGATTTGTGAAATTAATAACAAGTTTCCAATAACCGCTTCTCATTTTTGATGGCCAATTATCATTAGTAAATGTGCAGTTTTTTACATAATAATATTTTTTTTTTAAAGGTGGAATAAATACTGAATTCACACGTACAATATTTGCTTCACAAGGTAACATAGAGTCTGAGACATACTCCTTGTAAAAAGTATTCATAGCTTGTGAAATAGTTATTTGAGGAAAATAATAGGGAGCTTTTTCAAAGTTTGAACCCGTTCGGCTGTAATATGTGATTAAACTAACTCGTTGTCTGTCTGTCCAATCCTCTTTTATATCCATGAAGCCAGTAAGACCGTAAATACCTCGGGCAATACGTGTTGCTTGGAAATCACCTGTCACTTTATCGGGAGTCTTAGATTGAAATTCAGAACAGACCAAATCAATCGTGTAGTCGGGCTAAAATAAGAAAATAAATTCGTTGAAACATTCGAAAAATAAAAATTGAATGTGATAGAGAATTTTTAATTTCAAACATTTGATGGGCACAGAATTTTTTTAATTGTGTTTTGCAGTTGAAAGAAAAAGGCATAAATAAATTAAAAACATAATTATCACGCATTTTCTAAATAAAGGTTGTTGGTGCGATTTTCATTTTTATAGAATTTTTCTCTTTCAATCTTAGAATTCATTTAATATTTGAGAATACACCTCTTCATCTTCATTATTAAAACGTCAAGAAAAGAACATCAGAATTTTTTAGTTGAAAAAAAAAAACACTTTAATTAATTCAAAATTAAATTATTCCATAAAATGTTTTGTATCACTTTTCTATAAAATTAAGAGAAATTACTTTTATTTTTCTATTTTACCTCACACTTTAATAGGATGTTTTGCGACAAAACCAAAATGAAAAGCAAACCAATTTTAATTAAGTAACAAATCTTGCAAAACTTGGCAACTCGTACTGATCTGGTGAAGTTTTGCAAGAGAACGAAATAAATTTTTCTGTTTTGCGTTAGCAGAGGTAGAGCGTTGACGTGATTTAATTACTGTTTAATCCAGCAGAGGCTCTAGCTCTTCAATGATTGACAATTTTATTTTGCAGATATTGAACACGATAGCTTTTTTTTTTTGTAATTGGAAATTTAACAGAAACGCTTCCGTTAACTTTACCAATTTTTAACACACGTGTTTCTCTCTTTGCTTTGTTCCCAAAAAATTATATAAAATTTACTGGTTTTATACCTTTTAATAAAATTGAAAATTGTAGATATTAGTTTGTTCTTTTGTGTGCAATTTCTACACCCTAGAATATATTCTCGATCCTTATATAGAAGACGATTTAGCCATGTCCGTCTGTCCGTGTCGATGTTGAAATCCACTTTCTGAAGTCCCTAGATGACTTACAGAAAAGCTTAGTATGTCAGTTTGTTGGAAGTTCCTTTCTTTAAATGGCTATTAAAACTTACCCTAATCGGCTATGAGCTTTGAATTGCAACTACCTCTATTTTTAGATGGTTTTTTTTGCGTAATTTGTCTAAACTACAAAACTAAATAACAGTCGTAATGTCTGGCAAAAAATCAAAACCGATATTTCAGATTTTCATTAATTTTTCCTTTGCTTTGCTTTGCTTATGTTTTGCTTTTACTGTGTTCTTGGACACTTTTAAGCTGTACATGTGCGTACACACAAACACGAAACCTTAAAAAATTTTTTGGTTTTTAAATGGTTTGAGTTTAATAGCATTACGAATACAGAAATTTTTATAAAAGGATATTTTTTGAGGTTTTCCGTCAATTTTAAGTTCTTTTTTGATATTAAATATTTAAATAAATATATTTGGTTTAATAAATGTTTTCAAAATTAAATTAAATTATATATATTTTTTTGTATTGGATATCTTTCTTAGAATTAATTTTTTTATTATTTTAAAAATTGAGTGTCTGTGTCTGACATTTTATTGCTTTTAAAAATGCGGTTCTCAGAAAGGATTTTTTCTTAGAACTCGTTAATTTTAGTTTCTTGAACTAAAATTAATTATTTATTTTAGGTTTAATAAAAAATTGGTATTAGCAAAGTTTGTCATTTCTTTTTTATAATATTTTTATATAAATTTATTTATTATTTTTATTTCAATATTTTACTAAGATAATAAATAAATAAATTAATTTTTATAATTTTTTTGTATATTTTAAAATTTTTTATTTTTAATTATTGAAAATAAAAACAAATTTTCATGTTTTGAATACAATCACGAAAAAAGTTTTCGTTCTCATATATTTATTTAGCTGAAGAGCCAATATGAATATTTGACTACTACTGTGAAGGGTATAGAAAACTCGACGCAGCCGAATTTAATTTGTTTAGCTTATTGCTGATGAAGCTGAAAAATGCAAGCTAAATGAGAATAATAAAATAAGAGACTTTTTATTTATTTATTATTATTATTATCTTTTATTCCTTAACACACGTGCAAATCATTTTATTTATTTTTAGTTGTTCTCTTTAAAATTTGTAACCAAAAATGTTGATTTATATGTTAAACACAATATTTGCAGCTGATAGTTTAACTGATTAAGGGTTTCAAAGTTGGAATGCAACACGACAATTGTTATTAAATGAAGCATTAAGATACTAATTATTTAGATGACTCTTTGGGCTTATAGCTTAGGCAGGAAAATTCCACATGATTGTTATGAATGATTAGTGAAATGTGTATACAGCCCGATTATGAATAAAAATCCCGCGGGAGGTATTTCTGCTTTCCTCTTATCATTAATAAGCTTTTTTTGCCTTTCTTTAACATACAAAATTATATTACTTCTTCAAAGAATATTTTACAAGCTTGTCGAGCAACATTTTTCTGTGATAAGTTCAGAAAAACTGCACTTTGTCAAGACAACTGAATAATAAAGTGTTTTAGATCTACCCAATATCGCAGGTAGATCGTCTAGATGTGTAGAACCCAAAAGAGCCGGGCATTCGCAGAGAAGGTGTTTCAGTTTTTTAATTAATTATTAATTTAAATGTATTATGATATTGTGGTTGATCACATCTAAGCTTACAGAATAGTCAATAAATGGATACAATTCATTAAAATTTAAACAGATTCTTCTCAATGGATCGGCATTTGCATAGTTTGAATTATAATATTTTATTGATAATGGATGAAAATACCGTGTCGGTCTTTGCGGTACATTAAATGATATGGTATTTAACACTGCTAGCAATCTGGATATATTCTTCCTATCCTTGCTTTATAGCTGAGCGGAGCGTGTACCGTAATAGCTAGGCCATATGTTACGACCAGCCTTGCACGTCTTAACATTCTGCCATCTGGTATCCACCTTCCTTTGATGCGTTTTCACTATGAAAGTATTTGAGATTATTAGTACGGTTTTCTTCTTTGAACTTTCATAGTCGTTCCCACAAAAAATTTTGATTTTGACACTAATAAATGAGATAACAAAACGAATTTTAAGTACTTACAAGTGTGTACTCATTTGTACACTATTCCCTCTTCTTACCTACATAGTATGAACTCACGCAATAAAATCTTCATTGTGAATTTTTCACAGTTGAGTTCTTTTTCTGTAAATAATTCAGGTTAAAAACGTTTTTAATTCAGGTTAAAAACTCGGCTCTCACACAACAACCTTGCTCAAATGGCAATTGAGTCTTTAGTGTATTGTCAGCAATTTAGTTAAATTGGGGATCAGAATAACTTCTAACTCTGCTTATTCACTACATTATAAATTATTGAAAAATGTCAGGTTTATAAAATAAAGTCTCTAGTATTTATTTTTTGCACCAATTTAGATTTTTTGTAAAAAGTATATGGCATGCAGATATTTAAAGCACTGAAATGTGAGTTAATATCATCATTATTCTATTAATCAATCAAACATTTTCAAAAATTTCTATAATTTTTCGTGATCGCTTATGCTTTTGATCAATTTTTATACCCTTCACAAAAAAGTGAAGTGAAAATTACGTGTCTAATTTCTATACCGTACATGGGACACCCTATAAAGTATATATATTCTGGATGCTTATAAATAGTGGAGTCGATTTAGCCATGTCCGTCTGTTCGTGTATATGTTGAAATCAACTTTCTGAGCCAATAGAAAACCTACAGAAAAATTTAGCATGTTAATTTATTGGAAATTCCTGTTGCCAGTTTACTATTGAAATTCAGCCGAATTGGTTTTAAAATTTCAGAACTTAGAGCTCTGAAGTGCAACTACTTCTATTTTTTGACAATTTTCGGATCGTTTTTTGTTTGTTTTTTTTTCAAACGGACAAAAAAACTTTATACGCAGTCTTATCAAAAATAACAGCTGTAATGTCTGTGCAAAAAATCAGAGCAATCAGTCAGCGAATGGCAGAGAAATATCAAAAATACAACCGATATTTCATATTTTCATTCATGTTTTACTTTTGCTTTCTTTTTTTATGGAAAATTTTAATCTGTCATGTGCGCAATGCTTTGTACACACAAATACGAAACCTAAAAAAGTATATGTGTGCGGTTTTTAATACCTTGAGCGTAATAGTTCGCTTTTTATGAAAGAGAATTTTTTTAGATTTTATCTTTTTTAGAATTTCTTTTTTTATTAATTTAAAAATTGAGTGACTGCAGACATTTTATTGCTTTAAAAATTAAGGTTCTCGAAAGGGATTTTTTCTTAGAACTCGTTCATTTTAGTTTCTTGAACTGAAATTATTTATTTATTTTAAGATTAATAAAAAATATGTCTTCAAAGAAAATTATTTTTATCAATGTATGTCATTTCTTTTTATATTTTTTTATAATTTTTTATTGAAATCGCTAATTTGTTAAGCTGAGGTCGTATAATAAAAATCTGTTTTTATATCCATATGTCGCTCCAATAATAAATAAATAAATTTTAATATTTAATATGACCTTAAGCTTAATAAACTAGACGTTTCAATTATATATTTTTTGAAGTGGATGAAGATAAATGTGTTGAGTTAAATATGTTTTAAGGTAACTTCTTACATTTTTTAGTATTTGTAAACATCTTTTCAGTATTTATGACATACTCATAAATATGTTTAAGTACATACATAGATACAAATGATCATAAATACTTTGATTAACTAGGATTTTACCATATCATTTTAAAGAAGAGGTCATCTAGATTTGTAATCTATCGCCCAAGTACTCAGAAAAAACTTAGAACCCATAGATTAAATTCCTTTTTGGTTTCATTACATGGAAATTTAAAAATAATCCAAAGTAACTTCCGAACGAACCATAGAAGATTACGGGATGGGACATAAGCCATTTTAAAGGGGAGGTCGAGATTTGTACTCTACTGCCGAAAGACTCAGAAGTTACTTTGAACTAAATATTTTTAAAAAAATTTTTTAAATTTCCATATCATTCCCCATTTTAGCGAGGTACTATTCCCGATTTTGCAACAGGAAATTACTAAAACCAAACTGGAATGAAATTTGTAAGTTTTACGCTTTCTGGAAGTGTTTTAACAGTTACGGGAAAATTCTTAGTTTTTATTTTATGATGCAAAACGGAAATTGCCAAAAACCTTTAGAGCAACAGCACTGGAGTATATGGAAATTTAAAAAAAAAATTTGTAATTTCCGAGTATTTGGGTGGTAGGCTGCAAGTTTAGATGACCTTTTCTTTAAAATGATATGTGTCCCATTCCGTAATCATCGTAAATCCTTCAGAGCAATAGCACATGGTTATGAATGTGCATGATTATGTGAGCAGGTGCCGCTTGGGCCTTATCTCACCGGGGTCAAACCACGAGTGGTAGCCCCTGTGACCAATAAAGAGCACAAGTAGCAAATTATGTGTGCTAAAGCTACACCTCCCTTGTTGCTGGAGTTGGGCCGATCTAAAACCCGTGACAAATTGACGTTCTGTTTCAATGAAAAAGCACATCGAGGAACATGCCACCCTGCAAAAGGTGACATGAACCCCATTGCCAGCGTACCTTTTGGTATCTGTAGAACGACGTTCGGTCCACAGACTCCAGCATTCAGCGTTCGACTATGAGCATCAGCTCTTAGCTCGGACTTTAAGTTTCCTCTGTGGGGCTACCAGTTCCCGTGGTACCAGTGTTGAGAGTCACTGGTCAGACCCTGAAAGTGTCCTTCTGCCAGATTCAAACCCATAACAGTTTCAGGTGCTAGTGCAACTATTTACCCCGAATAGTGTTACATCAAGGTGGGGTAATTCACCGAGAAGACACACCCTGGTGGGGAGCACATGCGTATATGGAAATAAAAAAAAATTAAAACTAATCCAAAGTAACTTCTGAGTATTTGGGCAATCTAGACGACTTCCGCTAAACTACTCCTAAAAATATATATATAAAGGGTATCCCAACAAGAACGCAAGATTTAAATTTGGCGCCATTCGAAGTGTCATTGTTTGACATTTGAACAATTGTTATTGTTTGCTAGTAGAAGGTACGAGGTTAGTAAAAAATTACCATGGACAGCGAAGGGAGTTCGTTAATTGGGTATTGGAGAGACAACATGAAAATGCTGATTTTGCCGATAAAATCCTCTTCAGTGACGACGCCCATTTCCATCTTGATGGCTTCGTCAATAGGCAGAATTGTCGCATTTGGGGAGAGGAAAATCCTCGAGTGATTCACTAGAAGCAAATACATCCTCAACGTGTCACTGTGTGGTGTGGTTTTTGGGCTGGAGGAATCATTGGACCTTTTTTTTATGAAAATGAAGCAGGTCAAGCACAAACAGTCAATGGTGTTCGGTATCGTGAAATGATAACCAGTTTTTTCTTGCCTAGAATTGAAGAAATGAATGTGGAGGGCTTGTGGTTTCAACAAGACGGCGCCACATGTCATACAGCCAGAGAAACAATTAAATTGCTGCATCAGTCATTTATTTAAAATTTAAATCTTGTGTTCTTATTGGGACACCCTTTAGAAGACCTATTTGATAAATATGCCATTAATACTGAAAATATATTTACAAATACTAAAAAGCTTCAGGGGTTACGTTAAAACATTGAACTCGGCATACTTATCATCACTCACTTAATTTTTTTGTATGTTTTTAATATTTTAGAAGGCTGTGGAAATGGAAAATAATAATATTTTGCTGACACAGTGACTCGGCACAACCGAATTTAACTAGTTTATGTCTCATTTTAGTGAAAAAATAAAACAAAACTTAAATGCTTAAGCCTAAATATATTTTTCAAAGATAATTTAAGCTAAACTAAAGTTTTATTTTGAATTTTTTATATGATTTTATAATTTGAGACTTGCTAGAGAAATGTTTTTTTTATTATTGTTAACTTGAAGTTTTTTAAAACAATAAATTTCTTATTTGCTTGTCCACTTTCACAATTTGTCTAATAAATTACTTTTGGATTAATTGCCCCTATAATTTTTTTTTTTCTTTTTTGAAACCCTTTAATACTCAAATACCTACACATAAGGAAACATGTTATTATTTTCCAGCTGCTTCACAATTTCCTTTACTTTGTTGTTATTTTAGTTTACAGCCATTTAGTGTTGCTTAAAAAAGAGCATCAGTGTTGCATCTGCTTGCCTTTATAATACACACATACATATTCGCATGTGTCTAATGCAAATAATCACGATTAATTTAAAATTTATGGCAACTTTGTTAAGATTTACGCATCCTTTAAGGCAGCAGTTTGTCTTTTAAATACAATTCTACCTTCAATAATTTTTTATTTCTCTTCTTTGATTTTACATTTGAAATTGCAATTGAATGTTGCTAAATACTTGTAGGCAATATATACGTTGTGACCAACTGAATGATTGTGCAGCATCGTAAAACCAGGAAATACAAAAAAAAGGTTATTTACTCATACACTCTTTTCTAGTTTTCTGTTCTCAAATTACCAATTGAATTTATTGTTAAATATTTAGTTAGTTTGTAAGTGCTGTTTGTGATGAGAGTAATCACTAACCAAATCAAGGCATTCGAAATTAAGCATTTTTTGTCGAAAATTAAAAAGTTTTCATTCGATATCGAATATGAAAATTTGGAACCCTCGATATTGATTAAAATTTACATCTTAATTATATTGAAAATAATTTTAAAAACTTTTTACCAGCTTCAGAAAATTTATTTGTAATTTAATTTTCATTAAGGGAAAGGGTAGGGGTAAACAAATTTTTTACTTATGACGAAAAAAAAAAAATCGCTGATGCGAACCAAAATGTTATTTAGAGAACTAAATTTTTTTTACTCTATTATCGGATTTCGATTGTTACAACTTATCAAAATCTCGTTATTTAAAATTAAACAATTTTGAGTTTGATATGAACAATTTTTTAATTTTTTATATTTTTTTTTTTTTTTTTGATAAATCACTTTTATCAACTTGCGATTTAGAACAGTAAAAATCACTACTGGAAGTTATTTGTTTCCAGAACACCAACAAATTATTTGTGTGCTTTTAAAAGTGTTGATGGTTTGAAATCAGTTTCCTTAACCGTAGCATTTTTCTATGTCTTGTGTTCGTTTTTGGCAAAAATAAAATTTTTTATTTTAAAAATTGATAGCGAAAGTCTGATGATTTCACCACATTTCCTAATCCTATTAAATACAAAGACTACTGGCTTTTTCAATTAATAAATTAAATAAAAATTGGTTATGATCAATTCCACCGAAAAGTTCATTTCAGTTACATCACCCCATTTTTTTATTTCATTCATTCGAACTATATTTCTATAGCAGGCTTTTCGCTTAGGTCGAGTTGTCGCAATCAACTCCATAACTTATTATTGGTTCCACAATTAACGAGATGGTAATGAAAATAATGCTGTTTTTATAGAGTCGAAAAGAAGATAAGATAAGAAAAACTTTTAGGGCTTCTAAAGTTGTAGTCCTTTAAAACGATGATTTTTTCTAATTGCCACAGATTTGAAATTTAAATAACAAATTAAATGCAATAGAAATAAGAAAATCTTGAGCTTGATTTTTCATACTTTTTTTTAGTCTTTTAAATGAATTAAAGTTCGAGTAATTAATTGAATTTTCAAAATCTTCTTAAAACTAAAAATTCTGATTAGGTTCAGCCCATGTTCAAGAAAACTTAGTTGTCGTCAGGGATGTTTTACTTCAAGTTACTAGAGCTTGGAATAACAACTCTTCTTTTCAAATAAATACAGTACCAGTTTGGCCCAGAATATTTGGCTGTACTTTTAAATAATTTTATAATAAATAAATCTAAAGTCATTCTAAGCTACAGATATATTTAAAATGTGTTCGAACAAAATATTAGAACAAAATTAAATATGAATAAGGTTTCTGTTTTTTTTTTTCAAGAAGATTTTTAGTTTGTTTTGGTGCAAATTAGTCAACATTGCACCATGCACCATCATATGAAAAAAAATAAAAACAAAAAATTCAAACAAACTGAAACCTGCAAAAATGCATACTTTGGCAAGCAGACATGAATCTTGTTGCTGCTTGGGTGCTTGCCTTAAATCTTAATTTACAATACAACCGAAGCAAACAAATAACAACAACAAAATATAAATAAAAATTCTTGTAAATAAATAAAATGAACTTTTTTCTAAATAGATTCAATTTTTAGATAATTTAAAATTTTTCGCTAAAGAAACGAAAGACCCATTAAGTGAAAATTAATTTTTTTTTTTAAATTCTGGCTTTTTGTAGCTTATTGGGATTTTTATTTAGGATTTTCTATTAGCGGATTTCACGCTTCACTTGTAAGCCTGCTTCAAAATAGCAAAATTTAAAATAAAGCAAGAACTTACAATACCAACTGAGAATAGTCTTTCCAAATAACAAGGCAGTGGATTTAATCCACTTTTTCAGTCCAGTGAATGAACATTTGCAAAATGTTATTGTGACTCGTACTCGTATTTATTCTAAAATTCCAACTGTTATTGGCAATCTATTTCATAACTTTCTAATTCTGTCGTTTTTCAACTCTCTTTTGTTAATTAATATTCTCTCTGCACAAAAGAGATGGAAAATACTTTTTTTTAGTTGGTGGGGAAAATGTCAATTACTTTAATTATGGCTGCATAACCTTTCTGAAGCGTTGTCGAATTTAGAACACAACGATTTAGAGTTCAATTGTAGAGAATTAATCGTTTTTAAACTTAAAATATAGCATGATGGATGAAGGTTACAATTTAATTGCAGCAGTTTTTTTTTTTTTAATTGTTTACTTACACAAGGATGACAGTGATCATAGAAAAGACTTGTGAATGAATTCTGCTGTATAACTCTTTATTCATACGAGTACTAAACACTTTTTGATTAAAAGCTAGAAAATAACAATGAAATTAATATTCCTTTGAGTTTTTGATCCTTTTTATAATATTAATATTTCCACACACCTCTGCTTACGTGTTCTCTGCAGGAAAATTAATTTTTAAAAATAATGAAAAGCTCAAAAAAACTAAAAAAAAAATACATTTGAAAGTAGATTAAATATTTGCAAGTGCTATCACATACCCGTCCGCGTGCGTGTGTGTGGTGTGATAACATATAAAAATTTGGTGCGTTATTGATTAAAATAAAATAAAATATTATATATTTTTTTGAATAATTTTATTTTACATTTTTTTCTTTGTATTTACGCTAATTAGCTCCTAATTTTTTTGTATATACCTACATAGTATGTACCTATCAATATTTTACCGTACAATTGAATTTTATTGTATGTATGGAATATGTTTTATTTTTTTTATTCAATTTAACAATTGATATTATTTTTTGAATTGCAGAAAGATTGATTTTAACCCCAGAGACTGGTTTGGTGTCCCCTCATCAGCACCATCTATGTGATGCCTTAATTAAATTCAATCTTTCTTAGTGTTACCACCGATGCATTTTTTGTTATTTTTTTCATATAATATTTTGTACTATCATTTTTTTGTTGATTATTACAATGTACAATTTTTTGTTGTAATTTATGAAATTTTTTCCGCGATGCGAAATCTTTCTGCATTTTTAAAAAATAATAAAAATTATTAAATTGAATAAAAATCAAAAATATTTCATACATAACATACCTTCAATAAAATAAAATTGTACGGTAAAATATTGATAGGTGCATACTATGTAGGTATATACAAAAAAATTAAGAAAAAATTGTTATTCATTTCAAAAATAAAAATTAGCCAAAATTTTGCTTTTTAATCCTTTGGCTCCACTTTTACCATGCTTTCAAAAGATGCAACAGCTTGATTTGTAAAATTAACGACACCATTCCAATAACCATTTCTTATTTTCGATGGCCAATTTTCATTAGAAAACGTACAGTTTTCAAAATAATAATAGTTTTTTTTTTAAAGGTGGAATAAATATCATGCCGACACGTGGAAGAAATAACGTCTTGCACATACTCCTTGTAAAAAGTGTTCATAGCTTGTGACAGACTTGTTTTAGGAATGTTATAGGGTGATTTTTCAAAGTTTGAACCCGTTCGGCTGTAATATGTAGTTAAGCTAACTCGTTGTCTGTCTGTCCAATCCTGTTTTATAACAATGAAGGCGGTAAGACCTAAGTACCCCGGCCAATACGTGTTACTTGGAAATCACCAGTCACTATATTGGAAGTTTCCGATTGAAATCCAGAACAAACAAACTCATAAGTCCAGTCGGGCTAAAATAGGAAAATAAATTTGTTCAAACATTTCGAAGAATAAAAATTAAATGTGATATAGTCAAGCTGGTTTTTGGGCAATTTTTGAATCTAATTATGTAATGGGGACATCGTTTATGTGGCAAAAGATACCACTTTTCTATAAAATAAAAATAAATTAATTTTTAGACTTCCTTTTTACCTCATACTTTAACAGGATGTTTTGCGACAAAACCATCTTGCACACTTGACAACTCGTACTGATGTGGTGAAGTTTTGCTAGAGAGCGAAATAAATTTTTCTGTTATGCAGCAGCAGAGATATAGCGTTGACGTGATTTAATTACGGGTTAATTCAGCAGAGGCTCTAGCTCTTCAATGATTGAAAATTTTTACTGCAAAATTTTAGCTGAAACCATATATCGTATATGTTTATAGCAAAAATAATAATGAGAAAAGTATAATTGAATGTAAATTGTTATAAATAAAGTGAGTATAAAACAAAAACTTTAATAGTTCAAACTCAACTGAGCTTTGTGGCTGAAGTGGTTGAGTGGCGAGTTAATGCTTCTTAACTAAGTGTTCACAAGTTCGAGCTGGAGCCCTGGTAGAGTCAACTAAAATTTTAAAAAATAAATTTATGTAATAAATAAATACAAAATAATAGAAAAGAAAAATCAATGGAATAAAAAAACTTTATTTATACAAAAAATTTAAATTAAATTTTTTTTTAAAATCATATTAAAATTATTTTTAAAACTACTTATATAAAATATGTATGTATTAAAAAAAATTAAAAAATTAAAAAAAAAATTTTTGCCCTGACTGGGGGTTGAACCGCAACATCTGCAGTTGAAAGCTATTTTTAATATCTTTGATTTAAAAATAAATAAGGTTAGAAGCAATCATAAATCTAACCATACTATGTTTCCACCAAAATATGGTTGCCTCAACCATATTTTTTCTTTGCGTGTAGTAGTAGGCTATGAATATTGTTTTATTGTTTTTTTGTTTGAAATTACTACACACAAAATTATTTATCAATAAAACTTTAAACTTTTAAACATATTTGAATTTAAAAAAATGTAAAACAGTAAAAGAACATCGTTTACGTAATTTTACGTTACGGGCTAATGCAGCTGAGGCCGCATATTTTAAATGTTTGACGATGTTTATCAGATATTGTACACGTTACATTTTAGTTATTTTTTTATTAAGGGTTTCAAAACTAAAAAGTACACAAAACTCGAAATATTAAAAAAAATACAAATGAAGTGCAAAGGGGGGTGTATCGATACAACCGTAACTGCCGTGATGTTGGAGTTAACCGTATGTCTCAATCAAGGCATATTCATGTACTCGTATATGGTAATAGCAAGAATAATAGAAAAGCAGATGACGCCTTCAGCATGTAATTTCTCTGTTTACAAAATTCAGCTGACTAGATACACTTCACATGTAGACTCATGTATATGCGACTAAATTAAGGGAATTAATCTTGGTAAATCAGTTTTGTTGCAGAAGTATAGGGATTGGCGATTGCTATTAGACATCGAGACTCTTGCTGAAACAGGCAATCCTACAAGTGAATGTATTTTTTTCGTTTGTTATACTTGAAACTGTTCAAGTATATTTCTGAATTCTGCATAGCATTCTTGCGTTATAAAGCAAGATCTAACAATTAAAGCTGTGACTTTATTCAACTGTTGTGCGCAGTCTTGTGCATAATTCGCTTGAAAATTAAACTGGCTTACGATCGTTTGTAGTCAATGTGACTCGTATTCGCGGCTATTAGAAAAATTTCTAGTTGTTGGTCTTACGAGGGTTAACCTATTTCCTACCTTTGTAATTTTGTGATTTTACAATTCTCTTTTGTTAATTTTCTCTCTCTTTAGACGAGAGATAAAAAAAATTTATTTTTTAATGGTCCGGAAAACGTGTCAACTATTTTAATTATGGCTGCATGTAAATAAAAGTTTTGTTCTGAACTTTGAACACGTCACTTTTCGAGATTGATAATTAAGGGGTTTTTTTTTTAATTGAAAGAAAAGACTTTTGAACGAATTGTGCTGTATAACTCTTTATTCATACTAAACACTTTTTGCTTAAAACTTAGAAAATAACAGTGAAATCAATATTCCTTTGAGCTTTTGATCCTTTTTATAATATTTATATTTCCACACGCCTCTCCTTACGTGTCCTCTTCAGGAAATTTTACTTTTAAAAATAATCAAAAGCTCAAAATATATTAATTATGTACAGATTAAAAGCTAAAAAATTACATTTGAAAATAGATTAAATAGTTGAAAGTGCTATCCCATAACCGTGTGTGTGGTGCTGTAACATATAAAAGTAAGTGCGTGATTGAATAAAATTTATAAAAAAAAGTTAATTTTCATTTCAAGAATGAAATCGGCCAAGCTATTATTTTCTAATCCTTTGGCTCCACTTTTACCATGATTTCAAAAGATGCAACGGCTTGATTTGTAAAATTAACGACACCAGTCCAATAACCACTTCTTATTTTCGATGGCCAATTATCATTACCAAATGTACAGTTATTGACATAATAATAATTTTTTTTTAAAGGTGGAATAAAAATCGTTTTCACAAGTGGGATATTTGCATCACAATCGGAAATCACGTCTTGGATGTAATCCTTGTAAAAACTATTCATAGCTTGTGAGAGACTTATTGGAGGAATGTTATAGGGTGATTTTTCAAAGTTAGAACCCGTTCGGCTGTAATATGTGGTTAAACTAACTCGTTGTCTGTCTGTCCAATCTTGTTTTATGTCCATGAATGCGGTAAGACCGTAAATGCCTCGTGCAATACGTGTTACTTGGAAATCACCAGTCACTATATCGGGAGTTTCCGATTGAAATCCAGAACAGACAAAATCATACGTCCAGTCGGGCTAAAATAGGAAAATAAATTTGTTCAAACATTTCGAAGAATAAAAAATTAAATGTGATAGAGTCAGGCTGGTTTTTGGGCAATTTTTGAATCTACTTATTTAAATAAATTAAAAACCAAAAATAATTTTTTTTAGTCTTCCATTTTTTATGAATTTAAATTCAAGCAAAGAAGTCTTAGTATGAAATCAGATTCTATTTTATTTTAAAAGTGACTTCTTCCAGGTAAAATGTGAAGCAACCATTTTCGTTTTTATTTATTTTTCTTTAAAATATTTAACACATCACAACAACAGCATGATCAAATCAAAATTAAATTTTTCTTTAAAATATATTTTATGTGGCGAAAGATATCACTTTTCTGTAAAATAAAAATAAATTCATTTTTATTTCTTCTTTTTACCTCACACTTTAACAGGATGTTTTGCGACAAAACCAAAATGAAAAGCAAACTGATTTTCCTTAAGTAACCCATCTTGCAAACTTCACAACTCGTACTGATTTGGTGAAGTTTTGCAAGAGAGCGAAATACATTTTCCTGTTATGCAGCAGCAGAGGTATAGCGTTGACGTGATTTAATTACGGGCTAATCCAGCAGAGGCTCTAGCTCTTCAATGATTGAAGATTTTTACTTCAGATATTGAACACGGTAGGTTTGGTTTTTTTTGTTGTAATTGAAGGTTTGCAAAAAATTTAAACCAAACGCTTCTGTTAATTTTGATAATCTTCTCTCTTTAAATGAGAGTTAGCAAGTGCTTTTTGAGAATAAAAAATTATTTAAAAAATTGTAGGTGATTTTGTTGTTACACAAATTTAATTCACTTATTCTTGATGAAGCTGAAAAATACAAGTCAATAAAAGATTTTTATTTAATATACAAATGAAATTGAAAGAGAGCTCCAAATTTACATTAAATGAACAATCCGAACTGTCACTATTAATTAAGCCTTGTACAGTCCTGTACATGACCTGCTAAAAAATTTATTTTTTTGGCTTACGACCCTTTGTAGTCAATGATATCCGGAAAAAGCCACATAGAGTTGAAGCAAAATATTGATATATAAAAATATATAATATAATAAGAAAAAATCATTTAAGTTTACTTCAGTAAAAATTGTGTTGTAATCAGCTGCACGACTTTATTATTGTGGTTAAAAGATGGTGTGGCGATATATTTCACAATTATTCTAATTTACATTATATGAAAAAACGTAAGAAAAATGTTAGGTTTCTAGAAATGCCTTGGCTAGTTTGTAAGATCATGGGCTTTAATAAGATATTAGTAGACAATTTTCCGATGTTAAAAAATACATATAAATTATCCATAAAATAGTATAAATACTATAGGGATTTAGGGTCATTATTACAACTTACTTATTCATAAGGTCTCAGATAGCTATAATTATTATTGGTTGTATTCAAAGAAAATTAAAGTAGATTTGAAATCGGTATTCAGAGAAATTTGTATGAAAAATTTGTCATAATTTCTACTTGAAGTCGTTACTAGCCATTTTGAATAACAGCCTATAACTCTAGTTAAAGTAACTGATAAAGTGATCAATAGCTTTTTCCCATTATTACAAGTTCTCCATAAGATAAATATTATAATATTTGTTATATGGCACCACTGCTGTGAATACCGATTACTTTTAGTGGCTATAAATACATAATGGCAACGGCATGCCTTTGCTCTTCAAAAAGTTAACTTTTCAGAGCATGTGGGATGAACTATCTCAAAAAGTTCTTATAAAAGTAGGGAAAAATATAAAAAAGTGGCATGATGATCAGTACGATAGCGAAGACGAAATTCCAATCTCTGAATTCTTAAAAAAAATAGTACATACTCGTACAACGATGTACTTATAATGAAATCGTCAATTGGACACACAAAGGAAAAAGATGGTTGAATATGGTCACCGCAAACATAGTTTGTTCCTCACAAAAATATTGTTATTAATTAGAAGCATCTAATTATTATTATGATCACGATAAAAATGTTTCTAGTTATTTGTAACCATATTATGCTTACCGTCATAGATCGATCATATCATTGTCATATTATTTTTAATAAAATTTTACTTGAAACCATAAATATGTGCGTAGCATATATCACAACCATATAAATAAAATGAGTATAAAACAAAAACTTTAATCGTTCAAACTCAACTGAGCTTTGTGGCTGAAGTGGTTGAGTGGCGAGTTAATGCTTCTTAACTAAGTGTTCACAAGTCCTGGTAGAGTCAAATAAAATTTAACAAAATTAATTCAAACCCGCTGTATTATGTATATTATAATAAAAAAATACAAAAATTTAAATTTTAATTTTTTTTTAAATTCTTATTAAAATGTTTTTAAGAATGTTTATACAAAATATATATGAAAATAAATAAATAAATATTTTTTAAGCTTTTAGGTCTTTTTATATATTTTAATTATTTTTAAATTAATTTCCAATATTTCGACACGCCTTCGTATGTCTTTCTCAAGGAAAATAATTTTATAATGAAATGAAAAATTTTTTTGAAATGTAAATAAAAATTATGATACTAAAAACTTTTTTCAAATTTTTAAAAAACATATACAAATACAATAACAACATTAATAACAATTTTATACAAAACACAATTTAACAAAAAACAATATACATTATCTATATATATTATATTCTATCTCTTTCTTACTAAATATCAATAATTTTGTGCTATATTATCTGTATCCATTTTAAAATTAATTCTACTATCATTTGATACATTTTATATTTCTAACATTTCTAATAAATAACAATGTTTATAATTATTTTCTCTATATATAATATTGAAACATCTTCAAATTTCGGATAATGATTCAATCTTGCACAATGAGATGACAAATCTGTTTTTTGTGCATTAATATTTCTATATCTTTGATCAGATTTATGCCCAGCTATTCTAGTTTTAAGTTTGTTTTTAGTTGTACCTACATATACTTTATTACAATTTTCTGTGTTATTTCCACCACAAGGTATTTTATATACTAAAGAGTGATTTTTTTGCTATTATCTTTTTGGCAACACTAGTTTTGACAGCTCACGCACGTTTTGTATCTTGTGTCACTGTCAAACATCTTCAGTTTGGTCTATAATTTAATCATGAATCGTCTTACAAACGAACAACGCTTGCAAATTATTGAATTTTATTACCAAAATGCGTGCTCTGTTAAGAAAGATCATCGCGCGCTTCTTCCATTTTATGTTCAGTTTAATCGACCTACTGAGGCTTCTATTCGGGCTATTGTAACAAAATTTCGCACCAAATTTACATTGTTGGACATTAAACCACCAACATGCATGACATGTGGTTTCAACAAGACGGTGCCACATGCCACACAGCACGCGAAACAATGGACCAATTGAGAGGCGAGTTCGGTGAACAGTTTATTTCACGCTTGGGACCAGTCAATTGGCCGCCCAGATCGTGCGATTTAACGCCTCTAGACTATTTTTTGTGGGGCTATGTTAAGGCTAATGTCTATAGGGACAAGCCCGCTTCGATTGACGCACTGGAAGCCAACATTGCCAACATTATTCGTGAGATACCGGCCGAAATGTTGGAAAGAGTATGCCAAAATTGGACTAAGCGGATGGACCATTTGAGGCGCAGCCGCGGCCAACATTTGCATGAAATAATCTTCAAACATTAAATTATATCGACCCAACTATCGATCCAAATAAATATTTCATGCATTTTTCTGAATTTTATGTGTTTTTTTTTTTTTAATTTCCGATAGTTCTTATAAAATCACCTTTTACATTAGATATTTCTAGTTTATTTATGTAGTAGTTAATATATGTGGTACACCTTATTGTTATTATAATTTGCACCTCCCTATTAGGCAGTCTCTTCTGTGTCCAACCGGTATATATTTTATAAGTCCCGTTTTACAGACCTAACGTTAGCTTAAGTATATAATCAGTGTGTACTTTAAATAATATGTATACCGAGTAGCGTTATGTAAGTGACATCATTGTACATTATATATTTACACGTAGCGATATTAATATTATTAAGTTCGGCTAAGCTTGAAATAATAAACGGAAGGGAGTCTATGTCGAGAATTCAACTGAGTTAGTTGTCTTTATTTAATTTATCTTTCATTTTTGTAAATAATTTATTTAATGTATTATATGTTTTGTGTGCCATTTTGTAGTTATCCTTATCAAATATTTTTGATTTTTCCAATTTTTCTGATATTTCTGGTACATATATTAAAGATTTATAAATTTTATTTTCTTGTGTTCTAATTCTGTTATCCTTGTTCCTATATTTATTATTTTTCAATAACTGATCTATTAAGTTTTTTGGAAAATCATTATTTCTTAAAATATTCTTAATTATTTCCCTATTTTTATAATGAAATTCTTTATCACTAATTTCTAAAATTCTTTCTATCATATTATTAGCAGTATTTATTATAATTCTTTTGGGATGTTTAGAATAATAATTAATTATTCTTCCTGAAGATGTTGGTTTTTGATACCAATCTAGGACTAATGTATCATTCCTTCTTATAAGTAAAGTATCTAAGTAATTCAGTTTTCCATCTTTTTCTTTTTCAATGGTAAATTTAATATTTGAATGAAAACTATTAAATGTATTTAAAATATCATCAATTGCATTTTCTGATACTATACAAAATAAATCATCTACATACTTTGTTAAAATTTTTGGCTTTTTAATTAATTTATAAATGCAAGTGTCAAGCAAGTTTTCCATAACTATATCTGCTAAAATAGACGAAACTGGTGAACCCATGGGAAGACCATTAACTTGACTATATATTTTGTTATTATATTTAAAATATCTATTATCTAATATACAAAATTTAAGAATATGTAAAAATAAACCTTTACTTATATTTGTATGTTCTTCTATTATAGTCCATTTATTTTCTATAATTTGTAAGGCTAAGTCTTCTGGTACACTTGGAAACAAAGTCACTACATCAAAATATACAAGTTTTTCATCATTGTCAAGTTTTAGACCTTTAATTTTATCTTTAAATTCAAAAGAATTTTTAACATTATATTTTGAAGATATAGTAATATTTTTAAGAATATTAGTTATATATTTTGAAAGTTCATATGAAGGAGAATTAATATATGAACAAATAGGCCTTAATGGAAAGTCTTCTTTATGAATTTTTGGCACTCCATATAATCTAGGTGCTAATGAAGTATTTGTTTTAAGTTTAAACTTATCTGCCTGTGAAATTACTTTTTCCTTGAAAAGATCTTCAATAATATTATTATTAATTTTCTCTAAATTGTTTGTAGGATCTTTATTTAGAATAATATATTTCGTATGGTCTTCAACTATATCATTCATTCTAGAATAATAATCACATTTATTCATAGCTACTGTGGAATTTCCTTTATCAGCATTTAAAATAACAATACTCCTATTATTTTTTAAAAATATCTCAGTTTCTTTTTTTTTATTTAAAATAAATATATCTCTTTCTGTCAATTTATGTCTATTAATATGATTATCAATAATAATTGTTAATTTAGTTCTACCTACTTCTTGTTCTTCTTTATCTTTTAATGTTTGTACAAAATCTTCTCCATCTGCAATCATCCTTAAAATAGGAAAATCTTTCTTTCTAACTGGTAATCCATGTTTGCGTCCTAATGAAAGTGTCCCTTGAATGTCTGTTGGTATATCTATGCTAGATTTATTAACAAACCATTTTTTATTTAATTTAATTCCTAACTTTTCTTTCTGTAAATTATAAAGACAGTAAAATTTCTTTTTATGTATTGATTTAACCTTATTATTAAATGTTATTGATAATTTACCCTCATATAATAAAAATTCATCAAGTTCGTTTCGTGTTAAATGTCCTTCTAAATTGTACACTAACATTTCTATTTCTATATTTAAGCGCTTTAGTATTTCATGTTTTTGTTTTATTGCTAAATTTAACATTTTAATTTTGGGCATATATCTAGTATCAAAGACATTTAAAACATTTTTTATTGAATTATTAATAAAATTTGGAAAAATACCTGTATTTCTGCAACGTGTTAAAAAAGTTATTGACTTAGTAGACTTAGCCTTACAAATTATAGAAAAAAAATGGACTATAATAGAAAAACATACAAATATAAGTAAAGGTTTATTTTTACATATTCTTAAATTTTGTATATTAGATAATAGATATTTTAAATATAATAACAAAATATATAGTCAAGTTAATGGTCTTCCCATGGGTTCACCAGTTTCGTCTATTTTAGCAGATATAGTTATGGAAAACTTGCTTGACACTTGCATTTATAAATTAATTAAAAAGCCAAAAGTTTTAACAAAGTATGTAGATGATTTATTTTGTATAGTATCAGAAAATGCAATTGATGATATTTTAAATACATTTAATAGTTTTCATTCAAATATTAAATTTACCATTGAAAAAGAAAAAGATGGAAAACTGAATTACTTAGATACTTTACTTATAAGAAGGAATGATACATTAGTCCTAGATTGGTATCAAAAACCAACATCTTCAGGAAGAATAATTAATTATTATTCTAAACATCCCAAAAGAATTATAATAAATACTGCTAATAATATGATAGAAAGAATTTTAGAAATTAGTGATAAAGAATTTCATTATAAAAATAGGGAAATAATTAAGAATATTTTAATAAAAAAAATTTTTTTGCCCTGACCGGGGGTGAACCGCACCATCTGCAGTTAAAAGCTATTTTTAATTCTTGGATTTGAAAATATATATGGTTAGATGCAATCATAAATCTAACCATACTATGTTTCCACCAGAATATGGTTGCCTCAACCACATTTTTTCTTTGCGTGTATGGGCAACAATTTAAAGTGAGTTTTTTCAAAGCAGTTGAAAACATAAATACCGTGATAAAATGGTTTAAAAATAATAAAGATAAAAATCAGATGATCAATAGGGAAAACGAAACAAACAATTCTTGATTGCTTCTTTAAACCAATCCGTATAAATTAATATTTTGTGTGCAGGAAAATATTCAGGGTAATTGTAAACTCTTAACCTGCCAGTAAATATGAAATCTAAGTTTCTCTTTTGTAGTGCTAAAAACTAAGTCAACAAATTAAAATTTAACATATTACATATATCCAACAAAGAAGATATTTATTTTATTTATTTCATTTTTCAATTAAAGCAAAAAGCTTAGACAACCTTAAAAAGGCAATAAATAGCCTTTGGAACTCGGAATCTCGGTTAACTTTATTAAGATTCTACTGTATAAGCTAAACCTTAAAATGAGAAGAACTAACATTCAACAGATCTCGTTAATGCAGTTTGTAGTGTCAATGTTTAAAATTAGGTAAATTGTTTACACTGCACTGCACCTTCAGTAGTAATAAAAGAAAAAAAACTTGTCTTTATTTTTACATTAAAATTACATAAAATTTTTTTTTACAATTAAAAAAATATTAATACAAAAATTTAAAATAAATATTTTGAATGATAATAATAGGTGCATATATGAAAATTTTAGGTCAGCCTAGTCCAAAAAATAAAAAGAAAAAAACAAACAATTTTATCCACATAAAAAGTAAATTAAATTGTAAAAATTTTCTAGCTTAAAGCCAGTTTGACTTATCAGTTTTATTTACTTATAAACAAAACAAACAAAAATAAATCAATAAAAAATTAAAACTTAACTGTTGGTCTACGTGCGCACCTCCGCCCTTTGCTTATATATATTTTATTTTGTATAACATTTTCTGCCTGTTTAATAACCAAATAAATGGTGTTTTTTATAGACGTATAGAACTTTAAATTGCAATAAAACAACGATGGATTATTCGATTGACATGAATTTTATTTATCCGAAAAGTAATCTTGTGGCATTACATTTTAAATTGATTTCTGGCATATGACCGCCACGGCTGGCTCGGATGTAGTCCAATCTGGGCGTTCAATTTTCGATGACTTTTTCCAACATTTGTGGCCGTATATCGGCAATAACATGGCGAATGTTGTCTTCCAAATGGTCAAGCGTTTGTAGCTTATCCGCCTAGACCAATGACTTTACATAGCCCCACAGAAAGTAGTCTAGCGGTGTTAAATCACAAGATCTTGGAGGCCAATTCACAGGTCCAAAACGTGAAATTAGGCGGTCACCAAACGTGTCTTTCAATAAATCGATTGTGGCACGAGCTGTGTGACATGCTGCGACGTCTTGTTGGAACCACAGCTCCTGGACATCATGGTTGTTCAATTCAGGAATGAAAAAGTTAGTAATAATGGCTCTATACCGATCACCATTGACTGTAACGTTCTGGCCATCATCGTTTTTGAAGAAGTACGGACCAATGATTCCACCAGCCTATAAAGTGAACCAAACAGTCAGTTTTTCTGGATGTAACGGTGTTTCGACATACACTTGAGGATTAGCTTCACTTCAAATGCGGCAGTTTTGTTTGTTGACGTAGCCATTCAACCAGAAGTGCGCTTCATCGCTAAACAAAATTCGTTTATGAAAATCGGGAACAACGGCAATCTCGTTCGAAATAAAATTGCACTATTTGCAAGCGTTGTTCACGCGTGAGTCTATTCATGATGAATTGCCAAACCAAACTGAGAATAAATCACTTAACAGCTGTTAAATCGGTCGCCATCTTGAACAGTAATGCCAACTTAAAGCTCTATACGTTTATAAAAAACACCCTTTACAAAGTATTCCATTACATTTCACTGTAGCCTCAAAAAGTGACAAACCACACGCGATGCGATGCTGCTGTCATTTAAATTGTGACGTCAGTACTCAAATAAGATTTCATCTGAATAATAGCACAAGTATAATATATAAAAATTTAGTTTTTTTTTCGGTCACTGTGTAGAATTAGAGATCATAGATGTTTCTCTCTTCTTACTAAAATGAGAAAAAAAATTTTCTGTAAAAAAAATTAAATATGAAATCATACTAAAATACCTGGGGAGTTTATTTTCGCAAAATTTGGTAGGTTTTGTAAAAATTATAAAATCATAATTAAGATTTTTTTAATAATTTTTATTTTTAACTATTTAGTGAATTTTATATGATGCATTAATCTTTTAGCTGTGAGCTGCATTAATATGTAGTTGCCAAACATGAGAAATTGAGAGGCGAGATAAATGTAGTTGACGAATGTCGCTTCTAAATTTCTCATAAAATATCTCTTGTAAATAATCTTCATTCGATTTTTTTATAATTACATTTAAACAGCCAACAAAGCATATTTGTTAAAGGAAAATTTAGTGAATTTATTATGAAAAATAATTAAGGCAATCGGTCCGCAAATAGTCTCGAAATTTTGGATTTATTCATTTATTTCTGCTTTGTTTTTTACATATTTTGTCTAAACTATTTACAAACCGGATAAAAAAATGTTTTAATTTGTATACCCACAAACGACTCAGCTGTCCATAGGTTATGTTGAACTCATTAAGAAGTTTTGAAATGAAAGTCGTGTTATTGCTACACACATCCATCCATCGTCTACATTATGGTAAAACACACATAACTCTCGAATTTTCAAAGAAAACTATTGATTCGCTTATTCTATTGCCTGGAGGCTTGTTTTAAGCCGTATAGCCACTTTTTATAATTTGCATACCTGTTCTTCTTTTTCATATCCGTATGGCTGTTTCATGTATATGAGTATACTTTGATACAGTTCATCACGTTAGAATGCCGTCTTCACAACAAATTTGAAATGCTCATTCCAAAAACAGCAGCTAACGACAAGAAGCGCACATACTCATGCCGTACAATCGGTGAATATAAGGTGGGCCAAAAAAAATCACTCTATTGGAAGATGCTCTTATTTTTGCAAATGGCGGCCAATGTCAAATCTGTTTTGACATTTGTGAACTAGACAGATGTAGAATACAAGTGAACAAGCCATGGAGCGATACACTCCCCAAGAACGTGGAATAATCGTGTCTACGAGTATTTTTTTTGCGTAACAATTCGTCTGTGGTGTTGGCGCAGTCGTCCAACACCGACTGCTCAAACACTGCGCCATTTGGCCACCAATCTTGAAGGGTATGGGACCACACGAGACGTTACCAAGAGTGGCCGGAACTGGAGCGATTGTTCTGCCAAGAATATCGCTGCTGTTGCCGGGGATGTCGAGCTGTTGCCAGAAACATCGACCAGACGCCTTGCAATTTGCCATCAGGTGGTCGTCCCTAAGGCGAATTTTGGTCAAAGACCTGCTCATGTTCCCGTACAAAGTCCAGTTAGTGTATTAGCTGCTGCATGTCGACCGCCAAGCGCGTGTAACCTACGCCCAAGCCATCCCCAATCTCGAGGACGAAGTGGACAATTTTTCGACCAAAATCATAATGAGCGATGAGAGTCATTTTCACCTCAGTGGGTACGTGAACAAGCAAAACCATCAATTCTGGGGCACCGAAAATCCACGAGTGTTGCACGACTAGCCATTAGACCCACTCAAAGTGACGGCATGGTGCGCTGTTCACGCTGGAGGAGTCATCGGGCTGGTCAAACGACAACAGTGGACGGTGCGCGCCATGTTAACCGAGTTTTTTCTGCCGCAATTAAACGAATTAGGACTGGAGGACCTGTGATTCCAACAGAACGGAGCAACGGCACACAGTGCGCGAGGCACAACTGGTATTCTGAAGGCTGCGCTCTCGGGTGGCCTCATCTCTCGTTATGGCGATTTGCACTGGCCCACAAGATCACCCGATTTAAATGTTCCAGGGGTTTTTTGAAGTCTCGTGCTTACGTGAACAAGCCCGAGACCCTGGAAGCCCTCAAGGACAACATTCGACACGAGTGCGAGAATCTGTCGCCCGAAGTGATGAAAAATGTCATAAAACGAGCCCGTATAGTAATCAGTTGTGACGGCGCCCATTTGGCCGATATCATCTTCTCGACTTGACCAATAAAATTTTAAAGGTTTAAATAAACAGAATCGCAGTTTTTCATTTAAAAAAAATTTTAGCCAAACAACATTGATGGCTTCTTTTTGGCCACCTTGTATACTTCATCGTAGTCTAGAACTTGCTTTTGAGAACATGTCCTTACCACCAAGCGTGCTTATATTTATCCATTGAAACTACATGCATTTTCGGAAAACGAAAACTTACATTTATATCGCAAAGAAGCTGCACAAAGTTGAAGTGAAATATCGTCATAAAAATAAATAATAATCTAAAAATACCATTCACATGAGCGGTGTTTTGTGATAGTTTGTGGTCAACTCTTCAAATCGGCTCTCTTCATAAAAGATGGAGAATATTTATTTTTCAATTGTTAGGGAAAAGTGATTATAATTAATTATAGCTGGCTGAAACCTTATAAATTTGAGTCAAAGGTAGGCATTTTTAAATTCACACGGACGAAGCTGGAAATTACAAGCTTCAAAAATGAGTGAAAATAATAAAATAAGTTTTTTTTATTTTATTTAGCTGCAGGTTTTAATTTGAGTTTTAAAAAAAGTGGTATTTATTCAAACTACTGCACGGATTTAAATGAAACTTGTTTGGTGGTGTCAAAGTAGGCAACTTGGACGTTTAATTGTTCATGATATTTGTGTATTTTCAAATAAAGCAAACACTTTTTTAAGTCCGGTAACATTTACAAAAGTTACAAGACTAGACAGGTTTTACAAAAACGTAATTAGCTATTTTTTGCACCCTACCCTGTATTGGTACCGAGCGCTTCAAAATGGAATGGTCCTAAAGTTGGAGTCCTCACATTAGTTTTATCCAAATCCGTCCAGGATTTAGAAAAAAAAACTGTAAAATAGCTTTGAAAGTTCACAACTGAGTATAAGTCCACTTATAAAATGATTTAACTGCAATTTGTCTAAGTACCTGCACAGATTGTTTCGACTGATCGTCATATTAGCACTGTCAATGTCAATCAAATGACAAATCAGTTAAGTGTCACTGTTTTTGTAGTGTATATAAATAATAAATATATGCACAGTGGGATAAAGTTATTTCCAAAAAAATTCAATAGAACAAAATTTTTATTTATATAAAAACTTAATTTTAAAAAGTTTCATCAAAATGTTTATATAATTTATTTAAAAAAATTTTAATAAAAATTAGCCATAAACATTTAAAAAGTTTAGGTCCTGAGCGGGGATTGAACCGCTACATCTGCAGTTGAGTTTGGGTTTGCGAAGCCAGCCCAACTCTAACAACATCAGCGATGAACAGAAACTTTTTGAAAAACATTTAAGAAACACCTTCGGAAACTAAGTTTCTATAGTTAAAGCGGTCACGATGTTTTTATCAAAGTGACTTAATTGCAGGCTCCTGCAGCCTAGTCAACTTCATTTCTTTTCTTCATCTTAGCCTCATAAAATGCTATACAAGCCACTAATCACCGCCTAAAAGCGCGTCTCAGGCGCTGTCGAACTGTGAATAAACACAACTTTAGCAACCACAATAAATTTTAAGTATTCGGAAGTAAAAATGCTGACACCCAAAATTTTAATAGAATTTTATCCGCTATCAAAATAGGAAAACATGAAATAAAGCAAGAACTTACAATCAAAACTGAGAATAGTCTTTCCAAATAACTAGGCAGTGGATACTCATATAATCCACTTTTTCAGTCCAGTGAATGCCAAATGTTATTGTGACTCGTACTCGTATTTATTACCAAAATTTCTAGCTGTTATTGGCTTTTAGAGGGTTATTCCAACAATCTATTTCATAACTTTCTAATTCTGTCATTTTTCAGCTCTCTTTTGTTAATTAATATTCTCTCTGCACAAGAGAAATGGAAAATACTATTTTTTAATTGTATTATGGCTGCATGATCTTTCTGATTATAGAGAATTAATAGTTTTTAAATTTAAAATACAACATGATGGATGAATCTAGCAATTAATTTTTAATTGTTTACTTACACAGGGATGACACTGACCAAATAAAAGACTTGTGAACGAATTCTGCTGTATAACTCTTTATTCATACTAAACACTTTTTGATTAAAAACTAAAGAATAACAGTAAAATTAATATTAATTTAAGTTTTTGATCCTTTTTATAATATTCCACACGCCTCTCCTTACGTGTCCTCTTCAGGAAATTTTATTTTTAAAAAGGACCAAAAGCTCTAAAAACATTAATTATTTATATATTAAAAGCTAAAAATTACATTTGAAAATATATTAAATAAATAGTTGAAAGTGCTATCCCATAACCGTGTGTGTGTGTGTGTGTGTGTGTGTGGTGCGGTACATATCAAAGTTAGTGCGTGATTGAATAAAATTTATAAAAAAAATTAATTTTCATTTCAAAAATAAAATCAGCCAAACCCTTGTTTTCTAATCCTTTGGCTCCACTTTTATCATGATTTCAAAAGATGCAACGGCTTGATTTGTGTAGTTATAAACAAGAGTCCAATAACCGGTTCTCAGTTTTGATGGCCAATTATCATTAGCAAATGTGCAGTTTTTTAAATAATAATAGTTTTTTTTTAAAGGTGGAACAAATATCATACCGACACGTGGAATATTTTCTTCACAATCTGAAATAGCATCTTGCCCAAACTCCCTATAAAAAGTATTCATATATTGTGATAGAGTTATTGGGCGAACGAAATAAGGAGCTTTTTCAAAGTTAGAACCCATTCGGCTATAGTATGTGGTTAAACTAACTCGTTGTCTGTCTGACAAATCCTGTCTTATATCCACGAAGCCGGTAAGAGCATAAATGCCTCTTGCAATACGTGTTACTTGAAAATCACCAGTCATTATATCTGGAGTTTCCGATTTAAATTCAGAGCAGACATATTCAAATGTCCAGTCGGGCTAAAATAAGAAAATAAATTCCTTAAAACATTTCGAAGAATAAAAAATTAAATGTGATAGAGTCAGGCTGGTTTTTGGGCAATTTTTGAATCTAATTATTTAAATAAATTTAAAACCAAAAATCATTTTTATTAGTCTTTAATTTTAAAAATGAATTTTAGTTCAAGCAAAGAAGTCTTAGTATAAAATCAGCCTCTATTTTATTTTAAAAGTGACTTCTTCCAGGTAAAATGTGAAGCAACCATTTCCGTTTTTATTTATTTTTCTTTAAAATATTTAACACATCACAACAACAGCATGATCAAATCAAAATTAAATTTTTCTTTATTATGTGCCGAAAGATATCACTTTTTTATAAAATAAAAATAAATTAATTTTCAGGTTTTCAATTTACCTCACATTTTCTAAGGATATTTTGCGACAAAACCAAAATGAAAAGCAAACCGATTTTTATTAAGTAACCCATCTTGCACACTTGACGACTCGTACTGATCTGGTGAAGTTTTGCAAGAGAACGAAATAAATTTTTCTGTTATGCAGCAGCAGAGAAATAGCGTTGACGTGATTTAATTACGGGCTAATCCAGCAGAGGCTCTAGCTCTTCAATGATTGAAGATTTTTAATACAGATATTGAACACGATAGGTTTTGGTTTTTTTTTGTTATTGAAGGTTGGCAAAAAATTTACCAAAACGTTTCTGATAATTATAATTATAATTATAATTATAATTTTTTTTACAATTTTTAACACACGCTTTTCTCTATCTGTTTTGTTCCCAAAAAATTATATAAAATTTAATATATAAATTTGTCAATCAGTGTGTAATTTCTACACCCTACAAAAAAAAATATTAATATTTACAGCAGGTTACAAATTAATTAAGACGGTTCTTCAACATATAAAATTAAAGTCGTCTTTTGGACCAGAATTGTTGAAAACTTTTTCAACTGAAATTTGGGGCGCTGATTGTGATTCTCTTTCCAGGTAAAATGTGAAGCAAAACATGTGGTATCTTTGGAACAACCATTTTCATTTTATTTATTTTTCTTTAAAATATTATTTATGTGGAGGAAGATATCACTTGTCTATAAAACTAAATTAAGATCATTTTTAGGTTTTCACACCGGTTAAATAAAGACGCTTTCCGTTTACATCTTTTTGCGGTAGGCCTGCGCTGTATAGTGATTCAGCTTATCACATTTTGTAAATCCCTTCGCAATGTCTGGATATTTTTCTATAAACTTTATAATTATTGACTTTTAAGGGAAATTTTTATTTTTTTTTGTTAGAGAATAAAAATGTAAAAAAAATTATGCATAAAAATTTATTTTTCTAAAATGAATATTAATTTATTTACATTTTTACTAAATATCTAACTGCAGACTAAATTTTAATGAAAAAAGTCCGTTGCTTTATTTGAAACCAGCTGTTTTTTACCTGTGCCCATGTTCTGTAACTCTCACTGCGAGAAAATTTTCACTTGAAACATGTAAAATGAAACAAAATACATGAAATAGAAATAAATTGCTGCTTTTTCTCACTATGCTGTGTCTGTATTTTTTTTTTTTTTTTTTTTTTTTTTTTGTGAGATGCAGCTGTCACACACACAAAAAAGATTGGTTGGAAATCGATTACAATTTCCATATATCGTTTGTTTAAACTAAAATTTTATCATAATAATTGAATTTTTGCCCATTTAGCAGATAATCATTACTTGTAGCCATAAAATTATGTTCATGATGAAAAGGCGATTCTGACAACTTTCATATTGTTTGCTTCAACCAATATATCATTGACTAAAACAAATATTCAGATTCGTTGGAGACAACTACTTGAAATACATGTGGAGGCATGAAATACTATTATAACATTAAAATATTAGTTGTAATATCTAATTTGAATCAATCTGAATATCAACAAATAATAGTACGTTGCCTCAATAAATAAGAAAACCAATGGACCATTATTCTCAAGATGTAGATCTAGTAAGTTTTTGTTTTAATAAGCAGACTTTAACATAAAATATTACAATGTGTTTTAATATCGTTTTAGATAGGAACAATTCTATTTCGCTGCTTGTGTTTCCTGGACTATTTTAAATAAGGAATGTATGCATGGACATGGTTAATTGTTGTTTTTAATTATTGAATTTTTGTTTTATTTGCAATGTATTATATTTCTCTTGTTTATATTTTCTTGTATTAATTTTTGTATTTTATTTTTGTCACAATTTGGTTTGTGAAAAACCAAAAAATTTTTAATTATTTCCTTTTAGTGGCAATACTTTTTGTAATATTTCAGTTGCGCGTGCCGAACTATTTCAGTTGGTGTAGTCGAATTCTATGATAGTTCATGCAACCGCCTAAATCCGATTGGCAACGAATTCGAGTATCACAGACGAAGTTGTTTTCTGTGTGCACACAATCGTATTACTCGCAAATTCAAAGAAAAAGTGTGTCTATAAGAATTTTATTCGAGAAGTTCTCACTTTAAACTGCCAAAAAAAAAAACAATTCTAACGTAACGACGTAGTCATGTGTTATGTTTTCCGCCTTGAGTTACAGACAAAGTTTTTTCTCACTTTTCGAGAAACCATGGAATATTTTGTTTCACAACTATTCGATGCGAGAAGTTCTCACAAAAGTTACAGAACATGGGTACAGATTCTTCTCATAATGTGTAGAACGAATAAGAATAGATTTTTGGAAATTCGAATGTTGCGAGCGTAAAAAAGTAAAAATGGGTAAAATCAAATTTCATATATCTCTAGAATAGAGAGAGCCAAAATTCATACTAGAAAATAGACGTGTGGATGAATGTTTGGTACTTTTTTGATATTTGTACATTTGAGAGATAAAAAGACTAAAACACTAATGTTGGTACGTTTTTCTAAACCCATTTATATTTCAAAGTACCAACCACAGCAACAAAAACTAAATTGTATTCTTCTCTTCTTAAAAAAGTTTTCAATGTATCTCGAACAAATTAGGGGTAAAATATGTAAATTTTTTATTAGTATTTCTAAATATGTACCTTTATGTAAATTGATGCAGCTTATAAACTTTTTTTTATTAATTTGTAACACTCAATAAAAATCAATTTAAAAGAAAAATTTGTCAAGGAAGAAAAAAGTACCAAAAAGGAGAAATACGATTGATACTTTATATTTAACAATTTTATTGGTATTTTTTATGTTATATACAAACCTAAAATTATGACAGTAGAATTAAACGCTACTGAACGAAAAACAATTGTAAAAGAGTACTTTTTATTGATTTTAATGGTATTTTGTTGTTGTTAATATTAACACAACCTTAGAGGTACGAAACTAGATTCAAAAGGGTCAGATCAAAAAGAAAATCGTTAAAGGCAAAAATATATAATACTTTTTGATATTACGATATGAGAAGTACGAGGTTAAGCTCAAACGGTCTGAATCAAAATGAAAAACCATAAAAACTTTTTATTAGTTTTTAATAGTATTTTTTTTAATTTTTGATACTAACTACCCTAAAACTATAAGATTGAGATCAAATGCTCCTGAGCAAAGTAAAAATTGTTAAAAAGACAAAATGGTACTTTTTTTTAATTTTTATGGTTATTTTTTAATGTAAAAGAACCTAGAAGTATGAAATTGGGCTAAAACGGCCCTAAGCAATGAGAAAAATCACTAAGAGACAAACGGTGCTTACTATTAATTTTTTTCGTACTTTTTGATTTGGAATAACGAAGCTAGAAGTCCAAGATAGGTGACAACCGTTCCTGAGCAAATTAAAAAATTATTAAGAGGACAAAATTGTACTTTATATTTATGGTACTTTTTGATTTTTTAATGTAAACGAACCTGAAAGTACAACACTGGGCTTAAACAGTCTTAAACAAAGTGAAAAATCGTTAAGGAGGCAAATAGTAATTGTTATTAATTTTCTGGTACTTTTTAATGTTTTATTACTTATGAACCTAAAAATAAAAAATAATAATAGCAACAATATGGTTCTTCGCTGACGAAGCAGTGAGTTAAAAAATAAATTAATCCCAGAGAACTTTTTATTTTGTCTGCAACGATACCTGATATGGGAAGTTTCATTTTGCAGGTGAAATTAGAAAGTGTTTTTGCTCAGTTTCTCAATTGATTTATTTTATCTTAATGTTTATTTCATCATAAATAATAATTTTGGTTACACGTTTACCATAAAAAAGGTAAAAAACACTGCAAATTTCAACATAGTTTTAGTCCATAAGCTGTCAGATTGTTAATTAAAGCTGTTGGCAACATTTTGTTGATTATGCTTATGTGAAAAGAAACATAAAAATTATTTAAACTGCTCTACGCATCATGACTAATGTTAAACACATATGCAGTATTTATTTACAATCAGATTTGTGCTTCAATTTCAGTTAGAAAATACGTAATAAGATTTTCTGCTGCTCCTGATGTAAATTATTATTTTTTTTTTTTTTGAAGAAGAAGAAGAAAAGAAGAGGAAACAACAACAACACTGATGGACAGATGTATATATTAAAAGCAACTGTAGCAAAAAATCATAAATAAATTTATTACTTTAATTCCCTTTACCAAGAGGTGAGAATAATGGAATAAGTTTTATCACGCTGTATGGCTGTTGTATATGTACGAGGTGTGTTTAATAATTAAAAATACTATTTTTTTTTAAATTAAACATGCTGCACATATGTCATTTTTGGTACTTTTCTCAAACACGCAAATTGCTTAAAAGTGACTTTTTAACATGCATAATACATTTTCTCTTCTTCAGTTTATTTGTTTTAAATAACATTTTGGTAAAAGAAAATAATTTGCAGCTTTCGTTTAAGTTTTAGTATAAGTTTAGTTCGTTCATTCATTTATAGGTCGTTCATTTAAAATGAAGAGCGGCAAGTGAACTTTAGGAATTCAAAACACGGACTAGTTCGTTCAGTTCAAATAAGTGAATAGTACAATGGGAATAGTTCGTTTGTGTACTACCTAAGACTATTTGATATATGTCAATATAAGCGGTATAGATTTAAAAAGAGATTTCATATCAAATCTAATAGATTTCGGTTCAATGTAAATGCACTATTACCTGGGTTCGAATCGTTACATCCGTGAACTTATAGGCAATCGTACGAAAATAAATGACGTGCTACGATAATCGTATGAACTGAATGGTATTACCACATACGATTATAAACTTAACGTAATTATTTTCTTTATTCACAGCAAGGTGAATTCATTTAATTAACAATAGTTGTAAATCTGTCAAAAAATTAAAATTATTGAAATGTAAATAATTGAATTAATTAAATATTTTTAATCATTAAAAATTTAAATAGGTTTTTTTTAAAGAAAAAGGTACATTCTTATGTATGTATTAATTTTATATTAATAGGTACTTCAGTTGCATACATATATATGCATATCTTTGGTTTTTTTAAAAAAAAATTTTATTGCAGCTTTACTACAGGTGAGCATTTCAGTATCTAAACTTCTGTCACTAGAAATTTCGGGCTCATGTTGAATATCTAAATTTAAATTTGTACAAATGCCGGAATTGATTTTTTGCCTTCAACAGTTGCTTCGAGTCCGACTGCCTCAATTTAGAGCTCCTCATTAACCGTTAACAACTTTTCCTCATAAAGACAAATTCATTAAATGAAAGTTTTTTGTGTGCTATTTTTGGTCAGCATAAGCCTACACCACAGAAGCAAAAAAAATAAATGAATTAAGACGCTTTGCAAGGTCATGCTACAGACAGTTGGAAGCGGCTTTCCCTTCAGCGCAATTTAGCATCAAGTTTTTTGCCAAGTTCATTAATGAACTCTGCCTTTTGTTTAGGATTGTAGATAGTGCTAAATAAATAACAGCACAAGAAACTTAAATTTTTTTTTATATTCAAAAAATTTTTATATGCATTCGAAAGCAATTTACTTAACGGATGATAGTTGGTAAAATTAATACGTTCAATTTTACGGTCACGTGTGTTATAATCTCAATTATTGTGAATTGTTGTACGTTTTCGTATGTCATAATTTCAAAATCACATGTAACGATTCGAGCCCTAATTTATGTTTTTTGTTACAGTCAAAGTTACAATAGACAAAAGTTACAATAAGCAGAAGAATGATTAAATGGTGTTGTTATTGAGAACAAAAAGTACTTAAGCGGGCTTCAGACTGTTGTATTTAGTATTAATACATGTCAAAAATTCGTGTATTAAGTAAAAATCCAATAGTGTGAAAACAAAATGTAAAGCAAGTGTGGCGAAATACTTAAGTATTTTTAACATTTTTAAAATTTTTTCTAAGCTATCACACTGCTTATTTTATCAGGGTTGCTTGTGTATAAGCAACCAAAGAAAAAACTAGAAATCAGCTGTGAAATTATTTGCCGCGTTTTGTATTTTATTTGAAGTGTGATGGCGAGCAACTGTGGGCCGGCTACAAGAACTACTTATTAATTAGTTTTTAGGCTACGTTTGGACATGAACAACGGTTCACACTATTGGCACCGTTTGTGGTTATTTTGACAACGGATGATGTCAGTTCTTCTCTGGGTGTGCAACTATTTTCTTTTTCCACCCTGTATAAATATCTGGATAGTAAGAGATTTGGGTCGAATGAAGAGATTATTACCCCCAAGAACACTTTATATTTGAAAGGAAAAAAAAATTTGAAAAACACTAGACAAAATGTATCTATCTAAAAGCAGATTATGTTGAAAAATAAAACGTTTGTTTGCCGAAAAAAAGAGTTATTCGAAAAGTCACCTGTCAGCCCACGTACAAGTAACAAAAATAAAGTAAAAGTTGCTAGATTTTTTTGGCCTTGTCATTGGTGTTTGTCAAAAACAAATATTACTAAGTTCGTTCTATATTTATGAAATAACAAACAACATTTATGTATGAGTGCGTGTATGTGTGTATGTTGCTTTTAATCTTTTTAGAACATTAGATGACATTAGATATGACGGATTTGACCATTGGGCTGAATTTATAGACGGTACAGCAAAACGGTGCTGCAATGCAAGTTGCGAAAGATGCTCAACGGCAAGATGTAAAACAAAGCTTAAATGATCAAATGTGTTACAATTTATTTGAAATGTTATCAACAAAACTATTATACACAATTATGCTAGATCGATTTTCTTAAAATTTTTAAAAATCCAACGCGATACTGTGTAAAAATTTCAGAAGGAATAAATTACTTTTGATTTAAAGGAAGCAAAAAACCTCTTTGGTTCTCTAAGAGTTAAATTTTACTAGAAACACGTAAATTCAGTAGAATAAAAAAGAAAAAAAGAAAATGCAACATCATGCATCAATCAACGCTAATAAATGAAAGTAATTACTGTATTTATTTGTAGCTGCCTCTTAATGTGGCAGTAATGAAAAGTTGTTGATGTTGATGTTGCTGATGCTGCATGTTATTTCTGGTGATTTTCTTAATATTAAAATGCCAGTAGTTGGCAATTACTTATGACACAGCAACAGTCAGTCAGTCACTTAGTTTTAAGATTGTTCAACAACAAAAATAAAAAAGAATGATTTCACTGAATTGAATATTCAGTGCGTATATGAAAACCATTCTTTCTCTCTTTCTTAACTCAGCTTTATTTCTTTTTATTTTCATTTGAGAATAACTACGATTTTATCTTAAAAGAAAAATTATCGGCAGCTTCTTTGGTCTGTATGTGGAATTGTTAATAAACTTTTTGCTGCTCTTTTATAATTGTTGTTGGTTGTTTCGTTGTATATTGTTCAGCATCTGTTCTTTCATTTCTCAATAATTTAATTTTTTTATTGTAAATTTTTTTCTTCTTTTCTTACTACTTTCGTTGTTAATCCGGGTATAAAAGTGATGGTTTTTATGGATTTTATATTTTTTAATTTTTTTTTTGCTTTGTTAGACTTTTCACAAAAAAAAAAAAATACTTATGGTTGTTTTAACAATTACTATGTTTTAACAAGAGTAATTGCCAGCATTTATTTAACAAAATAATGTTGCATGATTATGAATGAGATTACAAGCGAAAAAAAAAGACAGCGTATATTTTACACATATGCTTTGAAGAAAAAACTAACAAAAAAATCGATAAATAAAGTTTATATCCGTAATACAAACGATAGAAGCCCCCATAGATTAGTGGGTACAAACCTATCAATCTGGGGTTGCAAGTTCCTTTATTGCCTAGACTTTTTTTGTTTTCTGCTGGCTAAGTTTTCGCAGTTTTTTATTGCTAAAAAAAAAAAAATTTTGGAAATTTTATATAAAAAGTAGTTTTCATACAAATTATTCAGAAATATTTACAAAAAAAAAAAAAAAAAAATAAGAAAATTAAATTAATTAAAGTGCTGTTTCTGTAACACAAGAGATCAACTCATCTAAAAAAAATTAAAAAGAAAATATGACTCCAATTTTGTGAGCATCTACTTCTAGAAAGCAGTCTAAACTGAATAGAAACCGCAGAAGGCATTTACTAGAGCCAAGTTGAGCAAAATGGTGACGGGCCTCTACAGTTTAAGCAATCAATGAGGATAACAAGTGGGTTTGCCATCAAAATGACTACTGCAGAAGTTGTGAGGAAGAGAATGAAACTGTGGAACACCTTGTCTGTTTTTACCCTGCAGGACCTGATTGCAGGGGTCGTTCTTAGTATTTGCTTCTCTTAATATTTGCTTACTTCTGTTTGTCCTTCTGCGCCCCCGGGGTGTGTCTTTTTGGCAAGATCTTCGTCTTTATTTATTCCAACACTGGGGTAAATGGATCCTTCAGCACTCTGAGCAGAAGAATGCCTTCGGGGTCCGACCAGTAATTAATTCTCTAAACTGGTACCACAAAAACCGGTAGCTGATGTTCACATTCGAACTATGAGTGCAGAAGTGCATGCACCGAACTGCCTTCTAACACTATGAGGTTTAATTTTTCGATGTGCTATTGCGTAGCAACAGAAAGTCACTTTCAACAAGGGGAGAGTGTGTGACATAACTTTAACACACATGACTTGCTTCGGGGCATTAGAACATTAGAACAGGGGTGGTAGGCTAAAATGCTCCCCGTAGTTTGATCACGGTGATATAAGGCCTAAGGGTAGGTGCTCACTTTAACCAAATTCATTGTTGTTGTGATTCTGCCCCTTATTTCATTGACATCTTTCTATAGCTATCCTTCTTAATTTTCTTTTCTGGTACAGGTATCACAAAGTTACCACATTGGAGGTCCCAAGTGTAGCCCTGTGTAGCCTAACCTTATCTACTTCTAAGTAATTATTTCGGCAAATAAAGAATTTAAGCCTGGAGCTAAATCGCCGCATACTATCAAGTTCTATCGACATTTTCATATTATTTCATATTTCTAGAAAAATGTTTTCGTACACATTTTTAATGTTTGAACTGTGGACGGGTCACTGGAGACTTACCACTGGTAGCTTACCACATGAGTAAAATCGGTGTGGTACAAAACGATAAGGAGGAGAAACAAATTTTACAAGACTGCTGGAGGACCGAAGTGAGCATTAACACCGAGCCTCAACAGAAATGACATAAAACTCTACGTTGAGCTACTTACGGACCATTGTAGACTTTACTATCACATAAGAAAAATCGGTGTTGTACTAAACAACTCCTATCTTTTCTGTTGAGTAGGAAGGCAAACGTCGGAACATATTCTGTGCGAGTGCCCAGCTCTGACTAAGCTCAAAATCTGCTGCTTAGGCAGTTAGTCTCAGTAGACCTAAGGCAATTACGAAATTCATAAAGGGTTTTGGATTGTAGCTTTGAACTGGGCTGCACAATAAATCTTAAAAGGTCGCGGTGCGACTATAGCCCATGATGATAATAAAAAATAAAAGACTTTAATAGTTAAAAATTCTTGAATATGAAAACACTAATGGTCGCATATCTTATCGTAATCAGGCTGAATATTAATTTACTTCATTTATAAATAAATTTAGTCCATTTATAATGTATTTTATTCAATTTAATTTTTTAGATCGATGATGCTGCGATTCAAGTCTATAAGGATGGTGATTATGGATCATATTTGGATTTGGAATCATCACTGGCCGAGCAATCTGAAGAAATTGAAGGTCTAAATTCTAGGTGAGTGAAGTTTAATTTCATTTCATAATAATTTGATTTTAAGCAAAACTTTAAACGCATTTTAAGCTAAAAAGTAAAGGAAATAAATGATGTAAAAAATTTGTATGGAAAACATTCAATTTTGAAAAATATTTTTGAGTTATTTTTTCGACAAATTTTTATTATTTTTCTATAAGAACCACATTAATCACAACAAAAATCTGATATTATTTATTATTATTGAAATTATATTACATATAATAATACATATAACATTTCCTCTTAATATAAGTTATAAGTAGTACTATCTTGGTAATATAACATACGGCTATGACAAAAGTCGTCAGCCGGAAATTCTGGTTTATATACATAAATAAATAACCTTTTTAATTTAAATATATAGCATACATTTAAAATTAGTAATTATATTACCCGTGTTTTGTTTTTAATGATTATACTCATCTATTAACATTTTGCGATAATTTAAAGCATGAGTAATAAATTTTATTAAAATTTCAAAATTAAATAAATCACCATTTAATATTCTAACAAGTTCCCCTTCTGATATTGTTATACATTGAAAGTACTGTCGCCTCAGACCGTTTAGAATAGGACATCTGCAAATGAAGTGCTGAATAGTTTCAATTTCTCTTGTGTTACACAATGAACATTCTTCACACTGAATTGTTGAAAATCTTGATCCATTAAGTTTTATAAGATCACAACGCGCTTTAAAAATCAATGCAACATAGTTGGTGTTATTCATATTCATAAAATAATGTTCTCCTCTGGTAGGATTCAAATTTTTGTAGAAGGTTGTTGTATGGGAAGCTCTTCGTAATCGCTCTTCATTTGCTTGCATTTTAAGGGTGTTTACTATGCGATATTGCTTCATATTCCATTCTTCTAAAGTTGCACTGGCAAGCAAGTTTTCCCCAAGGTTGTTGCAAAGTTGATTTAAACTATTGGCCCAAAATATTCCTCTTTCCAATATTTTTTTGCTTAATTTATGTGGAAGGCGTGTTGAACAGAATTGAAAAAGGGTTCGTTTTAAGTAATTTAGGTTTAACTTAAGAGTATATAAATGGCAATCATCCAAGCCAGATTCCAACATAAGTGCGTAATTGGGTGTTAAATTTGGCAGTTTTAAAGTACGTTTTAGAAAATAGCGCTGTAGAGTATCTACCTCCAATCCATTACCTACCTTGTACAGACTTGACGGAATGTGCTTACAAAATCATGTAAATTCGGTTTCGCTTTCGTTGCCCCAAAAGAGCAGTGGATCCATTACCTACCTTGTACAGACTTGACGGAATGTGCTTACAAAATCAAAAATCTGATATAAACTCAGTCATAATGTGCATCACAAATTTACTGCAATTAAATCCTTAAAGAGTGTCTGCTTGCCATGCTTGATATAGTGGGTTTTTCGACAATTACTCTTATTTAGATACGTGGGCATAGGGCATTTTTAAAGACGATTACAAGATAAAAAAAAAGGGTGATGATTGCCGAAACAGATAATCTACTTACATATATCCATTTCTCGCCCTGTGCGAAAGTGTTTTGCAAAGAGCTGAGTCTAGGTGAAAGTGTGGGAAAGAAAGGATGATCTGTCTAGCGCAAACTATATCACAATCGTGATAGTAATTTATTGGAGCTTCACACAGCTCAATTGAAGAATGCGGTGGCAGCGTTAGCAATGCACTGGAATGACATTCAGGCTAGGAGAATGAATCTTTCATCAACAAGAAACCAGTGTCTCAGCTAGAGTTTAAGCCTCTAAAGAGCCATCTAAATAGCCTTTTTGCGTTGTAACTGGTTTCGTGAAAAGCATCAATTGTTTCAGGTCTTTTCTCTTCCCTTCGCTTCTTGCTTTCTTTATTTACATAATTTCGATCTCATGACTTCTTTCTATCTCTCCTTTTTTTCTGCAGAGACCCATGTCAGATCTTTTTGAATAAGAAACCAACTGTGTAAAACAGAAATGTCATATTTTCATATTTGACTAGATTATTTGTGTTTTAAATTTATTTTCCATGTTTTTTTTAATGCTATTTGTAATATTTTTCGGTATAAATTTCACTTTTCTGTGTCGGATAAATTTTTGAAGCTTGATGTAATTTACTTTGAACCTCACATTGTAAACAACGTCATACCTTCATTATCATCATCATCAAGAAACTCGTACAACAGCAGCCATAAATTGTTTCGCTTTAAATAAAAAACAAAAAAATCACCAGTATCTTGTTGCATTTTGCTGTTGCAGGGATTGAATTGTTTTTTTATGTTTGTTTTTAAGAGCATAAATTTTATTGCTTTAATCGATTTTTATTTTATTTAATGCAGCAAAATCTTAAATATGATTTAAATTTTTGGTTTTCTTTATTTGTTGCAGCCACAATCATATAATCGTTTACTGACTTATAGGGTTGCAAGTGTAAATTTTTTTTTGTAACGCTGTGATTTTTTTATTCACCTTCTGGTGCGCTGACTTTGGTTCAAGTTAAAAAAAAAGAGTTTTGGAACTCAGAATGAAGAGCGGGAACAATTCACCTGGTCACTGCGCCCAAAACATACCTATTGTGACACTACTCTCAAATTACAAATCCTCCCAGGGTCTAGTATTCATTAAGAATTCAGAAACTTTTTTGGGTGATTTGTCCGCCATGTTGGACGGTTATAAGTACTGTTGTCCTAAGTAGCGAAAACGGGTCCAAATTAGACCATTACAATGACACAATATGTGTTCTGCTGTCTCTTCATCTTCGTTACACAACCTGCAGAGGTCATTTTGACTGATCCTCATATTCGCCAAGTGTTTCAATACTCTGCAATTTCCAGTCAGGAATCCCGTGACGATTCGAATTCCTGACCAGGTCAAGCCAAGTAATACCTTTGTTCTCTTCCGAAATCAGAATGGCATGAATGTTTTCGCTACCCTGATACCTGCTGTTTCCAGCCAATATTGTTGCGATTCTCTTTCCAGCCACTCCCTAAAAATGAGCTTAATAGAGCTCCAAGAGAGCCCGCAGAATGTTTCTGGGCCAATGAATTCATTAGCCGCCCTTTTTCTTGCGAGTTCGTCTGCCTTCTCATTGCCTGCATATCCACTATGACCTGGCACCCACACCAAGTGAACCCTGTTATTAGATGCTAGTCTCTTTAGAAGTTTCAGGCAATCCCAGACCAGTTTTGTTCTTAGAACATATACTTTGTAATTATCCGACCTTTAGGTCTAGAATTAGAATGAGAAGCCTAGTTACTGTGGCCAAAATAGAGATTTCTTGTTGACTCCCAGAAAGGTATTAAGGGTCTCAGTGAATAAGGCTTCATTCAAAGCCTAAATCTTGTGTTCGATATAAAAATGTTTGTTTTCCAACGGATTTCTCTGAAATTTGTGTCTATTCTCTAAGGAAGGTTTCTATATACTTTCCGATATCCTACGCCCATTTTTTAGCCTACTTTTCAACAATTTTCACTAGCCACTGTTAATTTGAGCCTAATATTATGCTTTGACATATTTTATTTAACACTTTGGTTGGTGCTTTTGATAATAAGTAGCGAATGGCTGTATTTATTTGTCTGGAATTTTTTTTAACAAATAAAATTCTATTTGTAAACGGATTTTTCTAAAAATTGGTACATACGCTTTCTAAGAATACTCACATAATGAAGGAGGGGGCCCCGTTAAAAACATCTCGTTAAAATAAAAATAATTCTCTATTCAGCCTTAGAGTAAAGCTTACGTAGCTAAGAAATTGTTAAATATTGTAATTGGCTCAATGGTTTGGTCTGTGACATTTTACTGTCATGAGTCACTCGCTTTTAAATTTTTCCATACTTTTTATTTTTTGTTAAGTGCAATACAAAATTTGAAGCCCCCTTAAGCTGTGTTCACATTATGTGTACAAGTCGTATGGAATGTCAAAATTTAACATACTCGTACATAAAAGTATACACACCGTATGTGTTTTTCTTATGTGTGATAGCAATGTTATTTATTTTATTTAGAGCTCGTTCTATTTGATGTGGAAAAGCGTATATATTGAATGATGTCAATTTTTCATTTTAAATTTCCGCTCAAACAAAATTTAAGGGGACAGCGTACAAAAAAGATTATTTTAACCATAGTTTCCTTCTTTAAGCATTTAAAAGGTGATTTTATAAGAACTATCGGAAATTTAAAAAAAAAAAAACACATAAAATTCAGAAAAATGCATGAAATATTTATTTGGATCGATAGTTGGGTCGATATAATTTAATGTTTGAAGATTATTTCATGCAAATGTTGGCCGCGGCTGCGCCTCAAATGGTCCATCCGCTTAGTCCAATTTTGGCATACTCTTTCCAACATTTCGGCCGGTATCTCACGAATAATGTTAGCAATGTTGGCTTCCAGTGCGTCAATCGAAGCGGGCTTGTCCCTATAGACATTAGCCTTAACATAGCCCCACAAAAAATAGTCTAGAGGCGTTAAATCGCACGATCTGGGCGGCCAATTGACTGGTCCCAAGCGTGAAATAAACTGTTCACCGAACTCGCCTCTCAATTGGTCCATTGTTTCGCGTGCTGTGTGGCATGTGGCACCGTCTTGTTGAAACCACATGTCATGCAAGTCAAGCTCTTCCATTTTGGGCAAAAAAAAGTTTGTTATCATCTCACGGTAGCGCTCACCATTCACAGTAACGTTGTGATTCGCATCATCTTTGAAGAAATACGGCCCAATGATGCCGCCAGCCCATAATTCGCACCAAACGGTTGTTTTTTGTGGATGCATTGGTAGCTCTTGCAATGCTTCTGGCTGCTCATCACTCCAAATACGGCAGTTTTGCTTGTTCACGTATCCATTCAACCAGAAATGAGCCTCGTCGCTGAACACAATTCTTCGATAAAAAAGTGGATCTTCATCTAACTTTTCAAGAGCCCATTCACCAAAAATTTGGCGTTGTGGTAGGTCCTTTGGCTTCAATTCTTGCACCAGTTGTATCTTATAAGGCTTCACACCCAAATCCTTCCGCAAAATTTTCCACGTAGTGGAGTAACAGAGGCCCAATTGCTGCGAACGGCGCCGAATCGATAATTCACGGTCATCACCAACACTGGCCGATACGGCTGCGATATTTTCTTCAGTTCGCACTCTACGTAAGCGTGTTGGTGGTTTAATGTCCAAGAATGTAAATTTGGTGCGAAATTTTGTTACAATAGCCCGAATAGAAGCCTCAGTAGGTCGATTAAACTGACCATAAAATGGAAGAAGCGCGCGATGAACTTTCTTAACAGAGCACGCATTTTGGTAATAAAATTCAATAATTTGCAAGCGTTGTTCGTTTGTAAGACGATTCATGATTAAATTATAGACCAAACTGAAGATGTTTGACAGTGACACAAGATACAAAACGTGCGTGAGCTGTCAAAACTAGTGTTGCCAAAAAGATAATAGCAAAAAAATCACTCTTTAGTAAAGGGTGTTTTTTATAGACGTATAGAACTTTAAGTTGGCATTACTGTTCAAGATGGCGACCGATTTAACAGCTGTCAAGTGATTTATTCTCAGTCTGATTTGGCAATTCATCATGAATAGCCAAACGATCATCAAGTAAGGCGTAGATTCGTCGAATGGGCCCAAAACGAGATTGCCGTTGTTCCCGATTTTCGTAAGCGAATTTTGTTTAGCGATGAAGCGCACTTCTGGTTGAATGGCTACGTCAACAAATAAATTTTGTTTATATTATTGTTCGTTTTATTTATATTTAAAATTTTTTTTATATGTATCGTTAAAAAAATAAAAAATAAATTACCAGCAAACATTTAACATAATTGTGTAGAACGTTTATTACGCAACAAAATATCAAAATTCTGTATGATTAACACTACTGGACACACTTTATGAAGCAGCTGTTTTAATAAATGTTTGCTTGTTTTCGCAAATTAGAGGTTATGTCATATATGTGTGTGAACACAAAAATTATAAACCGTATGTAAAACGCAAATTTTTACGTATGTACATATGAAAATCCACAATTAAAGACTTTTGGCATTCCATATGACTTGTACACATAATGTGAACACAGCTTTATTAAAGACAAGTTGTTTCTATAAATTTAATATTGTGGATGCTCTACTGTGTTTGTGTGCCCACGTTTTGTGGGTTGACATTTGATGTGGGCATTTTTTATAAAAATAAAACAAAAAATAATATATCACTGGGTTTCTGGGCCACCAAATTTATATTTATAAAACAATAAGAATAACAAACATTTCAGATATTATTTTCTTTTTTGCTACATTCTCTTGTTGTTTACTTCACTTTTGTCTGTTTTTGTTTTTGGGCCAACCATGCTTTATGGCATTTTTTTTTTTGTGTTTTTAACTGGACTTGACGTTTCAATGTGCAGCGGGACTGTTTATTTTCTTTTTCAAAGTCGTATCTGTGTGCCACAGTGTAGTTTTCAGTTTACGGCTTTGCTGGCATTTAATATGTGGGAGTCAATTTCGCTGCATCCCGGCAGCGACAGACTTGTTATAAACGTTCCGAAACACACAAAGAGTGTAAAAGAAATTCAGCAAACAGTTAAAAGATGAAAAAAAAGCAACAAGTTGTAAAATGCCTTTCACTTGGTAATTTATTGACAATGATTATGTTACAAGTCGCATGAAAAGGAAATTGAAGACGGACAGCTGAACTGGACTGCAGTGAGTTATGAACGTATAGAAATGTAAAGTCATCCATTATTATTTTTGTCTCTTTTTTTCTTGTAGTTAAAGAGAATGTCCAGGTTTTTTTTTATGATAAACAATAAATGCTGGTTTTTATTGCATATCTTCTTTTCTTTTCTCTCATTTTTTTTGACATCTTCTTTCAGTTAAAGTTATGCACAAATATTGTAAAACAAACAAACAGAAATTAAATTTAGCAAGCAGCGTCGCCAAGAGCTAGAAAAAAATAACATTAATTTGCCTAAAAAAAATGCTGGAAAAAGCTAAGTCACTCACAAAAGGACCAAAGAAAAAGTTAAAATACTATCACTTAAATTCAAAATAATAATTGATTTTTTTAAAAATCAAGAAGAGACCATAAAATGATAAAAACTAAAGAAAATAAGGTCATTTTCCATATGCTCTACTTTTTGGTCATAACTAATTTTCGCGGTATCCGCAAAAAAAAAATATTTTAAGTAAAGCCAATACGGTTGTATATTCAACGTATCGATATCTTGAAATGTAAGCAAGTTATGATGAAAAAGTTAACCAGTTCTACTACTGCCTCTGCGGCCACATTTTAGTAGAACTGGTTACCTTTTTGTTCATAACCTGCTAAGTTTTCCATACATATATCGACTTGATTTCTTTTGCGTTGAATACATAAGCCTATTCTCTTTAATTCGAAACTTTTTGCAAAAAACCGCAAGTTATGACCAAAAAGGAAAGCATGTTTAAAACGACCTTATTTTCTTTAGTTTTTGTCATTGTATGCTGTCTTCTTGATTTTTTATAAAAATCATAAATATTATTTTGAATTTTAAGCGATAGTTTTTTTGTGAGTGATTTAGCTTTTTCTAGATTTTTTTAGGCAAATGTAGCTTATTTTTTTCGAGCTCCTGGCAACGCTGCTTACGATGTCTTCTATTCAAGAATAAAAAAATCATTGCAAAATACCAATCCAGTCAAAAAGAATTTTGAACGCTAACTGGCGAAATGTGCCGTTTAGCTGAAATAGCGACATATTTGTCGCTTTATTTTTTTAGAGCGACTCAAAGGCTTCATAACAAAAACCAAGACGGTTTTATGGAGACGGAAAGCCCAGCAATTTTAAAGCCGACTGCGGGAAAATCACTACAAATTTAAATTCGATTCTTTCACTAATGCTAATGGCAGATTTATGGACGAGGCTTATTTCCACCTCAGCGGGTACGTGATCAAGCAAAAGTATCGATTCTGGGGCACTGAAAATCCACGAGTAATGCACGAGGAGCCATTACACCAGCTCAAAGTGACTTCATGGTGCGCTGTTCACGCTGAAGGAGTCATCGGGCTGGTCAAACGACAACAGTGGACGGTGCGCGCTATAGCGCCATGTTAACCGAGTTTTTTCTGCCGCAATTAAACGAATTAGGACTGGAGGACCTGTGATTCCAACAGAACGGAGCAACGGCACACATTTCATTTTCATTTAGAAAAAATGTGAGAGCCAAACAACATCGGATGACTTCTTTTAGCCCACCTTGTATATACCATCCGAACGACCTTAATGTTTTCTTTCTAAAATCGGTTGATATTCAACTAAGCTATTGGTTTATAAGTGCATAAAGGTACGAAAAACCGGTTTTTTACAAGTAACTCAAGATTTTGGGTGACGAGACGACAGTATTGTCGCTATAATAAGGCAGTGACAATAAAGTCAATAGAAAGTCGATGGCGACTTACATAATAGTGTATTGATGCATTGACATTTGTCTTTGTATTAATCTTTACTCACATTAAACACTCTTTGGTTAAAAGCTAGAGAATAACAGTGAAAATAATATTTCTTTGAGCTTTTCATCATCTTAATATATAAAACTCGACGTGTGTTTGACATTGTATTCCTCCTAAACGGCTAGACCGATTTAATTGAATTTCTGTGTATGCCTTTGGGTTACGGCTTGGAAGGCTTAGCGTCACAAAAGGTGGCTCTGCAGTCGGTATCTGGCTTATTTATCTACTACCTATTTTTACTCGGTCTTGCACGGTCCTCTACTCTATGACTACGATTTCTTAGGATAAGAAGATCGAATACAATACAAAAATTTTATATTTTCTTGAAAACCCAACTTATATTTTAATGAGAATAAAAATTTTTCACTCAAATTACTGCATCTACTTTTAAAATTTTTCTCAAATCGGAGAACGGCTGGACCGATTTTTGCATTACATGCTCCGCGTAACACAATTTATTTTTTTATGAAAAGAAAAATTTATTACGCCCATTACTACGCCCTTTTTTTAAATTTATCTCAAAACGGAGAACGGCTAAGCCAATTTTAAATTTAAATTATTTTCTTTTTAATTACACTGGTCGACAAAAAAAAACTTTTTGTGTGTCACATGAAAACTTTTGTCTTGCTATATTTAGGACAAGGATATGGTTAATATAAATAAAATTAGAATGCTTCCAATACGAATAGTTTTTTTGTAAATAGATGTTATTTAGAAAATTTGAGATTTTGTTAACAAAATTAAGTTATTTTATTATGTTACAGTATTAATTTAAATAAAATTTTATGATTTTCTGCTGTATTTTGCTTCAGGTACATCTCGTTGTAATGTCCAACAGTAATCCGCTAGCATACGTGGACTCCACTTGCCCTCGTATCGTTTTTCCATGGTAGAAATGTCTTGGTGGAATCTTTCACCACGTTCATCGCTGACGGCGCCCAAATTTTCAGGAAAAAAGTCTAAATGAGGATGAAGGAAGTGTATTTTCAATGACATATTACAACCCAAAGCCTTATAAGCAGATAGCAACTCCGCGACAATAGTTTTATAGTCATTTGATCGGTGATTTCCTAGAAAATTGAAAGTTACTTTCATGAAAGATTCCCAAGCAGATTTTTCCAAATCACCGAGTTTTTCTTTAAATATGTCGTCTTTCATCAATTGTCTGATTTGTGGGCCAACAAATATGCCCTCTTTAATTTTTGCCTCACTCAATTTAGGAAACTTTTCCTTCAAATATAAAAAGCCGTCACCACTCCTGTCCATAGCTTTCACAAAATTTTTCATAAGTCCAAGTTTTATGTGTAAAGGCGGTAAAAATACATTGTCAGGTTGCACCAATGGAGGATTTTTAATATTTTTTTGTCCTGGAGTAAGAGATTGCCTTTTGGGCCAATCTTTCTTAACATAATGATTAATGGGTATTGCAAATGGCATTGATCGAGATCTCCTCGCCCATCCAGTAAGAAGACCCACACATGTAACACAGCAGATGTGTGGAACCCACGCTTTGTCTTGCTGTCCGACGGCAAAGCCAAAATACTGTTCATATAGCTTAGTCACTAATGGTGTCAAATTCCTTCGCTGAGTTTTAAAAGTAATGTTACCACAAATATAACAAAACCTGTCAGGATCATTTTTGCACTTTCTTGACATTATTTAACAGTCGCTTAACTCAATAAATAGAAAAAAACACTATACTATTCACATAAATAAAATCTCTGAATGCAAAAGTGGAACAAAAATGGTTAATTTTAAATTTTACGGGTAGTAGCTGTAACACGAAAACTAGAACTGATGGAATCAAAATAAATACGGTGATAAAATGAGGGTATTTAGGTAATTCCAAATTGGTAAGTACCTTTCTTGTTACAAAATTTTGTTGACCAGTGTTATCTTTCAATATAAATAAAATTTGAAGGCAAAACAACTTTTGCCGGGTCAGCTATTTTTTATATAAAATATTTATTGTTTTAATATTTACACAAGCCTCTTATATATTATGTGTCCTCTTCAGGAAATTTAATTTTTAAAAAGAATCAAAAGAAATAGAAAACATTAAATTATTTACAGATTAACAGCTAAGAAAATGCATTTGAAAATATATTAAATATTTCCTGCTGCTATTCCATATCAGTGTGCGGGTTGTGCGGGTCCGTGATTGATTAAAAATTTATAAAAAAAAAAGTATTTATTTTGCAGCATAAACTAAGCCAAACCCTTGCTTTCTAGTCCTTTTGCTCCACTTTTACCAAGACTTCAATAGATGCAACAGCTTGATTTGTGAAATTAACAACAATATTCCAATAACCACTTCTCATTTTTGATGGCCAATTTTCATTAGAAAACGTACAGTTTTTAAAATAATAATAGTTTTTTTTTAAAGGTGGAACAAATATCATGTTTACACGTGGAAGATTTTCTTCACAATCTGAAATAGCATCTTGAGCAAATTCCCTATAAAAAGTATTCATACCTTGTGATAGAGTTATGGGACGAATGAAATAGGGAGCTTTTTCAAAGTTTGAACCTGTTCGGCTGTAGTATGTGGTTAAACTAATTTGTTGTCTGTCTGTCCAATCCTGTTTTATGTCCACGAAGCCAGTAAGAGCATAAATGCCTCGTGCAATACGTGTTACTTGATATTCCCCAGTCACTATATTGGGAGTTTTAGATTGAAATCCAGAACAGACAAAATCATACGTCCAGTCGGGCTAAAATAAGAAAATAATTTCGTTAAAACCTTTTAAAAAATAAAAAATTAAATGTGAAAGTTTTTTAATTGAAACATTTTTGGAGCACAGAATTTTTTAACTTTTAGTTTTAATTGTGTTTTATAGTTGAGAAAAAAGCCGCAAATAAAATAAAAACCGAATTATTAATTGTCATGAGTCTTTCATTTTTTAGTGTGAAAGCAGAATCTATTTTATTTCACAAATTACATTTTCCAAGCAAAATACGAATCAAAATTTTTGGTATCTCCGCAATAACAATTTTCGTTTTTATTTATTTTTTATTTAAAATATTTAACACATTACAAAAACAACATAAAGAAATGTTTCACTTTAATTAAATCAAAATAAAATTTTTCTTTACAATATTTTCAAGTGAAAGAAAAGAGATCACTTTTGTATAAAAATCAAATAAATTCATTTTTATGTTTTCACTTTACCTCACACTTTAACAGGATGTTTTGCGAAAAAACGAGAATCAAAAGCAATACGAGTTTCATTAGATAACGCATCTTGCAAACTTGATAGCTATTACTGATCTGGCCAATATTTGCAGGAGAGCAAAATAATTTTTCTATTATTCAGCAGCAGAGAAAGAGTGTTAACGATAAACTAATTTCCAGCAGAGGCTCCAGCTGTTCAATGATTAAAAACTTTTTTTTCAGATAGTGAACACGATAGTTTTTGTTCTTTTTTTTTTGTTTTTTTTTTGTAATTGAAGTTTTGAAAAAAAATTTAATTTTGACAATTTTCTCTCTTTAAATGAGAGTTAACAAATACTTTTTATGCATAAAAAAATCATTTAAAAAATTGTAGATGATTCTGTAGTTGCACAGATTAAATTCTTTAATTAATAATGATGTTATAAAATAAAAGTCAAACAAAAATAACAAAATAAAAGATTTTTATTCCTTCTACAAATGAACCGTCACTATCAAGATAGCTTTATTTAAAAGAATTTTCGCATGATCCGCTTGAAAATTTAGTTTCAGTCACTTAGACCAACACAATATGATGCGTTCGTATTTATTAGCGAAATTTCTAATTATTACTGGTCTTGAGAGGAATAATCGATATATTAACTTTGTAATTTTTTCAATTTTCAACTCTATTTTGTTAATTGAGTATTATATTTTTTCTGTGAACTATTATATTTGTTTTTAATAATGTTTTTTGTATATATTTTTATTTTACACTCTTTTGTTCAGTATCAGAAATTAAATAACTAAACAAAAAATATTATGTATCTCCATATTATTACATGGAATTACATGGAAATGTTATTGATAATAGCTACAAGCACTGAACTTCTTCTCTCTTGTTTTAAGAGACAGGAAAAATTTTTATTGTTAGGCCAGCTGGATGATGTAGCTGAAACTTTTTACATGACAGTTTTCTATCGAAATTTGATTTTTTCGATTTAGATTATAAATAATTAAGGGTTTTAAGCTTACAATACAACATGACTGATGAAGCTAACAATTTTATTGCAGCAATTGAATTTTTTTTAATTATTTTCTTGTCCAGGGACGGACTACAATGACTAAAGAAAAGACTTGTGAACCAATTCTGCTGTATAATTCTTTATTCATACTAAAAACTTTTCAATTAAAACCTAGAGAATAACAGTGCAATTAATACTCCTTTGAGTTTTTGATCCTTTTTATAATATTTATATTTCCACATGTCGCTACTTAATTGTCCTCTCAGGAAATTTTATTTTTAAAAAGGATCAAAAGCTCAAGAAGCATTAATTATTTACAGATTAAAAACTACATTTAGAAATAATTTAACCGTGTGTGTGTATATCGTGTGGTGTGGTAACATATAAAAATTATTGGTTAAAATTTATAAAAAAAAACAAAATTTTCATTTAAAGCGCAAAATAAATCAAACTCTTCCTGACTAATCCTTTGGCTCTACTTTAACCATGATTTCAATAGATCCAATAGCTTGATTTGTTAAATTAGTGACAAGATTATAGTAACCGCTTCTCAGTTTTGATGGCCAATTTTTATTAGAAAATGTGCAGTTTTTAAAATAATAATTATTTTTTTTTAAGGGTGGAACAAACACCGTTTTCACACGAATAAAATTTTCTTCACAATCTGAAATAGCGTCTTGCACAAACTCCCTGTAAAAAGTATTCATAAATTGTGATATAGTTATTGGGCGAACGAAATAAGGAGCTTTTTCAAAGTTTGAACCCGTTCGGCTGTAATATGTTGTTAAACTAAGACGTTGTCTGTCTGACCAATCCTGTTTTATATCCATGAAGCCGGTAAGAGCATAAATGCCTCGGGCAATACGTGTTACTTGAAAATCACCAGTCATTATATCTGGAGTTTCCGATTTAAATTCAGAACAAACAAAATCATACGTCCAGTCGGGCTAAAATAAGAAAATAAATTCGGTTAAACATTTCAAAAAATAAAAAATAAATTTATTTTTTCTTAAAAACAAAATTAAATTTTTTCTTATCACTTTTCCATGAAGTTAAAAGAAATTAATTTTTATTTCTTCTTTTTATCTCACACTTTAACAGGATGTTTTGCGACAAAACCAAAATGAAAAACAAACCGATTTTAATTAAGTAACCCATCGTGCAAACTTGACAACTCGTACTGATCTGGTGAAGTTTTTGTAAAAAGCGAAATAAATTTTTCTGTTATGCAGCAGCAGAGGTATAGCGCTGACGTGATTTTATTACGGGTTAATCCAGCAGAGGTTCTAGCTCTTCAATGATTGAAGATTTTTACTTCAGATATTGAACACGATAGGTTTTGCTTTTTTTTATTGTAATTGAAGGTTTGCAAAAAATATAAACCAAACGCTTCTGTTTATTTTCTCTCTTTAAATGAGAGTTAGCAAGTGCTTTTAATGGATAAAAAATTATTTTGTTGTTACACAAATTTAATTCACTTATTCTTGATGAATCTGAAAAGTCAATAAAAGATTTTTATTCCTTTTACAAATGAAATTGAAAGAGAGCCCCAAATTTACATCAAATGAAGAATCCAAACTGTCCATATTAGTTAAGCCAACTTTAACAGTCTTGTGTATGATTTGCATAAAAATTAATATTTTTGGCTTCCTATCGTTTGTAGTCAATTACACAAACACAATGTGATGTGTAATCCTATTTATTAGCGAAATTTCTAATTGATATTGGCCTTGAGAAGATTAATCCATTTCTTAACTTTGTAATTTTTGTAATTTTCAACTCTCTTTTGTCAAGCTTCTCTCTTTTTTTAAGAGACATGAAAAATATTTGTTGTTGGGTAATCATGTCAATTATTTTAATTATAGCTGGATGATGTAGCTGAATTTTGATTTTTTCGATTTTGATTTTGATTTTATTGCAGCAACTGAATTTTTTAACCAAAATTTCTATTTGTTGTTGCTCTTTGTAATTTTGAAATTTTTCAGCTCTCTTTTGTTAATTTGATCTCTCTTTGGAAGAATAATGGAAAATTTTAATTTCTAATTGTCTCGAAAACATGTCAATAATTTTAATTGTTTCTGGATGATCTGGCTGAAACCTTGTAAATAAAAGTCTTCTATCGAATTTCTGTTTTATTATAAACTAGCATTTAACTCGCTACTTCGTCAGCGAAGTCCCATACTGTACCATATAATTTCGTATTTCTTTGTAGACTATTTAATCTCAGTTCTAAATTTTTTAATACAAATTACATTAAAAGGTATCATTAAAATATAGAAAAAGGGCTCTTTTGTCCATTTATTGATTTTTATATTTACTGATCAGCATTGGAGCTCGGTCTGATAGTTATAAATTCGTTATTTGTTAAAAAATCAAAAAACAATATTGTATTAGGTGTTGGAATTAATTCGTAGCGCTTTTTTATTAAAAAATAACGATTTATTTGAAATGAAAATAAAAAATTATATTGTTGAAAATACTGCCCATCGCTTGCCACTACTTTTTTCCAGTTTTCAGGTAACTGTCAAATATCCCGTCGAAAAAACTCTTCGTCCTTGGAGGCAATCCATGAATCGATATAATTTTGGCAATCCTCATAAGATGTTAATTTTTCCCCTGATAAACCGTGAGCAATTGATCGAAACAGGTAGTAGTCCGAAGGGGCAATATCTTTAGAATACGGCGGGTGGGTTAAGACTTCCCATTTCAATGTTTCCAGGTATGTTTTCACTGGTTTCGGCTCGTGAGGTGGAGCATTGTCGTGCAGTATAATAACTTTATCGTGCCTTTTGCTCCATTCCGGCCGTTTTTCCTTCAATGCACGACTCAAACTCATCAATTGTATTCGGTAGCGAGCCCCATTGACGGTTTCATTGGGTTTAAACAATTCATAATAAATGCCACCAAATACAAAGGAGGAGCTTAGATCCATGACTATTGCGTTTTGCCACTGATGATGATGGTTGTTCGGGCTTAACCCATGACCTTCTGCGTTTCGGATGTTCACCGTAAACTTCTACTAAAATCCGATGACTTGCTGCAGCACTTTTGTTCATATTAAAATAATGTAATAAAACTCCCCGCAAAAACACTTTATTTGGTATAAATTTCGACATAATTAAATAGCTGCCACTTGTTGTTATTAACAATTAAAAATAAGATGCGTCGTAAAAACAGTACCTAATAACAGCTGTTTAACGATCAATTTGTTTCTAAAGGTAAAAACAGAACACTGTCATCTCTCATCAAACGCTACGAATTAATTCCAACACCTAATAGTATATGAAAAAAAGTACAGTTTTCTTCTCTTAATTATTTTTCACCTTGTCCTGAACCGTTTAAGCTCAGTCTAATAGTTTTAGGTTCGTTAATATTAAATAATCAAAAAGTACCATTGAAATCGATGAAAAAAGTACTGTTTGCTTGTTAATAATTTCTTACTTTGCTTAAGAGCGTTAGACCCCAATCTCATAGTTTTAGTGTTCTTAGCATGAAAAACTGAAAGAGTACCAATAAAAACAATAAAAAGTACCATTTTTCCCATTCATGATCATTTTAACCAAAACCCGTACTTTTACATTCCTTAATAATAAAATACCAAAAAGTACCAAAAAAATATAAAAAGCACCATTTGTCCTCTTAATGATTTTTCACTTTGCTTGGGACCATTTGAGCCCAATATTGTACTGCCAGATTTATTTACATTAAAAAAATCAAAAAGTACCATTTTGCCCCTTAATACTTTTTCCACTTGACTTGAACCGTTTGAGCCAAGTCTCGTAGTTCTAATTTTGTCTACTTAATGTTTTTTTATTTTGTTAAGGATCGTTTAATTCTGCTGTGAAAACTCTAGGTTTGCACATAACATTAAAAATACCATTAAGCTTATTTGAATATAATGTACAAATCTATCTTTTGGCACTTTTTTTTTCTCCCTTAAAACAATTTTTTTACCATTGATTTTTATTGGGTGCTACAAATTAGTAATAAAATTTTTATATATATGCTGCATCAATTTACATTATGGTAGATATTTAGAAATAGTGGTAAAAAACTGGCACATATTTTACCCCTTATTTGCTCGAATTTTAAAAAAGTGCCAACACACTTTGGAGACCTTTTTAAGAAGAGAAGAATACAGTTTAGTTTTTGTTGCTGTGATTGTTATTTTGAAAAATAAATGGGGTTAAAAAAACGTACCAACATTAGTTTTTACCCTTTTTATGCCACAAATGTACAAATATCGAAAAAGTACCAAACACCCATTAGTTTATTTTTTTAGTAGAATATTTTGTAGTTTGAATTTTGGCTCTATCTGCAGTAATTCCGGAGATATAAGAAGTTCGATTTTACCCTTTTTTACCCCCTTATAATCGAATCTCCAAAAATCCCTACTTATTCGTCCTACACATTGGGACATGCACCTGCTTACCGAATTTCAAGTCCGTAGCTTTAGCCGTTTGAAATGGGCGATGATGATAAGTAAGTCAGTCAGTCAGTCAGTAACGTTACTCTTTTATATGTTATAAATAATTAAAAAAGGTTTTTAAACTTCAAATACAATATGACGGATGAAGGTAACAATTTTATTGCAGCAATTTTTTTTAATTGTTTACTTACACAGTGATGACAGTGACCAAAGAAAAGACTTGTGAACCAATTCTGCGTTTTATAACTCTTTATTTATACTAAACCCTTTTTGATTAACAGCTAGAGAATAAAAGTGAAATTAATATTTGTTTGAGCTTTTCATCGTTTTTGTATAAAAATCTGTTTTTAATACTTCAATATTTCCACACACCTCTCCGTGCGTGTTCTCTTCAGGAATTTTCATTTTTAAAAAGGATCAAAAGCTCCAAAAACATTAAATTATTTACAGATTTAAAGCTAAAAAAATACATTTGCAAATATATTAAATAGTTGAAGGTGTGCGTGTGGTGCGGTAAGATATAATAATTAGTGTGCTGGTGCGTGATTAATTAAAATTTATAAAAAAGAAATATCTTTAATTTGAAATAAAAAAACAAGCTCTTCTTTCTAATCTTTTGGCTCCACTTTTACCATGATTTCAACAGATCCAACAGCTTGATTTGTGAAGTTAACAAGAAGTTTATAGTAACCGCTTCTCATTTTCGATGGCCAATTTTCATTAGAATATGTACAGTTTTTGAAAAAAAGATGAGTTTTTTTTAATGGTGGTATGAATATCGTGTTCACACGTGGAAGGTTTTCCTCACAATCTGACATTGCCTCTTGGATAAACTCTTTGTAAAAAGTATTCATAAATTGTGAGAGAGTTATTTGTCGAACGAAATAAGGAGCTTTTTCAAAGTTTGAACCTGATCGGCTGTAAAATGTGGTTAAAGCATACCTTTGCCTGTCGGTCAAGTCCTGTTTTATGTCAATCAAGCCAGTAAGACCATAAATGCCTCGTGCAATACGTGTTACTTGATATTCACCATTCATTATATGAGGTGTTTGCGATTGAAATTCAGAACAGACAAAATCATACGTCCAGTCAGGCTAAAATAAAAAAAATAATTTCGTTAAAACATTTCAAAAAATAAAGTGAAAAGAGTCATGCTGCACTTGAACATTTTTTTAATCGCAATATGTTATGGGCGCAAAATTTTGTAATTTTTCATTTTAATTGTTTTTGTAAATTAAGGAAAAAGGCAATACCGTCTTCAAACACGGAATTCATTTAGTAATATTTGTAATTATTTAATTTTTGTTGCATTTAAAATTACTAAAGCATCAAGCGGAGAATATCAAAATTTAGTTATTAAAAAAACGTTTTTCTATCACTTTTCTACGAAATGGAAATTAATTCAATTTTAGGTTTTCACTTTACCTCACACTTCAACAGAATGCTTTGCGACCAAATGAGAACAAAAAGCAAGCCGAGTTTTATTAAGTAACCCATCTTGCAAAACTTGACAACGTGTACTGATCTGGTCTATTTTTGCAAGAGAGCAAAATAAATTTTGCTGTTATGCAGCAGCAGAGGTATAGCGTTGACGTGATTTAATTACTAATTAATCCCGCAGAGGCTTGAGCTCTGCAATGATTGAAAACTTTTTTTTCAGATATTGAACACGATAGATTTATATAATTTAAGGTTTAAATAAAAAAAAAAAAATTGGATGTAAATTGCGGAGGGGGGGGGGGTGGTTGTGTTGGGTGCGTCAATTGGCTTGAATATTATTAAAGAGGTACCGTGTTTAGGGCATTAAACTTGAAGTTGAATTTCAATAAATTTTTTAGTAATTTTTTTACAATTAGTCTGAAAATTACTTACTAAAATTACTGCTAACTATTATAATTAAAAAAAAACTGGAAAACTTTCAAAAATAACAGTTTCTTTATTACTGTTTTACAGCCAATTGCTGAAATTTTTTACAATTGCAATTTCACAATAATAATTCTTCATATATTGAGTAACAATTATATAACGAGGGGGTTCTCAAGTGGTCAATGAACCAAAACGTGCAATCATATCAAAAATTTTTAAGAATTTAAAGGCGTACTTACAATGAAACTAATAATAAGAACAAAATCAATACCTCAATACTTTTATTATTTATTTATTTTATTTGTTTGTCTTCTGTTTTGTTCTTTTTGTAATATTTATAAATAATTTTTTCATTCAAATTTTATTTAATTTCAGTCGTAAAAATTCTTTGGTGGTACGCACCCAGTTGAGTGTTAGAGTACACGCGATTATTGGTAAGTAATTGTTGTAGAACCAAACAACTATTTAATCACTTATCGACTATTTAAAGCAATTTAAATCAAATACCAGTCAGCAGTAATACAATACGAATTGTTAAATTAATGATTTATGCATAATTAATTAATAATAATTAAAAATTCTTTAAGTTTACCAATCAATTGTCAAATTCAATAATACTGAGTGAATTGAATATAGATTTTTTTAAACCTATTTTTTAAAATAGAAAATAAGGGACAGCAGTAGCATGCACGTGATTGAGCTAATAAACTTGAACCTCATAAAATAGCATATGATCAAACTAGTTTAATACATTAATTCCATTAAACACAAATTGCTGGAAGGATCCAATTGCAATTGTGTAGTTTGCTATTAAAAAAAAAAAAAAAAAAAAGAAGACATTTAAAGAAAAATAGAAAAGACCATAATATTGGGATGTTTACATTTTGACATCTTAAATCTATTAAGCTAATTTTAGCAAATAGAACACCAGAACACTGTTGTCATCTGCATAATATCTTTGATATCAAACAAACAAAAAATTAGCAAACTCTTGCTCTTGTTGTACATACGAGTACATGGGGCGCTTTATTTGATGGTGCTTCAAATTTGTTGACAACAAATCACTCAAGTATAATTTTTTTTTTGTTTTAATTTTTTTATTTGGATTTCTTTGCAAATGCTAGACAACTTCAATCTTTAGTTTTTGTATGCCTTTTATACCCTTCCCTGTAAGTTTGTGATTCTGTTTGTAATTTCTAAACCGCACATGAGCCACCTTATAAAGTATATACTAAATCCTTTTAAATAGAGTCAAATAAGCGATGTCCGTGTGTCTGTCTGTCTGTGTAGTCGTTGAAATCAACTTTCTGAAGTCAATAGGCATCATACAGAAAAGTATAGCATACCAATCTATTAGTTGCTTTAGTCTTTCAATTGCTATTGAAATTCAGCTAGATCGGTTCAGAAAACCGGGACTACCTCTATACTGTTTTGAGTAATTTTTTTTTAGCACATTTTGTCTTAAGTACATAACGGACATAAAAACGTGGTATGCAGTTTTATCAGACTTGACAGTTATAATATTTGTGCAAAAACCCAAAAAGATCGGTCCAAAAATAGATCAGAAAAATCAAAAATACAACCAAAATTTTAGATTTTCATTAAGTTTTGCTTTTTGCGTATTTTATCTAAACTGCAAAAGGGGCAAAAAAATTTTAACAGTTTTGACAGAAATTGCATTCGTAATGTTTGTGCAAAAAAGGAGAGCAATCGGCCAGCAATTAACAAAGAAATATAAAAATACAACCGATATTTCACGTTTTCATTAATTTTTGCTTTGCTTTCTTTTTACTTTGTTTTTTATGGATATTTTTAATGCGTAATGTTTGAACTCACAAAGACGAAACCTAAAAAAGTATATCATATATGTGTATTTTGCAATACCTTTAGTGTAATAGCTTTACAAATATAGGCATCTCTATGAAAGAGAATTTTTTCGAATTTGCCTTTAATTTGAAAATCTTTATTTATATTAAATATTTAATAAATTAGGTTTGGCTTGAACAATGTCTGCAAATATTTCCAAAATTAAATTAAATTAAATTTATTTTGCATTTCCCTATGGGATATTTTTCCTAGAACTTTTTTTTTATTAATTTAAAAATTGAGCTCCAGCAGAAGGATTTTTTCTTAAAACTCGTTAATTTTAGCTTCTTGCATTGAAATTAATTACTTATTTAGGATTAATAAAAAATAGATATTCAAACAAAATTATTTTTCATTTATTTTTTATTTTTATATAATGTTTCATTTGTAAGTTTATTTGATCTTTTTTTTTTTATTAAAATGGTTTGAGATCGTTTCGCTCCAATAATAATTTTTTAAAATACGACCTCAAGCTTAATAAACTAGCCATTTCAATTATATAATTTCTGGTATTTTTTTTATATTTAAAATGAATATGGAAATGAAAGAAATGAATACAGTCAAGGGTACTGGCATAACCATATTGAACTTGTTTTTAAATAATTTAAAAAAAAATTTTAATTGTTCTATAATAAGTACATATAATAATAATTAAAAAAAATGTATGCTAAAAATAACCAGGCATCGCTCGCTGCTACAAATATATTTTACATGTCAGTAAGCAAATTGTTTCATGTAAGAGAATCGTTAATTTTAGAAAAATAAAATTTACTCTTATAGAGGCGCTTCATATTACTTTATATCACAGTGTAATCCAAAAACATCAGAAATATATAATAGGACTTTAGTATGGTTGTAAATAACTGCAGTCAGTAATATTATTCTACCGGCACCAAAAGAAGTCATCCGATGTTGTTTGGCTTTAATTTTTTTTCTAAATGAAAATGAAATGTGTTGCCGTTGCTCCGTTCTGCTGGAACCACATGGCCTCCAGTCCTAATTCGTTCAATTGCGGCAGAAAAACTCGTTTAAAATGGCCTTATAGCGCGCACCGTCCACTGTTGTCGTTTGACCAGCCCCATGATTAATCCAGCGTGAACAGCGCACCATGAAGTCACTTTGAGCGGGTGTAATGTCTTCTCGTGCATCACTCGTGGATTTTCGGTACCCCAGAAGAGATAGTTTTGCTTGTTCACGTACCCGTTGAGATGGAAATGAACCTCGTCGCTCATTATGCTTTTGGTCGAAAAATTGTCTAATTCGATTATTCCGCGTTCACTTGTATTCTACATCTATCTAGTTCACAAATGTCAAAACAAATTTGACATTGGCCACCATTTGCAAAAATAAGGGCATCTTCCAATAGGGTGATTTCTTTTGGACCACCTTGTATATCGCTTATGTACTTGAATGGTGTCACAGCTCCAAAAAGTTTCTTTTATGGAAAATTTATTTAATGTTTCATAGAAATAATATTAAGTTCACAATGCTCCTTTACTTCAATAGTGTCACAACTCCAAAGAGTTCATTTTATTAAAAATGAATTTAAAGTTACTAATACCATTGTGATAAAAATTTAAAAAAAATGTAATCAATTACCGGAATAATGTCATAACTCAAAAACATTTTAGCTTTTTTTAAGTTTTTCTCAATATTTTACTGTGTATTCTGTAAAAATTTAAAAAAAAAAATTTTTTCTGACGCTTTTCTTTTGAGAAAAGCTAATTTTCATGGACTTATAAAATCATGTTAATAAATAAAAAATTTCTTAAGTACAAATTGACTTGTTTTGGCAATTAACTCAATAACTGTATTATTGTGGTTCAGGAATGAGGGGTGAGGTGACAATAGAATCAAAATAATAAAACTAAGAAAACCTTTAGGGTTTTTAAATAACTAAATACGAATTAAGCGGTTTTTCCTTATTGCCGCAGATATATTAAAACTAGCATTGAATTATCGTACAAGCTTTTATAGGGCTCTTAAAAACAAATGATCTGATAAAAAACTACAACTAAAAGGGATTTTTAGTTTTACATTCACTGCCTTACAAACGTACAATAAATAAAATAAAATCTCAATAGCAAGCGGGTGAATTTTTGCATATTTTTTTTAATATAAAAGAATTTTTTTTTTTCAATTATTTATTTGTGTGTTTGTTTTGTGTTTCACTTTTAGAAAAACTTTTATCTGCTGAGGGAAGTGACTTGAGACGTGCCTTATTTTCGCTTAAACAAGTCTTTCAAGAGGATAAAGATCTTGTACATGCTTTTGTAGCGTTAGGTGGTCTCAACTGTTTGGTGCGTGTTGGTAATGGTGCTGATCAAAACTATCAAAATTATATATTGCGTGCATTGGGCCAGGTAAGTTGTAAAACAAAAAATTTGCTCTATTATTAATTTATAAAATTTTTTTTTGTAAATTGAAAAAAAAAAAAAAAATACAATAATGATAATTAAAAAAATTATAAAGGGTGTTTTTTATAGATGTATAGAACTTTAAATTGCAATAAAACAACGATGGATTATTCGATTGACATGAATTTTATTTATCCGAAAGATAACCTTGTGGTATTACATTTTAAATATGATTTCTGGCATATGACCGCCACGGCCAGCTCGGATGTAGTCCAATCTGGACGTCCAATTTTCGATGACTTTTTCCAACATTTGTGGCCGTATATCGGCAATAACACGGCGAATGTTGTCTTCTAAATGGTCAAGCGTTTGTGGCTTATCGGCATAGACCAATGACTTTACATAGCCCCACAGAAAGTAGTCAGCGATGTTAAATCACAAGATCTTGGAGGCCAATTCACAGATCCAAAACGTGCAATTAGGCGGTCACCAAACGTGTATTTCAATAAATCGATTGTGGCACGAGCTGTGTGACATGTTGCGCCGTCTTGTTGGAACCACAGCTCCTGGACATCATGGTTGTTCAATTCAGGAATGAAAAAGTTAGTAATCATGGCTCTATACCGATCACCATTGACTGTAACGTTCTGGCCATCATCGTTTTTGATGAAGTACGGACCAATGATTCCACCAGCCTATAAAGTGAACCAAACAGTCAGTTTTTCTGGATGTAACGGTGTTTCGACATACACTTGAGGATTAGCTTCACTCCAAATGCGGCAGTTTTGTTTGTTGACGTAGCCATTCAACCAGAAGTGCGCTTCATCGCTAAACAAAATTCGCTTATGAAAATCGGGAACAACGGCAATCTCGTTTTGGGCACTAATTGCAAGCGTTGTTCAGGCGTGAGTCTATTCATGATGAACTGCCAAACCAAACTGAGAATAAATCACTTGACAGCTGTTAAATCGGTCGCCATCTTGAACAGTAATGCCAACTTAAAGTTCTATACGTCTATAAAAACACCCTTTAAAACAATGGCGTGTTTTTGTATAACCAACTGACGAGTATTTTAAAATTTTTAAACATTTTCTGTAGCAATTGGCTTTTGCAATGAATTGAAAATAATTTAAACGCTTTCACACAACATTGTTAGACAGACATATAAATCTATAATTATAATTAGCCAGATGTTAAATGTTACCAATTAAAAGCAACAACTAAAATCAAAGCTTCACTGCACAAAGATTAAATATAAAATAATTATAATGATTTTCAGTCGTTTAATTTTTTTTAAGTCAATAAAAAAAAAAATTTAAATTTTTTTTTTTAACAGGTGATGCTTTATGTGGATGGCATGAATGGCGTTATGAAACATGAACCCACAATGCAGTGGCTTTACTCATTAATCGCCTCAAATTATCGTTCGGTGGTTAAGACTGCATTGAAATTATTATTGGTATTTGTGGAGTATGCTGAATCAAACTGTCATGTCTTGGTTAGTGCCATACATGCAGTGGGCAAACAACAAGCCACATTGCCATGGTCAAATATTATGAGGTGTGTATAGATATTCGTTTTTTAATCTCTTAATTTTTTCGAGTGAGCACTCGTGTTCGTTAGACAAATTTTATTATTCTTTTGGCATTTATAAATGATTTGTGTCGGCAATATTAGTAACAAGCACTCAATATCAAGTAGTGATGTGATTGATTGATGAATATCATATTGAAATACAATATAGCTAAATTCATTAATATGATATTAATGTATAAATAAGTAAATTAAAAAAAAACCAACTTTGAGCCCTATCACACATTACTAACAAAATAGTGTTCACTTTTATCTATTATAGATTTTGATTTTCATTTTGCACTGCAAAAAAAATATTTAAACCCTTTTAATTATGCTGCATAAATATGTATTTATTTATTGCTCCTGAAATTATGCATACTTTATGCAAAAAAAAAACCCACAACTTGAAGAGACGCACAACCTTTTAATTTTGTTAAGTGTAAAAATAACGCGATCCAGAGAATTTAATCAAAATGTAAGAATCAAACTCTTGTGACTTTTTGCCAGGTTATATGAAATTGCAGCAGTTAATAGCACAACATTCTCTACATACAAGTAGATTGTGTTTATTATCATCGATTAAAACAAATCGCTCTTTTACATCAACAGTGTCATAATTCCAAAAAATGCATTTTATGAAGAATGTTTCCAATTTAGGAATACACTTAAAAAATATAGCGCTTATTAAGTGCAATAGTGTTATAACTCAAAAACATATATATTTTCAGTTAATAAGTTTAGTTAGGTTAGGTCGCACAGGGCGCCCTAACGAGAAGAAACAAAAGGGGAGTTCACTTGGTGATACTTGTGAAATGAAATATTTTTTAAATAAATTTTTTTTAAAGGAATGAATATTTCATGAATTTTTCCATGGATTAATGACAAAACTCAGGGGAAATATAAATAAGATTCTCTTTTAACCAACTCTTCCTCTAATAACTTTGTTGTAGCAATGATTGTTACGTTTTTTACTGGTTTATTTTAACAAATAATAAGAATCTAGCGTCAGTCAGATAAAACAAATTAAAATTATTTTTGCTATTCCCTTAAAAGCTGTGACAAGAGACTGATAATTTTCATGAAAATTATTATTTTATTTTATGTTTTACTTTGAAGACTTTTAAAAGACTACGATAATGCTGATGCTGAGTTGGTAATTTATGCCGCTTCTTTGATTAATAAAACGCTGGAGGGTCTTAATGATCAAGATAGTTTTTATGATGAAAGTGATTTGTTGGAACAACAAGGTATGGAATCTGTGATACAACATTATATATCCAAGCCTGGTACAGATATGGACTTATTAAATCAGTTGCAACTTTACGAAGCAGTATTGAAGTAAGTTGAGTGTTCAACACTTTTTGTTTTAACAATTTGTTTTTATTAACAAAAAAAAAAATTATAGATTTGAAGATGGTGAATCAGATGGTACCCGACTGCCTGATAACACTTTACGCAAAACACAGCGTTATCGCAGTTCAACAGATACCGCCGAACGCAGAAAATCTAGACGTCATAGTACAGGCACAAGTCCTGGTAATATTAATAAAGTTTTACCAACCAATTTACGTTTAACACCCACCCAACCGGCTTTGGATGAGGACAGTTCAAGCTCAACAAATTCCACTGAATTTAATGCTGGAGTTTTCGGTGAAAAAAAACGTAAGCAAAAAAAATTAAAGTAAAAATTTTAATTTTATCAAAATTTAAATTTTATTCGTGCTTAATTACAATTTATGTTGGTTTGCAAAATGAATTTTTTTAAACTTTTTCCTTGTCTATTAACTGAAATTCTCATTTGGCCAATAGATGTAACAAAATAAGGCCAGGAATTTAATAAGACTTGGGAGTAATTCACTCATGATTGAAAGCAGTGTCTGATGAAATAGCTATATGAATATGCTTTCCCTCTTAGTACTTATTGTACTAAGTAAAATTTTCTTTGAGAATATCATGGAAAATAATGCATTTTGCACACCAACTTAAATTAGAATTAAACACAAATAAAGATTAAATTTTGTTAAAATTTATGATTTCGAATAATTTAATACGTTGAATTTTTATTTTTTGTTTAATTTTAGCACGCGATGGAGCTGGTGTTACACCTGGTCTCAGACGTCGGCGTGAGCGTGCGGAAAGACACAGAAGTTTTCTTAAAGAGCAACAAGAAGTGGCTGCCGCAGTAGCGGCAAATGGTTTCATGATGTCGTCTGACAAAAGAGAGAATATGGGTAAGTTTTTTTCCCTTTTTTATTTATTTATTTTATCTAAAGCTATACATTGGTATTTTAACTATACGATAACACATTCTAATATTCTTTGTTAAATAAAACGATTCATGTGTAATTTTACTACTCATTGCAATTTTCCTTGTCCTTTTTTTAAAATTTGTATGTTTCATACGTTTTTGTTTTTGCTTTGGTTATCGTTATCGTTATCATTATTGTTATCGTTATCGTTTTTGTTATCGTTATCGTTTTTGTTATCGTTGTTGTTTTCCTATTTTTAAATCATTTCATAAATATTGGCTCGTTTGTTGGAAACATCCTTTGAATCTTAAAAGGTCAACTTGTTACCGCCATACCAGTGACATTGAAAAATTGCGATAGTCCACCAGAGTCATTAAATATCATGAACGAGAATAATTGTAGCCATAATAATAATAATCACATCACCAATATCACCAACAACAATCACAATCAAAACCACAACCGCAATCAAAATCAAAATCAAATTAACAATTTACAGTATTCTCTTGAAATCAATAATAATAATAACAATAGCAATAGTAACAATCATTCTAATGTTAATGGCAATTTAAATATCATTGTCAATCCAACTGCCAATGCAAATGCTACTAACAATTACAATGCTCTTATCACCAACACTGCCACCACTACCACCATCAACAACAACAATTCCAATTCCAATATAATAACAACAACAACAATACACAACAACAACAACAATAAACACATCAATGTGTTGAGTCCAACCAAACAATTATTGGGCACCAATACCATTTCGATTATCAATAATTCATTTGAAAAATTGAATACAAACAATCGTCTACAAAATCATCATCACCATCATCATCATCATAACAAACATCATCATGTTAATGGCTCAACGGCAGCAGTTTTACCGACATCGGAGTTTTATAATAAGAAGTCAATGTTTATGGAGCGTAATGCAACGGTTATAAATGGTTTAAAAAAGAATATACAACGTCATGGCAACTCAGGGGAAACAAATCAGAATCTTGAGGATGGTGTTGCTGTTAACGTTAGAAATCTACAGCAAAATAATTGTGATAATTCTGTAAGCTATAGGAAATTTGAAAGTGATGCTAATCGTTTGAACAATTATTACAACCACATCAATAATGGCAGCAACTGTACACCAAAGAATCAACAACAACAACAGCAACACCATAACTATCAACAACCACAATCATCAATACAACAAACACCCAACACTTCGCCCATAAAACACAATTTGTCTTCCCTAAATAATTCAAGCCCAAAGAAAACCTTTAATTTAACAACAACAACATCTATAGCAATTATTAATCCACCAATAGCTGGACCATTTGAATATTTACCACAGACCTCTACACCTATAAATTCGCCGGTAAAATTGAGTGGCAAACCATCAACAACATTGGAGGATGTTAATGCTGCTGCAAAATCTAGCAGTACACACTCAACACCACAACGTGTATTATCACCACAACATGTTGCATGCCCTGTACAAAATGCTTTTAATAACACATTAATCAGCAGTAGTAGTACATCGGTGGCACCACCGCCTCCACCACCACCTCCACCACCACCTTACTATTACAACAACTGCAACAACAACAATGTGTGCTACAATCAAAATACTACTACTAATAATTATCCAAATTCCCATCAAGCCAATAATGTGGCAAATACTAATAACAATCTTAACAGCAACAGTCATCCTGTTGCTCTATTACAAATTAACGGTAAGTGTTCTCCACCCTACTCTTCCTCCTCTCTTTTACTTTAAAGTCGGTCACAAAATTACAAATTGCCAATTCAGGCACCAAATTGCGGCATTCAAATGAAACTATTATTTGTTGTTCTAATGAAATTTCGATCGGAATTTGACCCCAAGAAAATTCAAAGCTATCACAGGTTTAATTTATAGACAATTTGTAGGCAATCACTTCCCTGCCAGAAATGTGTGATGCAAACTAGCACGTACTCATTTCTTTCACATCTTTTTTATGTTGACATTCATTTGATCGATGTGTAAGGGCGAGATACAAAAAGTTTCTATCACATTTTTCACAATATCCTTAAGAACTTGATAGAAACTTTCTTCTACGCTGTGATAGACTGCCAGTCAAATGACAGATCAATTGAGCGTCACTGATCTTGTAGGGTTGTAACCGCTATGAAATCAGCTCATGCGAAATTTAAAAAATCTAAAGTAATAAGGAAAAATCATTTAAATCGACTTAAGTCAAAAATGTTCTTGTCGAAATTAACTCATAGTGGATCGATATATTCCACATATAACATGTTGCCGACAAAAAAAATCACATTTGCTAGGTTAGGGTGCACAGCTCAACCCAATAAAAAAACCGATACGTCCTCGTATGTGGTTCATTTGTGAGGAAGAACGAAAAAAGATATCAATAGAAAAATGTCAAAGAAAAATCAGAAGTATAAAGAGCGGTATGGAAATATTAAGAGTAGAAAAAGAAAAGCGAGTCAGTCCACCTGAACTAATTGCTAATTCTAAAAACTACATAGCATAATACCTTTTGCAGTCCACAGCTCAGTGAGCAATCCCCGAAATAAAGTTCATGCTTATTTGCCAATAGCGGAATAAAGCAGAGACGATATTACACAGTTTCCACCGTACCAACAACTTCCGCAATAATTATTTGCTAGAATCGAAATAATTTTGTAAAAAAACCTTTAAAGGCTTCTAAATTTAAAGTCCACTAAAATAACTTAATAGGACATAAGCGAATTTTCTATACTGCCAGAGAAATATTAAATTGAAACTTTTTTAGTTTATCTTCAATACTTCAGTGGCGCCCTAGACTTTATCGTGAAAATCAATATTTTCTATTAGGTCGTCGTTGTCATAGTCGAGTTTTCGTTAAGCGAGTATGAATAATATAGCCGGCGTTGCCACATATCAACAACAACGACACTCATAATCAGGCCCAATACAAAGGCGAATTCAAATCGTTATTGGTTGAAAAATAATGAATTTTTCATTATACATATGAACAAAATTCTTTTATAACCAACTTTTTAACAGCTTTGTTGTACAAACGGTTGTAACGTCTTTGGCTGGTTTCTAGAATCACTACCAACTGACTTAAAAAAAAGTAGCTGCAGTTATAAAGAAAAAAAAGAAGCATTTCTTTTTTCAATTTCAGCGAAACAAATTTGACTTAAACGCTGTGCCAGAAGGCTGATAATACAGGCCAACAAAACAAATTTTTTTTTTTTGAGATGCTTCAGGTTTCATGCTCAATGTGAATCCCTTTTATACTAAGCTCCAATTACTCCAAATTACTTTTTTTAAATGTAGTTCTCGAGAAAGATTACGGTATATAATTTGCAATAACTCATGAACTAGTTCTCTTATTAAAACTACAAAAACACATAAGGATCGGGAATAAAATAATCTTTAAATTAGGTTTTTATTAATTTTGATATTCACAAAATTTCATCATAATTTTTTTTTTTTAAATTGAAAAAAAATTTTTCTTAAAAAATTCATTAAAAATCTAAAATGAACAACAATATTAATCTTATTCTTAATATTGATATTTGCATATTTAACAAATAAATCCAGGCATACATTTTCTGAACATATTTTTTTGTTATTTTAAAATGTAAAAAATTGTATGACTGTGAATGTAAATAAATTTTAATAGTTTGCAATTCACTAGGTGATGAGCGAATTTGCAATGCATACATACATTGGCTTTGGTGTCGCCCTGTTCTTGGCTTTGAATTTTAAAATTTTGTGAATGACTTTATACAAGTGAAAAATAAAAAAATTAAATTAAAAATTAAATTCATTCATGCATTTTTCATAAAGTTTTTTTATATTGCCGCTTTTTAATGCAATTAAATAATTAATAGCATTAATCAATTGTATGTTTTTTTTTTCTATTTAATAATTTTTTTTTCTTTTCAATCGTTCCAATTATTTATTGTTCACAATTTCTCCTACAATTTACTTTATGTTTTTGATCGTAACAGAATCTGATAATGAGGATAAAAAGCTTTTGCTGCAATTAAAACGGGATCATACTGTAAAAGATTTGACACATAAATTGTGTAATTTACCAACTAGTCCCACACAGGATGATAAATTACAAAATCGTATTGTTGGCGATATGTCTGGTTTAATATCGAAGGCAAAAGAGGGATTAGCGAAAAGCAAAAGTAAAGGCGAAATGTCCAGGTGAGTTTAAAAATTAGAATTCTCACTGAACTAATATTTACATGACATAACGATGCGTATTAGAATTCTCAAATTATGCCATACAAAGAGACATATATAAATACAATATCTTGCTCTCTTACTCGTATTTTATAAACAGATCATCTAGTGTCGATCAAGAAATTAAAAAACCTGAGCCTAAAAAATCTGAAAATGAATTGCAATGGGAAGAATTGGTGCGCAATATGTCAAGACCTTTGAATTTGTGTGATCTCGACTTTACTGATTTAAATTCTGAAGATGAAAAAGATATATTGACACCAAGAGGCTTTGGACGTGGCATACCACCACCGCCACCACCTATAGCTGGGGCAGCTATACCCCCACCCATGATGCCCATACATTTAGTATGTCCGCCACCAATTAATCATCTCATGTCCGTGTCAACTTCTAGTAATGGAAGTGGTGCTCTCATACCACCACCGATGTTTAGTTACAGTGGCTATGGCAATACCAGCCTAACGAATAGTATTAACAGTTCCATGAATGGCTCCATTAATGGTGATATGAGCAGCATGAATACAATTAAAAAAAATAAGAAAACTGTGAGTTATTGCTAAGGATTATTTAAAAATTCATATGGTGCTTATAGGAAACTATAATAACAATCCAATCGCCAAAAAACACTGAATTTTCCTGTTTTTTTGTTTTGTTTTTTATCAGGTCAAACTCTTTTGGAAAGAGGTTAGAGAAGATTTAATACCAATGACAGTGGGCAAAACCATATGGGATGAATTGCCAGCTGCTAATGTTGATACACAAAAATTGGAACATTTATTCGAGTCCAGAGCCAAAGATTTAATGACAAAAGTAAGTTTTCGTGAAGCAACTTCAATGTGTTAAGTGTATATGCTTATTGCTCATTTACTTCAAGAGTGTCATAAGTACAAAAACATGATTTTCAAGGAAAGCCATTTGAAGAGTTTTGCAATGATCTGCCAAGTCTTATGTTAAATTATTATTTTGTTTTTTTTTTTGAAGGGTGTTTAAAATGTACAGAGCACCTTAACTTATTCAGCCCGATCATGAATATTCCGCTAGAAAAAGTTTAGGAAAACAATTAGGGGATTCACACAGTAGTCCTAGTCATATGTTAAAAAAAAACAACACGAAAAAATATGACTGCTGTGAGTTAGCCCTCATTACTGTGTATTATTTCAGATTTGAGTCTATTGAGGACTTTTTTGTTTGAAAAACAACAAATAAATTACTTAAATTATCATAAAATAATATGACTCTAAGATTTTATGACTGATACAAAACTACAAATATTTTTTTTTTCTGAAAAGAAGAGCGTTTGAAATCTTTTTTTAGAATACAAAATAAGATATTGAGAAATAATTAATTTATGAACAAACAAACAAAAGTTATGGCACTTTTGAAGTAAATGAGCGATATACGAGTATTAGTTAATTAAAGAGCTACGTGACATACATACATAGATCCTCTGATTTTTTTTAAGACTTTCACTTAGAGTATTTATTCTCTTTTGTTAATTTTTTTAAAGAAATTTTTACCAATTCAGCCAAGTATAGCAACAATTGCCTTAAAAAATCAGCATCTTAGATAATTTCATTGTATTCCATCTGCTCAAATTAAAGTTTAATTTTTTGTGTTAATTTTAAGTCTGCAAAAGTTAATTTGCATTTAAAAAAACTCAAGTTAAATAAGATTTACTCGAGGTGTTTCGAATTGATTTTTTGTCCTTTAATAACACTGTACAACAAAAAAAAAAAAGGTTCCAATCATTGATTATGATAGAGGCGACCAGAAACTTTACCTGTGCCTCTATGTCAAATTGGGGCTTAAAGTTTTCTTATTTTTTCAGACTTTCATTATGTTTGTATGTATGTATGTACTAGGACGTGTTTGTGTTTCTCCAACATTTTATTAATATATTCTTTCTTTTTTCTGTATTTTTATAAACACTTTTATTTGTGCCTACCAAACGGAATGTTTTATGTTTATTTTTTTTTACTATTTAAATATTTTAAAATCAACCTTCAAAACAACCAAAAACAAATAATTTTCACAACTATTTTTGTTACGTTTTTCTTTTCTTCTAAAAAAAAATCCTCTAGGAGGTGAGTGCATTTTCAAATCTAAAAAACAAACAAAAAATATCTTAAAGTCATTATTGTTGTTTATTGTTTTTTTTTTGTTTGTTTATTTATGTATGTAGTGTATTTTATTGGTGTTGGGTTCTTCTTTATGCAATAAACAAAACAAATTCTTGGCACTTTAACACACATACACACAAACTTAAATAGCACGCGCAAACACACAGAAAAATTTAATTGAAATATTTATTACGATTTTCAATAAAAATATTTTTAAAATTAATAAATACTTTTCAAGCTTAAGGAAGGTATTTTTCAAAATTAAAAAATTCCTTAATTTCATTTTGCAGTTTTTTGACAATTTTTTTAGATCCATTTTTCAAGAAAATTATCGAAATATTGAGGAAATGCAGCTAGAAAATATTTATTAATAGTTCGGTCTAATTACGACTGCCGTAGTTGTGACGAAAACTGTGATCTGTGGCAGCGCCAATCTAATATTTTAATTAGAAATATTAAATATTTTAATAAAAAATTTATTTTTAATCGAATCAATTAAACATTTGAATACATTAAGTGTTTAGTTTTAAAACTAATATTGATTAAATTTTTAATTGACTTAATTAATTATTTAAAAAAAAATTAAACTTTTAATGAAATCAGGTCAACATTTCAGTTTAATCAACTAAATCAATTTAATATTTCAATTAAAAAAATATTCATTTAATTTTGATTAAATTTTTAATTAATTTAAGTAAGTAATGTAATAAAAATTAAATTTTTAATTGAATCAATTAAACATTTCAATTGAATAAATTAAATATTTTGATTTTAAAAAAGTATCATCTCATTTTGATTACATTATTGATTGATTTAATTAAATATTAGAATAAAACTTAAAAAAAAATAATATTTTTAATTGAATCACAAACATTTAATAAAATTTTTAATTGATTTCATCAAATAAACATTTAATAACATTTTTAATTGATTTTATTAAATATTGTTATAATAATTAAATTTTTAATTGAATCAATTAAATATTTTAGTTGAATCAATGCAATATTTTAATTTAAACAAAATTGTTATTTCAACGGGATTACATTTTTAACTGAAAACACTAATAAAAATATAAAATTTTTAATTAAATTAATTAAACTTTTTAATTGAATTAACTAAATAAATAAAATGCTTTAATTAAAAATATTATCATCTAATGTTGATTAATTTTTTAATTGATTTAATTAAATATTTTAATAAAAATTAAAAAATAAAATTTTTAATTGAATCAATTAAACATTTCAATTGGGTCAACTAAATCAATTTAATATTTTCATTAAAAATATGTGTATTACATTTTTAATTGATTTAATTGAATATTGTAATAAAAATTATATTTTTTATTGTATCAATTTAATATTTCAATTGAAATAAAATTTCTTTTCATCTTAATTACATTTTTATTTGAAAAATACTTTAATAAAAATAAAAAAATCTTTAATTGAATTAATTGATTCATCTCATATTGATAAATTTTTTTATCAATTTATTTGATAATTTTGTCGACCTTTAACTTCTATGGTTTTTATTTTATTTTTTATTATAGGCTCTAGGTCTAAAATTTGTTTTACTTTAATAAGCAAAAAGAAATTTTTTATTTTTTGAATATAATTTTATTTTTTCAATATTTCGGACACCTTCGGTGTCCTTCTTCAGGAACTGAAAATTACAAAAATACAAAAAACGACAATTTTCACATTATCCAAACAATAACAATAACTAAATTTATACATACTCATGTATGATTACTCAAAAACCTCCAAAAAAAAAAATTAAATTTGTTAAAAAAACACATCTTCCACTTTGTGCTTTGAGATCGTGTTATTAACTGAAAAGTTGTTCTCCAAAAAAATATTCTCTATTGTTTATCTGAAAGCTTCTCTCAAAAAAATTATTTCTCTGTTATTTATTTTCATTATATTGTTTACATTTCTCTATTATATGTCTGTACGTATGTGCGCAATTTTCTGTGTCTGTTTTATAATTCATCCTTAAGTCTGCGGGAGTATTTATTATGTGTAGCATTTCTATAGTGAATCTCTTTCTATAATTGCTCTCGTGTTGTAATATTTTTATATTTTCTATATTGGGAGAGTGACCATTCCTTGCACAGTGGGCTGCTAGTGCTGTTTTTTGCTCAGTTAAACCTTTTTTGGTTTTATGGTCGGATTTATGAGCAGTTGCTCTAGTTTTTAATTTTGTTTTGGTTGTGCCTACATAAATTTTTTTGCACATAACAGAGCCGTCTCCATTACACGGTATCCTGTATACTACGTTTGATTTATCTCCTTCGTCAATTTTGGTTTTTGTTTTTGAAAACAGTTTCTCCACCGTATTGTTAGTTTTAAGCGCAATATTAATGTTAGTTTTTCCATAAATATTCGAGTTTAAAATTCTTTCTGATAAGCCTGGGATATGTATCAGTGATTTAAATATCTTTTCAGTTTTAATTGTAGGCCCTTTGTCTATATTCTTCGTGACTTCTCTTATTATTTTGTTTGCCAAATTATGCGAAAAACTATTCTTTTGCAAAATTTTTCTTATTTTTCTGATGTTTGTTTTGTGGAAGCGTTTATCACTGATTTGTAGGACTCTCTTGGTGAAATTATATGCTGTGTTGAATTTTACATGTTTCGGATGGTTAGAATAAAAATTGAGAATACGGCCAGAAGCCGTTGGTTTTTGGTACCAATCCTATTATCTTTGTTTCCGAGTATCCCAGTAAATCTGGCGATTAATATTATTGAGAAGAAATGGGACGCGATCTCAGAATTTACAAACATACCCAGAGATTTATTTATTGATATTTTGAAATTTTGCATCAAGGAGAATAGGTATTTTATACATAACAACCTAATATTCGAACAATTAAAGGGAATGCCAATGGGCTCACCAGTATCGCCAGTAATAGCAGACATAATCATGGAGGAGCTATTAGACTGTGCACTCAAGGACTTCGACCCAAAACCTAGGCTGTTGACCAAATATGTTGATGATTTGTTTTGCATCTCAAAGAGAAACGTAGTGAACAAAACCCTCGAAGCATTGAACAATTTCCACAGACAAATAAAATTCACCCATGAAATTGAGGACAAAGGAAAACTACCATATTTAGATGTACTATTAATACGGGATAATGATAGGATAATAATGGATTGGTACCAAAAACCAACGGCTTCTGGACGTATTCTCAATTTTTATTCTAACCATCCGAAACATGTAAAATTCAACACAGCATATAATTTCACCAAGAGAGTCCTACAAATCAGTGATAAACGCTTCCACAAAACAAACATCAGAAAAATAAGAAAAATTTTGCAAAAGAATAGTTTTTCGCATAATTTGGCAAACAAAATAATAAGAGAAGTCACGAAGAATATAGACAAAGGGCCTACAATTAAAACTGAAAAGATATTTAAATCACTGATACATATCCCAGGCTTATCAGAAAGAATTTTAAACTCGAATATTTATGGAAAAACTAACATTAATATTGCGCTTAAAACTAACAATACGGTGGAGAAACTGTTTTCAAAAACAAAAACCAAAATTGACGAAGGAGATAAATCAAACGTAGTATACAGGATACCGTGTAATGGAGACGGCTCTGTTATGTGCAAAAAAATTTATGTAGGCACAACCAAAACAAAATTAAAAACTAGAGCAACTGCTCATAAATCCGACCATAAAACCAAAAAAGGTTTAACTGAGCAAAAAACAGCACTAGCAGCCCACTGTGCAAGGAATGGTCACTCTCCCAATATAGAAAATATAAAAATATTACAACACGAGAGCAATTATAGAAAGAGATTCACTATAGAAATGCTACACATAATAAATACTCCCGCAGACTTAAGGATGAATTATAAAACAGACACAGAAAATTGCGCACATACGTACAGACATATAATAGAGAAATGTAAACAATATAATGAAAATAAATAACAGAGAAATAATTTTTTTGAGAGAAGCTTTCAGATAAACAATAGAGAATATTTTTTTGGAGAACAACTTTTCAGTTAATAACACGATCTCAAAGCACAAAGTGGAAGATGTGTTTTTTTAACAAATTTAATTTTTTTTTTTGGAGGTTTTTGAGTAATCATACATGAGTATGTATAAATTTAGTTATTGTTATTGTTTGGATAATGTGAAAATTGTCGTTTTTAGTATTTTTGTAATTTTCAGTTCCTGAAGAAGGACACCGAAGGTGTCCGAAATATTGAAAAAATAAAATTATATTCAAAAAATAAAAAATTTCTTTTTGCTTATTAAAGTAAAACAAATTTTAGACCTAGAGCCTATAATAAAAAATAAAATAAAAACCATATTTTTTATCAATATAACAATTTTTTTTTAATTAAATTATTTAATGTTTATAAGTTCTTCTCAATGTAAACTCTGTAATGGTCGTCTGAATTGACTATTAAAGCACTTTGTTGTGTAGCTTTTCGTTAATATAAATGTAAAAATTAATCAAACAAATACTTCTATCTCTCTCCCTGTAAAGTTGACCTAATCTTGGTGAAGGTTTTAAATTGCTAACAGTTAATTTTATAAATTAAATGGTTAATTTCATTTAGGTATTTGCTTTACATCCACTCTTTCAAACGTTATCGACACTTGTTTTCTTATTGAATTTTCAATCACTTGTTGTTGCCTACATAAAATGTTTGTGTTTGCCTACCAAAATGCTTAAAATCCATTTTCACTTCATATTTAAACATCCGTAGAGTATTGAATGTGTTTTAAAATTAATTAATAATCAATTTCGCAGAAACAACAAGAAATGAATAAGAGTAAAGAGGTTATTGTCCTCGATCATAAAAGATCGAATGCCATTAATATTGCAATGACTAAGTTACCACCACCCAGAGCCATTAAAGCAGCCATTTTAAAAATGGATGCCACCGTAGTGACGAGGGAGGGTATTGATAAATTATTAAATATGTTGCCAACTGATGAGGAAAAGGGTAAAATACAAGAAGCTCAAGTGAGTACATTTATATACCAACCAGTTATGGGCGATCCATAGAAAAGTTCACTTTCATGATGTTTATTAAATACTTTTTAACAATCAGGCATTCTAGGCCAAGTCGAATATATACGAGTACAAGGTGATTGTATAACCAAATTTTTAAAATTTTTAAAGCAATTGTTTTTTTGGGTATGAAATTAAAAAAAAAATATTTTCCGAGAAGAATCATTATCGTGTTATTTTTCGAAATGGGCTGAATTTTGACAATTTGGACCGCGAATTCGCTAAAGCGACTACGCGCATCTAAACTTACATTAAAGTGGCAGGAGTTAACTTTTTTATGGAAATGCCTGTTACAGTTTTTGCATTTTTAATAAAAATATTAATGTATTTATCAATGTGCTTCCTTTTTAGATGGCTAATCCTGAATTGCCTTTGGGTAGTGCTGAACAATTTTTACTAACCTTGGCCTCAATATCGGAATTAGCAGCCAGATTAAGATTATGGGCATTCCGTTTAGATTTTGATTATAGCGAGGTATACCATCGAAACCAGAATCGTTGCGAAATATCAAAATCTATTTAAGGTTTTTTTCTATTTTTCAGAAAGAAATTGCTGAACCCTTAATGGACCTGAAGCAAGGCATTGAAATTTTGAAACACAATCGTACATTTAAATGTATTTTGTCCACTTTATTATCGGTGGGTATTTTTCTAAATGGTGCTCCCGTTAAGGGTTTCCAAATTGAATATTTGGCTAAGGTATTTAGAAAATGCAAGGTTTTTCCTTTATGAGACTAAAGTAAACTAATTAAATAAAATAAATAAATAAACTAGGTGCCTGAAGTTAAGGATACCGTACATAAACATTCTTTGCTGCATCACTTGTGTCATATGGTCATGGAGTCCAGCACTGAAACTACTGATTTATATTCCGAAATCGGTCCCATTACCAGAGCCTCCAAGGCTGACTTTAATGATTTAGCCCATAATTTAGCACAACTGGAATATGAGTGCAAGGCATCTTGGGATCGTTTAAAACTTATAGCAAAACATGATTGTCCACCACAACTAAAACAAAAACTGGTAGACTTCTTGGCTGACTGTGCCGAAAGGATTATCATATTGCAAATTGTGCATCGCAGAGTTATGAATAGGTGAGCTTAAAATTTCAATTAAATTAAAGTGAAGGAATGAAAGACAGACCACAAAAGCTTTTTTACCTTCAGCAACAATTTTTTTCATACACGAGTTAAAACGTGACATTTACAACCAGGCTAAGCTCATAAAATATTTTCGTTCGCTTCTACTTTAGAAAACAAACAGTTGATTTTCCGGCTCACTAAAAAATTTTTTCACTAAAATTCTCATTAAAAAAATCGAAAGAAAACGTAAGTATTTCAATAAAAAAGTACGGCCCTCTGCGAAAAATTTTTCTCTTTGCACTAATAGAAGTGTCAAAATCAGTCACTTGCTTATTTATTAAGTTTTCTTTTAAAATGAACACAAGATTCACAGAAATCACTTGCATTTTGCAGTTAAAATTTTTTCTTTAACCTTTAAAAGTCAAAAATTAAATTTGAAGCTTTTTTGCTTACAATTTTTTGTTTTTTTTGGTTAAAAAACGTAAAGCAAAGCGAACGATAAGTGAGCTGTTTTTCAGTCGGAAATAAGTGACTAGTTTTCTTTCACTTTTGTTTAGTATCGAAATAGAGAGACTGGCAGTTAAAATGTCAAAACCTATTACAATTTTTTTTTTAATTTATTTACTTTAGATATCGTAAATTTTTGTTATGGCTGGGTGTGCCTCAACACAATGTGGCCGAATCAAGGCCCAATGAATTCTGTCGTATAGTTTCCGAATTTGCATTGGAATATCGTACCACTAGGGAAAGAGTACAACAACAACTAGAAAAAAAGGCCAATCACCGGGAAAGAAACAAGACTAGAGGCAAATTAATTGTGGATATTGCCAAATTTAAGACCAAAGAAGATAAACAAGATGCTGAACTGAAGTATGTTTAAATTTAAATATTAGTTCGCATTTATGTAGTTATTTTTGGAATTTTAAATGATCAACCATTATTTCTTAGATCTCTTTTGGGTACACCTACAGCTGATACACCCGATGGAACTTTAACTTGGCGTCGTCGACGTGCTGAAAATTTACGTTCACCTGTTTTACGACAAAGTGAGGAAAATTTCACGGATGGCGATGATGAGATCTTGGAATCGTTAGTTAAAACGGCCACCAAGGCTCCCGGCACTAGAACTACACCCAGAGAACGTAAGCGTACACGTCATGCCGATAGAAAATCATGTAAGTTTTGTTTAATTTAAACTTTTACCAACACATTTTCTTCACTTTGGGCCAGCGGTTTCCAAATTGTGGGTCGTGATCCACAGAACTTCAAGGGAGCTGTGAAGTTTTTAATTTCTATTTTACATATTAAAAAATACTTAGAAAAATCTATTTAATGCAAATTTTTTTGCGTAGTATCGACTCTTTTTTCAATTTTACTATACCCTGTGCCATATCGTAATTATACTAAATGGGGGCACCACATTTTGTTCATGTAAACTGTCCTTTGAAATCGAGATTATTTGGAGAGTTGAGCTGAATATACATTACTCTTGTACTATTGTGAAGTACGTTGGCTATCTCGTTCAAGAGTTCAAAGAGTGTTCGAACGAAATTGCGATCTTGCTTGCTGAAAATCAAAAACATGAGGCATCCTTTTGCTTTCTTATTTAGTTGAAATTTAAAAAAAATTAAGCAATTTAAATAAATCAGTGAAATATCCACAAATGCATGCTCTGATTTAAAAAGACGAAGGAGCGGCATTCATTAAAAAATTGGAGCTATGGATATCCAAGTTAGAAAAGGATATACATGACATTAAAGCAAACAAAAGTCTTTTTTAAAACACTTGCAAAATTATTCGTATAAAATATTGTTCGTATTATTTCAATGATATTCAGCCTTATTATGAGTGCCGTTGGCGTAGTCGCATTCACGACAAGCGCATATAAAACATATGACCGGCGTTACCACATATCACTGTTTTCGTCATGACAACGACACATTAAAAATCAGGCCTATTGATTTTACAAAGTTTGCATGGATTCAGAATCCATATTTGAACCAACCAATTTGATGCATTTGAAGTGTAAATTTTCGAAAAAGAACAACTGATTGAAACATCTTGCGATACTTCATTCTAACAAGAATTTGATAGTAAAACTTTAACTCAGTTTTGTGTGGAACGAAAAAAAAGATTATACTACTTTGTCGGACAGAGCTATAATAGTGCTGTTACCATTCGTAACATCATATTTATACGAAAGCGGGTTTTCTGCTTTAACAGCCATGAAATCGAAATACTGAAATCGTTTAGTAGTGGAAAAAGAACTTCGGGTGGTTATTTCAACAATAACATCGCTCTTTGAGAAATTTTGTTATAACAACCACAGTTACATATGTGGATCGTAGTATCAGAAAGTTTGGAGACCGCTGACTTAAGCAGTTCGTTTTTCTTCAAATAATTAAAAAAAAAATATTTTTTTTTACTACACTTCAGTTTTGTTTTAATCAAAATATAACATTCTCAAAATTAGTTAATTGAAAACTAAAACAAAAATGAAAATATTTGTAAAAGTATAATAAGGGTATTCACGATGCTGTTAGTGCGTATTTGCATTTTGCAAATATGTTGAGCGTACTGATCGCTTAAAATTTTGTTTTAAAATTTGCTTTAAAACATACCTACCTGGTTTTTTAAACTGCCTAGTAAGTTTAAAGACGTGACTAAAATTTATATCTTCTTAATTTTTCAAAAATAATTAAAAATAAAAAAAGAAAAAAATCTAGCACGTTTTTTCTACAGAAAAATTAAAAGGACCTATATTTCCATAAAATCGAGGCACAACTTTTGATTTTATTCATAATTTTTTAAATGTGTGCAACATAAAATTGCATACACGTGCTCTTTAACTGACTGTGTGGCTGATTTTGTGATTTTTTTAAGAATGAATTTAAAAAATAAACGTTGTAAACTTAAAAACAAACTATGCACTCAGTAAAATTTTCAAAAAAAAAAATTGTCATCTCATATTGCTTACACAGGCCAAAAATATAATTTTTTTTTTGATGCCTAAAATGTCATTGCCAGTTTGAATTTATATGACAGTAAGCTCCAATCGCTATAAATTACCTTATTAATCCTACGTGCAGGTCTCGAGATTTAACGTTATTTGTATAGAAAAAAGCCGAGGTAACGTTATATAATAACTCAAGAACTAGTTTTCCGATTAAAGTTAAAAACCATATAGAGGGCAATTATAAATATTTCAAGAGAAAATTTATGTTTTTGGAAAAAAATTCCCTTAATTGCAGAATTTCTTTGATAAAGTAATAAGAGGAAAGGGAAAAGAGAAAAAACTGACGGGGATTGGGCTGATAAGGATCGCGAATAAAATAACCTTTTAATTGTAATTTCTAAAATATTCACAAAATTTTGTAAAAAAAAAATTATGTAATAATTTCTATTTGAAATTTAAAAGTTTAACAAAATATTAATCTTTATTTGTGCTTAGTTCCTACTGAGGATTCAGAGTAGCGTCTGATGAAATGGTCCATATAGGTATGCTCTCCCCTTCAGTACTTATTGTACTGAATAAATAACTCATGAGAATATCATGAGTAAAAGAATAAATTTTAAAACCAACACAATTTCTAGAATTAAGCACAAATAAAGATTAATATTTTGTTAAAAAAAAATTATTTTTTCAAGAATATTTACAATATTTTTTCTTTTTGTCAATAAAGTGAGAATTGAGAATTTTGACAACGAATGGTGTAATTTTTTCTCTCTGTGTAAGTGGTTCAAAACGAATCTTGCAATTCTAATTGAAGGCCGTCAGTCTGCCACGAAAACCAACCAACGAGTTAACATTTCTTTAATTTTTTACTTTAATTATTATTTTTCGAGTTATTGAGAAAAAAAAATTTTTTCTTTTTTCAAAAAATTATAAAATTTTTGGTTTTTAAAAACTTACAAAAAAATAGAAAGCGCTCAATGCTATCCAGTTTTATTATTTAATTTTTGAATTGCGAATAATTGAAGTAAACGGAAACATAAAACATCACAATTCATGGATAAATACTGATTTTATTTTCGCTAAAGTGGAAGTAAGCAGTTTTGAAAAAAACAATTTTTTTTATAAATTGATTCAAATAAGAATTTTATTAAATTATTCGATCTTATAAATTTATTATTAGTAAATATTATTTAAGCTTAAGATCTCAATAAAAATTGTTTTTGTTTTAATTTTCAATATTTTGATTTGAAAATCTTCTTCAGGGAAATTTATTATTATAATAAAATAATGGAAAATTAAAATAAAAACAAATTTTATTTAGATCATAAGCTTGAATAATATTTACTAATAATAAAAATTTAATTAATATAACAATTTTTTTATTAGAAAATTTTATTTGTGGGCATATTTTGGATCTTTTTTTTGAAATTATACTTTAAATTAAACAAAAATTTAATGTATTTTTATTATTATAATTATTAATTTCTATTTTTTTTTTCTTTTTATTTTTCATCTTTGGCTTCAATATCCATTGGTAACTCATAATTTATCTCTGTATAAATCTTGTGGTTCTCTTGATTTTTATTAATGGCTCTCACTGTGTGACACACTCTCCCTCTCTCTCCCTCTCTCTCCCTCTCTCTCCCTCTCTCTCTCTCTCTCTCTCTCTCATTCTCTGTATGTGTATCTCTATTTTCTAATTATTCATATTACCTTTTTTCGATGGGAATTTTAATATTCATGGAATTAATTATTTGTTTTCTATTAAAATTGATTTTATTTTATTTTTTCATATTCATGTTAACTTATATTCCCATACCTCTTACCAATGTGTTTAACAAATTAACAAAACAAAAAAAACCATTTGGAATATTCCTTTCAATGAAGTGAAGCGTTCACGTACCCGCGAAGGATTTACAGTTGAAAGAGTTCCATCACCCTAGATTTTCGTGTCTATTATATATAAAGCAATTTTACTTTATTTTTTTCTTAAATGGTTAGTGGATTTTGATTTTTTTTATTTATTTTTAATTTATTTATTTATTGCTTAAATAACGTTTGATTTTTGTTGCTGTTTTTATTTTGTATTTGTTTTTTTTTTTTTGTATGTGTTTTCTGTGAATGTTATTTTTGCATGTTATTATTGCTCGTTTTTTCTAAATGTCAACCTTCTACAGCCGGGTTCACCATATCGTACGTCATCGTAAGCTTAAAAATTTTTTTAATTAAAAAAACCAGCGTTATTTGTTGCTTTTAATGCTTACTTACATATAAAACAACAAATATAATGGGTCTAATTATGCATTCCGTTTCGCGATTGCGGAAAAAATTTGCAATTATTAATTCCGTAATTCAGACAAATTTCTGCATTTTGTTTACGCTTCAATTTTCCCACGGTAAGATTAAAAGTGTAAGAAAAATTACGAAATTTCGTAGAAATAAAATGTGTTTTAGCTTGATTTGTTTCATTTGTCAAAAAGACTTTCGTTTTATTTGTTGAAAATTAATTTTCTCTTTGTTGATTTAAAATTTATTTTGATTTTAAAAAAAGCAAATTTTTTCTTATCACCAACAGCGGAAAAATTAACACAATTTATTCACAATAGGTAACTTTTTAATTCACAATTAAATGAAACAATTTAAAATAATAAGATAATAGGTGTGTTCATTTACTTTACTAGCAAAAACTAGCACCGAAAGAGTAAAAAAGAAATTTTGCAAAATATTTAGCATTTAACAAAAATGTTAAAAAGTAAATGAACACTTTACCAGTTATAACTTACAAGTTGAAGTAGTATTGTAATACATAAATACATATACATGCAACATCTTTTAAGCTTGATGTACCAAATTCTGTCTTACTTATTTCAACTGCTTTCGTCATTTTACTTTGGTGCTGTTGATCCTAAGTTAAACTAAAATTGATTTCTTATTGTTTTAACACTTTTTTTAGTCTAAAAAGTTTATTAAAACTTCTTAAATTTTACAAAATATTTTTATTTTAAACTTCTTTTAAAAAACTTGATTTGTGAACATAAACACAAAACAGCTGCTTGAATAATTCTTGCAAGTAAAAATTTGCAAGAATTTTTTTGTCTCTCTTTTGACGCTCTCTCCTTGCAAATTTTTTAAGTTAATGAACACTTTCCAGTAACAATTGTTTCAAATTTGTAAAAATTTCTAGTTACTGAACAGACCTAATTCCGCAAGAATTAATAATAGCAATTTACACATCGATCAATATTTTTTTTCGGAGAAACATTTTGTTTAACTATTTTTAGTCAAATATTTTTCTTTAAAATTGAATAATAAATCACACTACAGGGTTCTAATTATCGCTTTGGATATTGAGCAAACTATCGTATCATATAAAATTTCGATCGAAATTTAAAACTGTAATTGATTACAAAATAATGTATTTTACTTACGATAGCTATTTTGCTGTCAAATGATGTTCGATCACTCTCCATTGAAGACTCGCTAGTGGAAGTCGTCATCTGAATTTTTGTTTACTTTTGTATGATATCGAATGCGATGATACCAACTGGAAATTGTTCCATTAAAATGAGAGGATATCGAAAGCGGCAATTAGGCCACAGATTTTAAATTCGTAAATAAAATTTCTAGAAAAGTATGTGTTTTAAAGCCTTTGATTTTTATTTTTTTTTTTTTTTTGATTTTTTTGTTACATGTTTTGCATGATATTCACTTTCAATTGATGTTTAATTTATTACATGTTTTTTATGTGAATTTTTTCTTTTTAATTATTTTTCCTTACGAATAAATTTTAAAATTAAAATATTTTTATGTTAATGGCTTTTTTGTGTTTTGTTTTTCGATTGATTTTTTATCTACCAAGTTCGGTTTTAAAACGATTAAAAGTGAATTCGGTTTTTGAGAACACCAAAAGATATGAAATTGTTTAAATAAGAAATTTTTTTTACATTCAGTTTATAGAGTAGGACCGATGAGAAGAAAATATTTTAAAAGCTTTTGCATTGAAACGGCAAAATATTGCGGTTGAAAATATTTTAGTCGACATGCCACATAATTACTGTGAAGCATATAGACAATTTTGCCACCCTCCTCAATTCTTATTTTTTCACGACTTCGATACCAAATAATAATAAGGCAGATTCCTGTAGTTCTAACTTTCACTATAAGTTTTAAAAAATCACTAGCTTTCTTCTTTTTTTTTTTAATAACACTTATGCTTGAGACAAAAGAGCCGCATTCGATATCACGCAAGTTCTATGGAATTTTTCGAAATGGTAGAATTTCAATCGATTTCATTCTATATCGAAAGCGACTATTTGGGCTCTGCATTAATAAACAAAATTTCTTTAAAAACGTGTGTTAATGAAAGTAAAATAGAAATAAAACTAACCTTTTTTTATATTGCAATGAAATAAATCATATCGCTCATTTACTTCAAAACTGTCATAAGTCAAAAAATACTTTTAAATTTTTTAAATTAATTTTTTTTTCAATATTGTTATTATTTATTATCGTAAAAATTGTTGTACTAATTTTAAAATTTTCAATGGAAAATAATGCATTTAGGAAACCAACATAATTGCCCAGGCAGCAAATGTTAACCGTAAGAAAATTCAGTAGAAAACTAAACAAAACGTCGAAATAAATATACTACTTGAAAAATTTTCTGCGAATGCTGTTCCTAAAAGAAAAATTTATAGTTTTCTTTTATTTATTTTAGGCTCTGATTATGGTTTACAACACAAAAATGTTGTGTTGTCTCGCTTACAACACAAGATTAAGTGAACACAACATCTACTTGTTGTGTACGTCACATAGTTGTATAACATATTAATGTTAGTAGATTTTTTCTTAAAAATACAAGAGTGCATGCAAAAAGCTGTGAAGTTGAAAGAAATCAACATTTAAAAAAAATAAAAACAAAGTGCACTAAAATAAGTCTATTTGGTTAAAGTTAAATAAAATAAAAAAAAAAAACATGGAGATTAATGTGTTTTTATTTTTCTCGATAGTGAGTACACAGAAAACAGCCATGGCACGAGTTCACAAAAAAATTTAGGACAGTTCCAACATTTTCTGAAATTAAATTTTTTAAATAGTTCCACATAAACAAGGACGGATTTGCTGCTGAAACAGACTAATTTTTTAAAACCTCAATCCGGAGTTTTTTTTTTTTTTTTGCTGATGGTGGTAGTAGGAAGTACGATGAAGTTTCTCAGACAACTGTTTGTATGTATGCTTAGATCTTTAAAACTACACAACGGACTTTGATGCGGTTTTTTTAAAAAGATAGAGTGATTCAAGAGGAAGGTTTATATGTATAATCTTGAAAGGTTTAGCGTCACAAATCCGAACGGCAGGTAGCGCTATAGTCGGTATCTGGCTTATTTGAATACTACCTGTTTTTACCCGGTCTCGCACGGCTCTTTACTATATGAGTACTATTTCTTATTGTAAGAAGATCGAATATATAAAAATTTTAAGGTAAGACAACGTTTGCCGGGTCAACTAGTTTTATATAAAATAATAAAAATCTTTAAAAAAATCCACTGAAAATACATTCCTTACAATTGTTCTGCATTTTTATTTTTAAACCGAAAAAAAAAACTAATCGCAACAAGGAGACAACACCTAAAAACCAGTTGTCTATTTTTATATGTTTTTACAACACATGTTGTGAACCATAATCGCCGAAAATTAACATACACAACTAAAACGACAACACAACAGATAAGTGTTGTAAACTGTAATCACAACACCAAAATAGGTAAGTGTTGTGAACCATAACCGGAGCCATAATGTTAGAAAAATAATTTTTGTACTTAATCCTAGATTGAAATACCCGGAATTTTGCTCCATTACTCATTGAACGAATTGTCAGCACTTTCCATGGTCTGTTGGTTTGGGGCTGCGGAGTAATTTGAATTTTTTTACGCATGAAGGTCAAAATTCGATGCTTAGTGCTTGGTAAAATTTGAAGTTACTGAGAACGTTGCCGTATTGATGTTTGCAGCAGCAATGTTTTCAAGAAACCGACTAGCACGTTAAAGCACAAGAGTCTTACTGTCAATAAACAACAGTTTCTTGAAATTTTTTTAACACTCTTCGCAGTAGTAGTAGCAACAGCATACCTTTTCAAATTTTTGTAATAAGTTTTCACAATTACAACATGTCGTTCATAAGCGCTATATTTTTAATAATCGGCATAAGCATTGACAGCTGTCAAATTTCAGAGTTGCCGTTTCCACAGAAAAAAAAAATGCACGAAATTTTAAAAGCGCACTCTTACTGAGACAACCTTCACATATGTTTCTTAGTCTATTTATTTTTACGTTTAGATTTAGTTCTGTTCTAAAGTACTGAAAGTTTCCTAAAGTATCATCCAACTTTTTCATTATTTTTCTATCTACCTTTATACCAGGCTTTTTTAAAAAAAAGTTTGTGACGAATTTGAAGCCTTCTAGGTCACAGTTTTATAAAACCCAACATCTCCATTGGTCCTTTAAAGGACCCAGAAAAGCAAGTGATGATTTTAATAACGTTCTAACTAACACTCGTTCGGTCTATAGTAGAATGACGTTATCATTTGAATGTTCATATAAGGCTTTAATATTAGAAAGTACAATATTTTTCCAACGTTGGAACCACATTGACAAACCCTTTTAAGCACCAAAACACAATTTTTGTATTTTAAAAAAAAATGCTTAAAAGTTTTCTCCCAAAGTTTTTATTAGTGCATGCAAATCGCAAATATTGCAAACTTTAACTGGTTCTACTGTAATTTTTTTAATTAAGAAATTAAAAACAAAAATTAAATTAAAAAAATAAGAGTAAATAGGTAAATGAGCGTTATGTGAGACACTCAAATGTTGCATGACTTTTTTAAGCTGAATTGTTTATAACCCTCTTAATAATCACCTATAAAAATTTAAAAAAAAATGTGCTACAAAAATTTAATTATTTATTTTAATTAATAATAATTTAATTCATTATTTTTTTGCAGTACGTCGTACTCTGAAAAACGGTTTAACCGAAGAGGAAAAACTACAAGTTGCAGCTTTAATAAAAACCTATTAAAAGTAAATCAAATTTAAATGAAAATTCAGACTGATTTTAGTTTTCTTCAAATAATTGCTAAATTGCTAACTTATTAAAATGATGCTAAAATGACGGACTGACTGAATATGAACATTTTTTTAATTGACAAAGAAACAAAAAAGAAAAAAGACGATCTCAAAATAAAGGATTTAAAATAAGCAATTACGAGCAAAAATATATTCTAAAACTAAATGGTGATGAACTAAAGGCATGGAAAAGCAAGCATCATGAAATCAAACAATAACCAATTAGATGCGAGTAGATAATGATTTAAATATTAAGAAAAATGAGAAAAAAATTAAAAAAAAAAAACATTTTATACATATACGACTTAAAAAAAATATTTTATTAAATAAAATGTGAAAACAATTTCAATTAACGAAACATATTTTGAATTAAAAAAAAAAAATAATTTTTTTTTTGGAAATTATTCCCATTGAGATTTAAAAATTATGTGCTGTTTAAAAGAAGCGAACAATCCATCCGATCATTTAAAAATTAAAAATTTGTTTACACGATTGGACTATTCGCTACCTGTAAACAGCACATTAATGGTTATAATCATAGTCACAAAAGAGTAGGGTTTTCTAAAAAGCTTCCTAAGAATTTAATAGATTTAAAATCTTTTTAAAAAGCTGGCATCTTTGCTGTGACTATGGTTGTGGCTCTAAGTTTTTTAATTAAAAAAATTCAGACTCTAATAAAATTATTTTGTGAATTTTTAATTTCAAAAATTATTTTTTTATTTTTAAAATAAGTTACTATTACAGATATAATTATTTGCTTAGCGGCTTTGATAAAACAGTTAATAATTGATAAATATAAAACAAATTAAAATAAATCAATCAAGTTTATTGTTAATTTTTGTTGTTTTTTTTTAACATTTTCCCTTTAAATACTATTTGTATTTTATGTTATTAGTTTTTGATTTCTTAAACCAAAAATTAAAAAAAAGAAGAAATAAATAAATAAATACGTAAACAAGTAAGCCTTATTTATATTAAAATAATAAAATGTCTGTATTTATATGTATAATAAAATACTTTAAATAAATAAAATACTCGACTACTTTATTATATTATAATATATAAAAATTAAAAAAAAAAAGATTTTAATTATTTAAAACCCAGTTCACAAATAAGCCCTTATTTAAACGAATTTTTTTTATGAATTTGGTCGTTACTGCTATAATACTTTGAAAAGAAAGTGCCCCAGTAAGTGATTTTAAGTAATCTAAAAACCATTCGTACAGGGCTGTTGTACATAATCCAAGCAAAAGCCTCTGTTATCTATATCAGTGGGGGCTTCAATGCCATCTGTGTGAAAGTACAAACGGAAGGGTCGTACGCTAGCTGCATTAAACAAACAAACAAAAATTATTAAAATATTTGCATTCTGCCATTAGTAATCAATATTAAGCATAAGTATGTTCAAAATTAAAAAAAAAAAAAAAAAAAAAGCAGAAAATCAATAAAAATTAAAAAAATATTTTTTTTCCTGGAAACGCTGGTTATAATATTTGTGAAAAAAAAGAAATAGGCTAGGCGTGTCACATGCCACTTTTGCTGACCCATGCTACACACAAATTGAATTTCCTGCTTTATAACGTTTCATTTAAAAAGATTAATCCATTCCGAAGTTATAGCCCAGTGGTGCTGTAGGATTTTTTTTTATATAACTTTTGAATGGATTAATTTTTTTGACATAAAACCTTAATTTTGTGATAAAGGGTGGTTAAATTTTAAGGGCCGATGTTGATTTTGAATAAAACACAAATTATTTAGGAAATTATTGTCCTTTCTGTTTATTATGACAATATGGTATGGTTCAATTATGCATGGAACAAAATATCGGCTAAATGGCCGCCGCGACTTCGGCGGCACTCCTCCATCCGATGGTCTAAATTTTCGATGACGCTGAGGCATAATTGAGGTTCTATGCCGTTAATGTGCCGAATTATCTCATCTTTTAGCTCTTGAATTGTTGCTGGTTTATCGACGTACACCTTTTCTTTCAAATAGCCCCAAAGAAAGAAGTCCAACGGTGCCAAATCACATGGTCTTGGCTGCCAATTGACATCGCCAACACGTGAGATAACACGGCCATTGAATTGTGTGGCAAGTGTCACCGTACTGTTGAAACCACGTATCGTCCACATCCATATCTTCCAATTCGGGCCATAAAAAGTTCGTTATCATCTCACGATAGCGAACACCATTCACAGTAACTGCCTGACCGGCCTCATTTTGGAAATAATACGGCCCGATGATGCCAGCAGCAATATTTTCTACGGTACGAGCTGTACGAGCATGCACTGGTGTTTTCACATCTCCTACAGACCCGGTTTGCTCAAATTTTTGCACAATTTTTCCGATTGTACGCACACTTGGACGATTGAATTGACCGAAAAAATCACGAAGTGCACGATATGCATTTTGATTTGAACGCCCATTTTTATTCATAATAACTGTGAATAACTTTAACACGTTGCTCAAATTGAATTAGTCTGAAATTTAAAAATATTAAATGAAATGCAGAAAAGACCTTGACGTTTAGGTGTGGTTCACATACAACATCGTCCCTTAAAATTTAACCACCCTTTATAAAAATTTTCTGAATTTACGTTACTGTTGGCATACAGTTCTATTTTTTTTAAATAAAACACCGACCACTTGTTCCTTTCACGTTTACCATAAGACTGATTCACACAACTTAATTTAGTTCTTAATACAGTGAATTTTCATACATGCAAGGTTGTATGTGACGGCGTATCAGTGATGGCACAACATTACAAGGAAAATGTAACGCAGCTTATTTTCCAGCTCTGAGGCCACATCAGCGCATTCTATATCGAGCAAACTTGTATTGAAATTTTCAAAATATTTCATATGTACTCGTATGTATGTGCTTTTTGTAATGTTGTGTTGTATTCTTGCCTTCACCTGGTGTTAAGGATCGATATGCTACCAAGATAACAAAAATACGAATAAATACCCCATCCAGATGAGAATTTCTTTGAAAACAAAAACCTAATTTTTCTCTTCATCTCAAGTAGTTTTTAAAACCAAGCAGTAGAAAATTTTAATGAAAGTAAATAATGAACAGCACAAAACTGAAACGAAACACGTAATAAAATAAATTTTGAAACAACGTATAAGTGTGTACGAGTATTTCGTCTCTTATCTATTACTAGTTGACCCGGCAAACGTTGTCTTGCCTTAATATTTTTATATATTCGATCTTCTTACACTAAGAAATCGTACTCATAGAGTAAAGAACCGTGCGAGACCGGGTAAAAACAGGTAGTATTCAAATAAGCCAGATACCGACTATAGCGCTACCTGCCGGGCGAATTTGTGACGTTAAACCATAGACTAAAAGTTAAACCTTCAAAGATTATACATATAAACCTTCCTCTTCAATAACTCTATCTATTAAAAAAACCGCATCAAAATCGGTTGCATAGTTTTAAAGATTTAAGCATACATAGGGATATAGGGACAGAGAAAGCGACTTTGCTTTATACTATGTAGTGATTATACGCCAACAGAACGAAATCAAAAGTACTGGTTCATTAACACACATGATTAAAAAAAACCTAATCTGAAGTTTACAGCCATATTCATGTTAAAAAAAAACCAAAAATTTCACACACACATACATACGAGTATGTTCGTAATATTAATTTTTATAAATGAACTGGACCCACCTCTTGTAAACGTTTTCCCAACAATAAATATTTTTCATGTCTCTTAAAAAGAGAGAGAAACTTGGCAAAAGAGAGTTGAAAATTACAAAAAATACAAAGTTAAGAAATGGATTAATCTTCTCAAGGCCAATAACAATTAGAAATTTCGCTAATAAATAGGATTACACATCACATTGTGTTTGTGTAATTGACTGCAAACGATCGGAAGCTAACTCTCATTTAAAGAGAGAATTTTATCAAAATTAACAGAAGCGTTTGGTTTAAATTTTTTGTAAACCCTCAATTACAACAAAAAAAAACCAAAACCTATCGTGTTCAATATCTGAAGTAAAAATCTTCAATCATTGAAGAGCTAGAGCCTCTGCTGGATTAAACCGTAATTAAATCACGTCAGCGCTACACCTCTGCTGCTGAATAACAGAAAAACTTATTTCGCTCTCTTGCAAAACTTCACCAGATCAGTACGAATTGTCAAGTTTGCACGATGGGTTACTTAAGGAAAATCGGTTTGCTTTTCATTTTGGTTTTGTCGCAAAACATCCTGTTAAAGTGTGAGGTAAAAAGAAGAAATAAAAATGAATTTATTTTTATTTTACAGAAAAGTGATATGTTTCGCCACATAAAATATATTTTAAAGAAAAATTTAATTTTGATTAGATCACGCTGTTGTTGTGTTTAATATTTGAAAGAAAAATAAATAAAAACGGAAATGGTTGCTTCACATTTTACCTGGAAGAAGTCACTTTTAAAATAAAATAGAATCTGATTTCATACTAAGACTTCTTTGCTTGAATTTAAATTCATAAAAAATGGAAGACTAAAAAAAATTATTTTTGGTTTTTAATTTATTTAAATAAGTAGATTAAAAAATTGCCCAAAAACCAGCCTGACTCTATCACATTTAATTTTTTATTCTTCGAAATGTTTGAACAAATTTATTTTCCTATTTTAGCCCGACTGGACGTATGATTTTGTCTGTTCTGAATTTAAATCGGAAACTCCAGATATAATGACTGGTGATTTTCAAGTAACACGTATTGCCCGAGGCATTTACGGTCTTACTGGCTTCATGGATATAAAAGAGGATTGGACAGACAGACAACGAGTTAGTTTAATCACATATTACAGCCGAACGGGTTCAAACTTTGAAAAAGCTCCCTATTATTTTCCTCAAATAACTATTTCACAAGTTATGAATACTTTTTACAAGGAGTATGTCTCAGACGCTATGTTACCTTGTGAAGCAAAGATTGTACGTGTGAATTCAGTATTTATTCCACCTTTAAAAAAAAAATATTATTATGTAAAAAACTGCACATTTACTAATGATAATTGGCCATCAAAAATGAGAAGCGGTTATTGGAAACTTGTCATTAATTTCACAAATCAAGCTGTTGCATCTCTTGAAATCATGGTAAAAGTGGAGCCAAAGGATTAGAAAGGAAGAGTTTAGCTTATTTGTTTTTATAAATTTTAAGCAATAATTTTTATATGTTACCACACCACACCATATACACACACACCGTTATGGGATAGCACCTTCAACTATTTAAATTATTTCTAAATTTAGCTTTTACTCTGTAAATAATTAATATTTTTTGAGCTTTTGATCCTTTTTAAAAATAAAATTTCCTGAAGAGGACACGTAAGGAGAGGCGTGTGGAAATATAAATATTATAAAGAGGATCAAAAACTCAAAGAAATATTAATTTCACTGTTATTTTCTAAGTTTTAAGCAAAAAGTGTTTAGTATGAATAAAGAGTTATACAGCACAATTCGTTCACAAGTCTTTTCTTTCAATTAAAAAAAAAACCCTTTAATTATCAAACTCGAAGAGTGACATGTTCAAAGTTCAGTACAAAACTTTTATTTACATGCAGCCATAATTAAAATAGTTGACACGTTTTCCGGACCATTAAAAAATAAATATTTTCCATCTCTCGTCTAAAGAGAGAGAAAATTAACAAAAGAGAATTGTAAAACCACAAAATTACAAAGGTAGGAAATAGGTTAACCCTCTTAAGGCCAACAACAACTAGAAATTTTTCTAATAGCCGCGAATACGAGTCACATTGCATTTTACACATTGACTACAAACGATCGTAAGCCAGTTTAATTTTCAATTGAATTATACAAAAGACTGCGCACAACAGTTGAATAAAGGTGGCTTAATAGCGACAGCTTGCTTTATAACGCAAGAATGCTATGCAGAATTCAGATGTAAATTCGGGGCACTGTTTTACTATCAACTGCAGAAAAAGTTTAAAGTATAAAATTTTAATTTTAAAACGATAAGAGCCTCCCCTTGCGATGATGCATTCAAAATTTTTGTATCAAAAGTTCTCAAAAATTCAAACCAGGGCTCGAATCGTTACATCCGTCACGTAAAAATGTGATTTTAAAATTATGACATACGAAAACGTACAACAATTCACAATAATAGAGATTATAACACACGCGAACGTATTATTTTTACGAACTCTCATCCGTTAACTAAATTGCTTTCGAATGCATATAAAAATTTTTTGAAAATAACAAAATTTTAAGTTTCTTGTAATTTTCTTGAAAAAAAATTTAATTTATTTAGGACTAACTAGAATAAACTTAATCCTAAACAAAAGGAGGTAATGGCAGAGTTCACTAATGAACTTGGCAAGAAACTTGATGCCAAATTGAGCTCAAGGGAAAGCCGCTTCAAACTGTCTGCAGCATGAACTTGCAAAGCGTCTTAATTCATTTATTTTTCTTAAAAATACACTTATTGATGCTTCTGTGGTGTAGGCTTATGCTGACCAAAAATAGCAGACAAAAAAACTCTCATTTAATGAATTTGTCTTTATGAGGAAAAGTTGTTAACGCTTAATGAGGAGCTCTAAATTGAGGTAGTCGGACTCGAAGCAACTGTTGAAGGCAAAAAATCAATTCCGGCATTTGTACAAATTTAAATTTAGATATTCAACATGAGCCCGAAATTTCTAGTGACAGAAGTTTAGATACTGAAATGCTCACCTGTAGTAAAGCTGCAATAAAAATTTTTTTTTAAAAAAACCAAAGATATGCATATATATGTATGCAACTGAAGTACCTATTAATATAACATTAATACATACATAAGAATGTACCTTTTTCTTTAAAAAAAACCTATTTAAATTTTTAATGATTAAAAAAATTTAATTAATTCAATTATTTACATTTCAATAATTTTAATTTTTTGACAGATTTACAACTATTGTTAATTAAATGAATTCACCTTGCTGTGAATAAAGAAAATAATTACGTTAAGTTTATAATCAGTTCATACGATTATCGTAGCACGTAATTTATTTTCGTACGATTGCCTATAAGTTCACGGGGGTGAATACAATGTTAATTGAATATGGCTTCTCCTTTGGGTAGGAGCAGATTCTATCTAAAACACCTTCCGATCTATGGGCCACGGTACCCGGTTGCAATGCAACTTATACTGAGACAAATGCATGCATAAGGTATACATGTAGTACAAAAAATGAAGGAATATGAAAAGAAAAAAAAAATATACCAAAATGAAATGTAAAAGGTGATTTTATAAGAACTATCGGAAATTTAAAAAAAAAACATATAAAATTCAAAAAAATGCATGAAATATTTATTTGGATCGATAGTTGGGTCGATATAATTTAATGTTTGAAGATTATTTCATGCAAATGTTGGCCGCGGCTGCGCCTCAAATGGTCCATCCGCTTAGTCCAATTTTGGCATACTCTTTCCAACATTTCGGCCGGTATCTCACGAATAATGTTGGCAATGTTGGCTTCCAGTGCGTCAATCGAAGCGGGCTTGTCCCTATAGACATTAGCCTTAACATAGCCCCACAAAAAATAGTCTAGAGGCGTTAAATCGCACGATCTGGGCGGCCAATTGACTATTCCCAAGCGTGAAATAAACTGTTCACCGAACTCGCCTCTCAATTGGTCCATTGTTTCGCGTGCTGTGTGGCATGTGGCACCGTCTTGTTGAAACCACATGTCATGCAAGTCAAGCTCTTCCATTTTGGGCAAAAAAAAGTTTGTTATCATCGCACGGTAGCGCTCACCATTCACAGTAACGTTGTGATTCGCATCATCTTTGAAGAAATACGGCCCAATGATGCCGCCAGCCCATAATCCGCACCAAACGGTTGTTTTTTGTGGATGCATTGGTAGCTCTTGCAATGCTTCTGGCTGCTCTTCACTCCAAATACGGCAGTTTTGCTTGTTCACGTATCCATTCAACCAGAAATGAGCCTCGTCGCTGAACACAATTCTTCGATAAAAAAGTGGATCTTCATCTAACTTTTCAAGAGCCCATTCACCAAAAATTTGGCGTTGTGGTAGGTCGTTTGGCTTCAATTCTTGCACCAGTTGTATCTTATAAGGCTTCACACCCAAATCCTTCCGCAAAATTTTCCACGTAGTGGAGTAACAGAGGCCCAATTGCTGCGAACGGCGCCGAATCGATAATTCACGGTCATCACCAACACTGGCCGATACGGCTGCGATATTTTCTTCAGTTCGCACTCTACGTAAGCGTGTTGGTGGTTTAATGTCCAACAATGTAAATTTGGTGCGAAATTTTGTTACAATAGCCCGAATAGAAGCCTCAGTAGGTCGATTAAACTGACCATAAAATGGAAGAAGCGCGCCATGAACTTTCTTAACAGAGCACGCATTTTGGTAATAAAATTCAATAATTTGCAAGCGTTGTTCGTTTGTAAGACGATTCATGATTAAATTATAGACCAAACTGAAGATGTTTGACAGTGACACAAGATACAAAACGTGCGTGAGCTGTCAAAACTGGTGTTGCCAAAAAGATAATAGCAAAAAAATCACTCTTTATTTATTAGATTTAAGGTAAGTATTTTCCATTTTCACTTAAGAATGCGTTCAATTGCCAAAAGCAATCGTATTCACTATCTGAAAAAAAACCTCATCTGGATTAACCAGTAATTGAATTCAGCCATCCAGGCATTATTACATTTATTTTACTTCTCTTAAAAGAAGGGATCAGATTAACAAAAGAAAGTTGAAAATTGCAAAGTTAAGAAATAAATTAACCCTCTCAAGACCAATAATAATTACACATTTCGCAAATTAATACGAGTGTTTGTCTAATTAACTGTATCCGATCGAACGGTAAAAAATTTAATTTTCAAGTGAATCATACACACAACACACTCAATAAAGTTGGCTTAATAGTGACAGCTTGGATTGAAATTCTTGAGTTTGGGGCACTGTTTCAACTTCACTTGTTGAAAAAATAAAAATCTTTTATTTTATTATTCTCGTTTGGCTTATATTTTTCAGCTTCATCAGGAATAAGAGAATTTAATCTCTGTAACTACAAAATCACCCACAATTTTTTACATAATTTTTTATTCATAAAAAGCATTTGCTAACTCTCATTTAAAAAGAGAAAATTCAAACCTTCAATAACAAATATAAAATAAAAATAATAATAATAATAATAATAATAACCAAAAGCGCTGCCATTTTAGGCTAGATTTAAACTTTTTTCACGCATTTAACCTTGAAATTTACGATTTAGCCTCTAGCTTTTTTTCTAGCCTATTTTCATTTTCAAAATAGCCTTAAGTAACCTTTTTTCTTTTTCGCAATTTTTCTTTGCGGATAGTGCGAACAATTTTTTTTATTATTTTTAAAAAAATAAGCGAAAAATTTTTTTTGCACTACCGGCAAAAAAAAATCAGGGTTTAAGCCAATACGTTTATCTATTCAACACAAAAGAAATCAAGTCGATATCTACAAAACTAAGCAAGTTATGACCAAAAAGGTAACCAGTTCTACTACTGCTTCTTTCAGGCCACTTTTCAGTAGAACTGGTCACCTTTTTGGTCATAACTTGCTTAGTTTTGTAGATATCGACTTGTTTTCTTTGGCGTTGGATAGCTAAACGTATTGGCTTTAATTAAAATTTATTTTCTTGCGGATAGTGCAAAAAAACTTTTTTTTTTAATTTAAAAAAAAAAGAAGAGGGTTCATGGTAATTTTTGGCGAAAAAAATTTTTCGTCTGAAGTAAAAGCGAATGATAGTTTTCTGTAAAGGAGCCTGGCCTTAAAAGAAATTATTAAAAATCTACTGGTGTAAATTACTTGCTAAATATAAAAACCCTTAAAGCTAAGTGGAAAATGTGAGCAAAAATAATGCTTAATTTTCTTTGTGGTGGTTGTTTGTTAGAGATGACAAGTTAGAAAGACAAGTAATCGATAAGTTGGAGGTATAAGTAAAATTAATTTGGAGTCTAGTCACTGCCTTCGATATCGAGTAAATATGATAAAAAAAATTTCTTTTTATTATCATGGCACTCGATATCGAGTAAAATGTATTTTAATTTGAGATGATATCATTCGATAGCGAGTCTTAGTAAATATCTTTCGATAGCAAACTGACCAAAACCAATAACTTTTTTAATGAGAACAGTCAACTAAATTAAAAAAATTTTAAGTTTTAACAAAATATTAATCTTTATTTGTGCTTAATTCCAGAAATTGTGTTGGTTTTAAAATTTTTTCTTTTACTCATGATATTCTCATGAGTTATTCATTCAGTACAATAAGTACTGAAGGGGATAGCAATTGACCATTTCATCAGACGCTACTCTGAATCCTCAGTAGGTTACTCCCAACGTTTCTTGCAAACATTAGAACCTTTATATTGTAAAAGCAATTGACTAAATAAGAATTATTAATCAATAGTTACAAAAAGATTCAAATATTCAAACAAAAAACACAGTAAGCATTGAACTGAATAAATAAATAAATTTCCCTACCAACATTTTAATATTGAAAACTATATATTCTATTTTTATTCTTCTCTTCTCCTTTACATTTGAATGCCAGGTGGATATTACTGAATGTAATTAAAGAGTATATGAAAAACAAAAACAAAAAATTATAAAAAATAATAAGAAAAAAATAGGGTTTTTCTACAATGAGCACTTGTATTTGTATATGTAATAATTTCTATTTGGAATTTAAAAGTTTAACAAAATATTAATCTTTATTTGTGCTTAATTCCATACAGGTATGCTATCCCCTTCAGTACTTATTGTACTGATTGAATAACTCATGATTTTAAATTTTAAAACCAACACAATTTCTGGAATTAAGCACAAATAAAGATTAATATTTTGTTAAACTTTTAAATTCCAAATAGAAATTATTACATATTTTAAGTTTTATTTAGGTTTAGGTTGAAGCAATTAGTTACTGCAATTTTTAATAAATTTTTATCTTTTGAATTTGAAGAAAAATATGTCAGAAGAAGCAATTGTTCATCCATATTATTTTAGCACAATTCATGCTACAATTATTTTTATTCACTTGCATTTGACAAATATTTGTGTATAAATCTATTACAATTTGAACAAAATCATGATTCGATAGATATCGCATTATCTTATTAACGCTTTTTTAAAAAAAAGTGAACATCACAAATAACAAGTCAACTACTAAAGAAGTTTCTTAAGGTTTTAAGCCGATTATAAAAATGCTGTCATTATCGGCGTATAACTTAAATTTTATTTAATTTAAAGATAAAGAAATTAATATTTACACAAGTAAATTATTTTTAACTAAAAAAGAAAATTATAAAATTTCAAAAATACCTACTTTGCACTGTTTTTTGTGTCATTCCAACTTCAGCACTAAAAGTGCCCCCACAAACACGATCTTCGCAGGCACTAAGCGGTGGTATACGATCGGCTGAGCGCATGCAACCAATCAAAAGCCAGTCTTGTATGCAGGTGTTTTGGGTTACTTGTGTACCACCACCTACCATTGTACCCACTGGATTATTTGTATTACCTGATATGGTAAATGATCTTGAGCGATTATTTTCTAAAATAAAAATTATTTTTTTTGTATTTTTTAATTCAAAACATATTTCATTTTATGATGATATTTTGCTTTAATTTATGCACTAACTTACCCACGTCAGGGCATGCATTATATTGAATGCCACAAAAATTTCTTTCCGTACGTATGCAAATGCTATAATCTTGATTTGATAATTGTCTACCCGAAACTGTATTAAAATTAAAGCTACGTACCCGACCACTTATGCCAGTGTAATACTGAAGACACCCCTGATCAGCGCGACTTATGCTGCCGCAATGTATTTGAGAGACTCGTATGCGCCATATACGGGGAAATGTATTGCTTGTTATAACCGAAATAACAATGGGATTACTTTGTCCCAAGCCGGCATCAATATACACTAAATTAAAAATATTTTTTTTTTTATAACTAAAATAATTCATCCGTAAAATTATTAAACAGCAACTTACTGTGCTCTCCGGATGCTGTACCACAAACGTTGGGTACGGGACTGCTGCCAGATATTAGCAATTGATCTTGATTACACAAATGGTTGGCTGGTTCAGGTGGTGCTATAGAAAACATATCCAAGTCCAATCTTTAATAAAACAACAAAAAATTATGCGTTTTATAGCATAAAATGTATGCAGCATTAACCTGAATTGACAAATATCTGGATGTACTTTATGCACGGTTACTTGACAGCTGCCAGTGCCATCATAAGTATCCGGATGATTTGGATTTACAAAATAAGTGTTATTTTCTCTAATTGTGCCACCACACGTTTGTAAAACTGCAGAGAAAAGCAATGACATTTTTAGTACTTTCAGTTTTTGACGTTAGTATTGAATTTACCTACACAAACAACAAATACTATAACCATCCCCGCAGGGTCCAGCCGATAATCCACCACGGAGTACACAGTCCTTATTTGGCAAACAATTTCCAATTTCTCCAGAAGTTGCAGCACATTGTACCAGCCCAATTGGAATTACATTGAATATAGGCAAAACTGCAAGAAGTTGAAAGGAAAAAAGGGGTTTAAAGCAAACCAACAGAAAGATTTCATTAATTAAAAAATAGTGGAAGCCTTTCGCTGCTTTTGCTTTGTTATTTTCAATTGCCAAGGCACGAATTCATATACATACACACGCTTATTCACGTCATTGACCCACAGTAGGTGAGGTTAGGTTACACAGAGTGCCCAATACCTTGGGTCCCTATGTGATTCCTAAGACGAAACATGACGAAGTAGAGAAATACTCGTAGCAAGACGAGTCCGTCACCTAAGCCAATTGCTAATTCTAATGAAGCTATATTGCTTCGACGTGCTGTGAGAAAATGCAGGTAGCGCTCCCACAGGCAGAGAAGGTGTTTTACAGTTCGCTAATCTTCCACGTCTAGAAATTTTCAGTAGTCATTTGCATATTTGCCAAAACTGCAGTATCCTGTTATTGCTGCCAGAATTTTTCTAGCTGGTTGCGATTGTTATCCAGCCTGGGCCAGATCAAAACGAAACGTTGGCTCTTGTTTTTGTTTTGTTTTGAATAACATTTAAGTATATTTTTTATGCTTGTTATTACAAAAGAAGATAACATTATAAAGGGTGTTTTTTATAGACGTATAGAACTTTAAGTTGGCATTACTGTTCAAGATGGTGACCGATTTAACAGCTGTCAAGTGATTTATTCTCAGTTTGGCTTGGCAATTCATCATGAATAGACTCACGCCTGAACAACGCTTGCAAATGGGCACAAGACGAGATTGCCGTTGTTCGCGATTTTCATAAGCGAATTTTGTTTAGCGATGAAGCGCACTTCTGGTTGAATGGCTACGTCAACAAACAAAACTGCCGCATTTGGAGTGAAGCTAATCCTCAAGTGTATGTCGAAACACCGTTACATCCAGAAAAACTGACTGTTTGGTGCGCTTTATGGGCTGGTGGAATCATTGGTCCATACTTCATCAAAAACGATGATGGCCAGAACGTTACAGTCAATGGTGATCGGTATAGAGCCATGATTACTAACTTTTTCATTCCTGAATTGAACAACCATGATGTCCAGGAGCTGTGATTCCAACAAGACGGCGCAACATGTCACACAGCTCGTGCCATAATCGATTTATTGAAAGACACGTTTGGTGACCGCCTAATTTCACGTTTTGGACCTGTGAATTGGCCTCCAAGATCTTGTGATTTAACACCGCTAGACTACTTTCTGTGGGGCTATGTAAAGTCATTGGTCTATGCGGATAAGCCACAAACGCTTGACCATTTGGAAGACAACATTCGCCGTGTTATTGCCGATATACGGCCACAAATGTTGGAAAAAGTCATCGAGAATTGGACGTCCAGATTGGACTACATCCGAGCTGGCCGTGGCGGTCATATGCCAGAAATCATATTTAAAATGTAATGCCACAAGATTATCTTTCGGATAAATAAAATTCATGTCAATCGAATAATCCATCGTTGTTTTATTGCAATTTAAAGTTCTATACTTCTATAAAAAAACACCCTTTATAAGCGAGGAAACCGTGGACGATTACACTAATAGAAGCCTAAAGTAGAAAATTGTGGAGTTTTAAAGTAAGAAGTTAAGATTTTATTAGGGGAATCATAAAGGTTACTACTGCGGATTTCACACTGTGATTTACACGTGTTAAGATTCTCATTGGATTTTAAAGTTGTCAGCTTCTTCAATTTAATTTTTTTTTTTTAAACAAAAATACAGTCCTGATACAATGAGAGTCATTATTAAAACTAAGCACAGCTAACGGCAGGATGTTATCGGACAGTTAAAAATGTTTTTTGATTATTACAAATAGCCTTTACCAAAAAGTGGCCGATAAGCAAAATGTTATAATAGTTTGTCTCAAAGTTAACTTTTAATGTGATCCATAAGCGTTTTGTAGTTTATGTTGATCCTTTATTTGCTGTACATAGAATTTTTAGGCTTTTTTGCTTATTGTACACGCTATTCTTAGGAGTGAGTGCCACAAAATAAATAAAATAATATTTATCTAATTGGGAAGTTGTAATAATGACTCTGTAAAGTATAAACGCTAAGAAATTTTTCTAAAAATTATCAGAGCTGTAAGACTGTGTTTTTACACTTTCTTAATTGATTTTCCTTTTAAACAGTATTACAGTGTACAATTTCTTTTTTTTCTGCTTTTTTTTATCTTGCCATTCTTGTAAATAGTCGCTTAGTGTAAAGCTGTTTTATATTAATTTTGAATAAAAATTTCTGGGATTTCCTTTTTCTATTGGCTCGCTTGTCTTATTACGAATAAAACTACTGTTTTTTCTGTTACAGAAATTTTTTTGATTTAACGATAACAAAATTTTCTTTGCGATAAATTCCCAAAGGAATATTCATAATTAAAAATTAAATTTAAAAATTATATTTTGTAAAAAAAACTTTTTGTAAATGATTTGTGATTTATTATTTTTCACTGCTTTTGAACAAAATTTATTTAATTTTTTATTTTTTCTGAAATAAATGTGTACCCACATCGTGTGTCTCGAAACGAAGTCGGAACGGATGTAATCTTCCATTTAGGGCCAAAAAAAAAATCTTTCCAAGAACTGTTTTCCACTTTTGAACTCACTATACCGACAACGAATGATAAAATCAGGAGATAAATTAAATTTATATGGCGTTTTAATAACGTTAAAAACATCCTATAAAGGATATTCATTTTCACTAGTAAAAATGCAATATTTTTCTTCTTTTTTTCAACAAAAGTTTTATTTTTCCTGTTGCTGTTGCAGTTAACAAACTTAAATTACATGAAAAACTGTCAAGCTGCCGCATTTAATTTATTTATTTATACGAAATGAAAGCTACAATTAATAAAAAGTTTAATGACCGTTAGTTGGTTGTAATAAAAAAAACACACACAAATTCACTTTTAATTTCAAAACATTTCTAATGAAATTATTACGATATTTTTTTTTTCTTTTTTTTAGTTTTCATGCTGTTGACAAAAAAAAATGTTTTGCTGTAATTAGTTAAGCCAGCCAGCAAATGCAACAATTAAATGTGCAAAATATGTATGTTGGCGTTTGTTACTCTCACTAGAAATTTTAAATTAAAAAAAAAAAAATAATTTTCGTTTGTATTTATATGTTTTTTCTAGTTTGTACTTTTTTTTAGTTTTCGTGGTGTGATTCTAAGTGTGACAGCAGTTTAGAGTCATGCGAGGCAAGTGTTAAATTTTAACATTGGTAGTGACATTTATTTAGTAATTCTTAAAATATACTGAAATAGATATTTTTTGCTTTTTGTTATTAAGTACTTAACTGTTCTGTGTTCTGAAGTTAAAAATTTTTTTTTTAATTGGTAAATTTCAAATGTTTTACGCTTTTAATTTTATTTTGGGTGAAAACAAAATCTAAAAGGCCTGAAACCAATTAATCTTTCTCTCAAAGATTTCTTATGCTTTCTTGCTCCACAATACAATGGGGTTTAGGTTGTACGGGAGAATAAAGAAGGGCAAGAGACACGGGAATAAATAGATAAATTGAGGGTACTTGGTAGGGTTTTATTATCTCGATTGAAATTAAGCTTAATATAATTTATTAAAATTATTAATTATTATCTGGAGCAAATGATGCCGTTTTATTTCGGGCTGAATAATTTATGCAAAACAAGTATGAATCCAATTAATTTAGAGTTGGTTCACAATGTGATTTTATTTAGTTTAATTGGGCAAAAAGATGGATCAATATAATAAATTTAAAAATTTTAATAATTAATAAAATAACTTTTGTTGAATTTTTATAGATTTTAATTTTAATGAGCTCAGAGTTCTCTGTGCTAACAATTTAGAAAATGAAAAGTAAAACCCTAAAGCACGCAGTGACTGAGAGTTAATAACTCGTTATCAGCTGTTCGTTTTTGTTATATAATAAGTATGAAGGGCAGTGAAAATGTTTATCGAAATCAAATGAATTTAGCAACATTTTTCCGGGACGTTTGTGAAGCGCATACAAATGAAAGTTAAGAAGATTAAACTGATTAAAACTTTTCTAAGAACCACCTAAAAACAATAATCTTTAATATTAAAATACAGTAGTTTGTTGTTATTTTTGTAAAAAAAAAAGACTTAGGGATAATATCAAAATCCCGAAATGTTAAAATATCGAATTTCAGAATTCTGAATATCAAAATCCCGAACTTAGAAACTCCCGAAAAATATAAATTCTGATTTTTTGTTATTTTATTTTTATTCATTTACATATTTCAATTGATATGGCTTTTAGATACTCTATTTTATATATTTCAAATTATTGTTCTCGTATATATTTATAAATATGTTCATAGCAAACATAATAATGATAAAAATATGGTTGAATGTAAATTGTTTTCTATTTTGTCTCTATCACAACCATATGAATAGAGTGAGTATAAAACAAAAACTTTAATCGTTCAAACTCAACTCAGCTTTCTTGCTGAAGTGGTTGAGTAGCGAGTTAATGCTTCTTAATTAAGTGTTCACAAGTTCGAGCCCTGGTAGAGTCAACTAGAATTAAAAAAAAATAAATACAAATTAATAGAAAAAAAAAATCAATGGAATACAAAAAAAAAAATTTATTTATACAAAAAATTAAAATTAAAATTTTGTTAAATTCATATTAATTTTTTTTTAAATGTTTATATAAAATACGTATGTATTTAAAAAAAAATTAACTATAATAAAAAATTAAAAAAAATTTTTTTTTGAACCGCAACATCTGCATTAGAAACTATTTTTTTAATCTTCGATTAAAAAATATATATGGTTAGATGTAATCAAAAATCTAACCATACTATATTTCCACCAGAATATGGTTGCCTCAACCATATTTTTTTTTGCGTGTGGTTTTATTATTTAGTATTAGAAATGCATGTAATAGAAATAAATTCAATCATAAAACATGGAAATGCATAGATAAATATTAAGGCTATTGACGATGCTATTAGTGGAAATTTGCATTTACCAAATATGTTGAGCGCTAGTGAGTGTCCTATTTTAATTTAACAAAATTTTTCTGCCAACATTAATAATCAATGCTACCAAATGACCAAATCAATTAAAACTAAAGCTTAAGCGGAATATTTTATGAAAAATGTTGGTTAATCTTTCATATTAAGAGATTTTTTTTTAACATTTTTTAAATGTCACTTAGGGCTTTTTTTGAAATCATATGACGGTATAAAATTAAAATTTAGTTTTGAAAACTCTGCGTATGTTTTTTTTTTCATATTCACTTCACAACATTACAGAACGATCACGTTGTAAAATGTCTTTATTTATTATTATGAATTATGAGTTTTTAAAGTAAAGTGTCATAAGTATATGTGTGTGTGTAGATTTGTGTGTGTTTTTGGCTCAGTTTGTTAAGTTTACTTTATGAATTAAATAAATGTTGACAACTTCCGTGTACAAATAAATGTCGAGAGTTTTAATGCAAGTGTGCGATAAAAGGCTGCGTAAAACATTTTGAAAGTCACATAGCACTACAAACTCAGGTAATATTCTATAATAAAAAGTGTCATTGTAAGCCATTCCAGCTATGCTTGTGCAGGGCTCTAGTGTGTGTAATTAATTTATTTAATTTTTAATTGCAGAGTTAAAGCAAAAAAAATTATTATATAAAAAATTGATGAATATGTCATGTGATGAGAAATCTCTAGAAATTTGTGATAAAGTGATATCTCTCACTTTGAAAACACTTTACGCTCGAGATTACGAATGGGGCACACACCATTTCAAAGGACAGCAATTACTTTGAAGTAAAGGGTGTTTTTTATAGACGTATACAACTTTAAATTGCAATAAAACAACGATTCGATTGACATGAATTTTATTTATCCGAAAGATAATCTTGTGGCATTACATTTTAAATATGATTTCTGGCATATGACCGCCACGGCTGGCTCGGATGTAGTCCAATCTGGACGTCCAATTTTCGATGACTTTTTATAATATTTGTGGCCGTTTATCGGCAATAACACGGCGAATGTTGTCTTCCAATTGGTCAAGCGTTTGTGGCTTATCCGCATAGACCAATGACTTTACATAGCCCCACAGAAAGTAGTCTAGCGGTGTTAAATCACAAGATCTTGGAGGCCAATTCACAGGTCCAAAATGTGAAATTAAATGGTCACCAAACGTGTCTTTCATTAAATCGATTGTGACACGAGCTGTGTGACATCATGGTTGTTCAATTCAGGAATGAAAAAGTTAGTAATCATGGCTCTATACCGATCACCATTGCCTGTAACGTTCTGGCCATCATCGTTTTTGAAGAAGTACGGACCAATGATTCCACCAGCCCATAAAGCGCACCAAACAGTCAGTTTTTCTGGATGTAACGGTGTTTCGACATACACTTAAGGATTAGCTTCACTCCAAATGCGGCAGTTTTGTTTGCTGACGTAGCCATTCAACCAGAAGTGCGCTTCATCGCTAAACAAAATTCGTAAAATACGTATTCTGAACAGAACTATTATTTTCGAAATAAAATTGCACTATTTGCAAGCGTTGTTCAGGAGTGAGTCTATTCATGATGAATTGCCAAACCAAACTGAGAATAAATCACTTGACAGCTGTTAAATCGGTCGCCATCTTGAACAGTAATGCCAACTTAAAGTTCTATACGTCTGTAAAAAACACCCTCTATTTTGAAAACTTTTTTGGTCCGACGGTTTTTGTCGATTTTCGCACGAACCATAGTAGATTACAGGTGGGACATAATCAGTTTTAAAGGCAGAATCTTTATATTTGCAATCTGCTACTCAATTGGGTAGAAATTACTTTGCCACATTAAAATTTTATTTTTTCAAATTCAATCATACTACAGTGCTGTTGCTCTAAGGGGTTTTGTCAACCACTTATTTATCGTATATGGATAAATAAAATTTGAAGGCAAAGCAACGTTTGCTGGGTCGGCTAGTAATTAAAAAAATATGATTTCAAAGGAGAGGCATTTGCAAAATTTTTAGCATTTTATTTTATTTGCTTATTTAACACTAGAAACAAATTCTTAGATTAAATGTTATAACAGGCAAGTTGGCTCCCAAGGTCTAGGCAGGGGGTCATTCACAGATAAGTACACTACCCATCAATCTAAGGAGCACCTATTTGTTTTATTTTAAAGGCAAAAATTTTAAGTATTTTATTAAAAAAAAAGAATTTTAAATATTATCTTTTTTGCCGCTATAGTGTCACAAATTACAAAATTAAAATCAAGGAAAAAAATTAACTTAAAAAACACATTTTGAGTTGTGACACTTTTGCAGTAATTGAGCCATAATTCATTAATTATTCAATCAATGACTATTTTTCATTAATTCTATGAAATATTTCTTTAAATGAATGAATATTTCATTGAGTTAATGAAATATTTCACTACTTGTAAGAAAAATAATGCATTTTCATTGGATTAATGAACAAAATTCTTTCAGTGAATCCTTAGTTATTCTAGATTATACGTAAGTAATAATTTTAGTTGTAGCTAAAAACCAATTGAGAATTTCAAAATTTAGTTGAAATTTTTCTCAATTTAAAATTAAATATCTCAATCTCATTTTCTATTAAAAAATTGAACATTAACACCTAAAATTATTTTATAATTGGCCAAACGATAAACTAATTTTATACAGCAACTTTTTTTTTTTTAGTTAAAACACAGGGAAAACAACTAATTATTTTTTATTATAGCCTGCGGTAAATGGGCTAATTAACGATATTAAAAACTCAAATAAAAAAAACAACACAACATCATGAGTAAAGAGACTAATGAGTTTATTTGGGTTAAGGTTGATCGTTGATATTCATCGTTATATCTACTGTTATGCTATAAAACATGTTCAGAATTTTTTTTTTTTTTGGTATTTGATAAAATACACTTTAATTTCTTATGTTGACAGTGGTTGGTTGTATTAAAACGTTTTCAAACTTGAACGCTGGTAGGCCAATGGAACTAATGTTGGTGCTCATTATGGGTTATGTAAAAAAACATGTGAAAGAAATTTAGAGTTTTAATTCAAATTTAGGTATTTGGGTTACTTTTCAAGTACACCTGACCCTACTTATACGCAATATAGGACATGTAAAAATTTTTTTCTTTAGCAAAATTAAAGTTTCTATTGTAAGAAAATTACAAATGCAAAAAAAATTCAAACTGTCTGGGTGGTAAAATCATGGCTACATGATCAAAATCTTAATGTCATTGCAAATGTTTGCTGATGGCTACCTCGTAAAGTGTATGCCTCTGGAAAGCAGTATGCTGCCAAAGAGACATAAAAGTGGTTTGGTCCACAATTTCTCTCGATTACATTAAATTATTGGACGATTCTGTACAAAGCGCGGCATTGCAAAGGCTATAAAATACAAATTTTCATAAAATGGAAATAATATTAACAATTTTATAGAAGTGCCCTATTCATGTAACGCAAATTGTGAAAGCCCTTTATTGACTTTTTTTAAAAAAATTTTTTATGAAAAATTACCTTTAAGTAGAAATAAAAATTGCGTTCGTAACAATTTTCTGTTAGAAGCTATAACCTTTTGAAATTTTTTTGTTGGATTAGTGTATAAAAGAGTAACTGAGTGATCCGCACCTAATGCAGGAAGAGCCAAAATTTAAATTAAAAAAATATTCTTTTAATAAACAAGCTAGTGGGTGCTTGATCCTTTTTTGATATTTATATATCTGTGAAATAAAAAGGGTAAAATACTAATAGTGGTTCGTTTTTTCTTTTAATCAAATATACCTTTTAAAGTAATAACTACAACAGCAAAAATTTAATTGTATTCTTCTCTTCTTATAAAAGTTTCAAATGTATTTTGGGGTTAATTTTGCACCTCATTTTGCTACTTTTTATATAGAATTATCTAAAATAAATTGATCGATTTTATCATACATAAATTTGTAACATCCAATAAAAATTAAGGGGAGAAATATGGTACTTTTTTATTTAAACTTTTTTAGTACAATTTTTTTGTATTATTTCCAAGCCTAGAACTGTGATTTTTTTTACTGTTTACGAACATATACATATCAGACTGGGTTCAAATGACCTAGGGCAAGATAAAAAATTATTAAGGGGACCAAATGGTACCTCCCCTCATCACAAAAAAAAAAAAAAAAAAAGAGAAAGAAATCACACATTTAAATAAGTGGGCATGAATTAATTCAAGCCATAGAGCCCAGGTTGTAAAGACCGGCAGAAAAAGGGCAAAGTATTTTTTCTTTTTCGGAATCCATTTAAAAAAAATTATTTTTTTTTTTAATTTGTGAGAATTAAATAAAAAAATTATCCAATGTATAATTTAAATCGTCACAATAGTGTGATTGTACGTATTGTACAGACTATTAACTGTCATAGCAAAGTAAATGGAAGACGTATTGGGAATTGTAGTCTTTTATTTACAATCAAGCATATCAATTGAAATCAAAATTTTTCTTGTTTCAAAAACATTTTCCATCACTTTTACTTTCACGATATTTGCGTCGATATTGAGAACCTACCTTAAGAAATGCTGATTACATTAAACTTTGCAATGATTCAAGACTATTGTGACAGAGAATCTGATCAAATATTTTGGTAGCAACTACACTGATTAAAGTAAAAGCGATGGTAAATGTTTTTGTATCAAGAATAATTTTGATTTCAATTGATATGCTTGATTGTACAAGACTACAATTTCCAATACGTCTTCCATGTGCTTTGCTATGACAACGATATTCTTATAATTTCGAGACTGAATAATTTTCTAATTGATATTTAATTATACGAGATGTTCGGGGGCTCTAAAATAAATAAAAATTTTAAAATTTTAAAGAATTGTATTTGAAATCCATTTTGAAATACAGCCTCTGTTGCCATGTAATTTGCATATTTTAAATTTCTAATTTTTAACTAATTAATACCTCTAAGAAATTCCACTCACACGGTAAAAGACCGGTCGAGACCGGGTAAAAAAACAGCTAGTTGATAATAAAATACTATTTTTTTTTTGTAAAACCTTCATTGTTATTATATTTTAGATAAATACTTAGAACAATATTTGGTTTTGTCATAAAATTTCATTATTGAATAAAATACAATTTTAATTAAACCAAGAATACATAAACAAGAAAACCGTCTATAGAATCAGAATATAAATAAATAAAGTTTTATTAGCTCTCTTTTTTTTTTAATAAACAAAACAAAAATAAAGAAATCAAAAGTGTTTTATCTAAAAACAAATGCTCAGGGCTCAAGCAAAAAGTTTATATTTATGATGTTTTTTACAATAGAAGGAAGTATAAACATTTTTATGAAACATTATAAACACACACACATATATTGATAACATATTTTTTGGAAAACATTAATTTGTATATAAGCAAGAATTTTCACTCAATACGTTTTATTGCAAAGAATATAGTGAAATAGGAAAAACAGAATTAGTGCAAGCCGAACAAGAAAAATGTTTCAATTTGTGGTAAGTGAGAAAAAAAGAACTTAATGTGATGAATTAAAATTATTAAATCAATAAATAGCTGATCAATTTGGCATTTGTGGTTTGTGCCCTAGTACATGGCGCCTGCGCAGATTGCTATGTTTGCAACACTCAAAATGGTGTGGCCTGCATAGGTACAAGAAAATATCAAAATTGTGTTAACGGTAAATTATTATTTATGCGCTGATGAAAACAATATGGTGCTAGCTTTATTTTCTCTTTTAAGGAATTGCCGATACATCCGTGACATTTTCATGTAACGCAGCCAATGAAATTTGTACTGAAAATAGTGTTATTTGCATGGAAAAAAATTTAGACTTCATTAGCCCAGCTTGCGTCAACACCTCCAATTGTGGCAAATGCCAAGGTAAGGAAGATGATAAGAAATTTATCTGCACCAGTCGCTCAACCTTTGATACATGCATTGATGGCAGGCCAACTGGCATTCATACCATTTGCCCAGAAAATCAATTATGTGATGCGAATCTAGGTAAACAAAAACAAAATCCTTGTGTTTCAAGCGATAAGGAAGCACAAATTGAATTATGTGAGAAAGTTATTGATACGCCGGATGAAATTGCAACAGCAGAAAGTTCAACAGCGGCTAATACAACAACCACAACGTATATTGGTGTAAGTGCTATCAGTGAATATCTTGACACAAACGGTGAAACTACTACGACAACATTGACTTCTGCTATACCAACGACTTCAATGTCAACAACAACAAAATTGGCTACTTCTATACCAACAACAACATTAGCAACTTCTATACCAACAACAACAACATTAGCTACTTCTATACCAACAACAACAAAAACAACATTGGCTACTGCTACACCAACAACAACAACATTTACTATTCCTTTACCATCAAGTTCGATATCAACTAGCACAACTAAGCATGAAAGTACAACTACTGAGAATCCAGCAGATCTTGTTTGCCCACAACAGATTATGACTGGACGTTATCCTCATCCTACTGATACCACATGCAGAAGGTAAGTTTATTCACTCAGAAAATAATTTCGGTCATGAGAACTAAATTTGTTTCCAATAAAAAATTCAGTTGTAATAATAAAATTTTTCAGTTGTAGCATCCACAATTCGATAATACAAACTAAAATTTTGTTCTCTATAAAAAATGTCAAGCAGTAACATGGATTTTCTATTATCGCAATTAAAAATTTCGATTTAGTTCTTATAAACGAAGCTGTTTTCTCAGTGTTTCTGCAGTATATTTTATTGAACGTTTTTAGTGAAATGAAATCAACTTAAAAGCCTAAATAAGGCAAAAGAAAATTTCATTTAAATAATGAAATACACAAATAATAACTTCTATTAATAGAACTAAATTTGTTTCCAATTAAAAATTCAATTGTGGTAATAAAATTTTGAAGTTGTAACAACCAGAATTCAATAATACAGTTAAAAATATTTCGAACTGAAGACCGATTTTCTATTGTCAGGATTGATTAAATAGTAACAAAATTTAGTTCTCACAACCGCAGTTGCTTTCTGGGTGTAGTAAATATATTTTCCAAAAATGTATTTTATTTTCTTCTTTCAGCTACATTTATTGTTACCAACATCGTGGCGAAATGAAGACCATCGTCTATGAGTGTCCACCGTTTCGCTTTTTTAATCCTTCAATTCGATCTTGTGTTCCTGTAAAGCCTGATGGCTGCATTTAAATAAATGTAACCACATTAAAGTTGTATAAAAATTAAAAAAGAAAAAATGTTATGAAAGCTAATCCATCAGTTATATCAAATTTATTTTCCACTCCGTTGTAAACCCTACAGTAGAAAATTTTAATCCTAAAAATCTTTTTTATAAAATAAATTTTTTATTAACGAATAAAACAAAAACTTTCTAAAACAAATTCGAATTTTATTATTTAATATTTAATTTTTGTTATTGCTATTAAAAGCTTAACAGTTTAAAGGTCTTGTCTGAACACAATTAGAGGATGTTAAATTAAAGTAAGTGGAACCAGGACAAGTATACATTTGACCAGACCATGTATTGCTACCAGTAGTAAGAAAACATTGAATGTATCTGAAAATATAATTTTATTCAATTATTTGATGACTTTAAATTTAAATCGGGTATTAATAAATAGTTCTGCAGCTTAGAAGCCTTAAATGTTGAACTATTTACTATGTGCCCACTGCAGTTTCAGGTGTTGTAAAGAATAAAATTACTTAAGTTAAGAACCAAAATAGTCACATTCGATATGAAATCCAAAAGTTTTTTTCTTTTTTTTTTTCTATGAAAAATTTTGAAATTTTCGATAAAAGTGGAGTGATTTGTTACCGACTGCAAGCTTTGTGCTTAAGTTTTTTCATTTGCTTTAAAATTTTTTTAAAGGCTAAATAAAATTTTAGTCAATTACCGTCTACATGAATTATTATCGACTGTGGATGGTACTGCAAATCGACCATTAAGCCTCATAGTAGAGCAAAAGTTTCGGGCAATAGATGTTAAAGTAGGTGCATCTGTAGCGGAAGTAGTGGCGGTAGTGGAGGTAGAGGAGATAGTGGAGATAGAGGGGGTAGAGGGGGTAGTGGAAGTAGATGAAGTAGTGGAGGTAGATGAAGTAGTGGAGGTAGTGCCTACAACTCCAGTGGGGCAAGTTGCCGGAGTCTATGCAAATTTAAAAAAGAAATGTTCAAAAGTAATAAATTCACTTCTAGGTCTAATTAATTGTCGTTACGTACAATGGTTGAACTGGCACAAATTTGTGGTGTTGCTAAGCTGCATACTTGATTGGCACCACAACTACCCGTCTGTGTTGTTGAGGGTGTTGTTTGACCCAAACACAAAGCATAAGTACTAACACCCGTGCACGCAAATACATTATTCGAATTACATCTATTGCACTGATTACAAGTAGCAACTGCACCCATTACATTTGGCATACATATAATAGGTGTTGCCGTTGAACATATATAACCCGTAGGACATGAATTAACTACACCACTGGGTCTATTATTTACACAAAATTGATATGCCGTTTCTGAAACACAAGCTAAGCCATTTGTAGTCAAACAAGCGTTACATTGCTGGGCCTTCAACAGCTGCTTATTAATCAACAATAAAACTAAAAACTGTAGGAATAATAAATGAAAATGAAAATCTTATTTTATTTAGGATTTTATAAGTAAAACGATTTAATTAATTTACTTGTAATAACGCAGCGTATGCGAGCATTTTGCTTTTCTTCACTTCTGAAACCTTGTTAAGACACTAAATGATTTTTAAAAACTTTTTTTTTTTTTTTTAATTTTAAATTGTATTTTTTTATTTGCTATTCTTTTTTATCTAATCTTTTGTTTTTTTTAAGTCAACACATGGCTGCTAATTTAATTATTTAAAGGGAAGCGATTTTAGTTAAGCACAAAATTATAAAAAAGCAGAAAACATTTTACAGAATAACTACTTGATAGTCAAGATTTTATTTTTAATTTTTCATAAAAAGCTTATTTAAATATGAGGTAAGACCCATTTTGGTTGTTTTATTTTTTAATGCCTGCAAGTGTTGCTTAAGATAGCAGCAGTATTAATAATTGGCTCGTAAAACAATTTATACCGGCAAGCCTTTTGCTGTTTAAAATGTAAGCAAACAACATATTATACATAACATTCGAGCCTGTTGAAGGGCCTATTCAATTTGCTACGCTATAAGCACAAGTGCCACCAAAGACGAATTCTTCTTTACGAATCTTTGTTGTTCTGTTCTGTAAACTGAATTCGAAAAAAAATTTCTCCTTTCAAAACGACTTTACATTTTTTGATTTTCTCTAAACCGAATTCACTTAATTTTATTTACTTTAAAAAAGAAGAAACAAAAAAGTTTGATCGAAAATAAATCGAAGATATTAAAAATTGTTACAAAAAAACTAAAAAAAGAAACTGAAAAAAGCATTCAACGCATAAAATGTCAAGACTTTTTCGAAAAACTCAATACATTAATTTTTCACTAACACAATGAAATTCTATTCTAGTGTCAAGGACAGTAAAATGACCAACAAGCAATTTAATTTATTAAGCTACGGTCACATTAAACAAATATTTGCTGAAATAAGCGTAACCACTATGTCATCTACAGAACCGTTTATATATTTTGAAGAAATATTTGTTTAGATTAATAAAAATTTTTATTAAAATTTTATGATTTGAATTAGTTTTAGGTATTAAAGTCATGTAAGACTATAAAATAATTTTTCAAAAAATAGTGGACAAATATTTGTGCAATGTGACCGTAACTTTAGTCTTCGATAAAACAAAACTTATATTTTTATATGTTGCACTCAAGCATAAAAAAGCGAAGAAACAGCAAATAATAAAGGGTTTGCAAATAGTGCAATTTTATTTCGAAAACGAGATTGCCGTTGTTCCCGATTTTCATAAGCGAATTTTGTTTGACGATGAAGCGCACTTCTGGTTGAATGGCTACATCAACAAACAAAACTGCCGCATTTGGAGTGAAGCTAATCCTCAAGTGTATGTCGAAACACCGTTACATCCAGAAAAACTGACTGTTTGGTGCGCTTTATGGGCTGGTGGAATCATTGGTCCGCACTTCTTCAAAAACGATGATGGCCAGAAAGTTACAGGCAATGGTGATCGGTATAGAGCCATGATTACTAACTTTTTCATTCCTGAATTGAACAACCATGATGAACCAGGAGCTATGGTTCCAACAAGACAAGTTAGAAAAATAATATCAATTCCAGCTATTTCCACTTCATTCTTTTTTATTTCACTGAGTTATTTGTCATCCGAAACCAGCAACATCTTTTTTTTTTTTTTTTTTTTTTTGTTTATTTTAAATACATATAAACATTTAGATTCGTAATTACTATTTAATTTTGCTTGCAAATAGCTGCCGTGTAAATGAAGTTATTAAAATTTTGATCAAGGGCGAATACCATAATTTTTCACCCGGTTAATGTTTTCCATACACTAAAAGAATTTTCTTCATTATTTATAATGAAAATGATAAAGTTTCATTATTTCATTAATTGAATGAAACATTCATTCATATATTTTATGAAATATTTCATTGAATTAATGAAACATCTTATTTGTTTTCATTAATGACAATATTTAATGAATTCATTAATTGCAAATAATTAAAAAAAATTAACTATTTTTTCTGTGTAAAGGTTATATAGCTGCTGACTGCTGAACACGCACCCAACACGATCCTAAAAAAAAATAAAATTTTCTTATTTATTTGCTGTTTGTGTTGTTGTTGCTTTATAATTGCAAATATTTGGTTAGAGTGGTTTTTATCATTGATTTAATGATGTAACGATGACAGCAATAATACGCCCACACAAGCAGGCCTACACTCTTATTGAGGTATGTCATTTTAATCTAAAAGAACGGGCACTAAAAAATAAAAAACGCGCGTTTTCATAATGAAAAGCGACAAATCATGTTCTGGAAACACCGTGTTTTGCTTACGTTTTTCTCATAGAATGTGAATGGGAAAGTGCCAGTTTATAAGTAAACAATTGACACACACAATCAAAGTTAATTTTTTTAAATCATATTTTTTATACAAAAAGGCCAATTTCCTTTTCAGTTTTAGTTGAAATAAAAATAATTTGTAATTTCCTTTTTTTAAGATAAAAAAAGTAAATTTTTGAAAATCATGTTTTTTATGGTAAAAGGTTTGAAATAAAAAGAAAACACAAAATTAAGCGTCTGGCGTTGTTCTTCTGTTATTTATCAAAATTGACAGGGTCTAAAAAGTGGTAGATTAAAATAAAAGTTCACAAGAGGAGCAGAGTTCATTTTAACGTTTCATTAAAATAATATTTTTACTGCACTCGATAATGATCGAAGTTGCAATTTACAATTTAAAATGACGATCGATATAGAATGCCGTAATTTGACCCCTGGATTGGATTATTAGACCAAAGCCTAATGATTTGGGACCACTATGAGGGTGATTGTTCAGAGGACTTCTATGAGAACGAAAACTACTACTTACTTTCCAAGACGCTCAGTACACTGTGGTCGTTTGGGATTAATTGACATTTCCGTCTTGTTTATCCGTGCTGGGGACCGGCTAGAGATATTAATTATAACAAGGGCAAGGAAGTTCATGTACTTAAAATTTGCTAAATATACGCATGAACCATAAACTATAAATTGCGATTGATTGATAGATTCAGGACTCAAATAACTAATACCAGCTAATCCACTGACTACATTTTATAAAGAATTCGCCTTGGATAGAAAAATAGTTTAAGAAAAGAGCAAATTTATTTTTTTACTTTTACGAAATATGACTAAAAATATGCATTCATAACAATATATGCAAAAACAAGCATTTAAGGCAAAATATGCACTAACAATTGATATTAACTTTAACTTCATTTTCATGAAGTCCCTTGCCTTAATTAGAACTTAGCGGAGTTTACTTGATTGAGTTAGTTTTTTTAGTTGATATGTAAATAGCAGAGTTTTACTCAATAGTTGAGTTCGTGCGAGTTCTACAAGGTGCCCCTAGTGCACCAACCTGTTAATCTGGGGTTTGCAGGTTTGATTCAAAATTAGAACCAGGAATTAGAATTAAGGATTTTTTAATTTTAATGCTCAAAAAGAAATTAATAAACTGCCTGGAGTATGACTTTAAAGTTGGCTATTATTATTGCTTTAGATTTGCTCAAAGTTTCATATAAAAACTCGCCTGATTTTAATTTACTTGCATTTATCTCTCAGTATCTGCAGTGAATGTTATCAAATGGAATTAGTAACGAAACGTCTTTGGGCCTTATTAAGTTGGGTAATTAAAAAAAAAAAAAACAAAAAACTAAAATTGTGTTTTTATTTAAAAAAAAAATTTTGTTTTTAATATCGCAGATAATTATGGGCATAATCTTATCAACTAAGCCTTTATTAGTTGAATGCGATTGTAATGCCTGCAGTGCTAGTACAAATACAGCTTGCATTTCAGAAAATGAATATCGTCAGTGTGATAATAATGAGGCGTTTGGTAAAGCATATGAGTGTAATCAAGGTTACGTGTGTTCGGTGCTTGGTGGTTGCACAAAATTACCGGAATTTACAGATTGCAAACAATGTAAAAAATGTGATGCAACTAAAACATTTGCTTGTCTAGATAGAAAAACATTTGCCTTGTGTTTGGGTAAGACAACATATTCTGAAATAACGGGCCAGTGTACAGATGATTTAAGATGTAACATAAATGATTCGAAAATTTGTGGCACGGTAAGTTGTAAAACGTTTCGCAAACAAAAAAAAAATTGGAATTGGAATTAAATTACATGAGTTTGTCCTTTCAAATACAAATTAGGGAGCAAATTAAGTGAAATTTTAACACAATTTATGTAGAGATTTTGATTGATATAGAATTACGTAATTTGCCCTTTTATTTTAATTTTTTTTTTTTTAATGAATAGTTACAAAATTATTGTACATTTTACGTTATCAAGATTTACTGTTTCTGTGCCTCAAGTTGTGGTTGTTGATTGATCAATTAATTGCAGAAAATCAAAACCATTTTGATATTTCCTTTAATTTTTCACGTAGCCGGACTTTAGCATTTATTTTGTATTAGACTTAAGTGTGTGTTGGCCCCATTAAAGGAATGAATATGCGGGAAGCAACGTAATAATTATAATTCTTTTCTAGTGACCAAATGACTTCAATCGACATTTTTAAATTATTTCATACTAAATAAAAGACGATTTACCACTAAATAGCGATCGAAATTTCAATACATTTTAAATAGATATATTTCGATAGATATTTTGGCTTCTGGTTACCTTTTGAAAAATTTTTCTAAAATATTTTGAAGCGTTGATTTCAACTACGTATTTTGTTTTTTACAAATTGACTTTGGCTTTCGAGATATTGGTCTCCTAAATTAAGAAGGTGATGCGATCTATACAAGCGTTACTTTAGAACGGTTAAATCTATTTATTAAAAAAGAAAATGCGAAACTACGCAACATAATTTGCTTCAAACTGTGCTTACATTATTTTTTAATTTACTTAATAGCTTTAAAAATATTGCAAGAGATGTGACAAAAAAATAATTTTTTTATTAAAAAATTTAATTTTTTTTAATTTTCAAAAAAATTATTTAAAATAAAAAAAGACCAAAAACTAGCATTTTGCTTTTTGAGTTTCAATTAAAAATTAGTTTTAATATATTTTATTAAAATCGATACAGGATTTTTTAGAATCAATGTTGTCTTGAATTTCAAACTAGTATAGTTTTTTTTAATACAAGTTGCTTTTTTTATACTCAGCCAACAACTTTTTATTTTTGAACCGTCAACAAACCCTCAAGAGTTTCAATAGTCGATTTTGTTTTTTAATTATAAACAGCAAAAATTTCGATTCTCACAATCAAATTTGTTTACTCTGTGCATATTGCAATAAAATTAATTAAATTTAATATGTTTATTTATTGCATACAAAAATATGAAAATTATGTTTAATAAAAATTGACGACTTGTTAGTTACATCCCACGAACATGAAGAGAAAAAAATTTTTTTTTCAGAATGCGTTACTAAAATGTAATTTGTAGCTAAAAAGTTGAAAATTACCGTAGGAACAGTATTTGTTTCCACAAGTGTGAGCCATTGTCATTAACAGACGTTGCCACTATAGATTTTTGTATAATTTCTCTTACTGTGGGAAATTTGTTCAAAAACCTAAATTTTTTTAGTAAAATTTATATACAAAATTTCTATAAAATTTGATTTTTTTTTAAAGAAAATTTCTACTTGTTCTTATCGCGATGATCCTGAAATTGTCACAACAACTGAAGCCCCTACCACAACAACACCATCACCTGCTACAAATCCTAATGGCTTTTGTCAACTCTTACAAAAGGAAGGCCGTTTTCCAGTGGGTAAAAATCCTGAAACCACTTGCAGGCAGTAAGTAAATTTAATTTTTAACAAAACAAAAAAGTTATTTTTTTTTTTCGCCAGATACATCAATTGCATTAAAATTGGTACTACTTGGTATGGGCCCATATACAATTGTCCAGGACAAACGTACTTTGATAGTTCGCAAAACAACTGTGTTGTTGATAAACCGAGTTTATGTGCTGGTGCTGTTGCTCAACTAACCTTTCGGAATATCATAATCGAATAATTTCCATTTACTGCATAAAAATTAACACACGATTATAAAATTATAAAAAAGGAACTACGTTAAATTGGGTATAAGCAAAATAAAGAGAAATTATTAAATGCTTAAGTCTATTACTTAAAGATGTGATTATTTGTTCACATGTATTTTACTATTTAGAACTTAAGAGTGTATTCTTTTCAAGACAAGGGTGTTGCACTTTTTATTTATTTCTTAAGAAAATATGAACTTTATGATTCATTTTGGAAGCCTATTTAATTGTCTTTAAGTAAGAAAAATAAAGTGGACATTTTTTTAATAAGCAAGGCAAGGAGGCAACATGACTAAATGCCCCTTATGCAGAAAAGATATCACTAATAATCTCTATTACTAGTTTTATTAGTGCTTATATCAAACCACTTATTTTGGGTTATAAGTTAAGTACTAGAGTCCTGCACAACCACAGTTGGAATTACTTACAACCCCTTTTTATTATATTAATTAATTCTCTTAAATTATAATTATAAATTATAAAGTAAGAGAGACAAAGAAAAGGAGATCAATGTCATCTCAGGCCTTCAGCTCACTACTTTTTATTATAAAAATATTGTAAAGGGTGTTTTTTATAGATGTATAGAACTTTAAGTTGGCATTACTGTTCAAGATGGCGACCCATTTAACAGCTGTCAAGTGATTTATTCTCAGTTTGGTTTGGCAATTCATCATAAATAGACTCAAGCCTGAACAACGCTTGCAATTAGTGCCCAAAACGAGATTGCCGTTGTTCCCGATTTTCATAAGCGAATTTGTTTAGCGATGAAGCGCACTTCTGGTTGAATGGCTACGTCAACAAACAAAACTGCCGCATTTGGAGTGAAGCTAATCCTCAAGTGTATGTCGAAACACCGTTACATCCAGAAAAACTGACTGTTTGATGCGCTTTATGGGCTGGTGGAATCATTGGTCCGTACTTCTTCAAAAACGATGATGGCCAGAACGTTACAGTCAATGGTGATCGGTATAGAGCCATGATTACTAACTTTTTCATTCCAGAATTGAACAACTATGATGTCCAGGAGCTGTGGTTTCAACAAGACGGCGCAACATGTCACACAGCTCGTGCCACTATCGATTTATTGAAAGACACGTTTGGTGACCGCCTAATTTCATGTTTTGGACCTGTGAATTGGCCTCCAAGATCTTGTGATTTAACACCGCTAGACTACTTTCTGTGGGGCTATGTAAAGTCATTGGTCTAGGCGGATAAGCTACAAACGCTTGACCATTTGGAAGACAACATTCGCCATGTTATTGCCGATATACGGCCACAAATGTTCCTCCGAGCCAGCCGTGGCGGTCATATGCCAGAAATCAAATTTTAAAATGTAATGCCACAAGATTATCTTTCGGATAAATAAAATTCATGTCAATCGAATAATCCATCGTTGTTTTATTGCAATTTAAAGTTCTATACGTCTATAAAAAACACGATTTATATGATGTGATTAGTGCTCGCCTCTTTCGCTAATTCACCAATAAATAAATAATAAAATAATACTTAAGAAAATCATTTTACTTATAAAATACAAGTGTAAATTGAAAAAAAAAAATCATTCTGTTTTGCATAATCATGCCTATAAATGTGTTTATTTTGGTTATTTGGAAAAATTCTAAACAAGTGTCTTAATTGACGGAAACTTTAATAAAGAATCACCAGCAGTGTGCTCACATTAAGAATTGTTTTGTGCATTTAACTAAAAAAAAATGTGTGAAAATGTTCCCTAACGAATTTATACAAATTATTACTAATACATATGTTACGCGACTCATGCCCATGCGTTCACTGTTGCAACTCTGGGCCTTGAATAAAGCCTTACTTATGGGCTGTGCATAAGATCCTCTGGGTCACGGTACATATGATTTATTTATATAAATAATAGCGCTGCTCAAATGAATTGACTCTGCTGCCGACGGGTTACTACACTACCCACTAAACTACATAGGCACCAATTACATCTAGTATTGACGAAAGAAATTGTACGTGGACGGTTGTCATCTTAATTTAATGACCAACAAACATCATTCGTGTGAAATTATTTTCTTTAATATAATAGGTGTCTCAGTAAGAGTGCACTTTTAAAATGTAGTGGCAACTCAGTTTATTTCTATTATTAAAAATGGAGCGCTTTACGAAAGAACAACACGTTATAATTGTAAGCTGTGAAGCATATGAAGTGCCTTACTTCCTCTGAACCATCACTAAGACTTGAGGACCCCAGTTGGGCTAAAAATCCAAGTGAACGAGCAAATGCTTTTGCTAGTCATCTAGAAAACGTTTTCACACCACATGACATAGATAGTGATATTATTCCTCCATACATCAGCGATTCCATTGAACATCAAATAAGGATGCGTTTGCCTTCAATTAAAATGGCAATGAAAAACCTTGATGCGAAAAAATCGCCCGGCGCTGATCGAATTACTAGTTCAATGCTGATGAACTTGCCAGATTGCGCAGTGAGAATTATATTATTCATTTTTAATGCCATCTTAAGAGTGGGGGTTTTCCCGTCCTCTTGGAAAATTTCAGAAATTGTCATGATTCAAAAACCGGGTAAAGACGCTACTCAAATTACGTCATAAAGATCAATCAGCTTATTATCTATACTATCGAAAAGGTCCTCCTCCAGAAAATAACGCCCCATCTAGCAGAGCGAAATATTATTCCAGAACATCAGTTCGGCTTCCGGGCTGGCCATGGAACTACAGAACAGGTTCACAAAATTGTTACTGCTATCAGGTCGTCTTTCGAGAAAAAGCTGTTTTGTTCAACATTGTTCATTGATGTCTCCCAAGCATTTGACAAAGTCTGGCATGATGGTCTCACAAAAGTAACACGACTTGTTCCCACGACACCCACCCGCTATTATACATCGTCTATACATCCGATATGCCTACAAATCGACATAATATCACGTCAACGTTCGCAATTGACACGGCATTTTTAAGTGTGAGCAAAGATCCAGGAACTGCATTTGAGCACTTACAAGCTCATATACACGAGCTGAAAGGTTGGCTAAATAAATGGAAAATCAAAGTAAATCCATCAAAATGTGCCCATGTGACTTTCACACTAAGAAAGGCAAATTGTCCGCCAATAAAAATAAATAACGTCATTGTTCCGGTGGAAACCCAAACTAAATATCTAGGAATCCATCTAACATGGTCACGACACATTGAGGCCAAAATCTCAGCTATGAAACTATCCCTTTCCTTGGAATATAAAGTTCTATTATATAAAGCCATTAGTAAGCCAATTAGGACATATGGCATCCAGCTATGGGGAACCGCGTGCGCATCTAACATCCAAAAAATACAAAGGAGACAGTCGAATATTTTACGAGCAATAGGCTGCGCCCCCTGGTATATAAGAAATGAGAACATCCACAAAGATCTAGAAATTCCAACGGTTCTGGAGGAAATTGAAAAGTATTGTACTTAGTACGTTCACAAACTGGCGACATTGGTAATAATTATTTAAGTTTTTTTTTAGTAATTTTTTACAGTTAAGATTTGGATACTTATTGTAATTTTCTTATAGAAAGATAGTAATAAAAAATAAAAAAAACTTTATAATTGTGATAAAGTCAATGGCAATGTTTCGAAAAAAAAAATCATCTTGCATGAAGCGCATTTTTATCTGAATGGCTTCGTGATAACGAAGTTCTTATGGCCTCAACTGAACAGCATGGATCTGGACGACATATGGTTTCAGCAAGCCGGCTAGGCTAGACGGAAATAATCACAAGTGTGTCTTTAAGTAAGTACTGCAATCAAAACTAGAAAAAATACTTTTATACTGACTTATTATACTGAAGACTAAATTTTATTTCTTAATTTTATGATTTTTTTTAACACTCGCTTAAATACCAAGTTTAGTTTAAATTGAAAATAAAACTACACATTTTTTTTACAAAATTTATACAAGGAATACAAACCCTAAAATATATTTACGTATGAGCATGTAAATAAATGATTTTTATTAATAATTTCTATAAATCAGGAAGAGGGTTCACCGTATCACCATCAGCATCACAAAAAAAAAAAAAGGTCAATGTCAAGTTCAGAATAATAAATGATTTTGTTCATTGTCAACATGGTGAGAAACAAGTGGCAGCAAATCAAAGGCAATTTAAATTCGTCACGTTTATCAAACACACAACACCAACAACAAAAATTAGCTTAAGCTTAAACGTACAAAAACCATTTTACAATTTAAGCGATAAAATCACTGAAGGCACAAACACCTACACAAAAATAAAACTGTGGCGCTAATTTGTGAAGATTTAAAAAAATTAAAAAAAAACTTTTCCGCCCTTTTTTTTATAACACAAGCAATTAAATCGTCACAGACTGTGGGGCAGAGAACAAGCCAAATTTGTATTGAAAATTGCAATCCTTAGGAGAAAGAAATGATGCTGGAATTGGCATACATATGCTACATAGCGAAACACCAAAAGTTATAGGCAAAAAACTAAAAAGTAGACCAATCGTAACCTCCAACATGGTGATCTTGTCTAGTTTTTAATTTTTTAGCTACTACTTTTGAACAAATTAATACTTTTAAATGAAACATTTACTGGATGATAGAGTGGTAAATGGGCTACCGTTCTCTAGAAAAATTCTTTAAACTCCTTTAAATGCTTAAAAGACTTTTTTTTTCAAATAAAACGCCTTTCATTGAAACAAGCAATACCAATTTGCTTGTTTAATAGACAAAGCCAAGACAAAGAAATGATGATTTTCAGTTAAATACCAGCTGTTTTTTACTCGTTATTGCACGGTCCTTTAGTCTTTGAAGTTCCTGGAATCATATATTGAATTTTAAAATTTGAATTATTAAAACAAAAATATTTTATTTAAAAGAAAATAGCAGTAAGAGTGGGGATGGTCAGTTCAAAATGCAACTTTCAAGTGTTCACAGCTTTTTTACCAAATTTCAAAATAATTCGTTGGAAAATTTGATTTTAATTACTAAAAAAAATTATTTCAACTAATTTGTTCAAAATAGGCGTCATGGTCAGTAAAAAAATATACAGAAGCTCTTCTTGTAGTGCAGAGTAGGCTTGTGGCCTAGTTCATATGAACGATTCAGCAAATTGAACGATTTGGACGCTTCAATTTTTTAAAATTATTTCGTTCATCATTCATTGACTTTTACTGTTAAGGATTAATATATCTAATATTTGTTTTAGTTAAAAAGTGGCAAAATTTTATTGGAGAATTCAACATAAAAAAAAATTGCTAGCTAATTTAAAATCACATATGCTCCTATTCAATAATCAGTTGCAATAACATATCATTATAAATGTATTACGGTGTATAAAAAATACAATGAAGGAAAGTCATAAGTTTATCGCCTTACAGCGTACGAAAGAAACGATGAACGAAAATCAAAAGTCATCGTACAGTATCCGAAATGAGCGATGAACGATTAAAATGACTTAGGTCATTTAAGTGCTTTGAAAAATCTGAACGATTCAGTGAAATGAACAATTATGACCAAATCTAGTACAGAGACTGTGTGTACCATCAACTTTCAGAATAATTGGTTGATAAATGGAATTTTTAAAGACCACTGTCAATTATTTTGTTTAAAAATAGGCATAAACGTGGGGATGGTAAGTTCAGAAGTAGACGGGAACCTTCCTCGAAGTACATAATAAATTGGAAAGTACGAATTTTTTAACAAAAAAATAATCATCCCCATCGTGAATAATTTTTCCCTTGTAATTTTTTCCCATTTCACATACTTGCAATCATGAATAACTGACATGAAAAATATGTTGTTAAATGTTAAATATGTTGTCAAAAAGTAGACGTAAAAGTTGGCATGGTCAGTCGAAATTACATTATATCCTTCTTTGAAGAAAATATAGAAAAATAAAATTGTATTCAATAAAAAAACCATCTAACTTTCTTTAATCAAAAGTGAGCGTGGTTGGTTTAAAAGTATATGGCGAACTTCCTTGGAACACAAATATCATCGGTGCAAAATTTCAAGAAAATTAATTCGAAAACAAACAAATAAAAAACAAGAATTTAGCTAAATTAAATTAAAGAAAAATGAGAAAGAAAAGTTAAAAATAACAAAAACTCACAAACAAAGCTTATGAGAAAATGACTTGCTATGTTACCATTACTGGCTTGGTCAACCAATGTGGATGTCAAAAAGTTAAAGTCTAAACTTAAATTTTACCGGGATTACATACCCATACACACAACCGCACACACTTTAGTATTTGTTTTACACAATTTTCTTAATGTGTTAGAATTTTAAAATTAAATATTTGTTTTTCTCTGTGGTTAAATTAGTGTGTGTGTGTATGTTTAACTTTGTTGGTTGCCCACTTTAATTTCTTTTCCTTTTCTTTTTCTTTTTTTTTTTGTTTTAACACAAGGTACGTGACAGCAATTGTATTCACACTCAAGAAACACACACACAAACATATGTTGTACATAAAAAATTCTTATTTCTCAGCATACAAAAATATCTGTGTGAGTATATGCCTGCAAATAGAGTGACTTGCGCAAGTAGGTTTTTATTTTTTTTTTATATCCTTCACTGTAAGTAAGAAGGGTATATATAACTTTGTGATTTCGTTTGTAATTTCTACACCCTACATGGGACTCCCTATAATTCTTATAAGTAGCGGAATCGATTTAGGGATGTCCGTCTGTCCGTCTGTCTATCCGTGTAGTAGTTGAAATCATCTTTCAGAAGTTGTTGCTGTAAGACTATTACTATTGAAACTCAGCCAGATCGGTCCATAAATGACGCAGCTATGAGTCAAAAACCGAAACTACCTCTATTTTTGACCATTTTTGGAGTGGGTTTTTTGCCTATTTTGTCTAAACAAAGACACGGACTAAAAACGTGGTATGCAGCTTTGTTTGAAGTATAAGCCATAATACCTGTGCTAAAAATGAAAGCAATCGGTCCACAAATGGCCGAGGAATATCCAAAATGCAACCGAAATTTTAGATTTTCATAAATTATGGCTTTGTTTTTATGCGATTTTTATCTAAACTGAAAAAAAGTAGTACGCAGTTTTTTCAAACATCACATTCATAGTATTCTGACCAAAACTCAGCTGGATGGGTCCATAAATGGCGGAGCTATGAGTCAAAAATTGCGATTACCTCTATTTTTTAATATTTTTGTTGAGTTTTTTGCGTAATTTGTCTAAACTACAAGACGGACAATAAAACGTGGTACGCAGTTTTATTACAAATAACAGTCGTAATGTCTGTGAAAAAAATGAGATAGATCGGACCAGAAAAATCAAAAATACAACCGGCCTTTCACATTTTCATTAATTTTTGTTTTGTTTTTGCTTTGCTTTTTTTTTCAAATTTTTTAGCTGTCATGGGCGTAATGCTCTGTACACACAATCACGAAACCTAAAAATTGTATGTGTGTGTGTGTGGTTTTTATTTCCTTGAGTACAATAGCATTACGAATCTTATGAAAGGGAGTGCATTAGATCTTTCTCGATAATTAGTCATTTAATTATAATTAATAATTTAATTAAATATGTTTGGCTTAAAAATTTTTACAAAAATTTGCAAAATTTAATGAAAATAGATTTTTTTGTTTTTCTATTTAATATCTTTCTTAGAATTTATTTTTTTATTAATTTAAAAATTTAGTGACTGCAGACATTTTATTGCTTTTAAAACTGAGGTTCTCAGAAAGGATTGTTTCGTAGAACTCGTTAATTTTAGTCGTATTACAAAAATTTATTTTTTTATAGATTTTCGTTCCAATAATAAATAAATAAATTTTTCATGTTTAATACGACCTCAAGCTGAACAAAGTATGCGTTTCAATTACATACTTTTTTTGAAGTGAGTGACGATAAATATGGTTAGTTAAATATGTTTTCATGTAATTCCTTATGTTTTTTAGTATTTGTAAATATCTTTTCAGTATTTTTGACATACGAATGTGCATAAATACGTTGATTTTTCTAATAGATTGCAAACGAACCATAGAATATTACGGGTTGGTTCACATATCATTTGAAACAAGAAGTCATCACCAAAATTGTAATTACCCGAGTACTCAGAAAAATCTTTTCATTATTTTTTAAAAATTTATGAAATTCCCTCATACCCCAGTACTCTTCTTCTGAGGGATTTTTGGGCAGGAAAATTACTAAAATTAAAAAGAAATTAAATCTGTAGGCTCTAAGCTTTCTGGAATTTTTTTAATATTTTCTGAAAAATTCGTAGTTTTTATTTTATGATGCAAAACGGAAACTGCCAAAATCCTTGAATTCAACAGTACTGGGGTGTATGGAAATTTCAAAAAAAATTTAAAATTTGTCCAAAATAACTCTGAGTATTTTGGCGGTAGACAGTCTCCTCTTTAAAATGATATATGTCTCATCTCACAATATTTAATGGTTCGTCGGCAAGTTCCTAAAATCACTTAGAGCAACAGCACTGGGATATATGGAAATTTATAAATAATCCAAAGTAACTTCCGAACGAACCATAGAAGATTACGAGATAAGATGTTTATCATTTTAAAAGGGAGGTCGTCTAAATTTTTAATCTATCTTCTAAGTACTCAGAAAAAACTTTAAATTATTTTTAAAACTTTTTTTAATTTCCCTCCTACCCCAGTACTCATACTCTGAGGAATTTTTATCATTCCTCATTTTGGCAACAGAAACTTACTGAAAACCAACTGAAATGAAATTTGTAAGTTCTACGCTTTCTGGAAGTGTTTTAATATTTACTTGAAATTTTGTAATTTTTATTCTATGATGCAAAACGGAAATTGCCTAAACCCTTCAGAGCAACAGCACTGGAGTATATGAAAATTTAAAAAAATAAAAAAAGTTTTAAAATATCCAAAGTAATATATGAATATTTGATTGGTTGGTTACAAATATAGATGATCTCCGCTAAACTATTGCTTAAAACATTTAATATTTAATGACTTAAGACGTATTTGATAAATAAGCCATTAATACTGAAAATATTTACAAATACTAAAAAACTTCGGATTTTACGTTAAAACATATTTATCTTCAATCATTTAATTTTTTCTATGGTTTTGCTATTAATAAAGAATGTGGAAAGTGAAAAATATTAATATTTCGCTAACACAGTGAAGGGTATATAAGACTCGGCACTGCCGAATTTAACTTATTTTATATTTCGTTTTGAACTTGCCAAGAATTAGAATTAGAATGAGGAGCGGGAACAAGTCACCTGGTCACTGCGGCCAAAATAGACCTATTGTGACACTAATCTCAAGTTACAAATCCTCCTAGGGTCTAGTATTCATTAAGAATTCAGAAGCTTTTTTGGGTGATTTCTCCGTCATATCCGAAGGTTGTAGGTAATGTTGGTCGAAATTGCCGAACGGTTAGGCATTACATTACAAAAATTATTTAAAATTTTTTTTTTTTAATTTCTTATTTGTTGTTTCACTCACTCACTTACAAAACAATACAAAATACAATAAATCAGAAACATGAACATACACAAAAAATGAAGGAACAAAACGAATTGCCGAGTACGAGCAAGTGTGTACTGAAAAAGTAGAAATTCTTTTCACCCCAACCCTATCATCTACAAACACAAAAATTGCGCAACTTGCCAAGTGTGAAAGGCCTATGATTGGCTGTAAGAATTTCCAAAAATTTTTAAGTTTAAGAACCAGCACTGGAAAAACTATTAATTGTGGGTAGAAGGAAAGCAATTTTTAAATTTCGTAAAGAGTTATTTAGAATTGATATTGATTGAAGGTAAAGTTTTAGTGTTATCATACACTTAAATTTTAAAAAACAAAAACAATATGAACAACAGCTTTTTTTTCTGTTTCAAGCCAAGCTTTATAATCTTAGTGAAAATATTTTCGTTAGTAAACATACACAGATTAAATTGTCTAAAACTGCGTTAATAAATCAACAACACACATCCTTAGCCAGCGGTTAGGATGATGTTTTACAAATAAAAATAAGCAAATGTATTCATACATAAATATTTACTTTTGTGTATAAAATTATTAAACAACAACTGCATGACTAGAAATTTAAACAAAACGAGTAGTACCAGTGACAGCAACAATATCACGTTTAACAACAAAACCAGAGATAAAAATAAATGAACTAAAATACACACATAAAGAATATTTTTGCTTGTTCTTTGGTATGGCTACCGGAAACGAGGTCACAGCCAGGCATGTTAAATTTGACGATTTTTTTTATTATTAAAAAAACGTGTTTTTTTCTTTTAGCTTTTATTTTATATATATATTTTTTTTAGTTTAATAGTTCTAAATGGAGCTAATCTTTATATCGATGAGTGGTATAACTTCAGCGAATAAAAGTGCCTCAAATATTTGCTGTTTAATTCAAGCTTAGAATTAGAACTGTGACACTATTCACATGTTACAATTTCGCCCTAAGTCTAGTGTTCATTAAGTATTCTAAGACTTCCTTGGGTTATTTGTCCACCATGTCAGTGGTGGTGTAGACCATCACAGTGACACAGCATGTGTTCTGCTATCTCTTTAGAGTAATGAATATCATGACAATGCGAATCCCTTCCTAGACCGGAATGGGCTGATGCTCCTTGTCTCCAATCGATATTGTTAAAGTTCCCTTTCCAGTCACTTTCTAAATCTGAGCTTAAAAGAATTCCAAGACAGTCCGCTGCATGGTTCTGGGCCAATGAAATTATCAGCCTCATCCTTGTCGCCATTTCATCTGCCTTCTCATTGCCTTATCAACTGAACTTTATTCTTAGATGCTAGCCTTTTTATAAGTTAAGCTTGAGGCAAAAGTCCCGCTACCATTTTGATTGCCTATAGCTCTGCTCAAAGAGTAAGTAAGTAAGTTGGGTTTTCATAAAAAGTTTATTTGGTCTTTACATTTTTTGTTTTCGTTATGATTGGAAAATGATATCGGCTAAATGGTGACCGCGATTCGCTATGCAACTTTTGGCTCTTTTTAAGGCATTGTTCATGACATCCTGCAACATCTCAGGCTGAATTTCTTCAATTTCGTAACGAATATTGTCTTTAAGATGTTGATGAGGCTTATTCACATTAACTTTTGATTTTAAAAAACCCCATGGCCATGCTAAATCGCCTTTTTGTGAGATTAGTCTTTGGAAGAAAAACGTCATTCAATAATTAAATTACTGAACGAGCTGTGTGTGCTGCTCTAGTCCATGCTCTTTCATTTGATTCACAAGAAAATTACGAATCATGTCTTGGTATCGTTCAGCAGTAACAGTAACTAAAACACGTCTCCGAATTAATGTTTCTGGAGAGTCTGAAACACCATAGCGTACCAGACACATTTTCACCATTACGCAACATCCGTTGTCTTTCAGAACGAGGCCTGTCTGCTGTCGTACCGTACTGTCGAAAATTGAAATGTAAACTATAAATTGTGCTTTTGTGAGACAATGGACGATTAGGAGATTTTTGAAGCAAATTTCCGCTGAGTGGTAATAATGGAACGATTATTTTTAATAAATATTGTCCCTATTATGTGAGCTAAACGTCACATAACCAAAATGGTGGGTAATCAAAGTGGTAGCAAGACTTTTGCCTCACTTTGTATTAGGCATTGAGTGAAAATATATAGATGTGACTATTATTTGAATCTCTTACTACTTCCTATTTTAGGCAGAGCCTAAAAAACCTTTAACCCCTAATCGAACACATGTGACTTAAAATTGGCTTTGCGTCTATTCTGTTCCCAAATAACCCATATTAAAGCTAAACAAATCCTGCAATCAGAGCCTAAATCACCCTATTCAAAATGGAATGCAAGCGATTGTAATTTTGGTTTCATTGCAGGGAAAAAGTTGAAAATTTCAGAAGAAATTTTAATCGAATGTGTCTATTTGGCTGCAAATATTAACTTGCTTAAAAAATCATTGTTCATAGCGGCGTCTACATTAATTGAAGTTTAATTATCTAGAGATCCACATCCACAGAGAGTGACAAATTCCATTGCGAGAATTGAATTTCTTACCAAAATAAAAATTCCGTTGTGATGGTTGCATAGGAATAAATCATTAATGACTCATAAACAGAGAAAGCAAAAAAAATTTATATTGATGGTGTACACCATCCATTACTAAAGAGGTCAAAAGGATTTTTGAAACGAGACCCAATGATTCTTCAGATATTTAGAAGCAACTTAACACAGATTTCATTCCAACAAAATATTGTCTTTTACTGTGTAATAAATTGACTTCTTGAGCTGCAGCGCCCAAAAATACTATGAAAACTGTTTTCGAATGCTTTAGTCAAAAAGCGTAAAATACATAAAGGTCCAAGCGGTCATGTGTTTACGATTTTTATATTCAAAAAAAAAAATTCTTCAGCAAAGTCTATGTTACGACACTGTTTTTTTTGTCTGCTTTATTTTTGCTATAAACCACAAGGAATTGCTTATAAAGGTAAAATGTAACATTTTGTAACAGATTTTGCCTAAATTCTAGACGATTTTTATTTAAAAAAAGAATGCCCTATAACTCTCAGAACTACAACGGCAATGACTAAAATTGTTATAACACACGCATACACACATGCACAAAGAGAGAAAAAAAATCTCTACATAATAAAATGAAATAAAAATTTCTACACAATCGTGTACGTATACGTTCATAGACACGCATACATGCAAAACATTTAATTTTGAATACATGAAACAAGATAAACAACATGTTGATTTATTTTCACTTTATTTTATTTATTTTTATTTATTTTATTTATTTTAATACAAAATATATGGAACACAACACCACATAAAAACACACAGATACACCCACACACAAGTACGGATATAAGGAGTGTTTTTTATAGACGTATAGAACTTTAAATTGCAATAAAACAACGATGGATTATTCGATTGACATGAATTTTATTTATCCGAAAGGTAATCTTGTGGCATTACATTTTAAATATGATTTCTGGCATATGACCACCACGGCCAGCTCGGATGTAGTCCAATCAGGACGTCCAATTCTCGATGACTTTTTCCAACATTTGTGGCCGTATATCGGCAATAACACGGCGAATGTTGTCTTCCAAATGGTCAAGCGTTTGTGGCTTATCCGCATAGACCAATGACTTTACATAGCCCCACAGAAAGTAGTCTAGCGGTGTTAAATCACAAGATCTTGGAGGCCAATTCATAGGTCCAAAACGTGAAATTAGGCGGTCACCAAACGTGTCTTTCAATAAATCGATTGAGGCACGAGCTGTGTGATATGTTGCGCCGTCTTGTTGGAACTACAGCTCCTGGACATCATGCTTGTTCAATTCAAGAATGAAAAAGTTAGTAATCATGGCTCTATACCGATCACCATTGACTGTAACGTTCTGGCCATCATCGTTTTTGAAGAAGTACGGACCAATGATTACACCAGCCCATAAAGCGCACCAAACAGTCAGTTTTTCTGGATGTAACGGTGTTTCGACATACACTTGAGGATTAGCTTCACTCCAAATGCGGCAGTTTTGCTTGTTGACGTAGCCATTCAACCAGAAGTGCGCTTCATCGCTAAATAAAATTCGCGCGATACGTATTCTGAACAGAACTATTATTTTCGAAATAAAATTGCACTATTTGCAAGCGTTGTTCAGGCGTGAGTCTATTCATGATGAATTGCCGAACCAAACTGAGAATAAATCACTTGACAGCTTTTAAATCGGTCGCCATCTTGAACAGTAATGCCAACTTAAAGTTCTATACGTCTATAGAAAACACCCTTTATAATCGTTGACTTAACAATTGTAACAAGTTCAAGTAACAATATGTACATTAGGATGCATATGAACATACTGACACATACATTTGGCTAATACGGCTCATACACACAGAAAAAAAATTGGTTTGAAAAACATAGTTTGTTCTTTGTAGCATCTAAACATTATAATGGTCACGATAAACATATTTCTGGTTATTTTTAATCACAATATGTTTAAGGTCATAGAGATGGTTGAGTTTATCATTAATTAAATTAAAAAAATATGGTTGAATAATACAATACAATAAAGTGAGTATAAAATAAAAACTGTATCATGTAAGCTCAGTTGAGCTTTGAGCTTTGTGGCTGAAATGATTGAGTATCGAGTTAATGCTTCTTAGCTGCATATGCCCCAGTTCGAATTCAGGTAGAGTCAAATAAAATTAAAAAATAAAATCGAACCAACTGATTAATAATAAATTAAACAGAGTAATAAAAATAGAATATATTTTTTTACATTTGTAAATATGTTGGTTTGGAAATTTTGTTTAATGCTTAATTTGTTTGTTTTTTGAAACTTTTTGTGCGCTTATTGACTAAAATTCTCATTTGGTCAATGGGTGTAACAAAATAAGTACTCAAATGTATGGCCAGAAATTTAAAAAGACTTGGGAGTAATTCACTGATGATTCAGAGTAGCACCTGATAAAATAGCTATATGGATATGCTTTCCCTCTTAGTACTTAATGTGCTAAGAAAACAAATTTTTAAAATTTTAAATGAGAATATCAATTGAGCACGAATAAAGATTAATTTTCTTTAAGCTTTATGATTCCAACTAATTGGAGTGACCAAAGAGTCAAGCGAATAAAAAAAATTTATTTATAAAAAACCCATATATAAAAATTATTAGTTAATATTAATCAAGCTTAAGATGTCAATGAAAAACTTTTTTTAATTTAAAATAAAAACAAATAAATAAAAAATAAAGCCATCCGATGTTGTTTGGCTCTCATATTTTATTTTTTTTTTCTAAATGAAAATGAAACGTGTGCCGTTGCTCCGTTAGAACCACATGTCCTCCAGTCCTAATTCGTTCAATTACGGCAGAAAAAACTCGGTTAATATGACAATATAGCTCGCACCGTCTACTGTAGTCGTTTAACCAGTCCGAAGACGCCCGATGACTCCTCCAGCGTGAACAGCGCAGCAGCAATCACTTTGAGCGAGTGTAATGGCTCTTCGTGCATCACTCGTGGATTTTTTTTGCCCCAGAAGCGATAGTTTTGCTTGTTCACGTACCCGCTGAGGTGGAAATGACCCTCGTCGCTCATTATGATTTTGGTCTATCTTGTTCACAAATGCCGAAACAGATTTGACATTGGCCGCTATTTACAAAAATGAGAGCATCTTCCAATATGGTGATTTATTTTAGCCCACCTTGTATACACAAAATTAAAAAAAAATTTTTTTTGGACCTGACCGGGATTTGAACCTAGATATTTGCAATTGAGAAGCATTTATAATATGTTTGATCTAAAGCTGTCTCTATGTTAGGTTTTTACCCTTTCATAAAAACGTTTACTTTATGGAGGTTCGTTATTATAAAATAAAAAACGCGCATCAAACTTTTCAGGGCTTATTACACAGTGAAACTAAAAAGAATAAAGTGCATTTTCCTGGAAAATAATATTATTTTTCTGGTAGGTGCTGTCGAGTACAACAAGAATCTGTTTTTGGAATTTGTCAAATAGTCCCAAAATCTTGAAGCATTAAAACTTGATTGAACTTTTCAATGTTATTCTTAAGTTTTTAATCAAAATGTGTTTAGAATGAATAAAGAGTATTGCAGCAGAATTCGTGCACAACACTTTTTTTTGCTCACTGTAATCCGTAAGCAATTAAAAAAAAACAGTTGTCATGTGGTATTTTAAGTTTAAAAACCATTAATTATTGATTAATCAAACCTAATAGTGACATGTTTCAAATTTCATATTAAATTTTCATTTACAAGGTTTCAGCTACATCATTCAGCCATAATTAAAATATTTCATACGCTTTGCCAACAATTAAAAAAAAAAATATTTTTCAGGTTTCTTAAAAGAAGAGAGAAGCTTATCAATACCATTTCCATGTAATTCCTTATTATTGCAGCTACATAATATTTTTTGTTTTGTTATTTAAATTCTGATAATTTCTGATACTGAATAAAAAAGCGTAAAATACAAAACACATAATTAAAAACAAATAGTTCACTGAAAAAAATATATGGAGAAATCTATTACTTATAGAGTTGAAAATTGCAAAAATTACACGGTTAAGAATTCAATTATCCCTCTCAAGAAGTTTCGTTAATAAATACGAACGCATCATATTGTGTTGGCCTAAGTGACTGAAACTAAATTTTCAAGCGTCACAATTCTTTTGAGTAAAGTTGGCTTGATAGCGACAGTTTGGCTTGTAAATTTAATGTAAATTTGGGCACTTTCACTTTCATTTGTAGATGGAATAAATGTTATTTTCGTGTGGCTTGTATTTTCTAGCTTCATCAGCAACAAGTGAATTTAATTTATGCAACTACAAAATCACCTAAATTTTTTTTTCCAAAAAACATTTTAAAGAGAGAAAATTGTTAAAATTAACAGAAGCGTTTCGTTTCAATTTTCCTTTAAACCTAAAATTAAAAAACCAAAAGCTATTCTGTTTATTATTTGAAAAAACATCTTAAATTATTGAAGAGCTAAAACCTCTTCCGGCTTAACTCGTAATTAAATTACGTCAACGCTCTACCACTGCTAACCCAAACCAGCCACATTTATTATTATAGACCAGATCACTACGAGTTGTCAAGTTTGCAAGATGGGTTACTTAATGAAACTCGGCTTGCTTTTCATTTTCGTTTTGTCGCAAAACATCCGGTTAAAGTGTGAGTGAAAACCTAAAATTTTATTAATTGGGTTTTATAGAAATTTACTAATAACTAAATTTAGATTCAAAGCATGATATTCTCTTCTTGCTGTTTTAATAACTTTAAATGAAACAAAAATTAAATGATTACAAAAGCGAAAAGCTGAGGGGTTATTATGTATTTTGACTCGAATCAATTTGAAAAAAGAAAACGAATTATGTAGAACATTCGAAAAAAAATTAATATTTTTAAAATTAACCTCAAAACTGTTAATTAGCCTTGGTTAGTACACGAGAGATCTATTACCATTGTACTATTTACTTATTTGAACTGAACGAACTAGTCCGTGTTTTGAATTCCTATAGTTCATTTGCTTGTTCTTTATTTTAAATGAACGACCTATAAATGAACGAACGAACTAAACTTAAACGAAAACAAAAACGAAGGAACGAAAGTTGTCAATTATTTTCTTTTACATAAATTTGAAACAAAGCTATTTTAAAATTAAAAATAGTCGTAATGTTTGTGCCAAAACTCAGAACGATCAGTTCTCAAATGGCCGAGAAAAATCAAAAATAAAGCCGATATTTCAGATTTTCATTAATTTTTGCTTTGTTTTTTTGCATATTTTGTCTAAACTACAAAAGGAAGAAAAAAATTTATTGACATTTTTTCAACAGAAATAGCATTCGTAATATCTCTGTAAAAAAACAGAGCAATCGGTCAGCAAATGGCAGAGAAACATTAAATATACAACCGACATTTCACATTTTCAATTTATTTCTCAAAAGAAAAATATTTTTTTTATATTCATCAATAACGCAACCGCATAAACTATTTAAACTATTTTCAAATTTATTTTTTAGCTTTTAATCTATAAATATTTTAATGTTTTTTTCCTGAAGACGACACGCAAGGAGGCGTGTGGAAATATTAAACCATTAAAAATTTACTTTGAACAATTTTTATATAAAAAAAAGGATCAACAGCTGAAACAAATATTAATTTTACTATTATTATAAAGCTTTTAATCTAAAAGTGTTTAGTATGAATAAAAAGTATTGCAGCACAATTCGTTCACAAGCCATTTCTTGGGTCATTCCTGTGTCACTAAACAATTGAAAAAAAATTGTTACCTTCATCCGTCATGTTGTATTTTAAGCTTAAGAACCATTAATATATACCCAAACGGCTAAAGCTACGGACTTGAAATTCGGGTAAAATGAAACGGGGGTACAAACGGGTAAAATATAACTTCTAATATCTCCGGACCTACTATAGATAGAGCCAAAATTCAAGCTAAAAAATATATTATACTAAAAAATTAAGCGGTTGGATGTTTGGAACTTATTTGATATATGTACATTTGTGGGATAAAAAGGGTAAAACTAAATTTAGTACGTTTTTTTAACCCTATTTATTTTTCAAAGCAACAATCACAGCAACAAAAACTAAAGGGTGGTTAAATTTTAAGGATCGGTGTTGATTTTGAATAAAACACAAATTATTTAGGAAATTATTGTCATTTCTGGCTTAATTATGTATGGAACAAAATATCGGCCGATGGTCCAAATTTGCGATGATGCTGAGGCATAATTGAGGCTCTATGCCATTCATGTGCCGAATTATCTCATCCTTTAGCTCTTGAATTGTTGCTGGCTTATCGACGTACACCTTTTCTTTCACTGAGGTGAAAATGTGAATTATCACTGAAGATGATTTTCTTCGAAAATTTATCATTCACTGTTGCCATTTCTTGCCACCATTCTCACCATTGACGACGTTTGGAATGGTCAAAAGGCTTTAGTCCTTGAGTCAATTGCACCTTGTAAGCGTGTAAATGCAAGTCTTTATGCATAATGTTGAAGTGGACGGCTCTTCAGCCACACTATCGCGAACAGACGTATATTTGCTGCAGTACGAGCATGCACTGGTGTTTTCACATCTCCTACAGACCCGGTTTGCTCAAATTTTTGCATGATTTGTTCGATTGTACGCACATTTGGACGATTAAATTGACCGAAAAAATCACGAAGTGCACGATATGCATTTTGATTTGAACGCCCATTGTGTATCTTTCCATAGTTCAAATTGAGTAAGTCTGAAATTGAGAAATGTCAAATGAAATGCAGAAAAAAACTTGACGTTTAGGTGTGGTTCACATTCAACATCGGACCTTAAAATTTAACCACCCTTTACCTAATAATACTGTCATAAGTCTACATTAATTTCATGTTTATTATATATATAGTTTTCAAATTTATTAAATTCACTCAAAATGCTTTCGAATAAACTACCTTTAAAAGTTGGCACGTCAGTTATACTTCTAAAGCTATGATCTCGCTATAGGCACAATGTAGCGATTTTCGGCACATTTTACGTACCGATAATATGAATACACATCATTTGTAAATACAGCACAACGAAGGCAGAAATCGTGCTAAATCTAAAAAAACAAAATTATATTTTAAGCGCCGATAATGTAACCGGTCTTTCTCATAATTCGACTGATAAATTTATTGTTTTCCTCATGATATTCTCATGAGTTATTTATTCAGTACAATAAGTACCGTAGGGGATAGCATCTATATATTTATTTCATCAGACGCTACTCTAAATCCTCAGTAGATTACAACAAACATTTCCTGGAAAGCATTAAAACCTTTACATTGTAAAAACTATTGATTAAATAAGAATTATTTGTCAATAGTTCCAAAAAGATTCAAATATTCAAACAAGAAACTCAGTAAACATTTAACTGAATAAACAAACTTCAAAACCAATATTTTAATATTGAAAAACTATATATTTTATTTTTAATCTTCTCTTCTCTTCTCTTTTAAAAGAGCGTTTATTAAGTTAGATACTGCCTAAGTTTCTAATGCATAGTTAATTATACGTCATCTGCTGCAGTGTTGGGAGCCAATTTTTTAGCATATTCAACAAAGATATTCTCTAAGATATATAAAATTTTTTCAATTCTAATCATCATATTTGAAATCTATTTTGAAATACAGCCTCTGTTGCCATGTAATTTGCATATCCACTTTATTATTTGAAATTTTTAATTTTTAACTAATTAATACCTCTAAGAAATCCCACTCAGAGGGTAAAGCACCGGGTGAGACCAGAGATCATGTTCTGTAACTTTTCGAAAAGTTGTGAAACAAAATATTCCATCGTTTCTCGAAAAGTGAGAAAAAACTTTGCTGTGACCCAAGACGGAAAACACCACACATGAATACGTCGTTACGTTATAACTGTCACAATAAAATAACGAGCAGACGATAACAAAAGGAAGTCGGCGAGGCCGCTAACCAAAAATGTTTTCGAAGGTTGCTTAACGTAAACTAAAACTGAAAAATGTTCAGCGGCGGCGTACGAACTACTTTCGTCGGCCAACATTCGGTTGTATTAAAAATTGTCATGTATAACTTACTTTTTTCATGTGTTCTTGTTTTATTTATGTTAAATTTTTTCTTAAGTTTTAAAAGCAAAATATTAATTTAACAATGATAAAACATTTAAGAACAAAATATTTACCTTTTCACTATTATTATTGCCCATTTTCTTAACTAACACAATTATAAATTAAAGATTTATTATATTTTTTAATTTCAAATCACCGACTTTCTATTTGTGAGTTTTTTTGAGAGTTTAAAGTGAGAACTTCCCGAATAAAATTCTTATAGACACACTTTTTCTTCGAATTTGCGAGTAATACACTTGCGTGACAGCTGCATCTCACAAAAAAAAAAATACAGAAAAAGCAGCAATTTGTTTCAATTTCATGTATTTTGTTTCATTTTACATGTTTCAAGTGAAAATTTTCTCGCAGTGAGAGTTACAGAACATGGGCACAGTTTCAAATAAAGCAACGGACTTTTTTCATTAAAATTTAGTCTGCAGTTAGATATTTAGTAAAAATGTAAATAAATTAATATTCATTTTAGAAAAATAAATTTTTATGCATAATTTTTTTTACATTTTTATTCTCTAACAAAAAAAATAAAAATTTCCCTTAAAAGTCAATAATTATAAAGTTTATAGAAAAATATCCAGACATTGCGAAAGGATTTACAAAATGTGATAAGCTGAATCACTAAAAGCGTCTTTATTTAACCGGTGTGAAAACCTAAAAATGATCTTAATTTAATTTTATAGACAAGTGATATCTTCCTCCACATAAATAATATTTTAAAGAAAAATAAATAAAATGAAAATGGTTGTTCCAAAGATACCACATGTTTTGCTTCACATTTTACCTGGAAAGAGATTCACAATCAGCGCCCCAAATTTCAGTTGAAAAAGTTTTCAACAATTCTGGTCCAAAAGACGACTTTAATTTTATATGTTGAAGAACCGTCTTAATTAATTTGTAACCTTCTGTAATTATTAATATTTTTTTTGTAGGGTGTAGAAATTACACACTGATTGACAATTAATATATTAAATTTTATATAACTTTTTGGGGACAAAACAGAGAGAGAAAAGCATGTGTTAAAAATTGTAAAAAAAATTATCAGAAACGTTTTGGTAAATTTTTTGCCAACTTTCAATTAAAAAAAAAACCAAAACCTATCGTGTTCAATATCTGAAGTAAAAATCTTCAATCATTGAAGAGCTAGAGCCTCTGCTGGATTAACCCGTAATTAAATCACGTCAACGCTATATCTCTGCTGCTGCATAACAGAAAAATTTATTTCGTTCTCTTGTAAAACTTCACCAGATCAGTACGAGTCGTCAAGTGTGCAACATGGGTTATTTAAGGAAAATCGGTTTGCTTTTCATTTTGGTTTTGTCGCAAAATATCCTTAGAAAATGTGAGGTAAATTGAAAACCTGAAAATTAATTTATTTTTATTTTATAAAAAAGTGATATCTTTCGGCACATAATAAAGAAAAATTTAATTTTGATTTGATCATGCTGTTGTTGTGATGTGTTAAATATTTTAAAGAAAAATAAATAAAAACGGAAATGGTTGCTTCACATTTTACCTGGAAGAAGTCACTTTTAAAATAAAATAGAGGCTGATTTTATACTAAGACTTCTTTGCTTGAACTAAAATTCATTTTTAAAATTAAAGACTAATAAAAATGATTTTTGGTTTTAAATTTATTTAAATAATTAGATTCAAAAATTGCCCAAAAACCAGCCTGACTCTATCACATTTAATTTTTTATTCTTCGAAATGTTTTAAGGAATTTATTTTCTTATTTTAGCCCGACTGGACATTTGAATATGTCTGCTCTGAATTTAAATCGGAAACTCCAGATATAATGACTGGTGATTTTCAAGTAACACGTATTGCAAGAGGCATTTATGCTCTTACCGGCTTCGTGGATATAAGACAGGATTTGTCAGACAGACAACGAGTTAGTTTAACCACATACTATAGCCGAATGGGTTCTAACTTTGAAAAAGCTCCTTATTTCGTTCGCCCAATAACTCTATCACAATATATGAATACTTTTTATAGGGAGTTTGGGCAAGATGCTATTTCAGATTATTATTTAAAAAACTGCACATTTGCTAATGATAATTGGCCATCAAAACTGAGAACCGGTTATTGGACTCTTGTTTATAACTACACAAATCAAGCCGTTGCATCTTTTGAAATCATGATAAAAGTGGAGCCAAAGGATTAGAAAACAAGGGTTTGGCTGATTTTATTTTTGAAATGAAAATTAATTTTTTTTATAAATTTTATTCAATCACGCACTAACTTTGATATGTACCGCACCACACACACACACACACACACACACACACGGTTATGGGATAGCACTTTCAACTATTTATTTAATCTATTTTCAAATGTAATTTTTAGCTTTTAATATATAAATAATTAATGTTTTTAGAGCTTTTGGTCCTTTTTAAAAATAAAATTTCCTGAAGAGGACACGTAAGGAGAGGCGTGTGGAATATTATAAAAAGGATCAAAAACTTAAATTAATATTAATTTTACTGTTATTCTCTAGTTTTTAATCAAAAAGTGTTTAGTATGAATAAAGAGTTATACAGCAGAATTCGTTCACAAGTCTTTTATTTGGTCAGTGTCATCCCTGTGTAAGTAAACAATTAAAAATTAATTGCTAGATTCATCCATCATGTTGTATTTTAAATTTAAAAACTATTAATTCTCTATAATCAGAAAGATCATGCAGCCATAATACAATTAAAAAATAGTATTTTTCATTTCTCTTGTGCGGAGAGAATATTAATTAACAAAAGAGAGCTGAAAAATGACAGAATTAGAAAGTTATGAAATAGATTGTTGGAATAACCCTCTAAAAGCCAATAACAGCTAGAAATTTTGGTAATAAATACGAGTACGAGTCACAATAACATTTGGCATTCACTGGACTGAAAAAGTGGATTATATGAGTATCCACTGCCTAGTTATTTGGAAAGACTATTCTCAGTTTTGATTGTAAGTTCTTGCTTTATTTCATGTTTTCCTATTTTGATAGCGGATAAAATTCTATTAAAATTTTGGGTGTCAGCATTTTTACTTCCGAATACTTAAAATTTATTGTGGTTGCTAAAGTTGTGTTTATTCACAGTTCGACAGCGCCTGAGACGCGCTTTTAGGCGGTGATTAGTGGCTTGTATAGCATTTTATGAGGCTAAGATGAAGAAAAGAAATGAAGTTGACTAGGCTGCAGGAGCCTGCAATTAAGTCACTTTGATAAAAACATCGTGACCGCTTTAACTATAGAAACTTAGTTTCCGAAGGTGTTTCTTAAATGTTTTTCAAAAAGTTTCTGTTCATCGCTGATGTTGTTAGAGTTGGGGTGGCTTCGCAAAACCAAACGTATTATAAATGCCTCTCAACTGCAGATGTAGCGGTTCAATCTCCGGGCAGGACCTAAACTTTTTTTAAATGTTTATGCACAATTTTTATTAAAATTTTTTAAAATAAATTATATAAACATATTGATGAAACTTTTTAAAATTAAGTTTTTATGTAAATAAATATTTTGTTCTATTGAATTTTTTTTGAAATAACTTTATCCCACTGTGCATATATTTATTATTTATATACACTACAAAAACAGTGACACTTAACTGATTTGTCATTTGATTGACATTGACAGTGCTAATATGACGATCAGTCGAAACAATCTGTGCAGGTACTTAGACAAATTGCAGTTAAATCATTTTATAAGTGGACTTATACTCAGTTGTGAACTTTCAAAGCTATTTTACAGTTTTTTTTTCTAAGTCCTGGACGGATTTGGATAAAACTAATGTGAGGACTCCAACTTTAGGACCATTCCATTTTGAAGCGCTCGGTACCAATACAGGGTAGGGTGCAAAAAATAGCTAATTACGTTTTTGTAAAACCTGTCTAGTCTTGTAACTTTTGTAAATGTTACCGGACTTAAAAAAGTGTTTGCTTTATTTGAAAATACACATATATCATGAACAATTAAACGTCCAAGTTGCCTACTTTGACACCACCAAACAAGTTTCATTTAAATCCGTGCAGTAGTTTGAATAAATACCACTTTTTTTAAAACTCAAATTAAAACCTGCAGCTAAATAAAATAAAAAAAACTTATTTTATTATTTTCACTCATTTTTGAAGCTTGTAATTTCCAGCTTCGTCCGTGTGAATTTAAAAATGCCTACCTTTGACTCAAATTTATAAGGTTTCAGCCAGCTATAATTAATTATAATCACTTTTCCCTAACAATTGAAAAATAAATATTCTCCATCTTTTATGAAGAGAGCCGATTTGAAGAGTTGACCACAAACTATCACAAAACACCGCTCATGTGAATGGTATTTTTAGATTATTATTTATTTTTATGACGATATTTCACTTCAACTTTGTGCAGCTTCTTTGCGATATAAATGTAAGTTTTCGTTTTCCGAAAATGCATGTAGTTTCAATGGATAAATATAAGCACGCTTGGTGGTAAGGACATGTTCTCAAAAGCAAGTTCTAGACTACGATGAAGTATACAAGGTGGCCAAAAAGAAGCCATCAATGTTGTTTGGCTAAAATTTTTTTTAAATGAAAAACTGCGATTCTGTTTATTTAAACCTTTAAAATTTTATTGGTCAAGTCGAGAAGATGATATCGGCCAAATGGGCGCCGTCACAACTGATTACTATGCGGGCTCGTTTTATGACATTTTTCATCACTTCGGGCGACAGATTCTCGCACTCGTGTCGAATGTTGTCCTTGAGGGCTTCCAGGGTCTCGGGCTTGTTCACGTAAGCACGAGACTTCAAAAAACCCCTGGAACATTTAAATCGGGTGATCTTGTGGGCCAGTGCAAATCGCCATAACGAGAGATGAGGCCACCCGAGAGCGCAGCCTTCAGAATACCAGTTGTGCCTCGCGCACTGTGTGCCGTTGCTCCGTTCTGTTGGAATCACAGGTCCTCCAGTCCTAATTCGTTTAATTGCGGCAGAAAAAACTCGGTTAACATGGCGCGCACCGTCCACTGTTGTCGTTTGACCAGCCCGATGACTCCTCCAGCGTGAACAGCGCACCATGCCGTCACTTTGAGTGGGTCTAATGGCTAGTCGTGCAACACTCGTGGATTTTCGGTGCCCCAGAATTGATGGTTTTGCTTGTTCACGTACCCACTGAGGTGAAAATGACTCTCATCGCTCATTATGATTTTGGTCGAAAAATTGTCCACTTCGTCCTCGAGATTGGGGATGGCTTGGGCGTAGGTTACACGCGCTTGGCGGTCGACATGCAGCAGCTGATACACTAACTGGACTTTGTACGGGAACATGAGCAGGTCTTTGACCAAAATTCGCCTTAGGGACGACCACCTGATGGCAAATTGCAAGGCGTCTGGTCAATGTTTCTGGCAACAGCTCGACATCCCCGGCAACAGCAGCGATATTCTTGGCAGAACAATCGCTCCAGTTCCGGCCACTCTTGGTAACGTCTCGTGTGGTCCCATACCCTTCAAGATTGGTGGCCAAATGGCGCAGTGTTTGAGCAGTCGGTGTTGGACGACTGCGCCAACACCACAGACGAATTGTTACGCAAAAAAAATACTCGTAGACACGATTATTCCACGTTCTTGGGGAGTGTATCGCTCCATGGCTTGTTCACTTGTATTCTACATCTGTCTAGTTCACAAATGTCAAAACAGATTTGACATTGGCCGCCATTTGCAAAAATAAGAGCATCTTCCAATAGAGTGATTTTTTTTGGCCCACCTTATATTCACCGATTGTACGGCATGAGTATGTGCGCTTCTTGTCGTTAGCTGCTGTTTTTGGAATGAGCATTTCAAATTTGTTGTGAAGACGGCATTCTTACGTGATGAACTGGATCAAAGTATACTCATATACATGAAACAGCCATACGGATATGAAAAAGAAGAACAGGTATGCAAATTATAAAAAGTGGCTATACGGCTTAAAACAAGCCTCCAGGCAATAGAATAAGCGAATCAATAGTTTTCTTTGAAAATTCGAGACTTATGTGTGTTTTACCATAATGTAGACGATGGATGGATGTGTGTAGCAATAACACGACTTTCATTTCAAAACTTCTTAATGAGTTCAACATAACCTATGGACAGCTGAGTCGTTTGTGGGTATACAAATTAAAACATTTTTTTATCCGGTTTGTAAATAGTTTAGACAAAATATGTAAAAAACAAAGCAGAAATAAATGAATAAATCCAAAATTTCGAGACTATTTGCGGACCGATTGCCTTAATTATTTTTCATAATAAATTCACTAAATTTTCCTTTAACAAATATGCTTTGTTGGCTGTTTAAATGTAATTATAAAAAAATCGAATGAAGATTATTTACAAGAGATATTTTATGAGAAATTTAGAAGCGACATTCGTCAACTACATTTATCTCGCCTCTCAATTTCTCATGTTTGGCAACTACATATTAATGCAGCTTACAGCTAAAAGATTAATGCATCATATAAAATTCACTAAATAGTTAAAAATAAAAATTATTAAAAAAATCTTAATTATGATTTTATAATTTTTACAAAACCTACCAAATTTTGCGAAAATAAACTCCCCAGGTATTTTAGTATGATTTCATATTTAATTTTTTTTACATAAAATTTTTTTTCTCATTTTAGTAAGAAGAGAGAAACATCTATGATCTCTAATTCTACACAGTGACCGAAAAAAAACTAAATTTTTATATATTATACTTGTGCTATTATTCAGATGAAATCTTATTTGAGTACTGACGTCACAATTTAAATGACAGCAACATAGCATCGCGTGTGGTTTGTCACTTTTTGAGCCTACAGTGAAATGTAATGGAATATTTTGTCAGGGCTGTCATAGAATCCAATGTTGTCGGTATTGGATTTGAAACCGACAAAAAAATTACTTTGGTGTCATGAAATCCAGTGTTGTCGGTTTCATTTTCGAACTAGAATAAATGTCGGTTTTAGGTATCACAGAAACCAATGTTATCGGTTTTGTATTGGATTGAAACCAATCAGTTGACAGTTTTTGGTTTGTTTTATTTCAAATAAAGCGAGTGATTAAAGAGGACTTTTGTGATTAAAAATTCATATGCAGTTAGATATTTTATAAAAATTTAAGTAAGTTAATATTAATTCTATAAAAATAAATTTTTACTTATAATTTTTTTTTCTCTACCAAAAAAAAAAAAAAAATAAAACTTAAAACTCAATAATTATGCATTTTATAGAAAAATATCCTTTTTTTCTTTAACAAAAAACGAAATAGGATCTAAGACTCAATAATTATGCAGTTTATAGAAAAAAATCCTGACATTGGGAAGGGATTTACAAAAGGTGATAAGCCAACTGTATGATCTCTTTGACAACAGTTGGATGAATCAATACAAAACGCAGGTTCAATGCAAAAAAGATATAAACAGAAAGCTTCTTTATTTAACCGGTAATTTATGAATATTCTTTTTACTTTCTGTGAGCGTTCTTCTTTTAATAATAAAAATCCTACAACGGCAAAAGTCATTTTATTTCACTGACACTAATTGTATATTTTATATTAAAAATTTTCAATAAAAAAACGCGTTTTTATTTTTATTTAAACGAAAACACTTACGATTTATTAAAATTGTTATCAAACATTTACATAAACAATTTTATACAAATAAACTAATATATAGAACAACTGATTCGAACATCAGTCTTCGAAAATAACAAAAACGACTTGGTTTCGTGACACCAAATGAAACCAATATTGGTTTGCAAAACCGACAATTAGCAAAACCGACTTGATTCTATGACAGCCCTGAATATTTTTGTGAAGAACAAACTATGTTTGCGGTGATCATATTCAACCATCTTTTTCCTTTGTGTGTCCAATTGTCGATTTCATTAGAAGTACATCGTTGTACGAGTATGTACTATTTTATATAAGAATTCAGAGATTGGAATTTCGTCTTCGCTATCGTACTGATCATCATGCCACTTTTTTATATTTTTCCCTACTTTTATAAGAACTTTTTGAGATAGTTCATCCCACATGCTCTGAAAAGTTAACTTTTTAAAGAGCAGCATGTTGATTCTGAAACACTGTTTAATTTTTACTCGAGTTAACTTTTTTAATATTCTACTGTAGTCTATTCATATTAATTTGTAGACACCTCTAACATATCCTGTTATTATTATTTTGTTTGTTTGTTTGTTGACGGTGTGTTCAAAATTTCTTTTAATTTGTTTGTGTTAAATCTATGTAACTTTGAGGAGAGCAGAAAAAATAACTAGTTTAATTTGGAATGGTTTTCTTCATATACAGCAAAAATGTTTTGAAAGACACAAGAACGTTTGTATTTCTTCTTGTTTAAAGCAAGAAAACACAGCCAAATTGTAAACAAAGGAAAACAAACGTAGAAGAATAACACACAAAAAAACGTTACACTAAGGTACGAGTATATAATTTCAAAATAAATTGACATTTTCTAAAAAAAATTATCGATTACTTATCGATAACATTCCTTAAAATAAGTTGGCATTTCCCAAATAAAATGCTTTTAATTACTTACCGATAACAAATCAATAAGTTTTAATTAAAAACTTTTGAAGAATTCTTATTTAAAAACAAAACTAAACAATAAAATAACAAATAGAAAAAAGAATTTCTTAGTTATTTGAAACACATACGAGGACGAATATGTGATAGCACCTTCAACTATTTAATCTATTTTCAAATGTAATTTTTTAGCATTTAATTTGTAAATAATTAATGTTTTTTGAGCTTTTGGTCCTTTTTAAAAATAAGAAAATATTAATATTATAAAAAGGATCAAAAACTTAAATTAATATTAATTTTACTGTTATTCTCTAGCTTTTAATCAAAAAGAGTTTAGTATGAATAAAGAGTTATACAGCAGAATTCGTTCACAAGTCTTTTATTTGGTCAGTGTCATCCCTGTGTAAGTAAACAATTAAAAATTAATTGCTAGATTCATCCATCATGTTGTATTTTAAATTTAAAAACTATTAATTCTCTATAATCAGAAAGATCATGCAGCCATAATTAAAGTATAATAATTGACACGTTTTCCCTATAATTAAAAAAATTTATTTTCCATTTCTCTTGTGCAGAGAGAATATTAATTAACAAAAGAGAGCTGAAAAATGACAGAATTAGAAAGTTATGAAATAGATTGTTGGAATAACTCTCTAAAAGCCAATAACAGCTAGAAATGTTGGTAATAAATACGAGTACGAGTCACAATAACATTTGGCAAATGTTCATTCACTGGACTGAAAAAGTGGATTAAATCCACTGCCTTGTTATTTGGAAAGACTATTCTCAGTTGGGATTGTAAGTTCTTGCTTTATTTCAAGTTTTCCTATTTTGAGAAGCGTTGCATTTGTCTCTTGCTCTGTAGCAAAAATTTGGACTGTGTGTTATTTTAGGCGATAATTAGTGAAGTTGACTAGGCTGCAGGAACCTGCACTTAAGTCACTTTGATAAAAACATCGTGACCGCTTTAACTATAGAAACTTAGTTTCCTAAAGTGTTCATTTTAGTGCTTAATAAAATCAAATACATTTCCATTTTAAATGATGCTATTGCTGCGTTTATTTCCAATTTTGTTGGTAAAAATATTACTTTAGCAGTGCCATACTCGTACTTTGCACTGCAAAGCAATAGACGTTTAGAAAGCCAGCCTTGTTTTAAGTAGCCACTGAAGTGGTTAGATAGATCCACGTGTGCTTATCATAAAAGATTTGTCCGTTTTCCGATATATTTTTCCATTATATTTAATCATTTCACGAATTCGTCTTGTTAATAAATTATTATTGGTTTGGCAGGAATGGCACTTATGGCCAACCCCCAGATTGTTAATTTGTACACTATCGTTACCCATTAATCTATAGGAGCTTATGACTAGCAAGAAGCTTTCACTTTTAGCCAAGAATTCCAGTCACCTTCTTCATCGGGTTATTTCTGTTATCGGCTCACCTTTACTGCCAGGCTCTCTATTTCGACTGACTCATTTTCGACTTTTCACTTATCGTTCGCTTGCCGTTACATTTTTTAACATAAATCATCTCAACGCACCACTTGCCTTAAATTTAATTTAGGCACACAAATTATCGCAGGTGATAGAAAATTGTAATCTAAGAAAAAAACTTGTTTTGGAAAAATTATCGTTTTCCCAGTTATAGTGGATGTGATAAAAATTTAATTAAAAAAAAAACAGAGAAGAGGAAATCTTTGACTCCGGCTTAAGGTAAGCAGAGCCAATGTTTGCCTTGCAGAATATCACAGAAAACTCAAGAGACCTATAACGCGGAAAACATGGGTTTTCCCCAAAAATCCTATTCAAAGTTTTTTCTGAACTTTTTTAATTTAGTGTTACTGTTTTTTGTGCAAATGGCAGCATTGAAATTCGGCAGCTGTTACATATGTTTATAGCGATTTAAAAAATGAAACGCTTTACGAAAGAACAATACGTTATAATTGTGATGGAGCCAAGTAAAGTCAATGCCAAAGCATTTCAACGTGAATACAACAAGTCGTCGAGAAACAAATGCACCCACAACGAGATTTCAGCAAGACGGTGTTACCTGCCACACAGAACATGAAGTATAAAATGACAAGATGCACTTTTACTGAGACACCCGTTTACAACCCGAGGCTAGTGCGGTAATTTTGATTTTAATAAATTAAAAGAAAAAATTTAAAACAACAAAAAACTTTACTAAATTTGGATGAACACTGAAAGAATTTTGTTCATTACAGCAATGAAAAAATTCATTATTTTTCCACGTTTCATTAAATTAAACAGAAAAGCTCTCAAAACTAACTATTCAACACAGAAATCTACTATAAGCAGGAATGTGGCCATCAGGCGGAAGTGGAAACATATGCGCTCAATTAAAAGATTAAACCATCAGAGCCTCTTGATGGTCAGCATTTTATTCTCATGAACTCTACAAAAATAAATTAACAATTTAAATAGTGTAAATAATATGCAACATCCACCCAGGAGAGCGAGAGTAACTTTTCAATCGTTCAATAATATTGCAACAGTTATGACAACAACAAATAAATAAAACATATTCAGTGCGTATGGGAGTACAGTGCATGATGACATTAATGTAACATAAATTTTTGTTTTTCGGAGTTTTATGATGGTAAATAGAATGAAAATGAAAAACAAGTTCAAATTTATTCCAAAAGGAACTGATTTAGATTTGTTTTATCTAAAAGATTAAACTAGTAAGTATTGGAAAATTGTCCAGAGTGTTTGTATTCGCTTTTGAAAATAAAATTGATTTATTTCTAGCAGATTAAAAATTATAAGGTTAATAAGGTTGAAGGAAAACTGCTTTTTTTAAAATAAGATTTGCTTGAATGAAACGCCTGTTTTTGATTACGACAAAGGTTCCACCAGTAATCAGCCATCATCTGTATGATCTAAAAACGTTTACTTTATTTAGGTTCGTTATTATAAAATAAAAAACGCGCATCAAACTTTTCAGGGCTTATTACACAGTGAAACTAAAAAGAATAAAGTGCATTTTCCTGGAAAATAATATTATTTTTCTGGTAGGTGCTGTCGAGTACAACAAGAATCTGTTTTTGGAATTTGTCAAATAGTCCCAAAATCTTGAAGCATTAAAACTTGATTGAACTTTTCAATGTTATTCTTAAGTTTTTAATCAAAATGTGTTTAGAATGAATAAAGAGTATTGCAGCAGAATTCGTGCACAACACTTTTTTTTGCTCACTGTAATCCGTAAGCAATTAAAAAAAAACAGTTGTCATGTGGTATTTTAAGTTTAAAAACCATTAATTATTGATTAATCAAACCTAATAGTGACATGTTTCAAATTTCATATTAAATTTTCATTTACAAGGTTTCAGCTACATCATTCAGCCATAATTAAAATATTTCATACGCTTTGCCAACAATTAAAAAAAAAAATATTTTTCAGGTTTCTTAAAAGAAGAGAGAAGCTTATCAATACCATTTCCATGTAATTCCTTATTATTGCAGCTACATAATATTTTTTGTTTTGTTATTTAAATTCTGATAATTTCTGATACTGAATAAAAAAGCGTAAAATACAAAACACATAATTAAAAACAAATAGTTCACTGAAAAAAATATATGGAGAAATCTATTACTTATAGAGTTGAAAATTGCAAAAATTACACGGTTAAGAATTCAATTATCCCTCTCAAGAAGTTTCGTTAATAAATACGAACGCATCATATTGTGTTGGCCTAAGTGACTGAAACTAAATTTTCAAGCGTCACAATTCTTTTGAGTAAAGTTGGCTTGATAGCGACAGTTTGGCTTGTAAATTTAATGTAAATTTGGGCACTTTCACTTTCATTTGTAGATGGAATAAATGTTATTTTCGTGTGGCTTGTATTTTCTAGCTTCATCAGCAACAAGTGAATTTAATTTATGCAACTACAAAATCACCTAAATTTTTTTTTCCAAAAAACATTTTAAAGAGAGAAAATTGTTAAAATTAACAGAAGCGTTTCGTTTCAATTTTCCTTTAAACCTAAAATTAAAAAACCAAAAGCTATTCTGTTTATTATTTGAAAAAACATCTTAAATTATTGAAGAGCTAAAACCTCTTCCGGCTTAACTCGTAATTAAATTACGTCAACGCTCTACCACTGCTAACCCAAACCAGCCACATTTATTATTATAGACCAGATCACTACGAGTTGTCAAGTTTGCAAGATGGGTTACTTAATGAAACTCGGCTTGCTTTTCATTTTCGTTTTGTCGCAAAACATCCGGTTAAAGTGTGAGTGAAAACCTAAAATTTTATTAATTGGGTTTTATAGAAATTTACTAATAACTAAATTTAGATTCAAAGCATGATATTCTCTTCTTGCTGTTTTAATAACTTTAAATGAAACAAAAATTAAATGATTACAAAAGCGAAAAGCTGAGGGGTTATTATGTATTTTGACTCGAATCAATTTGAAAAAAGAAAACGAATTATGTAGAACATTCGAAAAAAAATTAATATTTTTAAAATTAACCTCAAAACTGTTAATTAGCCTTGGTTAGTACACGAGAGATCTATTACCATTGTACTATTTACTTATTTGAACTGAACGAACTAGTCCGTGTTTTGAATTCCTATAGTTCATTTGCTTGTTCTTTATTTTAAATGAACGACCTATAAATGAACGAACGAACTAAACTTAAACGAAAACAAAAACGAAGGAACGAAAGTTGTCAATTATTTTCTTTTACATAAATTTGAAACAAAGCTATTTTAAAATTAAAAATAGTCGTAATGTTTGTGCCAAAACTCAGAACGATCAGTTCTCAAATGGCCGAGAAAAATCAAAAATAAAGCCGATATTTCAGATTTTCATTAATTTTTGCTTTGTTTTTTTGCATATTTTGTCTAAACTACAAAAGGAAGAAAAAAATTTATTGACATTTTTTCAACAGAAATAGCATTCGTAATATCTCTGTAAAAAAACAGAGCAATCGGTCAGCAAATGGCAGAGAAACATTAAATATACAACCGACATTTCACATTTTCAATTTATTTCTCAAAAGAAAAATATTTTTTTTATATTCATCAATAACGCAACCGCATAAACTATTTAAACTATTTTCAAATTTATTTTTTAGCTTTTAATCTATAAATATTTTAATGTTTTTTTCCTGAAGACGACACGCAAGGAGGCGTGTGGAAATATTAAACCATTAAAAATTTACTTTGAACAATTTTTATATAAAAAAAAGGATCAACAGCTGAAACAAATATTAATTTTACTATTATTATAAAGCTTTTAATCTAAAAGTGTTTAGTATGAATAAAAAGTATTGCAGCACAATTCGTTCACAAGCCATTTCTTGGGTCATTCCTGTGTCACTAAACAATTGAAAAAAAATTGTTACCTTCATCCGTCATGTTGTATTTTAAGCTTAAGAACCATTAATATATACCCAAACGGCTAAAGCTACGGACTTGAAATTCGGGTAAAATGAAACGGGGGTACAAACGGGTAAAATATAACTTCTAATATCTCCGGACCTACTATAGATAGAGCCAAAATTCAAGCTAAAAAATATATTATACTAAAAAATTAAGCGGTTGGATGTTTGGAACTTATTTGATATATGTACATTTGTGGGATAAAAAGGGTAAAACTAAATTTAGTACGTTTTTTTAACCCTATTTATTTTTCAAAGCAACAATCACAGCAACAAAAACTAAAGGGTGGTTAAATTTTAAGGATCGGTGTTGATTTTGAATAAAACACAAATTATTTAGGAAATTATTGTCATTTCTGGCTTAATTATGTATGGAACAAAATATCGGCCGATGGTCCAAATTTGCGATGATGCTGAGGCATAATTGAGGCTCTATGCCATTCATGTGCCGAATTATCTCATCCTTTAGCTCTTGAATTGTTGCTGGCTTATCGACGTACACCTTTTCTTTCACTGAGGTGAAAATGTGAATTATCACTGAAGATGATTTTCTTCGAAAATTTATCATTCACTGTTGCCATTTCTTGCCACCATTCTCACCATTGACGACGTTTGGAATGGTCAAAAGGCTTTAGTCCTTGAGTCAATTGCACCTTGTAAGCGTGTAAATGCAAGTCTTTATGCATAATGTTGAAGTGGACGGCTCTTCAGCCACACTATCGCGAACAGACGTATATTTGCTGCAGTACGAGCATGCACTGGTGTTTTCACATCTCCTACAGACCCGGTTTGCTCAAATTTTTGCATGATTTGTTCGATTGTACGCACATTTGGACGATTAAATTGACCGAAAAAATCACGAAGTGCACGATATGCATTTTGATTTGAACGCCCATTGTGTATCTTTCCATAGTTCAAATTGAGTAAGTCTGAAATTGAGAAATGTCAAATGAAATGCAGAAAAAAACTTGACGTTTAGGTGTGGTTCACATTCAACATCGGACCTTAAAATTTAACCACCCTTTACCTAATAATACTGTCATAAGTCTACATTAATTTCATGTTTATTATATATATAGTTTTCAAATTTATTAAATTCACTCAAAATGCTTTCGAATAAACTACCTTTAAAAGTTGGCACGTCAGTTATACTTCTAAAGCTATGATCTCGCTATAGGCACAATGTAGCGATTTTCGGCACATTTTACGTACCGATAATATGAATACACATCATTTGTAAATACAGCACAACGAAGGCAGAAATCGTGCTAAATCTAAAAAAACAAAATTATATTTTAAGCGCCGATAATGTAACCGGTCTTTCTCATAATTCGACTGATAAATTTATTGTTTTCCTCATGATATTCTCATGAGTTATTTATTCAGTACAATAAGTACCGTAGGGGATAGCATCTATATATTTATTTCATCAGACGCTACTCTAAATCCTCAGTAGATTACAACAAACATTTCCTGGAAAGCATTAAAACCTTTACATTGTAAAAACTATTGATTAAATAAGAATTATTTGTCAATAGTTCCAAAAAGATTCAAATATTCAAACAAGAAACTCAGTAAACATTTAACTGAATAAACAAACTTCAAAACCAATATTTTAATATTGAAAAACTATATATTTTATTTTTAATCTTCTCTTCTCTTCTCTTTTAAAAGAGCGTTTATTAAGTTAGATACTGCCTAAGTTTCTAATGCATAGTTAATTATACGTCATCTGCTGCAGTGTTGGGAGCCAATTTTTTAGCATATTCAACAAAGATATTCTCTAAGATATATAAAATTTTTTCAATTCTAATCATCATATTTGAAATCTATTTTGAAATACAGCCTCTGTTGCCATGTAATTTGCATATCCACTTTATTATTTGAAATTTTTAATTTTTAACTAATTAATACCTCTAAGAAATCCCACTCAGAGGGTAAAGCACCGGGTGAGACCAGAGATCATGTTCTGTAACTTTTCGAAAAGTTGTGAAACAAAATATTCCATCGTTTCTCGAAAAGTGAGAAAAAACTTTGCTGTGACCCAAGACGGAAAACACCACACATGAATACGTCGTTACGTTATAACTGTCACAATAAAATAACGAGCAGACGATAACAAAAGGAAGTCGGCGAGGCCGCTAACCAAAAATGTTTTCGAAGGTTGCTTAACGTAAACTAAAACTGAAAAATGTTCAGCGGCGGCGTACGAACTACTTTCGTCGGCCAACATTCGGTTGTATTAAAAATTGTCATGTATAACTTACTTTTTTCATGTGTTCTTGTTTTATTTATGTTAAATTTTTTCTTAAGTTTTAAAAGCAAAATATTAATTTAACAATGATAAAACATTTAAGAACAAAATATTTACCTTTTCACTATTATTATTGCCCATTTTCTTAACTAACACAATTATAAATTAAAGATTTATTATATTTTTTAATTTCAAATCACCGACTTTCTATTTGTGAGTTTTTTTGAGAGTTTAAAGTGAGAACTTCCCGAATAAAATTCTTATAGACACACTTTTTCTTCGAATTTGCGAGTAATACACTTGCGTGACAGCTGCATCTCACAAAAAAAAAAATACAGAAAAAGCAGCAATTTGTTTCAATTTCATGTATTTTGTTTCATTTTACATGTTTCAAGTGAAAATTTTCTCGCAGTGAGAGTTACAGAACATGGGCACAGTTTCAAATAAAGCAACGGACTTTTTTCATTAAAATTTAGTCTGCAGTTAGATATTTAGTAAAAATGTAAATAAATTAATATTCATTTTAGAAAAATAAATTTTTATGCATAATTTTTTTTACATTTTTATTCTCTAACAAAAAAAATAAAAATTTCCCTTAAAAGTCAATAATTATAAAGTTTATAGAAAAATATCCAGACATTGCGAAAGGATTTACAAAATGTGATAAGCTGAATCACTAAAAGCGTCTTTATTTAACCGGTGTGAAAACCTAAAAATGATCTTAATTTAATTTTATAGACAAGTGATATCTTCCTCCACATAAATAATATTTTAAAGAAAAATAAATAAAATGAAAATGGTTGTTCCAAAGATACCACATGTTTTGCTTCACATTTTACCTGGAAAGAGATTCACAATCAGCGCCCCAAATTTCAGTTGAAAAAGTTTTCAACAATTCTGGTCCAAAAGACGACTTTAATTTTATATGTTGAAGAACCGTCTTAATTAATTTGTAACCTTCTGTAATTATTAATATTTTTTTTGTAGGGTGTAGAAATTACACACTGATTGACAATTAATATATTAAATTTTATATAACTTTTTGGGGACAAAACAGAGAGAGAAAAGCATGTGTTAAAAATTGTAAAAAAAATTATCAGAAACGTTTTGGTAAATTTTTTGCCAACTTTCAATTAAAAAAAAAACCAAAACCTATCGTGTTCAATATCTGAAGTAAAAATCTTCAATCATTGAAGAGCTAGAGCCTCTGCTGGATTAACCCGTAATTAAATCACGTCAACGCTATATCTCTGCTGCTGCATAACAGAAAAATTTATTTCGTTCTCTTGTAAAACTTCACCAGATCAGTACGAGTCGTCAAGTGTGCAACATGGGTTATTTAAGGAAAATCGGTTTGCTTTTCATTTTGGTTTTGTCGCAAAATATCCTTAGAAAATGTGAGGTAAATTGAAAACCTGAAAATTAATTTATTTTTATTTTATAAAAAAGTGATATCTTTCGGCACATAATAAAGAAAAATTTAATTTTGATTTGATCATGCTGTTGTTGTGATGTGTTAAATATTTTAAAGAAAAATAAATAAAAACGGAAATGGTTGCTTCACATTTTACCTGGAAGAAGTCACTTTTAAAATAAAATAGAGGCTGATTTTATACTAAGACTTCTTTGCTTGAACTAAAATTCATTTTTAAAATTAAAGACTAATAAAAATGATTTTTGGTTTTAAATTTATTTAAATAATTAGATTCAAAAATTGCCCAAAAACCAGCCTGACTCTATCACATTTAATTTTTTATTCTTCGAAATGTTTTAAGGAATTTATTTTCTTATTTTAGCCCGACTGGACATTTGAATATGTCTGCTCTGAATTTAAATCGGAAACTCCAGATATAATGACTGGTGATTTTCAAGTAACACGTATTGCAAGAGGCATTTATGCTCTTACCGGCTTCGTGGATATAAGACAGGATTTGTCAGACAGACAACGAGTTAGTTTAACCACATACTATAGCCGAATGGGTTCTAACTTTGAAAAAGCTCCTTATTTCGTTCGCCCAATAACTCTATCACAATATATGAATACTTTTTATAGGGAGTTTGGGCAAGATGCTATTTCAGATTATTATTTAAAAAACTGCACATTTGCTAATGATAATTGGCCATCAAAACTGAGAACCGGTTATTGGACTCTTGTTTATAACTACACAAATCAAGCCGTTGCATCTTTTGAAATCATGATAAAAGTGGAGCCAAAGGATTAGAAAACAAGGGTTTGGCTGATTTTATTTTTGAAATGAAAATTAATTTTTTTTATAAATTTTATTCAATCACGCACTAACTTTGATATGTACCGCACCACACACACACACACACACACACACACACGGTTATGGGATAGCACTTTCAACTATTTATTTAATCTATTTTCAAATGTAATTTTTAGCTTTTAATATATAAATAATTAATGTTTTTAGAGCTTTTGGTCCTTTTTAAAAATAAAATTTCCTGAAGAGGACACGTAAGGAGAGGCGTGTGGAATATTATAAAAAGGATCAAAAACTTAAATTAATATTAATTTTACTGTTATTCTCTAGTTTTTAATCAAAAAGTGTTTAGTATGAATAAAGAGTTATACAGCAGAATTCGTTCACAAGTCTTTTATTTGGTCAGTGTCATCCCTGTGTAAGTAAACAATTAAAAATTAATTGCTAGATTCATCCATCATGTTGTATTTTAAATTTAAAAACTATTAATTCTCTATAATCAGAAAGATCATGCAGCCATAATACAATTAAAAAATAGTATTTTTCATTTCTCTTGTGCGGAGAGAATATTAATTAACAAAAGAGAGCTGAAAAATGACAGAATTAGAAAGTTATGAAATAGATTGTTGGAATAACCCTCTAAAAGCCAATAACAGCTAGAAATTTTGGTAATAAATACGAGTACGAGTCACAATAACATTTGGCATTCACTGGACTGAAAAAGTGGATTATATGAGTATCCACTGCCTAGTTATTTGGAAAGACTATTCTCAGTTTTGATTGTAAGTTCTTGCTTTATTTCATGTTTTCCTATTTTGATAGCGGATAAAATTCTATTAAAATTTTGGGTGTCAGCATTTTTACTTCCGAATACTTAAAATTTATTGTGGTTGCTAAAGTTGTGTTTATTCACAGTTCGACAGCGCCTGAGACGCGCTTTTAGGCGGTGATTAGTGGCTTGTATAGCATTTTATGAGGCTAAGATGAAGAAAAGAAATGAAGTTGACTAGGCTGCAGGAGCCTGCAATTAAGTCACTTTGATAAAAACATCGTGACCGCTTTAACTATAGAAACTTAGTTTCCGAAGGTGTTTCTTAAATGTTTTTCAAAAAGTTTCTGTTCATCGCTGATGTTGTTAGAGTTGGGGTGGCTTCGCAAAACCAAACGTATTATAAATGCCTCTCAACTGCAGATGTAGCGGTTCAATCTCCGGGCAGGACCTAAACTTTTTTTAAATGTTTATGCACAATTTTTATTAAAATTTTTTAAAATAAATTATATAAACATATTGATGAAACTTTTTAAAATTAAGTTTTTATGTAAATAAATATTTTGTTCTATTGAATTTTTTTTGAAATAACTTTATCCCACTGTGCATATATTTATTATTTATATACACTACAAAAACAGTGACACTTAACTGATTTGTCATTTGATTGACATTGACAGTGCTAATATGACGATCAGTCGAAACAATCTGTGCAGGTACTTAGACAAATTGCAGTTAAATCATTTTATAAGTGGACTTATACTCAGTTGTGAACTTTCAAAGCTATTTTACAGTTTTTTTTTCTAAGTCCTGGACGGATTTGGATAAAACTAATGTGAGGACTCCAACTTTAGGACCATTCCATTTTGAAGCGCTCGGTACCAATACAGGGTAGGGTGCAAAAAATAGCTAATTACGTTTTTGTAAAACCTGTCTAGTCTTGTAACTTTTGTAAATGTTACCGGACTTAAAAAAGTGTTTGCTTTATTTGAAAATACACATATATCATGAACAATTAAACGTCCAAGTTGCCTACTTTGACACCACCAAACAAGTTTCATTTAAATCCGTGCAGTAGTTTGAATAAATACCACTTTTTTTAAAACTCAAATTAAAACCTGCAGCTAAATAAAATAAAAAAAACTTATTTTATTATTTTCACTCATTTTTGAAGCTTGTAATTTCCAGCTTCGTCCGTGTGAATTTAAAAATGCCTACCTTTGACTCAAATTTATAAGGTTTCAGCCAGCTATAATTAATTATAATCACTTTTCCCTAACAATTGAAAAATAAATATTCTCCATCTTTTATGAAGAGAGCCGATTTGAAGAGTTGACCACAAACTATCACAAAACACCGCTCATGTGAATGGTATTTTTAGATTATTATTTATTTTTATGACGATATTTCACTTCAACTTTGTGCAGCTTCTTTGCGATATAAATGTAAGTTTTCGTTTTCCGAAAATGCATGTAGTTTCAATGGATAAATATAAGCACGCTTGGTGGTAAGGACATGTTCTCAAAAGCAAGTTCTAGACTACGATGAAGTATACAAGGTGGCCAAAAAGAAGCCATCAATGTTGTTTGGCTAAAATTTTTTTTAAATGAAAAACTGCGATTCTGTTTATTTAAACCTTTAAAATTTTATTGGTCAAGTCGAGAAGATGATATCGGCCAAATGGGCGCCGTCACAACTGATTACTATGCGGGCTCGTTTTATGACATTTTTCATCACTTCGGGCGACAGATTCTCGCACTCGTGTCGAATGTTGTCCTTGAGGGCTTCCAGGGTCTCGGGCTTGTTCACGTAAGCACGAGACTTCAAAAAACCCCTGGAACATTTAAATCGGGTGATCTTGTGGGCCAGTGCAAATCGCCATAACGAGAGATGAGGCCACCCGAGAGCGCAGCCTTCAGAATACCAGTTGTGCCTCGCGCACTGTGTGCCGTTGCTCCGTTCTGTTGGAATCACAGGTCCTCCAGTCCTAATTCGTTTAATTGCGGCAGAAAAAACTCGGTTAACATGGCGCGCACCGTCCACTGTTGTCGTTTGACCAGCCCGATGACTCCTCCAGCGTGAACAGCGCACCATGCCGTCACTTTGAGTGGGTCTAATGGCTAGTCGTGCAACACTCGTGGATTTTCGGTGCCCCAGAATTGATGGTTTTGCTTGTTCACGTACCCACTGAGGTGAAAATGACTCTCATCGCTCATTATGATTTTGGTCGAAAAATTGTCCACTTCGTCCTCGAGATTGGGGATGGCTTGGGCGTAGGTTACACGCGCTTGGCGGTCGACATGCAGCAGCTGATACACTAACTGGACTTTGTACGGGAACATGAGCAGGTCTTTGACCAAAATTCGCCTTAGGGACGACCACCTGATGGCAAATTGCAAGGCGTCTGGTCAATGTTTCTGGCAACAGCTCGACATCCCCGGCAACAGCAGCGATATTCTTGGCAGAACAATCGCTCCAGTTCCGGCCACTCTTGGTAACGTCTCGTGTGGTCCCATACCCTTCAAGATTGGTGGCCAAATGGCGCAGTGTTTGAGCAGTCGGTGTTGGACGACTGCGCCAACACCACAGACGAATTGTTACGCAAAAAAAATACTCGTAGACACGATTATTCCACGTTCTTGGGGAGTGTATCGCTCCATGGCTTGTTCACTTGTATTCTACATCTGTCTAGTTCACAAATGTCAAAACAGATTTGACATTGGCCGCCATTTGCAAAAATAAGAGCATCTTCCAATAGAGTGATTTTTTTTGGCCCACCTTATATTCACCGATTGTACGGCATGAGTATGTGCGCTTCTTGTCGTTAGCTGCTGTTTTTGGAATGAGCATTTCAAATTTGTTGTGAAGACGGCATTCTTACGTGATGAACTGGATCAAAGTATACTCATATACATGAAACAGCCATACGGATATGAAAAAGAAGAACAGGTATGCAAATTATAAAAAGTGGCTATACGGCTTAAAACAAGCCTCCAGGCAATAGAATAAGCGAATCAATAGTTTTCTTTGAAAATTCGAGACTTATGTGTGTTTTACCATAATGTAGACGATGGATGGATGTGTGTAGCAATAACACGACTTTCATTTCAAAACTTCTTAATGAGTTCAACATAACCTATGGACAGCTGAGTCGTTTGTGGGTATACAAATTAAAACATTTTTTTATCCGGTTTGTAAATAGTTTAGACAAAATATGTAAAAAACAAAGCAGAAATAAATGAATAAATCCAAAATTTCGAGACTATTTGCGGACCGATTGCCTTAATTATTTTTCATAATAAATTCACTAAATTTTCCTTTAACAAATATGCTTTGTTGGCTGTTTAAATGTAATTATAAAAAAATCGAATGAAGATTATTTACAAGAGATATTTTATGAGAAATTTAGAAGCGACATTCGTCAACTACATTTATCTCGCCTCTCAATTTCTCATGTTTGGCAACTACATATTAATGCAGCTTACAGCTAAAAGATTAATGCATCATATAAAATTCACTAAATAGTTAAAAATAAAAATTATTAAAAAAATCTTAATTATGATTTTATAATTTTTACAAAACCTACCAAATTTTGCGAAAATAAACTCCCCAGGTATTTTAGTATGATTTCATATTTAATTTTTTTTACATAAAATTTTTTTTCTCATTTTAGTAAGAAGAGAGAAACATCTATGATCTCTAATTCTACACAGTGACCGAAAAAAAACTAAATTTTTATATATTATACTTGTGCTATTATTCAGATGAAATCTTATTTGAGTACTGACGTCACAATTTAAATGACAGCAACATAGCATCGCGTGTGGTTTGTCACTTTTTGAGCCTACAGTGAAATGTAATGGAATATTTTGTCAGGGCTGTCATAGAATCCAATGTTGTCGGTATTGGATTTGAAACCGACAAAAAAATTACTTTGGTGTCATGAAATCCAGTGTTGTCGGTTTCATTTTCGAACTAGAATAAATGTCGGTTTTAGGTATCACAGAAACCAATGTTATCGGTTTTGTATTGGATTGAAACCAATCAGTTGACAGTTTTTGGTTTGTTTTATTTCAAATAAAGCGAGTGATTAAAGAGGACTTTTGTGATTAAAAATTCATATGCAGTTAGATATTTTATAAAAATTTAAGTAAGTTAATATTAATTCTATAAAAATAAATTTTTACTTATAATTTTTTTTTCTCTACCAAAAAAAAAAAAAAAATAAAACTTAAAACTCAATAATTATGCATTTTATAGAAAAATATCCTTTTTTTCTTTAACAAAAAACGAAATAGGATCTAAGACTCAATAATTATGCAGTTTATAGAAAAAAATCCTGACATTGGGAAGGGATTTACAAAAGGTGATAAGCCAACTGTATGATCTCTTTGACAACAGTTGGATGAATCAATACAAAACGCAGGTTCAATGCAAAAAAGATATAAACAGAAAGCTTCTTTATTTAACCGGTAATTTATGAATATTCTTTTTACTTTCTGTGAGCGTTCTTCTTTTAATAATAAAAATCCTACAACGGCAAAAGTCATTTTATTTCACTGACACTAATTGTATATTTTATATTAAAAATTTTCAATAAAAAAACGCGTTTTTATTTTTATTTAAACGAAAACACTTACGATTTATTAAAATTGTTATCAAACATTTACATAAACAATTTTATACAAATAAACTAATATATAGAACAACTGATTCGAACATCAGTCTTCGAAAATAACAAAAACGACTTGGTTTCGTGACACCAAATGAAACCAATATTGGTTTGCAAAACCGACAATTAGCAAAACCGACTTGATTCTATGACAGCCCTGAATATTTTTGTGAAGAACAAACTATGTTTGCGGTGATCATATTCAACCATCTTTTTCCTTTGTGTGTCCAATTGTCGATTTCATTAGAAGTACATCGTTGTACGAGTATGTACTATTTTATATAAGAATTCAGAGATTGGAATTTCGTCTTCGCTATCGTACTGATCATCATGCCACTTTTTTATATTTTTCCCTACTTTTATAAGAACTTTTTGAGATAGTTCATCCCACATGCTCTGAAAAGTTAACTTTTTAAAGAGCAGCATGTTGATTCTGAAACACTGTTTAATTTTTACTCGAGTTAACTTTTTTAATATTCTACTGTAGTCTATTCATATTAATTTGTAGACACCTCTAACATATCCTGTTATTATTATTTTGTTTGTTTGTTTGTTGACGGTGTGTTCAAAATTTCTTTTAATTTGTTTGTGTTAAATCTATGTAACTTTGAGGAGAGCAGAAAAAATAACTAGTTTAATTTGGAATGGTTTTCTTCATATACAGCAAAAATGTTTTGAAAGACACAAGAACGTTTGTATTTCTTCTTGTTTAAAGCAAGAAAACACAGCCAAATTGTAAACAAAGGAAAACAAACGTAGAAGAATAACACACAAAAAAACGTTACACTAAGGTACGAGTATATAATTTCAAAATAAATTGACATTTTCTAAAAAAAATTATCGATTACTTATCGATAACATTCCTTAAAATAAGTTGGCATTTCCCAAATAAAATGCTTTTAATTACTTACCGATAACAAATCAATAAGTTTTAATTAAAAACTTTTGAAGAATTCTTATTTAAAAACAAAACTAAACAATAAAATAACAAATAGAAAAAAGAATTTCTTAGTTATTTGAAACACATACGAGGACGAATATGTGATAGCACCTTCAACTATTTAATCTATTTTCAAATGTAATTTTTTAGCATTTAATTTGTAAATAATTAATGTTTTTTGAGCTTTTGGTCCTTTTTAAAAATAAGAAAATATTAATATTATAAAAAGGATCAAAAACTTAAATTAATATTAATTTTACTGTTATTCTCTAGCTTTTAATCAAAAAGAGTTTAGTATGAATAAAGAGTTATACAGCAGAATTCGTTCACAAGTCTTTTATTTGGTCAGTGTCATCCCTGTGTAAGTAAACAATTAAAAATTAATTGCTAGATTCATCCATCATGTTGTATTTTAAATTTAAAAACTATTAATTCTCTATAATCAGAAAGATCATGCAGCCATAATTAAAGTATAATAATTGACACGTTTTCCCTATAATTAAAAAAATTTATTTTCCATTTCTCTTGTGCAGAGAGAATATTAATTAACAAAAGAGAGCTGAAAAATGACAGAATTAGAAAGTTATGAAATAGATTGTTGGAATAACTCTCTAAAAGCCAATAACAGCTAGAAATGTTGGTAATAAATACGAGTACGAGTCACAATAACATTTGGCAAATGTTCATTCACTGGACTGAAAAAGTGGATTAAATCCACTGCCTTGTTATTTGGAAAGACTATTCTCAGTTGGGATTGTAAGTTCTTGCTTTATTTCAAGTTTTCCTATTTTGAGAAGCGTTGCATTTGTCTCTTGCTCTGTAGCAAAAATTTGGACTGTGTGTTATTTTAGGCGATAATTAGTGAAGTTGACTAGGCTGCAGGAACCTGCACTTAAGTCACTTTGATAAAAACATCGTGACCGCTTTAACTATAGAAACTTAGTTTCCTAAAGTGTTCATTTTAGTGCTTAATAAAATCAAATACATTTCCATTTTAAATGATGCTATTGCTGCGTTTATTTCCAATTTTGTTGGTAAAAATATTACTTTAGCAGTGCCATACTCGTACTTTGCACTGCAAAGCAATAGACGTTTAGAAAGCCAGCCTTGTTTTAAGTAGCCACTGAAGTGGTTAGATAGATCCACGTGTGCTTATCATAAAAGATTTGTCCGTTTTCCGATATATTTTTCCATTATATTTAATCATTTCACGAATTCGTCTTGTTAATAAATTATTATTGGTTTGGCAGGAATGGCACTTATGGCCAACCCCCAGATTGTTAATTTGTACACTATCGTTACCCATTAATCTATAGGAGCTTATGACTAGCAAGAAGCTTTCACTTTTAGCCAAGAATTCCAGTCACCTTCTTCATCGGGTTATTTCTGTTATCGGCTCACCTTTACTGCCAGGCTCTCTATTTCGACTGACTCATTTTCGACTTTTCACTTATCGTTCGCTTGCCGTTACATTTTTTAACATAAATCATCTCAACGCACCACTTGCCTTAAATTTAATTTAGGCACACAAATTATCGCAGGTGATAGAAAATTGTAATCTAAGAAAAAAACTTGTTTTGGAAAAATTATCGTTTTCCCAGTTATAGTGGATGTGATAAAAATTTAATTAAAAAAAAAACAGAGAAGAGGAAATCTTTGACTCCGGCTTAAGGTAAGCAGAGCCAATGTTTGCCTTGCAGAATATCACAGAAAACTCAAGAGACCTATAACGCGGAAAACATGGGTTTTCCCCAAAAATCCTATTCAAAGTTTTTTCTGAACTTTTTTAATTTAGTGTTACTGTTTTTTGTGCAAATGGCAGCATTGAAATTCGGCAGCTGTTACATATGTTTATAGCGATTTAAAAAATGAAACGCTTTACGAAAGAACAATACGTTATAATTGTGATGGAGCCAAGTAAAGTCAATGCCAAAGCATTTCAACGTGAATACAACAAGTCGTCGAGAAACAAATGCACCCACAACGAGATTTCAGCAAGACGGTGTTACCTGCCACACAGAACATGAAGTATAAAATGACAAGATGCACTTTTACTGAGACACCCGTTTACAACCCGAGGCTAGTGCGGTAATTTTGATTTTAATAAATTAAAAGAAAAAATTTAAAACAACAAAAAACTTTACTAAATTTGGATGAACACTGAAAGAATTTTGTTCATTACAGCAATGAAAAAATTCATTATTTTTCCACGTTTCATTAAATTAAACAGAAAAGCTCTCAAAACTAACTATTCAACACAGAAATCTACTATAAGCAGGAATGTGGCCATCAGGCGGAAGTGGAAACATATGCGCTCAATTAAAAGATTAAACCATCAGAGCCTCTTGATGGTCAGCATTTTATTCTCATGAACTCTACAAAAATAAATTAACAATTTAAATAGTGTAAATAATATGCAACATCCACCCAGGAGAGCGAGAGTAACTTTTCAATCGTTCAATAATATTGCAACAGTTATGACAACAACAAATAAATAAAACATATTCAGTGCGTATGGGAGTACAGTGCATGATGACATTAATGTAACATAAATTTTTGTTTTTCGGAGTTTTATGATGGTAAATAGAATGAAAATGAAAAACAAGTTCAAATTTATTCCAAAAGGAACTGATTTAGATTTGTTTTATCTAAAAGATTAAACTAGTAAGTATTGGAAAATTGTCCAGAGTGTTTGTATTCGCTTTTGAAAATAAAATTGATTTATTTCTAGCAGATTAAAAATTATAAGGTTAATAAGGTTGAAGGAAAACTGCTTTTTTTAAAATAAGATTTGCTTGAATGAAACGCCTGTTTTTGATTACGACAAAGGTTCCACCAGTAATCAGCCATCATCTGTATGATCTAAAAACGTTTACTTTATTTAGGTTCGTTATTATAAAATAAAAAACGCGCATCAAACTTTTCAGGGCTTATTACACAGTGAAACTAAAAAGAATAAAGTGCATTTTCCTGGAAAATAATATTATTTTTCTGGTAGGTGCTGTCGAGTACAACAAGAATCTGTTTTTGGAATTTGTCAAATAGTCCCAAAATCTTGAAGCATTAAAACTTGATTGAACTTTTCAATGTTATTCTTAAGTTTTTAATCAAAATGTGTTTAGAATGAATAAAGAGTATTGCAGCAGAATTCGTGCACAACACTTTTTTTTGCTCACTGTAATCCGTAAGCAATTAAAAAAAAACAGTTGTCATGTGGTATTTTAAGTTTAAAAACCATTAATTATTGATTAATCAAACCTAATAGTGACATGTTTCAAATTTCATATTAAATTTTCATTTACAAGGTTTCAGCTACATCATTCAGCCATAATTAAAATATTTCATACGCTTTGCCAACAATTAAAAAAAAAAATATTTTTCAGGTTTCTTAAAAGAAGAGAGAAGCTTATCAATACCATTTCCATGTAATTCCTTATTATTGCAGCTACATAATATTTTTTGTTTTGTTATTTAAATTCTGATAATTTCTGATACTGAATAAAAAAGCGTAAAATACAAAACACATAATTAAAAACAAATAGTTCACTGAAAAAAATATATGGAGAAATCTATTACTTATAGAGTTGAAAATTGCAAAAATTACACGGTTAAGAATTCAATTATCCCTCTCAAGAAGTTTCGTTAATAAATACGAACGCATCATATTGTGTTGGCCTAAGTGACTGAAACTAAATTTTCAAGCGTCACAATTCTTTTGAGTAAAGTTGGCTTGATAGCGACAGTTTGGCTTGTAAATTTAATGTAAATTTGGGCACTTTCACTTTCATTTGTAGATGGAATAAATGTTATTTTCGTGTGGCTTGTATTTTCTAGCTTCATCAGCAACAAGTGAATTTAATTTATGCAACTACAAAATCACCTAAATTTTTTTTTCCAAAAAACATTTTAAAGAGAGAAAATTGTTAAAATTAACAGAAGCGTTTCGTTTCAATTTTCCTTTAAACCTAAAATTAAAAAACCAAAAGCTATTCTGTTTATTATTTGAAAAAACATCTTAAATTATTGAAGAGCTAAAACCTCTTCCGGCTTAACTCGTAATTAAATTACGTCAACGCTCTACCACTGCTAACCCAAACCAGCCACATTTATTATTATAGACCAGATCACTACGAGTTGTCAAGTTTGCAAGATGGGTTACTTAATGAAACTCGGCTTGCTTTTCATTTTCGTTTTGTCGCAAAACATCCGGTTAAAGTGTGAGTGAAAACCTAAAATTTTATTAATTGGGTTTTATAGAAATTTACTAATAACTAAATTTAGATTCAAAGCATGATATTCTCTTCTTGCTGTTTTAATAACTTTAAATGAAACAAAAATTAAATGATTACAAAAGCGAAAAGCTGAGGGGTTATTATGTATTTTGACTCGAATCAATTTGAAAAAAGAAAACGAATTATGTAGAACATTCGAAAAAAAATTAATATTTTTAAAATTAACCTCAAAACTGTTAATTAGCCTTGGTTAGTACACGAGCGATCTATTACCATTGTACTATTTACTTATTTGAACTGAACGAACTAGTCCGTGTTTTGAATTCCTATAGTTCATTTGCTTGTTCTTTATTTTAAATGAACGACCTATAAATGAACGAACGAACTAAACTTAAACGAAAACAAAAACGAAGGAACGAAAGTTGTCAATTATTTTCTTTTACATAAATTTGAAACAAAGCTATTTTAAAATTAAAAATAGTCGTAATGTTTGTGCCAAAACTCAGAACGATCAGTTCTCAAATGGCCGAGAAAAATCAAAAATAAAGCCGATATTTCAGATTTTCATTAATTTTTGCTTTGTTTTTTTGCATATTTTGTCTAAACTACAAAAGGAAGAAAAAAATTTATTGACATTTTTTCAACAGAAATAGCATTCGTAATATCTCTGTAAAAAAACAGAGCAATCGGTCAGCAAATGGCAGAGAAACATTAAATATACAACCGACATTTCACATTTTCAATTTATTTCTCAAAAGAAAAATATTTTTTTTATATTCATCAATAACGCAACCGCATAAACTATTTAAACTATTTTCAAATTTATTTTTTAGCTTTTAATCTATAAATATTTTAATGTTTTTTTCCTGAAGACGACACGCAAGGAGGCGTGTGGAAATATTAAACCATTAAAAATTTACTTTGAACAATTTTTATATAAAAAAAAGGATCAACAGCTGAAACAAATATTAATTTTACTATTATTATAAAGCTTTTAATCTAAAAGTGTTTAGTATGAATAAAAAGTATTGCAGCACAATTCGTTCACAAGCCATTTCTTGGGTCATTCCTGTGTCACTAAACAATTGAAAAAAAATTGTTACCTTCATCCGTCATGTTGTATTTTAAGCTTAAGAACCATTAATATATACCCAAACGGCTAAAGCTACGGACTTGAAATTCGGGTAAAATGAAACGGGGGTACAAACGGGTAAAATATAACTTCTAATATCTCCGGACCTACTATAGATAGAGCCAAAATTCAAGCTAAAAAATATATTATACTAAAAAATTAGGCGGTTGGATGTTTGGAACTTATTTGATATATGTACATTTGTGGGATAAAAAGGGTAAAACTAAATTTAGTAAGTTTTTTTAACCCTATTTATTTTTCAAAGCAACAATCACAGCAACAAAAACTAAAGGGTGGTTAAATTTTAAGGGTCGGTGTTGATTTTGAATAAAACACAAATTATTTAGGAAATTATTGTCATTTCTGGCTTAATTATGTATGGAACAAAATATCGGCCGATGGTCCAAATTTGCGATGATGCTGAGGCATAATTGAGGCTCTATGCCATTCATGTGCCGAATTATCTCATCCTTTAGCTCTTGAATTGTTGCTGGCTTATCGACGTACACCTTTTCTTTCACTGAGGTGAAAATGTGAATTATCACTGAAGATGATTTTCTTCGAAAATTTATCATTCACTGTTGCCATTTCTTGCCACCATTCTGACCATTGACGACGTTTGGAATGGTCAAAAGGCTTTAGTCCTTGAGTCAATTGCACCTTGTAAGCGTGTAAATGCAAGTCTTTATGCATAATGTTGAAGTGGACGGCTCTTCAGCCACACTATCGCGAACAGACGTATATTTGCTGCAGTACGAGCATGCACTGGTGTTTTCACATCTCCTACAGACCCGGTTTGCTCAAATTTTTGCATGATTTGTTCGATTGTACGCACATTTGGACGATTAAATTGACCGAAAAAATCACGAAGTGCACGATATGCATTTTGATTTGAACGCCCATTGTGTATCTTTCCATAGTTCAAATTGAGTAAGTCTGAAATTGAGAAATGTCAAATGAAATGCAGAAAAAAACTTGACGTTTAGGTGTGGTTCACATTCAACATCGGACCTTAAAATTTAACCACCCTTTACCTAATAATACTGTCATAAGTCTACATTAATTTCATGTTTATTATATATATAGTTTTCAAATTTATTAAATTCACTCAAAATGCTTTCGAATAAACTACCTTTAAAAGTTGGCACGTCAGTTATACTTCTAAAGCTATGATCTCGCTATAGGCACAATGTAGCGATTTTCGGCACATTTTACGTACCGATAATATGAATACACATCATTTGTAAATACAGCACAACGAAGGCAGAAATCGTGCTAAATCTAAAAAAACAAAATTATATTTTAAGCGCCGATAATGTAACCGGTCTTTCTCATAATTCGACTGATAAATTTATTGTTTTCCTCATGATATTCTCATGAGTTATTTATTCAGTACAATAAGTACCGTAGGGGATAGCATCTATATATTTATTTCATCAGACGCTACTCTAAATCCTCAGTAGATTACTACGAACATTTCCTGGAAAGCATTAAAACCTTTACATTATAAAAACTATTGATTAAATAAGAATTATTTGTCAATAGTTCCAAAAAGATTCAAATATTCAAACAAGAAACTCAGTAAACATTTAACTGAATAAACAAACTTCAAAACCAATATTTTAATATTGAAAAACTATATATTTTATTTTTAATCTTCTCTTCTCTTCTCTTTTAAAAGAGCGTTTATTAAGTTAGATACTGCCTAAGTTTCTAATGCATAGTTAATTATACGTCATCTGCTGCAGTGTTGGGAGCCAATTTTTTAGCATATTCAACAAAGATATTCTCTAAGATATATAAAATTTTTTCAATTCTAATCATCATATTTGAAATCTATTTTGAAATACAGCCTCTGTTGCCATGTAATTTGCATATCCACTTTATTATTTGAAATTTTTAATTTTTAACTAATTAATACCTCTAAGAAATCCCACTCAGAGGGTAAAGCACCGGGTGAGACCAGAGATCATGTTCTGTAACTTTTCGAAAAGTTGTGAAACAAAATATTCCATCGTTTCTCGAAAAGTGAGAAAAAACTTTGCTGTGACCCAAGACGGAAAACACCACACATGAATACGTCGTTACGTTATAACTGTCACAATAAAATAACGAGCAGACGATAACAAAAGGAAGTCGGCGAGGCCGCTAACCAAAAATGTTTTCGAAGGTTGCTTAACGTAAACTAAAACTGAAAAATGTTCAGCGGCGGCGTACGAACTACTTTCGTCGGCCAACATTCGGTTGTATTAAAAATTGTCATGTATAACTTACTTTTTTCATGTGTTCTTGTTTTATTTATGTTAAATTTTTTCTTAAGTTTTAAAAGCAAAATATTAATTTAACAATGATAAAACATTTAAGAACAAAATATTTACCTTTTCACTATTATTATTGCCCATTTTCTTAACTAACACAATTATAAATTAAAGATTTATTATATTTTTTAATTTCAAATCACCGACTTTCTATTTGTGAGTTTTTTTGAGAGTTTAAAATGAGAACTTCCCGAATAAAATTCTTATAGACACACTTTTTCTTCGAATTTGCGAGTAATACACTTGCGTGACAGCTGCATCTCACAAAAAAAAAAAATACAGAAAAAGCAGCAATTTGTTTCAATTTCATGTATTTTGTTTCATTTTACATGTTTCAAGTGAAAATTTTCTCGCAGTGAGAGTTACAGAACATGGGCACAGTTTCAAATAAAGCAACGGACTTTTTTCATTAAAATTTAGTCTGCAGTTAGATATTTAGTAAAAATGTAAATAAATTAATATTCATTTTAGAAAAATAAATTTTTATGCATAATTTTTTTTACATTTTTATTCTCTAACAAAAAAAATAAAAATTTCCCTTAAAAGTCAATAATTATAAAGTTTATAGAAAAATATCCAGACATTGCGAAAGGATTTACAAAATGTGATAAGCTGAATCACTAAAAGCGTCTTTATTTAACCGGTGTGAAAACCTAAAAATGATCTTAATTTAATTTTATAGACAAGTGATATCTTCCTCCACATAAATAATATTTTAAAGAAAAATAAATAAAATGAAAATGGTTGTTCCAAAGATACCACATGTTTTGCTTCACATTTTACCTGGAAAGAGATTCACAATCAGCGCCCCAAATTTCAGTTGAAAAAGTTTTCAACAATTCTGGTCCAAAAGACGACTTTAATTTTATATGTTGAAGAACCTTCTGTAATTATTAATATTTTTTTTGTAGGGTGTAGAAATTACACACGGATTGACAATTAATATATTAAATTTTATATAACTTTTTGGGGACAAAACAGAGAGAGAAAAGCGTGTGCTAAAAATTGTAAAAAAAATTATCAGAAACGTTTTGGTAAATTTTTTGCCAACTTTCAATTAAAAAAAAAACCAAAACCTATCGTGTTCAATATCTGAAGTAAAAATCTTCAATCATTGAAGAGCTAGAGCCTCTGCTGGATTAACCCGTAATTAAATCACGTCAACGCTATATCTCTGCTGCTGCATAGCAGAAAAATTTATTTCGTTCTCTTGTAAAACTTCACCAGATCAGTACGAGTCGTCAAGTGTGCAATATGGGTTATTTAAGGAAAATCGGTTTGCTTTTCATTTTGGTTTTGTCGCAAAATATCCTTAGAAAATGTGAGGTAAATTGAAAACCTGAAAATTAATTTATTTTTATTTTATAAAAAAGTGATATCTTTCGCCACATAATAAAGAAAAATTTAATTTTGATTTGATCATGCTGTTGTTGTGATGTGTTAAATATTTTAAAGAAAAATAAATAAAAACGAAAATGGTTGCTTCACATTTTACCTGGAAGAAGTCACTTTTAAAATAAAATAGAATCTGATTTCATACTAAGACTTCTTTGCTTGAATTTAAATTCATAAAAAATGGAAGACTAAAAAAAATTATTTTTGGTTTTTAATTTATTTAAATAAGTAGATTCAAAAATTGCCCAAAAACCAGCCTGACTCTATCACATTTAATTTTTTATTCTTCGAAATGTTTGAACAAATTTATTTTCCTATTTTAGCCCGACTGGACGTATGAGTTTGTTTGTTCTGGATTTCAATCGGAAACTCCCGATAAAGTGACTGGTGATTTCCAAGTAACACGTATTGCCCGAGGTATTTACGGTCTTACCGGCTTCATTGATATAAAACAGGATTGGACAGACAGACAACGAGTTAGTTTAACCACATATTACAGCCGAACGGGTTCAAACTTTGAAAAATCACCCTATAACTTTCCTAAAATAAGTCTCTCACAAGGTATGAACACTTTTTACAAGGAGTATGTGCAAGACGTTATTTCAGATTGTGAAGAAAATCTTCCACGTGTCGGCATGATATTTGTTCCACCTTTAAAAAAAGACTATTATTATTTTAAAAACTGTACGTTTTCTAATGAAAATTGGCCATCGAAAATAAGAAGTGGTTATTGGACTGGTGTCGTTAATTTTACAAATCAAGCTGTTGCATCTTTTGAAATCATGATAAAAGTAGACCCAAAGGATTAGAAAACAAGGGTTTGGCTGATTTTATTCTTGAAATGAAAATTAATTTTTTTTATAAATTTTATTCAATCACGCACTAAATTTGATATGTACCGCACCACACACACACACACACACGGTTATGGGATAGCACCTTCAAGTATTTAATCTATTTTCAAATGTAATTTTTAGCTTTTAGTCTATAAATAATTAATGTTTTTTGAGCTTTTGATCCTTTTTAAAAATAAAATTTCCTGAAGAGGACACGTAAGGAGAGGCGTGTGGAAATATTAATATTATAAAAAGGATCAAAAACTTAAATTAATATTAATTTTATTGTTATTCTCTAGCTTTTAATCAAAAAGAGTTTAGTATGAATAAAGAGTTATACAGCAGAATTCGTTCACAAGTCTTTTATTTGGTCACTGTCATCCCTGTGTAAGTAAACAATTAAAAATTAATTGCTAGATTCATCCATCACGTTGTATTTTAAATTTAAAAACTATTAATTCTCTATAATCAGAAAGATCATGCAGCCATAATTAAAGTATAATAATTGACACGTTTTCCCTACAATTAAAAAAATTTATTTTCCATTTCTCTTGTGCAGAGAGAATATTAATTAACAAAAGAGAGCTGAAAAATGTCAGAATTAGAAAGTTATGAAATAGATTGTTGGAATAACTCTCTAAAAGCCAATAACAGCTAGAAATGTTGGTAATAAATACGAGTACGAGTCACAATAACATTTGGCAAATGTTCATTCACTGGACTGAAAAAGTGGATTAAATCCACTGCCTTGTTATTTGGAAAGACTATTCTCAGTTGGGATTGTAAGTTCTTGCTTTATTTCAAGTTTTCCTATTTTGAGAAGCGTTGCATTTGTCTCTTGCTCTGTAGCAAAAATTTGGACTGTGTGTTATTTTAGGCGATAATTAGTGAAGTTGACTAGGCTGCAGGAACCTGCACTTAAGTCACTTTGATAAAAACATCGTGACCGCTTTAACTATAGAAACTTAGTTTCCTAAAGTGTTCATTTTAGTGCTTAATAAAATCAAATACATTTCCATTTTAAATGATGCTATTGCTGCGTTTATTTCCAATTTTGTTGGTAAAAATATTACTTTAGCAGTGCCATACTCGTACTTTGCACTGCAAAGCAATAGACGTTTAGAAAGCCAGCCTTGTTTTAAGTAGCCACTGAAGTGGTTAGATAGATCCACGTGTGCTTATCATAAAAGATTTGTCCGTTTTCCGATATATTTTTCCATTATATTTAATCATTTCATGAATTCGTCTTGTTAATAAATTATTTTTGGTTTGGCAGGAATGGCACTTATGGCCAACCCCCAGATTGTTAATTTGTACACTATCGTTACCCATTAATCTATAGGAGCTTATGACTAGCAAGAAGCTTTCACTTTTAGCCAAGAATTCCAGTCACCTTGTTCATCGGGTTATTTCTGTTATCGGCTCACCTTTACTGCCAGGCTCTCTATTTCGACTGACTCATTTTCGACTTTTCACTTATCGTTCGCTTGCCGTTACATTTTTTAACATAAATCATCTCAACGCACCACTTGCCTTAAATTTAATTTAGGCACACAAATTATCGCAGGTGATAGAAAATTGTAATCTAAGAAAAAAACTTGTTTTGGAAAAATTATCGTTTTCCCAGTTATAGTGGATGTGATAAAAATTTAATTAAAAAAAAAACAGAGAAGAGGAAATCTTTGACTCCGGCTTAAGGTAAGCAGAGCCAATGTTTGCCTTGCAGAATATCACAGAAAACTCAAGAGACCTATAACGCGGAAAACATGGGTTTTCCCCAAAAATCCTATTCAAAGTTTTTTCTGAACTTTTTTAATTTAGTGTTACTGTTTTTTGTGCAAATGGCAGCATTGAAATTCGGCAGCTGTTACATATGTTTATAGCGATTTAAAAAATGAAACGCTTTACGAAAGAACAATACGTTATAATTGTGATGGAGCCAAGTAAAGTCAATGCCAAAGCATTTCAACGTGAATACAACAAGTCGTCGAGAAACAAATGCACCCACAACGAGATTTCAGCAAGACGGTGTTACCTGCCACACAGAACATGAAGTATAAAATGACAAGATGCACTTTTACTGAGACACCCGTTTACAACCCGAGGCTAGTGCGGTAATTTTGATTTTAATAAATTAAAAGAAAAAATTTAAAACAACAAAAAACTTTACTAAATTTGGATGAACACTGAAAGAATTTTGTTCATTACAGCAATGAAAAAATTCATTATTTTTCCACGTTTCATTAAATTAAACAGAAAAGCTCTCAAAACTAACTATTCAACACAGAAATCTACTATAAGCAGGAATGTGGCCATCAGGCGGAAGTGGAAACATATGCGCTCAATTAAAAGATTAAACCATCAGAGCCTCTTGATGGTCAGCATTTTATTCTCATGAACTCTACAAAAATAAATTAACAATTTAAATAGTGTAAATAATATGCAACATCCACCCAGGAGAGCGAGAGTAACTTTTCAATCGTTCAATAATATTGCAACAGTTATGACAACAACAAATAAATAAAACATATTCAGTGCGTATGGGAGTACAGTGCATGATGACATTAATGTAACATAAATTTTTGTTTTTCGGAGTTTTATGATGGTAAATAGAATGAAAATGAAAAACAAGTTCAAATTTATTCCAAAAGGAACTTATTTAGATTTGTTTTATCTAAAAGATTAAACTAGTAAGTATTGGAAAATTGTCCAGAGTGTTTGTATTCGCTTTTGAAAATAAAATTGATTTATTTCTAGCAGATTAAAAATTATAAGGTTAATAAGGTTGAAGGAAAACTGCTTTTTTTAAAATAAGATTTGCTTGAATGAAACGCCTGTTTTTGATTACGACAAAGGTTCCACCAGTAATCAGCCATCATCTGTATGATCTAAAAACATTTACTTTATTTAGGTTCGTTATTATAAAATAAAAAACGCGCATCAAACTTTTCAGGGCTTATTACACAGTGAAACTAAAAAGAATAAAGTGCATTTTCCTGGAAAATAATATTATTTTTCTGGTAGGTGCTGTCGAGTACAACAAGAATCTGTTTTTGGAATTTGTCAAATAGTCCCAAAATCTTGAAGCATTAAAACTTGATTGAACTTTTCAATGTTATTCTTAAGTTTTTAATCAAAATGTGTTTAGAATGAATAAAGAGTATTGCAGCAGAATTCGTGCACAACACTTTTTTTTGCTCACTGTAATCCGTAAGCAATTAAAAAAAAACAGTTGTCATGTGGTATTTTAAGTTTAAAAACCATTAATTATTGATTAATCAAACCTAATAGTGACATGTTTCAAATTTCATATTAAATTTTCATTTACAAGGTTTCAGCTACATCATTCAGCCATAATTAAAATATTTCATACGCTTTGCCAACAATTAAAAAAAAAATATTTTTCAGGTTTCTTAAAAGAAGAGAGAAGCTTATCAATACCATTTCCATGTAATTCCTTATTATTGCAGCTACATAATATTTTTTGTTTTGTTATTTAAATTCTGATAATTTCTGATACTGAATAAAAAAGCGTAAAATACAAAACACATAATTAAAAACAAATAGTTCACTGAAAAAAATATATGGAGAAATCTATTACTTATAGAGTTGAAAATTGCAAAAATTACACGGTTAAGAATTCAATTATCCCTCTCAAGAAGTTTCGTTAATAAATACGAACGCATCATATTGTGTTGGCCTAAGTGACTGAAACTAAATTTTCAAGCGTCACAATTCTTTTGAGTAAAGTTGGCTTGATAGCGACAGTTTGGCTTGTAAATTTAATGTAAATTTGGGCACTTTCACTTTCATTTGTAGATGGAATAAATGTTATTTTCGTGTGGCTTGTATTTTCTAGCTTCATCAGCAACAAGTGAATTTAATTTATGCAACTACAAAATCACCTAAATTTTTTTTTCCAAAAAACATTTTAAAGAGAGAAAATTGTTAAAATTAACAGAAGCGTTTCGTTTCAATTTTCCTTTAAACCTAAAATTAAAAAACCAAAAGCTATTCTGTTTATTATTTGAAAAAACATCTTAAATTATTGAAGAGCTAAAACCTCTTCCGGCTTAACTCGTAATTAAATTACGTCAACGCTCTACCACTGCTAACCCAAACCAGCCACATTTATTATTATAGACCAGATCACTACGAGTTGTCAAGTTTGCAAGATGGGTTACTTAATGAAACTCGGCTTGCTTTTCATTTTCGTTTTGTCGCAAAACATCCGGTTAAAGTGTGAGTGAAAACCTAAAATTTAATTAATTGGGTTTTATAGAAATTTACTAATAACTAAATTTAGATTCAAAGCATGATATTCTCTTCTTGCTGTTTTAATAACTTTAAATGAAACAAAAATTAAATGATTACAAAAGCGAAAAGCTGAGGGGTTATTATGTATTTTGACTCGAATCAATTTGAAAAAAGAAAACGAATTATGTAGAACATTCGAAAAAAAATTAATATTTTTAAAATTAACCTCAAAACTGTTAATTAGCCTTGGTTAGTACACGAGCGATCTATTACCATTGTACTATTTACTTATTTGAACTGAACGAACTAGTCCGTGTTTTGAATTCCTATAGTTCATTTGCTTGTTCTTTATTTTAAATGAACGACCTATAAATGAACGAACGAACTAAACTTAAACGAAAACAAAAACGAAGGAACGAAAGTTGTCAATTATTTTCTTTTACATAAATTTGAAACAAAGCTATTTTAAAATTAAAAATAGTCGTAATGTTTGTGCCAAAACTCAGAACGATCAGTTCACAAATGGCCGAGAAAAATCAAAAATAAAGCCGATATTTCAGATTTTCATTAATTTTTGCTTTGTTTTTTTGCATATTTTGTCTAAACTACAAAAGGAAGAAAAAAATTTATTGACATTTTTTCAACAGAAATAGCATTCGTAATATCTCTGTAAAAAAACAGAGCAATCGGTCAGCAAATGGCAGAGAAACATTAAATATACAACCGACATTTCACATTTTCAATTTATTTCTCAAAAGAAAAATATTTTTTTTATATTCATCAATAACGCAACCGCATAAACTATTTAAACTATTTTCAAATTTATTTTTTAGCTTTTAATCTATAAATATTTTAATGTTTTTCGAGCGCTTGATCCTTTTTAAAAATTAAATTTCCTGAAGACGACACGCAAGGAGGCGTGTGGAAATATTAAACCATTAAAAATTTACTTTGAACAATTTTTATATAAAAAAAAGGATCAACAGCTGAAACAAATATTAATTTTACTATTATTATAAAGCTTTTAATCTAAAAGTGTTTAGTATGAATAAAAAGTATTGCAGCACAATTCGTTCACAAGCCATTTCTTGGGTCATTCCTGTGTCACTAAACAATTGAAAAAAAATTGTTACCTTCATCCGTCATGTTGTATTTTAAGCTTAAGAACCATTAATATATACCCAAACGGCTAAAGCTACGGACTTGAAATTCGGGTAAAATGAAACGGGGGTACAAACGGGTAAAATATAACTTCTAATATCTCCGGACCTACTATAGATAGAGCCAAAATTCAAGCTAAAAAATATATTATACTAAAAAATTAGGCGGTTGGATGTTTGGAACTTATTTGATATATGTACATTTGTGGGATAAAAAGGGTAAAACTAAATTTAGTAAGTTTTTTTAACCCTATTTATTTTTCAAAGCAACAATCACAGCAACAAAAACTAAAGGGTGGTTAAATTTTAAGGGTCGGTGTTGATTTTGAATAAAACACAAATTATTTAGGAAATTATTGTCATTTCTGGCTTAATTATGTATGGAACAAAATATCGGCCGATGGTCCAAATTTGCGATGATGCTGAGGCATAATTGAGGCTCTATGCCATTCATGTGCCGAATTATCTCATCCTTTAGCTCTTGAATTGTTGCTGGCTTATCGACGTACACCTTTTCTTTCACTGAGGTGAAAATGTGAATTATCACTGAAGATGATTTTCTTCGAAAATTTATCATTCACTGTTGCCATTTCTTGCCACCATTCTCACCATTGACGACGTTTGGAATGGTCAAAAGGCTTTAGTCCTTGAGTCAATTGCACCTTGTAAGCGTGTAAATGCAAGTCTTTATGCATAATGTTGAAGTGGACGGCTCTTCAGCCACACTATCGCGAACAGACGTATATTTGCTGCAGTACGAGCTGTACGAGCATGCACTGGTGTTTTCACATCTCCTACAGACCCGGTTTGCTCAAATTTTTGCATGATTTGTTCGATTGTACGCACATTTGGACGATTAAATTGACCGAAAAAATCACGAAGTGCACGATATGCATTTTGATTTGAACGCCCATTGTGTATCTTTCCATAGTTCAAATTGAGTAAGTCTGAAATTGAGAAATGTCAAATGAAATGCAGAAAAAAACTTGACGTTTAGGTGTGGTTCACATTCAACATCGGACCTTAAAATTTAACCACCCTTTACCTAATGATACTGTCATAAGTCTACATTAATTTCATGTTTATCATATATAGTTTTTAAATTTATTAAATTCACTCAAAATGCTTTCGAATAAACTACCTTCAAAAGTTGGCACGTCAGTTATACTTCTAAAGCTATGATCTCGCTATAGGCACAATGGATCGATTTTTGGCACATTTTACGTACCGATAATAGTTCCAAAAAGATTCAAATATTCAAACAAGAAACTCAGTAAACATTTAACTGAATAAACAAACTTCAAAACCAATATTTTAATATTGAAAAACTATATATTTTATTTTTAATCTTCTCTTTTAAAAGAGCGTTTATTAAGTTAGATACTGCCTAAGTTTCTAATGCATAGTTAATTATACGTCATCTGCTGCAGTGTTGGGAGCCAATTTTTTAGCATATTCAACAAAGATATTCTCTAAGATATATACAATTTTTTCAATTCTAATCATCATATTTGAAATCTATTTTGAAATACAGCCTCTGTTGCCATGTAATTTGCATATCCACTTTATTATTTGAAATTTTTAATTTTTAACTAATTAATACCTCTAAGAAATCCCACTCAGAGGGTAAAGCACCGGGTGAGACCAGAGATCATGTTCTGTAACTTTTCGAAAAGTTGTGAAACAAAATATTCCATCGTTTCTCGAAAAGTGAGAAAAAACTTTGCTGTGACCCAAGACGGAAAACACCACACATGAATACGTCGTTACGTTATAACTGTCACAATAAAATAACGAGCAGACGATAACAAAAGGAAGTCGGCGAGGCCGCTAACCAAAAATGTTTTCGAAGGTTGCTTAACGTAAACTAAAACTGAAAAATGTTCAGCGGCGGCGTACGAACTACTTTCGTCGGCCAACATTCGGTTGTATTAAAAATTGTCATGTATAACTTACTTTTTTCATGTGTTCTTGTTTTATTTATGTTAAATTTTTTCTTAAGTTTTAAAAGCAAAATATTAATTTAACAATGATAAAACATTTAAGAACAAAATATTTACCTTTTCACTATTATTATTGCCCATTTTAATTATAAATTAAAGATTTATTATATTTTTTAATTCCAATTCACCGACTTTCTATTTGTGAGTTTTTTTGAGAGTTTAAAGTGAGAACTTCTCGAATAAAATTCTTATAGACACAGTTTTTCTTTGAATTTGCGAGTAATACACTTGCGTGACAGCTGCACCTCGCAGCAATTTGTTTCAATTTCATGTATTTTGTTTCATTTTACATGTTTCAAGTGAAAATTTTCTCGCAGTGAGAGTTACAGAACATGGGCACAGTTTCAAATAAAGCAACGGACTTTTTTCATTAAAATTTAGTCTGCAGTTAGATATTTAGTAAAAATGTAAATAAATTAATATTCATTTTAGAAAAATAAATTTTTATGCATAATTTTTTTTACATTTTTATTCTCTAACAAAAACAAATAAAAATTTCCCTTAAAAGTCAATAATTATAAAGTTTATAGAAAAATATCCAGACATTGCGAAGGGATTTACAAAATGTGATAAGCTGAATCACTAAAAGCGTCTTTATTTAACCGGTGTGAAAACCTAAAAATGATCTTAATTTAATTTTATAGACAAGTGATATCTTCCTCCACATAAATAATATTTTAAAGAAAAATAAATAAAATGAAAATGGTTGTTCCAAAGATACCACATGTTTTGCTTCACATTTTACCTGGAAAGAGATTCACAATCAGCGCCCCAAATTTCAGTTGAAAAAGTTTTCAACAATTCTGGTCCAAAAGACGACTTTAATTTTATATGTTGAAGAACCTTCTGTAATTATTAATATTTTTTTTGTAGGGTGTAGAAATTACACACGGATTGACAATTAATATATTAAATTTTATATAACTTTTTGGGGACAAAACAGAGAGAGAAAAGCGTGTGTTAAAAATTGTAAAAAAAATTATCAGAAACGTTTTGGTAAATTTTTTGCCAACTTTCAATTAAAAAAAAAACCAAAACCTATCGTGTTCAATATCTGAAGTAAAAATCTTCAATCATTGAAGAGCTAGAGCCTCTGCTGGATTAACCCGTAATTAAATCACGTCAACGCTATATCTCTGCTGCTGCATAGCAGAAAAATTTATTTCGTTCTCTTGTAAAACTTCACCAGATCAGTACGAGTCGTCAAGTGTGCAACATGGGTTATTTAAGGAAAATCGGTTTGCTTTTCATTTTGGTTTTGTCGCAAAATATCCTTAGAAAATGTGAGGTAAATTGAAAACCTGAAAATTAATTTATTTTTATTTTATAAAAAAGTGATATCTTTCGCCACATAATAAAGAAAAATTTAATTTTGATTTGATCATGCTGTTGTTGTGATGTGTTAAATATTTTAAAGAAAAATAAATAAAAACGAAAATGGTTGCTTCACATTTTACCTGGAAGAAGTCACTTTTAAAATAAAATAGAATCTGATTTCATACTAAGACTTCTTTGCTTGAATTTAAATTCATAAAAAATGGAAGACTAAAAAAAATTATTTTTGGTTTTTAATTTATTTAAATAAGTAGATTCAAAAATTGCCCAAAAACCAGCCTGACTCTATCACATTTAATTTTTTATTCTTCGAAATGTTTGAACAAATTTTTTTTCCTATTTTAGCCCGACTGGACGTATGAGTTTGTTTGTTCTGGATTTCAATCGGAAACTCCCGATATAGTGACTGGTCATTTCCAAGTAACACGTATTGCCCGAGGTATTTACGGTCTTACCGGCTTCATTGATATAAAAAAGGATTGGACAGACAGACAACGAGTTAGTTTAACCACATATTACAGCCGAACGGGTTCAAACTTTGAAAAAGCTCCCTATAACTTTCCTAAAATAAGTCTCTCACAAGGTATGAACACTTTTTACAAGGAGTATGTGCAAGACGTTATTTCAGATTGTGAAGAAAATCTTCCACGTGTCGGCATGATATTTATTCCACCTTTAAAAAAAAACTATTATTATTTTAAAAACTGTACGTTTTCTAATGAAAATTGGCCATCAAAAATGAGAAGTGGTTATTGGACTGGTGTCGTTAATTTTACAAATCAAGCTGTTGCATCTTTTGAAATCATGATAAAAGTAGAGCCAAAGGATTAAAAAGCAAAATTTTGGCTAATTTTTATTTTTGAAATGAATAACAATTTTTTCTTAATTTTTTTGTATATACCTACATAGTATGCACCTATCAATATTTTACCGTACAATTTTATTTTATTGAAGGTATGTTATGTATGAAATATTTTTGATTTTTATTCAATTTAATAATTTTTATTATTTTTTAAAAATGCAGAAAGATTTCGCATCGCGGAAAAAATTTCATAAATTACAACAAAAAATTGTACATTGTAATAATTAACAAAAAAATGATAGTACAAAATATTATATGAAAAAAATAACAAAAAATGCATCGGTGGTAACACTAAGAAAGATTGAATTTAATTAAGGCATCACATAGATGGTGCGGATGAGGGGACACCAAACCAGTCTCTGGGGTTAAAATCAATCTTTCTGCAATTCAAAAAATAATATCAATTGTTAAATTGAATAAAAAAAATAAAACATATTCCATACATACAATAAAATGGAATTGTACGGTAAAATATTGATAGGTACATACTATGTAGGTATATACAAAAAAATTAAGAGCTAATTAGCGTAAATACAAAGAAAAAAATGTAAAATAAAATTATTCAAAAAAATATATAATATTTTATTTTATTTTAATCAATAACGCACCAAATTTTTATATGTTATCACACCACACACACGCACGCGGACGGGTATGTGATAGCACCTGCAAATATTTAATCTACTTTCAAATGTATTTTTTCTTTTAGTTTTTTTGAGCTTTTGATTATTTTTAAAAATTAATTTTCCAAAGGTGTGGAAATATTAATATTATAAAAAGGATCAAAAACTCAAAGGAATATTAATTTCACTGTTATTTTCTAGCTTTAATCAAAAAGTGTTTAGTACTCGTATGAATAAAGAGTTATACAGCAGAATTCGTCTTTTCTTTGGTCACTGTCATCCCTGTGTAAGTAAACAATTAAAAATAAATTGCTAGATTCATCCATCATGTTGTATTTTAAATTTAAGAACCATTAATTCTCTATAATCAGAAGATCATGCATCTATAATTAAAGTAATTGACACGTTTTCCCTACAATTAAAAAATAGTATTTTTCATTTCTCTTGTGCGGAGAGAATATTAATTAACAAAAGAGAGCTGAAAAATGTCAGAATTAGAAAGTTATGAAATAGATTGTTGGAATAACCCTCTAAATGCCAATAACAGCTAGAAATTTTGGTAATAAATACGAGTACGAGTCACAATAACATTTTGCAAATGTTCATTCACTGGACTGAAAAAGTGGATTAAATCCACTGCCTTGTTATTTGGAAAGACTATTCTCAGTTGGGATTGTAAGTTCTTGCTTTATTTCAAGTTTTCCTATTTTGATAGCGGATAAAATTCTATTAAAATTTTGAGTATCAGAATTTTTACTTCCGAATACTTAATATTTATTATGGTTGCTAAAGTTGTGTTTATTCTCAGTTCGACAGCGCCTGAGATGCGTTGCATTTGTCTCTTTGTTTGCAGCAAAATTTGGACTGTGTGTTATTTTAGGCGGTGATTAGTGGCTTGTATAACATTTTATGAGGCTAAGATGAAGAAAAGAAATGAAGTTGACTAGGTTGCAGGAACCTGCACTCAAGTCACTTTGATAAAAACATCGTGACCGCTTTAACTATAAAAACTTAGTTTATTAAAGTGTTCATTTTAGTGCTTAATAAAATCAAATACATTTCCATTTTAAATGATGCTATTGCTGCGTTTATTTCCAATTTTGTTGGTACCATACTCGTACCAGTGCTATACTCGTACTTTGCACTGCAAAGCAATAGACGTTTAGAAAGCCAGCCTTGTTTTAAGTAGCCACTGAAGTGGTTAGATAGATCCACGTGTGCTTATCATAAAAGATTTGTCCGTTTTCCGATATATTTTTCCATTATATTTAATCATTTCATGAATTCGTCTTGTTAATAAATTATTTTTGGTTTGGCAGGAATGGCACTTATGGCCAACCCCCAGATTGTTAATTTGTACACTATCGTTACCCATTAATCTATAGAAGCTTATGACTAGCAAGAAGCTTTCACTTTTAGCCAAGAATTCCAGTCACCTTGTTCATCGGCTTATTTCTGTTATCGGCTCACCTTTACTGCCAGGCTCTCTATTTCGACTGACTCATTTTCGACTTTTCACTTATCGTTCGCTTGCCGTTACATTTTTTAACATAAATCATCTCAACGCACCACTTGCCTTAAATTTAATTTAGGCACGCATGTGAAACTAAAACACAAATTATCGCAGGTGATAGAAAATTGTAATCTAAGAAAAAAACTTGTTTTGGAAAAAATATCGTTTTCCCAGTTATACTGGATGTGATAAAAATTTCATTAAAAAAAAACAGAGAAGAGGAAATCTTTGACTCCGGCTTAAGGTCAGCTACGCAATAATAACTTTTGTAAGCAGAGCCAATGTTTGCCTTGCAGAATATCACAGAAAACTCAAGAGACCTATAACGTGGAAAACATGGGTTTTCCCTGTCACACAGAACATGAAGTATAAAATGACAAGATGCACGTTTACAACCCGAGGCTAGTGTGGTGATTTTGATTTTAATAAATTAAAAGAAAAAAATTTAAAACAACAAAAAACTTTACTAAATTTGAATGAACACTGAAAGAATTTTGTTCATTACAGCAATGAAAAAATTCATTATTTTTCCACGTTTCATTAAATTAAACAGAAAAGCTCTCAAAACTAACTATTCAACACAGAAATCTACTAAAAGGTGATTTTATAAGAACTATCGGCAATTTAAAAAAAAAAACACATAAAATTCAGAAAAATGCATGAAATATTTATTTGGATCGATAGTTGGGTCGATATAATTTAATGTTTGAAGATTATTTCATGCAAATGTTGGCCGCGGCTGCGCCTCAAATGGCCCATCCGCTTAGTCCAATTTTGGCATACTCTTTCCAACATTTCGGCCGGTATCTCACGAATAATGTTGGCAATGTTGGCTTCCAGTGCGTCAATCGAAGCGGACATTAGCCTTAACATAGCCCCACAAAAAATAGTCTACAGGCGTTAAATCGCACGATCTGGGCGGCCAATTGACTCGTCCCAAGCATGAAATAAACTGTTCACCGAACTCGCCTCTCAATTGGTCCATTGTTTCGCGTGCTGTGTGGCATGTGGCACCGTCTTGTTGAAACCACATGTCACGCAAGTCAAGCTCTTCCATTTTGGGCAAAAAAAAGTTTGTTATCATTGCACGGTAGCGCTCACCATTCACAGTAACGTTGTGATTCGCATCATCTTTGAAGAAATACGGCCCAATGATGCCGCCAGCCCATAATCCGCACCAAACGGTTGTTTTTTGTGGATGCATTGGTAGCTCTTGCAATGCTTCTGGCTGCTCTTCACTCCAAATACGGCAGTTTTGCTTGTTCACGTATCCATTCAACCAGAAATGAGCCTCGTCGCTGAACACAATTCTTCGATAAAAAAGTGGATCTTCATCTAACTTTTCAAGAGCCCATTCACCAAAAATTTGGCGTTGTGGTAGGTCCTTTGGCTTCAATTCTTGCACCAGTTGTATCTTATAAGGCTTCACACCCAAATCCTTCCGCAAAATTTTCCACGTAGTGGAGTAACAGAGGCCCAATTGCTGCGAACGGCGCCGAATCGATAATTCACGGTCATCACCAACACTGGCCGATACGGCTGCGATATTTTCTTCAGTTCGCACTCTACGTAAGCGTGTTGGTGGTTTAATGTCCAACAATGTAAAGTTGGTGCGAAATTTTGTTACAATAGCCCGAATAGAAGCCTCAGTAGGTCGATTAAACTGACCATAAAATGGAAGAAGCGCGCGATGAACTTTCTTAACAGAGCACGCATTTTGGTAATAAAATTGTTCGTTTGTAAGACGATTCATGATTAAATTATAGACCAAACTGAAGATGTTTGACAGTGACACAAGATACAAAACGTGCGTGAGCTGTCAAAACTAGTGTTGCCAAAAAGATAATAGCAAAAAAATCACTCTTTATAAGCAGGAATGTGGCCATCAGGCGGAAGTGGAAACATATGCGCTCAATTAAAAGATTAAACCATCAGAGCCTATTGATGGTCAGCATTTTATTCTCATGAACTCTACAAAAATAAATTAACAATTTAAATAGTGTAAATAATATGCAACATCCACCCAGGAGAGCGAGAGTAACTTTTCAATCGTTCAATAATATTGCAACAGTTATGACAACAACAAATATAAATACACATATTTAGTGCGTATGGGAGTACAGTGCATGATGACATTAATGTAACATAAATTTTTGTTTTTCGGAGTTTTATGATGGTAAATAGAATGAAAATGAAAAACAAGTTCAAATTTATTCCAAAAGGAACTGATTTAGATTTGTTTTATCTAAAAGATTACACTGGTAAGAATTGGAAAATTGTCCAGAGTGTTTGTATTCGCTTTCGAAAATAAAATTGATTTATTTCCAGCAGATTAAAAATTATGACACTTTATTTTATGCGGTTAATAAGGTTGAAGGAAAACTGCTTTTTTTAAAATAAGATTTGCTTGAATGAAACGCCTGTTTTTGATGGCGACAAAGGTTCCACCAGTAATCAGCCATCATGTGCATGTCCCACCTTAATTGGTAATGTTCTCTCATTGTACGAATATCTTGATGAAACCTTTCGCCTTGTTCTTCACTGTAATCTCTAAGGCTTTCAGGAAATCGATCTAAATAAGAATTTAAATAGTGTCGTTGGTGCTCATGGTACAGGCGATATATTTTAAATTAGACATAATATCTTTAGCTCATCTAGATTTATGATTGCCAAGAAACGTTTATTTTCTTTAAGTTGAGATGCAAATATTTCGGATAGATTCACATTCATTACTTGAGCTACGGTCACATTAGACAAACATTTGTTGAAATAAGCGCAACCACTATATTATAGCCTAAAATGATTCGTATTACACAAAATTTTTTTAGTTTAATAGTTCTAAATGGAGCTAATCTTTATATCGATGAGTGGTATAACTTCGGCGAATAAAAGTGCCTCAAATATTTGCTGTTTAATTCAAGCTTAGAATTAGAACTGTGACACTATTCACATGTTACAATTTCGCCCTAAGTCTAGTGTTCATTAAGTATTCTAAGACTTCCTTGGGTTATTTGTCCACCATGTCAGTGGTGGTGTAGACCATCACAGTGACACAGCATGTGTTCTGCTATCCCTTTAGAGTAATGAATATCATGACAATGCGAATCCCTTCCTAGACCGGAATGGGCTGATGCTCCTTGTTTCCAATCGATATTATTAAAGTTCCCTTTCCAGTCACTTTCTAAATCTGAGCTTAAAAGAATTCCAAGACAGTCCGCTGCATGGTTCTGGGCCAATGAAATTACCAGCCTCATCCTTGTCGCCATTTCATCTGCCTTCTCATTGCCTTATCAACTGAACTTTATTCTTAGATGCTAGCCTTTTTATAAGTTAAGCTTGAGGCAAAAGTCCCGCTACCATTTTGATTGCCTATAGCTCTGCTCAAAGAAAAGATAAGTAAGTTGGGTTTTCATAAAAAGTTTATTTGGTCTTTACATTTTTTGTTTTCGTTATGATTGGAAAATGATATCGGCTAAATGGTGACCGCGATTCGCTATGCAACTTTTGGCTCTTTTTAAGGCATTGTTCATGACATCCTGCAACATCTCAGGCTGAATTTCTTCAATTTCGTAACGACATCTTTAAGATGTTGATGAGGCTTATTCACATTAACTTTTGATTTTAAAAAACCCCATGGCCATGCTAAATCGCCTTTTTGTGAGATTAGTCTTTGGAAGAAAAACGTCATTCAATAATTAAATTACTGAACGAGCTGTGTGTGCTGCTCTAGTCCATGCTCTTTCATTTGAGGCACAAGAAAATTACAAATCATGTCTTGGTATCGTTCAGCAGTAACAGTAACTAAAACACGTCTCCGAATTAATGTTTCTGGAGAGTCTGAAACACCATAGCGTACCAGACACATTTTCACCATTACGCAACATCCGTTGTCTTTCAGAACGAGGCCTGTCTGCTGTCGTACCGTACTGTCGAAAATTGAAATGCAAACTATAAATTGTGCTTTTGTGAGACAATGGACGATTAGGAGATTTTTGAAGCAAATTTCCGCTGAGTGGTAATAATGGAACGATTATTTTTAATAAATATTGTCCCTATTTCTACTCGTTCTTGTGACCCGTAATAAAATCTGAACGCCTATACAACACAATAGTTAAAGCGAAATTGAGCTAAACGTCACATAACCAAAATGGTGGGTAATCAAAGTGGTAGCAAGACTTTTGCCTCACTTTGTATTAGGCATTGAGTGAAAATATATAGATGTGACTATTATTTGAATCTCTTACTACTTCCTATTTTAGGCAGAGCCTAAAAAACCTTTAACCCCTAATCGAACACATGTGACTTAAAATTGGCTTTGCGTCTATTCTGTTCCCAAATAACCCATATTAAAGCTAAACAAATGCTGCAATCAGAGCCTAAATCACCCTTTTCAAAATGGAATGCAAGCGATTGTAATTTTGGTTTCATTGCAGGGAAAAAGTTGAAAATTTCAGAAGAAATTTTAATCGAATGTGTCTATTTGGCTGCAAATATTAACTTGCTTAAAAAAATCATTGTTCATAGCGGCGTCTACATTAATTGAAGTTTAATTATCTAGAGATCCACATCCACAGAGAGTGACAAATTCCATTGCGAGAATTGAATTTCTTACCAAAATAAAAATTCCGTTGTGATGGTTGCATAGGAATAAATCATTAATGACTCATAAACAGAGAAAGCAAAAAAAATTTATATTGATGGTGTACACCATCCATTACTAAAGAGGTCAAAAGGATTTTGGAAACGAGACCCAATGATTCTTCAGATATTTAGAAGCAACTTAACACAGATTTCATTCCAACAAAATATTGTCTTTTACTGTGTAATAAATTGACTTCTTGAGCTGCAGCGCCCAAAAATACTATGAAAACTGTTTTCGAATGCTTTAGTCAAAAACCGTAAAATACATAAAGGTCCAAGCGGTCATGTGTTTACGATTTTTATATTCAAAAAAAAAAAAAATTCTTCAGCAAAGTCTATGTTACGACACTGTTTTTTTTGTCTGCTTTATTTTTGCTATAAACCACAAAGAATTGCTTATAAAGGTAAAATGTAACATTTTGTAACAGATTTTGCCTAAATTCTAGACGATTTTTATTTAAAAAAAGAATGCCCTATAACTCTCAGAACTACAACGGCAATGACTAAAATTGTTATAACACACGCATACACACATGCACAAAGAGAGAAAAAAAATCTCTACATAATAAAATGAAATAAAAATTTCTACACAATCGTGTACGTATACGTTCATAGACACGCATACATGCAAAACATTTAATTTTGAATACATGAAACAAGATAAACAACATGTTGATTTATTTTCACTTTATTTTATTTATTTTTATTTATATATGTAATAATTTCTATTTGGAATTTAAAAGTTTAACAAAATATCAATCTTTATTTGTGCTTAATTCCAGAAATTGTGTTGGTTTTAAAATTTATTCTTTTACTCATGATATTCTCATGAGTTATTTATTCAGTACAATAAGTACTGAAGGGGAGAGCATACCTATATGGACCATTTCATCAGACGCTACTCCGAATCCTCAGTAGGTTACTCCCAACGTTTCTTGCAAACATTAGAACCTTTATATTGTAAAAGCAATTGACTAAATAAGAATTATTAATCAAAAGTCACAAAAAGATTCAAATATTCAAACAAAAAACTCAGTAAGCATTGAACCGAATAAACAAACAAATTTCCCAACCAACATTTTTAATATTGAAAACTATATATTCTATTTTTATTCTTCTCTTCTCTTTTACATTTGAATGCCCGTTGGGTATTACTGAATGTAATTAAAGAGTATATGAAAAACAAAAACAAAAAATTATAAAAAATAATAAGAAAAACATAGGGTTTTCCTACAATGAGCACTTGTATTTGTATATGTAATAATTTCTATTTGGAATTTAAAAGTTTAACAAAATATCAATCTTTATTTGTGCTTAATTCCAGAAATTGTGTTGGTTTTAAAATTTATTCTTTTACTCATGATATTCTCATGAGTTATTTATTCAGTACAATAAGTACTGAAGGGGAGAGCATACCTATATGGACCATTTCATCAGACGCTACTCCGAATCCTCAGTAGGTTACTCCCAACGTTTCTTGCAAACATTAGAACCTTTATATTGTAAAAGCAATTGACTAAATAAGAATTATTAATCAAAAGTCACAAAAAGATTCAAATATTCAAACAAAAAACTCAGTAAGCATTGAACCGAATAAACAAACAAATTTCCCAACCAACATTTTTAATATTGAAAACTATATATTCTATTTTTATTCTTCTCTTCTCTTTTACATTTGAATGCCCGTTGGGTATTACTGAATGTAATTAAAGAGTATATGAAAAACAAAAACAAAAAATTATAAAAAATAATAAGAAAAACATAGGGTTTTCCTACAATGAGCACTTGTATTTGTATATGTAATAATTTCTATTTGGAATTTAAAAGTTTAACAAAATATCAATCTTTATTTGTGCTTAATTCCAGAAATTGTGTTGGTTTTAAAATTTATTCTTTTACTCATGATATTCTCATGAGTTATTTATTCAGTACAATAAGTACTGAAGGGGAGAGCATACCTATATGGACCATTTCATCAGACGCTACTCCGAATCCTCAGTAGGTTACTACTCCCAACGTTTCTTGCAAACATTAGAACCTTTATATTGTAAAAGCAATTGACTAAATAAGAATTATTAATCAAAAGTCACAAAAAGATTCAAATATTCAAACAAAAAACTCAGTAAGCATTGAACCGAATAAACAAACAAATTTCCCAACCAACATTTTTAATATTGAAAACTATATATTCTATTTTTATTCTTCTCTTCTCTTTTACATTTGAATGCCCGTTGGGTATTACTGAATGTAATTAAAGAGTATATGAAAAACAAAAACAAAAAATTATAAAAAATAATAAGAAAAACATAGGGTTTTCCTACAATGAGCACTTGTATTTGTATATGTAATAATTTCTATTTGGAATTTAAAAGTTTAACAAAATATCAATCTTTATTTGTGCTTAATTCCAGAAATTGTGTTGGTTTTAAAATTTATTCTTTTACTCATGATATTCTCATGAGTTATTTATTCAGTACAATAAGTACTGAAGGGGAGAGCATACCTATATGGACCATTTCATCAGACGCTACTCCGAATCCTCAGTAGGTTACTCCCAACGTTTCTTGCAAACATTAGAACCTTTATATTGTAAAAGCAATTGACTAAATAAGAATTATTAATCAAAAGTCACAAAAAGATTCAAATATTCAAACAATACTGAATAAATAACTCATGAGAATATCATGAGTAAAAGAATAAATTTTAAAACCAACACAATTTCTGGAATTAAGCACAAATAAAGATTGATATTTTGTTAAACTTTTAAATTCCAAATAGAAATTATTACATATACAAATACAAGTGCTCATTGTAGGAAAACCCTATGTTTTTCTTATTATTTTTTATAATTTTTTGTTTTTGTTTTTCATATACTCTTTAATTACATTCAGTAATACCCAACGGGCATTCAAATGTAAAAGAGAAGAGAAGAATAAAAATAGAATATATAGTTTTCAATATTAAAAATGTTGGTTGGGAAATTTGTTTGTTTATTCGGTTCAATGCTTACTGAGTTTTTTGTTTGAATATTTGAATCTTTTTGTGACTTTTGATTAATAATTCTTATTTAGTCAATTGCTTTTACAATATAAAGGTTCTAATGTTTGCAAGAAACGTTGGGAGTAGTAACCTACTGAGGATTCGGAGTAGCGTCTGATGAAATGGTCCATATAGGTATGCTCTCCCCTTCAGTACTTATTGTACTGAATAAATAACTCATGAGAATATCATGAGTAAAAGAATAAATTTTAAAACCAACACAATTTCTGGAATTAAGCACAAATAAAGATTGATATTTTGTTAAACTTTTAAATTCCAAATAGAAATTATTACATATACAAATACAAGTGCTCATTGTAGGAAAACCCTATGTTTTTCTTATTATTTTTTTATAATTTTTTGTTTTTGTTTTTCATATACTCTTTAATTACATTCAGTAATACCCAACGGGCATTCAAATGTAAAAGAGAAGAGAAGAATAAAAATAGAATATATAGTTTTCAATATTAAAAATGTTGGTTGGGAAATTTGTTTGTTTATTCGGTTCAATGCTTACTGAGTTTTTTGTTTGAATATTTGAATCTTTTTGTGACTTTTGATTAATAATTCTTATTTAGTCAATTGCTTTTACAATATAAAGGTTCTAATGTTTGCAAGAAACGTTGGGAGTAACCTACTGAGGATTCGGAGTAGCGTCTGATGAAATGGTCCATATAGGTATGCTCTCCCCTTCAGTACTTATTGTACTGAATAAATAACTCATGAGAATATCATGAGTAAAAGAATAAATTTTAAAACCAACACAATTTCTGGAATTAAGCACAAATAAAGATTGATATTTTGTTATATTTTTATTTATTTTATTTATTTTAATACAAAATATATGGAACACAACACCACATAAAAACACACAGATACACCCACACACAAGTACGGATATAAGGAGTGTTTTTTATAGACGTATAGAACTTTAAATTGCAATAAAACAACGATGGATTATTCGATTGACATGAATTTTATTTATCCGAAAGGTAATCTTGTGGCATTACATTTTAAATATGATTTCTGGCATATGACCACCACGGCTGGCTCGGATGTAGTCCAATCTGGACGTCCAATTTTCGATGACTTTTTCCAACATTTGTGGCCGTATATCGGCAATAACACGGCGAATGTTGTCTTCCAAATGGTCAAGCGTTTGTGGCTTATACGCATAGACCAATGACTTTACATAGCCCCACAGAAAGTAGTCTAGCGGTGTTAAATCACAAGATCTTGGAGGCCAATTCATAGGTCCAAAACGTGAAATTAGGCGGTCACCAAACGTGTCTTTCAATAAATCGATTGAGGCACGAGCTGTGTGATATGTTGCGCCGTCTTGTTGGAACTACAGCTCCTGGACATCATGCTTGTTCAATTCAAGAATGAAAAAGTTAGTAATCATGGCTTTATACCGATCACCATTGACTGTAACATTCTGGCCATCATCGTTTTTGAAGAAGTACGGACCAATGATTACACCAGCCCATAAAGCGCACCAAACAGTCAGTTTTTCTGGATGTAACGGTGTTTCGACATACACTTGAGGATTAGCTTCACTCCAAATGCGGCAGTTTTGCTTGTTGACGTAGCCATTCAACCAGAAGTGCGCTTCATCGCTAAATAAAATTCGCGCGATACGTATTCTGAACAGAACTATTATTTTCGAAATAAAATTGCACTATTTGCAAGCGTTGTTCAGGCGTGAGTCTATTCATGATGAATTGCCGAACCAAACTGAGAATAAATCACTTGACAGCTTTTAAATCGGTCGCCATCTTGAACAGTAATGCCAACTTAAAGTTCTATACGTCTATAGAAAACACCCTTTATAATCGTTGACTTAACAATTGTAACAAGTTCAAGTAACAATATGTACATTAGGATGCATATGAACATACTGACACATACATTTGGCTAATACGGCTCATACACACAGAAAAAAAATTGGTTTGAAAAACATAGTTTGTTCTTTGTAGCATCTAAACATTATAATGGTCACGATAAACATATTTCTGGTTATTTTTAATCACAATATGTTTAAGGTCATAGAGATGGTTGAGTTTATCATTAATTAAATTAAAAAAATATGGTTGAATAATACAATACAATAAAGTGAGTATAAAATAAAAACTGTATCATGTAAGCTCAGTTGAGCTTTGAGCTTTGTGGCTGAAATGATTGAGTATCGAGTTAATGCTTCTTAGCTGCATATGCCCCAGTTCGAATTCAGGTAGAGTCAAATAAAATTAAAAAATAAAATCGAACCAACTGATTAATAATAAATTAAACAGAGTAATAAAAATAGAATATATTTTTTTACATTTGTAAATATGTTGGTTTGGAAATTTTGTTTAATGCTTACTTTGTTTGTTTTTTGAAACTTTTTGTGCGCTTATTGACTAAAATTCTCATTTGGTCAATGGGTGTAACAAAATAAGTACTCAAATGTATGGCCAGAAATTTAAAAAGACTTGGGAGTAATTCACTGATGATTCAGAGTAGCACCTGATAAAATAGCTATATGGATATGCTTTCCCTCTTAGTACTTAATGTGCTAAGAAAACAAATTTTTAAAATTTTAAATGAGAATATCAATTGAGCACGAATAAAGATTAATTTTCTTTAAGCTTTATGATTCCAACTAATTGGAGTGACCAAAGAGTCAAGCGAATAAAAAAAATTTATTTATAAAAAACCCATATATAAAAATTATTAGTTAATATTAATCAAGCTTAAGATGTCAATGAAAAACTTTTTTTAATTTAAAATAAAAACAAATAAATAAAAAATAAATTTATAAGATCGAATACTTTAATAAAATTATTATGTACAAGGTGGGCTAAAAGAAGCCATCCGATGTTGTTTGGCTCTCATATTTTATTTTTTTTTTCTAAATGAAAATGAAACGTGTGCCGTTGCTCCGTTAGAACCACATGTCCTCCAGTCCTAATTCGTTCAATTACGGCAGAAAAAACTCGGTTAATATGACAATATAGCTCGCACCGTCTACTGTAGTCGTTTAACCAGTCCGAAGACGCCCGATGACTCCTCCAGCGTGAACAGCGCAGCAGCAATCACTTTGAGCGAGTGTAATGGCTCTTCGTGCATCACTCGTGGATTTTTTTTGCCCCAGAAGCGATAGTTTTGCTTGTTCACGTACCCGCTGAGGTGGAAATGACCCTCGTCGCTCATTATGATTTTGGTCTATCTTGTTCACAAATGCCGAAACAGATTTGACATTGGCCGCTATTTACAAAAATGAGAGCATCTTCCAATATGGTGATTTATTTTAGCCCACCTTGTATACACAAAATTAAAAAAAAATTTTTTTTGGACCTGACCGGGATTTGAACCTAGATATTTGCAATTGAGAAGCATTTATAATATGTTTGATCTAAAGCTGTCTCTATGTTAGGTTTTTACCCTTTCATAAAAACGTTTACTTTATGGAGGTTCGTTATTATAAAATAAAAAACGCGCATCAAACTTTTCAGGGCTTATTACACAGTGAAACTAAAAAGAATAAAGTGCATTTTCCTGGAAAATAATATTATTTTTCTGGTAGGTGCTGTCGAGTACAACAAGAATCTGTTTTTGGAATTTGTCAAATAGTCCCAAAATCTTGAAGCATTAAAACTTGATTGAACTTTTCAATGTTATTCTTAAGTTTTTAATCAAAATGTGTTTAGAATGAATAAAGAGTATTGCAGCAGAATTCGTGCACAACACTTTTTTTTGCTCACTGTAATCCGTAAGCAATTAAAAAAAAACAGTTGTCATGTGGTATTTTAAGTTTAAAAACCATTAATTATTGATTAATCAAACCTAATAGTGACATGTTTCAAATTTCATATTAAATTTTCATTTACAAGGTTTCAGCTACATCATTCAGCCATAATTAAAATATTTCATACGCTTTGCCAACAATTAAAAAAAAAAATATTTTTCAGGTTTCTTAAAAGAAGAGAGAAGCTTATCAATACCATTTCCATGTAATTCCTTATTATTGCAGCTACATAATATTTTTTGTTTTGTTATTTAAATTCTGATAATTTCTGATACTGAATAAAAAAGCGTAAAATACAAAACACATAATTAAAAACAAATAGTTCACTGAAAAAAATATATGGAGAAATCTATTACTTATAGAGTTGAAAATTGCAAAAATTACACGGTTAAGAATTCAATTATCCCTCTCAAGAAGTTTCGTTAATAAATACGAACGCATCATATTGTGTTGGCCTAAGTGACTGAAACTAAATTTTCAAGCGTCACAATTCTTTTGAGTAAAGTTGGCTTGATAGCGACAGTTTGGCTTGTAAATTTAATGTAAATTTGGGCACTTTCACTTTCATTTGTAGATGGAATAAATGTTATTTTCGTGTGGCTTGTATTTTCTAGCTTCATCAGCAACAAGTGAATTTAATTTATGCAACTACAAAATCACCTAAATTTTTTTTTCCAAAAAACATTTTAAAGAGAGAAAATTGTTAAAATTAACAGAAGCGTTTCGTTTCAATTTTCCTTTAAACCTAAAATTAAAAAACCAAAAGCTATTCTGTTTATTATTTGAAAAAACATCTTAAATTATTGAAGAGCTAAAACCTCTTCCGGCTTAACTCGTAATTAAATTACGTCAACGCTCTACCACTGCTAACCCAAACCAGCCACATTTATTATTATAGACCAGATCACTACGAGTTGTCAAGTTTGCAAGATGGGTTACTTAATGAAACTCGGCTTGCTTTTCATTTTTGTTTTGTCGCAAAACATCCGGTTAAAGTGTGAGTGAAAACCTAAAATTTAATTAATTGGGTTTTATAGAAATTTACTAATAACTAAATTTAGATTCAAAGCATGATATTCTCTTCTTGCTGTTTTAATAACTTTAAATGAAACAAAAATTAAATGATTACAAAAGCGAAAAGCTGAGGGGTTATTATGTATTTTGACTCGAATCAATTTGAAAAAAGAAAACGAATTATGTAGAACATTCGAAAAAAAATTAATATTTTTAAAATTAACCTCAAAACTGTTAATTAGCCTTGGTTAGTACACGAGAGATCTATTACCATTGTACTATTTACTTATTTGAACTGAACGAACTAGTCCGTGTTTTGAATTCCTATAGTTCATTTGCTTGTTCTTTATTTTAAATGAACGACCTATAAATGAACGAACGAACTAAACTTAAACGAAAACAAAAACGAAGGAACGAAAGTTGTCAATTATTTTCTTTTACATAAATTTGAAACAAAGCTATTTTAAAATTAAAAATAGTCGTAATGTTTGTGCCAAAACTCAGAACGATCAGTTCTCAAATGGCCGAGAAAAATCAAAAATAAAGCCGATATTTCAGATTTTCATTAATTTTTGCTTTGTTTTTTTGCATATTTTGTCTAAACTACAAAAGGAAGAAAAAAATTTATTGACATTTTTTCAACAGAAATAGCATTCGTAATATCTCTGTAAAAAAACAGAGCAATCGGTCAGCAAATGGCAGAGAAACATTAAATATACAACCGACATTTCACATTTTCAATTTATTTCTCAAAAGAAAAATATTTTTTTTATATTCATCAATAACGCAACCGCATAAACTATTTAAACTATTTTCAAATTTATTTTTTAGCTTTTAATCTATAAATATTTTAATGTTTTTTTCCTGAAGACGACACGCAAGGAGGCGTGTGGAAATATTAAACCATTAAAAATTTACTTTGAACAATTTTTATATAAAAAAAAGGATCAACAGCTGAAACAAATATTATTTTTACTATTATTATAAAGCTTTTAATCTAAAAGTGTTTAGTATGAATAAAAAGTATTGCAGCACAATTCGTTCACAAGCCATTTCTTTGGTCATTCCTGTGTCACTAAACAATTGAAAAAAAATTGTTACCTTCATCCGTCATGTTGTATTTTAAGCTTAAGAACCATTAATATATACCCAAACGGCTAAAGCTACGGACTTGAAATTCGGGTAAAATGAAACGGGGGTACAAACGGGTAAAATATAACTTCTAATATCTCCGGACCTACTATAGATAGAGCCAAAATTCAAGCTAAAAAAAATATTATTATACTAAAAAATTAAGCGGTTGGATGTTTGGAACTTATTTGATATATGTACATTTGTGGGATAAAAAGGGTAAAACTAAATTTAGTACGTTTTTTTAACCCTATTTATTTTTCAAAGCAACAATCACAGCAACAAAAACTAAAGGGTGGTTAAATTTTAAGGATCGGTGTTGATTTTGAATAAAACACAAATTATTTAGGAAATTATTGTCATTTCTGGCTTAATTATGTATGGAACAAAATATCGGCCGATGGTCCAAATTTGCGATGATGCTGAGGCATAATTGAGGCTCTATGCCATTCATGTGCCGAATTATCTCATCCTTTAGCTCTTGAATTGTTGCTGGCTTATCGACGTACACCTTTTCTTTCACTGAGGTGAAAATGTGAATTATCACTGAAGATGATTTTCTTCGAAAATTTATCATTCACTGTTGCCATTTCTTGCCACCATTCTGACCATTGACGACGTTTGGAATGGTCAAAAGGCTTTAGTCCTTGAGTCAATTGCACCTTGTAAGCGTGTAAATGCAAGTCTTTATGCATAATGTTGAAGTGGACGGCTCTTCAGCCACACTATCGCGAACAGACGTATATTTGCTGCAGTACGAGCATGCACTGGTGTTTTCACATCTCCTACAGACCCGGTTTGCTCAAATTTTTGCATGATTTGTTCGATTGTACGCACATTTGGACGATTAAATTGACCGAAAAAATCACGAAGTGCACGATATGCATTTTGATTTGAACGCCCAATGTGTATCTTTCCATAGTTCAAATTGAGTAAGTCTGAAATTGAGAAATGTCAAATGAAATGCAGAAAAAAACTTGACGTTTAGGTGTGGTTCACATTCAACATCGGACCTTAAAATTTAACCACCCTTTACCTAATGATACTGTCATAAGTCTACATTAATTTCATGTTTATCATATATAGTTTTTAAATTTATTAAATTCACTCAAAATGCTTTCGAATAAACTACCTTCAAAAGTTGGCACGTCAGTTATACTTCTAAAGCTATGATCTCGCTATAGGCACAATGGATCGATTTTTGGCACATTTTACGTACCGATAATAGTTCCAAAAAGATTCAAATATTCAAACAAGAAACTCAGTAAACATTTAACTGAATAAACAAACTTCAAAACCAATATTTTAATATTGAAAAACTATATATTTTATTTTTAATTTTCTCTTTTAAAAGAGCGTTTATTAAGTTAGATACTGCCTAAGTTTCTAATGCATAGTTAATTATACGTCATCTGCTGCAGTGTTGGGAGCCAATTTTTTAGCATATTCAACAAAGATATTCTCTAAGATATATAAAATTTTTTCAATTCTAATCATCATATTTGAAATCTATTTTGAAATACAGCCTCTGTTGCCATGTAATTTGCATATCCACTTTATTATTTGAAATTTTTAATTTTTAACTAATTAATACCTCTAAGAAATCCCACTCAGAGGGTAAAGCACCGGGTGAGACCAGAGATCATGTTCTGTAACTTTTCGAAAAGTTGTGAAACAAAATATTCCATCGTTTCTCGAAAAGTGAGAAAAAAATTTGCTGTAACTCAAGACGGAAAACACCACACATGACTACGTCGTTACGTTATAACTGTCACAATAAAATAACGAGCAGACGATAACAAAAGGAAGTCGGCGAGGCCGCTAACCAAAAATGTTTTCGAAGGTTGCTTAACGTAAACTAAAACTGAAAAATGTTCAGCGGCGGCGTACGAACTACTTTCGTCGGCCAACATTCGGTTGTATTAAAAATTGTCATGTATAACTTACTTTTTTCATGTGTTCTTGTTTTATTTATGTTAAATTTTTTCTTAAGTTTTAAAAGCAAAATATTAATTTAACAATGATAAAACATTTAAGAACAAAATATTTACCTTTTCACTATTATTATTGCCCATTTTCTTAACTAACACAATTATAAATTAAAGATTTATTATATTTTTTAATTCCAATTCACCGACTTTCTATTTGTGAGTTTTTTTGAGAGTTTAAAGTGAGAACTTCTCGAATAAAATTCTTATAGACACAGTTTTTCTTTGAATTTGCGAGTAATACACTTGCGTGACAGCTGCACCTCGCAGCAATTTGTTTCAATTTCATGTATTTTGTTTCATTTTACATGTTTCAAGTGAAAATTTTCTCGCAGTGAGAGTTACAGAACAGTTTCAAATAAAGCAACGGACTTTTTTCATTAAAATTTAGTCTGCAGTTAGATATTTAGTAAAAATGTAAATAAATTAATATTCATTTTAGAAAAATAAATTTTTATGCATAATTTTTTTTACATTTTTATTCTCTAACAAAAAAAAATAAAAATTTCCCTTAAAAGTCAATAATTATAAAGTTTATAGAAAAATATCCAGACATTGCGAAGGGATTTACAAAATGTGATAAGCTGAATCACTAAACAGCGCAGGCCTACCGCAAAAAGATGTAAACGGAAAGCGTCTTTATTTAACCGGTGTGAAAACCTAAAAATGATCTTAATTTAATTTTATAGACAAGTGATATCTTCCTCCACATAAATAATATTTTAAAGAAAAATAAATAAAATGAAAATGGTTGTTCCAAAGATACCACATGTTTTGCTTCACATTTTACCTGGAAAGAGATTCACAATCAGCGCCCCAAATTTCAGTTGAAAAAGTTTTCAACAATTCTGGTCCAAAAGACGACTTTAATTTTATATGTTGAAGAACCGTCTTAATTAATTTGTAACCTTCTGTAATTATTAATATTTTTTTTGTAGGGTGTAGAAATTACACACTGATTGACAATTAATATATTAAATTTTATATAACTTTTTGGGGACAAAACAGAGAGAGAAAAGCATGTGTTAAAAATTGTAAAAAAAATTATCAGAAACGTTTTGGTAAATTTTTTGCCAACTTTCAATTAAAAAAAAAACCAAAACCTATCGTGTTCAATATCTGAAGTAAAAATCTTCAATCATTGAAGAGCTAGAGCCTCTGCTGGATTAACCCGTAATTAAATCACGTCAACGCTATATCTCTGCTGCTGCATAACAGAAAAATTTATTTCGTTCTCTTGTAAAACTTCACCAGATCAGTACGAGTCGTCAAGTGTGCAACATGGGTTATTTAAGGAAAATCGGTTTGCTTTTCATTTTGGTTTTGTCGCAAAATATCCTTAGAAAATGTGAGGTAAATTGAAAACCTGAAAATTAATTTATTTTTATTTTATAAAAAAGTGATATCTTTCGCCACATAATAAAGAAAAATTTAATTTTGATTTGATCATGCTGTTGTTGTGATGTGTTAAATATTTTAAAGAAAAATAAATAAAAACGAAAATGGTTGCTTCACATTTTACCTGGAAGAAGTCACTTTTAAAATAAAATAGAATCTGATTTCATACTAAGACTTCTTTGCTTGAATTTAAATTCATAAAAAATGGAAGACTAAAAAAAATTATTTTTGGTTTTTAATTTATTTAAATAAGTAGATTCAAAAATTGCCCAAAAACCAGCCTGACTCTATCACATTTAATTTTTTATTCTTCGAAATGTTTGAACAAATTTATTTTCCTATTTTAGCCCGACTGGACGTATGATTTTGTCTGTTCTGGATTTCAATCGGAAACTCCCGATATAGTGACTGGTGATTTCCAAGTAACACGTATTGCACGAGGCATTTACGGTCTTACCGCCTTCATGGACGTAAAAGAAGATTGGACAGACAGACAACGAGTTAGTTTAACCACATATTACAGCCGAACGGGTTCTAACTTTGAAAAATCACCCTATAACATTCCTCCAATAAGTCTCTCACAAGCTATGAATAGTTTTTACAAGGATTATATCCAAGACGTGATTTCCGATTGTGATGCAAATATTCCACTTGTGAACACGATATTTATTCCACCTTTAAAAAAAAATTATTTTTATATGAAAAACTGTACATTTGGTAATGATAATTGGCCATCAAAAATGAGAAGCGGTTATTGGACTGTTTTCTTTAATATGACAAATCAAGCCGTTGCATCAGTTGAAATCATGGTAAAAGTGGAGCCAAAGGATTAGAAAGGAAGAGTTTGGTTTATTTGTTTTTATAAATTTTAACCAATAATTTTTATATGTTACCACACCACACCATATACACACACACGGTTATGGGATAGCACCTTCAACTATTTAATCTATTTTCAAATGTTATTTTTTAGCTTTTAATCTGTAAATAATTAATGTTTTTTGAGCTTTTGATCCTTTTTAAAAATAAAATTTCCTGAAGAGGACACGTAAGGAGAGGCGTGTGGAAATATTAATATTATAAAAAGGATCAAAAACTTAAATTAATATTAATTTTATTGTTATTCTCTAGCTTTTAATCAAAATATGTTTAGTATGAATAAAGAGTTATGCAGCACAATTCGTTCACAAGTCTTTTATTTGGTCAGTGTCATCCCTGTGTAAGTAAACAATTAAAAATTAATTGCTAGATTCATCCATCATGTTGTATTTTAAATTTAAAAACTATTAATTCTCTATAATCAGAAAGATCATGCAGCCATAATACAATTAAAAAATAGTATTTTCCATTTCTCTTGTGCAGAGAGAATATTAATTAACAAAAGAGAGCTGAAAAATGTCAGAATTAGAAAGTTATGAAATAGATTGTTGGAATAACCCTCTAAATGCCAATAACAGCTAGAAATTTTGGTAATAAATACGAGTACGAGTCACAATAACATTTTGCAAATGTTCATTCACTGGACTGAAAAAGTGGATTAAATCCACTGCCTTGTTATTTGGAAAGACTATTCTCAGTTGGGATTGTAAGTTCTTGCTTTATTTCAAGTTTTCCTATTTTGATAGCGGATAAAATTCTATTAAAATTTTGAGTATCAGAATTTTTACTTCCGAATACTTAATATTTATTATGGTTGCTAAAGTTGTGTTTATTCTCAGTTCGACAGCGCCTGAGATGCGTTGCATTTGTCTCTTTGTTTGCAGCAAAATTTGGACTGTGTGTTATTTTAGGCGGTGATTAGTGGCTTGTATAACATTTTATGAGGCTAAGATGACGAAAAGAAATGAAGTTGACTAGGTTGCAGGAACCTGCACTCAAGTCACTTTGATAAAAACATCGTGACCGCTTTAACTATAAAAACTTAGTTTATTAAAGTGTTCATTTTAGTGCTTAATAAAATCAAATACATTTCCATTTTAAATGATGCTATTGCTGCGTTTATTTCCAATTTTGTTGGTACCATACTCGTACCAGTGCTATACTCGTACTTTGCACTGCAAAGCAATAGACGTTTAGAAAGCCAGCCTTGTTTTAAGTAGCCACTGAAGTGGTTAGATAGATCCACGTGTGCTTATCATAAAAGATTTGTCCGTTTTCCGATATATTTTTCCATTATATTTAATCATTTCATGAATTCGTCTTGTTAATAAATTATTTTTGGTTTGGCAGGAATGGCACTTATGGCCAACCCCCAGATTGTTAATTTGTACACTATCGTTACCCATTAATCTATAGGAGCTTATGACTAGCAAGAAGCTTTCACTTTTAGCCAAGAATTCCAGTCACCTTGTTCATCGGCTTATTTCTGTTATCGGCTCACCTTTACTGCCAGGCTCTCTATTTCGACTGACTCATTTTCGACTTTTCACTTATCGTTCGCTTGCCGTTACATTTTTTAACATAAATCATCTCAACGCACCACTTGCCTTAAATTTAATTTAGGCACGCATGTGAAACTAAAACACAAATTATCGCAGGTGATAGAAAATTGTAATCTAAGAAAAAAACTTGTTTTGGAAAAAATATCGTTTTCCCAGTTATACTGGATGTGATAAAAATTTCATTAAAAAAAAAACAGAGAAGAGGAAATCTTTGACTCCGGCTTAAGGTCAGCTACGCAATAATAACTTTTGTAAGCAGAGCCAATGTTTGCCTTGCAGAATATCACAGAAAACTCAAGAGACCTATAACGTGGAAAACATGGGTTTTCCCTGTCACACAGAACATGAAGTATAAAATGACAAGATGCACTTTTACTGAGACACCCGTTTACAACCCGAGGCTAGTGCGGTAATTTTGATTTTAATAAATTAAAAGAAAAAAATTTAAAACAACAAAAAACTTTACTAAATTTGAATGAACACTGAAAGAATTTTGTTCATTACAGCAATGAAAAAATTCATTATTTTTCCACGTTTCATTAAATTAAACAGAAAAGCTCTCAAAACTAACTATTCAACACAGAAATCTACTAAATATAAGCAGGAATGTGGCCATTAGGCGGAAGTGGAAACATATGCGCTCAATTAAAAGATTAAACCATCAGAGCCTATTGATGGTCAGCATTTTATTCTCATGAACTCTACAAAAATAAATTAACAATTTAAATAGTGTAAATAATATGCAACATCCACCCAGGAGAGCGAGAGTAACTTTTCAATCGTTCAATAATATTGCAACAGTTATGACAACAACAAATAAATAAAACATATTCAGTGCGTATGGGAGTACAGTGCATGATGACATTAATGTAACATAAATTTTTGTTTTTCGGAGTTTTATGATGGTAAATAGAATGAAAATGAAAAACAAGTTCAAATTTATTCCAAAAGGAACTTATTTAGATTTGTTTTATCTAAAAGATTAAACTAGTAAGTATTGGAAAATTGTCCAGAGTGTTTGTATTCGCTTTTGAAAATAAAATTGATTTATTTCTAGCAGATTAAAAATTATAAGGTTAATAAGGTTGAAGGAAAACTGCTTTTTTTAAAATAAGATTTGCTTGAATGAAACGCCTGTTTTTGATTACGACAAAGGTTCCACCAGTAATCAGCCATCATCTGTATGATCTAAAAACATTTACTTTATTTAGGTTCGTTATTATAAAATAAAAAACGCGCATCAAACTTTTCAGGGCTTATTACACAGTGAAACTAAAAAGAATAAAGTGCATTTTCCTGGAAAATAATATTATTTTTCTGGTAGGTGCTGTCGAGTACAACAAGAATCTGTTTTTGGAATTTGTCAAATAGTCCCAAAATCTTGAAGCATTAAAACTTGATTGAACTTTTCAATGTTATTCTTAAGTTTTTAATCAAAATGTGTTTAGAATGAATAAAGAGTATTGCAGCAGAATTCGTGCACAACACTTTTTTTTGCTCACTGTAATCCGTAAGCAATTAAAAAAAAACAGTTGTCATGTGGTATTTTAAGTTTAAAAACCATTAATTATTGATTAATCAAACCTAATAGTGACATGTTTCAAATTTCATATTAAATTTTCATTTACAAGGTTTCAGCTACATCATTCAGCCATAATTAAAATATTTCATACGCTTTGCCAACAATTAAAAAAAAAATATTTTTCAGGTTTCTTAAAAGAAGAGAGAAGCTTATCAATACCATTTCCATGTAATTCCTTATTATTGCAGCTACATAATATTTTTTGTTTTGTTATTTAAATTCTGATAATTTCTGATACTGAATAAAAAAGCGTAAAATACAAAACACATAATTAAAAACAAATAGTTCACTGAAAAAAATATATGGAGAAATCTATTACTTATAGAGTTGAAAATTGCAAAAATTACACGGTTAAGAATTCAATTATCCCTCTCAAGAAGTTTCGTTAATAAATACGAACGCATCATATTGTGTTGGCCTAAGTGACTGAAACTAAATTTTCAAGCGTCACAATTCTTTTGAGTAAAGTTGGCTTGATAGCGACAGTTTGGCTTGTAAATTTAATGTAAATTTGGGCACTTTCACTTTCATTTGTAGATGGAATAAATGTTATTTTCGTGTGGCTTGTATTTTCTAGCTTCATCAGCAACAAGTGAATTTAATTTATGCAACTACAAAATCACCTAAATTTTTTTTTCCAAAAAACATTTTAAAGAGAGAAAATTGTTAAAATTAACAGAAGCGTTTCGTTTCAATTTTCCTTTAAACCTAAAATTAAAAAACCAAAAGCTATTCTGTTTATTATTTGAAAAAACATCTTAAATTATTGAAGAGCTAAAACCTCTTCCGGCTTAACTCGTAATTAAATTACGTCAACGCTCTACCACTGCTAACCCAAACCAGCCACATTTATTATTATAGACCAGATCACTACGAGTTGTCAAGTTTGCAAGATGGGTTACTTAATGAAACTCGGCTTGCTTTTCATTTTTGTTTTGTCGCAAAACATCCGGTTAAAGTGTGAGTGAAAACCTAAAATTTAATTAATTGGGTTTTATAGAAATTTACTAATAACTAAATTTAGATTCAAAGCATGATATTCTCTTCTTGCTGTTTTAATAACTTTAAATGAAACAAAAATTAAATGATTACAAAAGCGAAAAGCTGAGGGGTTATTATGTATTTTGACTCGAATCAATTTGAAAAAAGAAAACGAATTATGTAGAACATTCGAAAAAAAATTAATATTTTTAAAATTAACCTCAAAACAGTTAATTAGCCTTGGTTACTACACGAGCGTTCTATTACCATTGTACTATTTACTTATTTGAACTGAACGAACTAGTCCGTGTTTTGAATTCCTATAGTTCATTTGCTTGTTCTTTATTTTAAATGAACGACCTATAAATGAAAAAACGAACTAAACTTAAACGAAAACAAAGACGAAGGAACGAAAGTTGTCAATTATTTTCTTTTACATAAATTTGAAACAAAGCTATTTTAAAATTAAAAATAGTCGTAATGTTTGTGCCAAAACTCAGAACGATCAGTTCACAAATGGCCGAGAAAAATCAAAAATAAAGCCGATATTTCAGATTTTCATTAATTTTTGCTTTGTTTTTTTGCATATTTTGTCTAAACTACAAAAGGAAGAAAAAAATTTATTGACATTTTTTCAACAGAAATAGCATTCGTAATATCTCTGTAAAAAAACAGAGCAATCGGTCAGCAAATGGCAGAGAAACATTAAATATACAACCGACATTTCACATTTTCAATTTATTTCTCAAAAGAAAAATATTTTTTTTATATTCATCAATAACGCAACCGCATAAACTATTTAAACTATTTTCAAATTTATTTTTTAGCTTTTAATCTATAAATATTTTAATGTTTTTCGAGCGCTTGATCCTTTTTAAAAATTAAATTTCCTGAAGACGACACGCAAGGAGGCGTGCGGAAATATTAAACCATTAAAAATTTACTTTGAACAATTTTTATATAAAAAAAAGGATCAACAGCTGAAACAAATATTATTTTTACTATTATTATAAAGCTTTTAATCTAAAAGTGTTTAGTATGAATAAAAAGTATTGCAGCACAATTCGTTCACAAGCCATTTCTTTGGTCATTCCTGTGTCACTAAACAATTGAAAAAAAATTGTTACCTTCATCCGTCATGTTGTATTTTAAGCTTAAGAACCATTAATATATACCCAAACGGCTAAAACTACGGACTTGAAATTCGGGTAAAATGAAACGGGGGTACAAACGGGTAAAATATAACTTCTAATATCTCCGGACCTACTATAGATAGAGCCAAAATTCAAGCTAAAAAAAATATTATTATACTAAAAAATTAAGCGGTTGGATGTTTGGAACTTATTTGATATATGTACATTTGTGGGATAAAAAGGGTAAAACTAAATTTAGTACGTTTTTTTAACCCTATTTATTTTTCAAAGCAACAATCACAGCAACAAAAACTAAAGGGTGGTTAAATTTTAAGGATCGGTGTTGATTTTGAATAAAACACAAATTATTTAGGAAATTATTGTCATTTCTGGCTTAATTATGTATGGAACAAAATATCGGCCGATGGTCCAAATTTGCGATGATGCTGAGGCATAATTGAGGCTCTATGCCATTCATGTGCCGAATTATCTCATCCTTTAGCTCTTGAATTGTTGCTGGCTTATCGACGTACACCTTTTCTTTCACTGAGGTGAAAATGTGAATTATCACTGAAGATGATTTTCTTCGAAAATTTATCATTCACTGTTGCCATTTCTTGCCACCATTCTCACCATTGACGACGTTTGGAATGGTCAAAAGGCTTTAGTCCTTGAGTCAATTGCACCTTGTAAGCGTGTAAATGCAAGTCTTTATGCATAATGTTGAAGTGGACGGCTCTTCAGCCACACTATCGCGAACAGACGTATATTTGCTGCAGTACGAGCATGCACTGGTGTTTTCACATCTCCTACAGACCCGGTTTGCTCAAATTTTTGCATGATTTGTTCGATTGTACGCACATTTGGACGATTAAATTGACCGAAAAAATCACGAAGTGCACGATATGCATTTTGATTTGAACGCCCAATGTGTATCTTTCCATAGTTCAAATTGAGTAAGTCTGAAATTGAGAAATGTCAAATGAAATGCAGAAAAAAACTTGACGTTTAGGTGTGGTTCACATTCAACATCGGACCTTAAAATTTAACCACCCTTTACCTAATGATACTGTCATAAGTCTACATTAATTTCATGTTTATCATATATAGTTTTTAAATTTATTAAATTCACTCAAAATGCTTTCGAATAAACTACCTTCAAAAGTTGGCACGTCAGTTATACTTCTAAAGCTATGATCTCGCTATAGGCACAATGGATCGATTTTTGGCACATTTTACGTACCGATAATAGTTCCAAAAAGATTCAAATATTCAAACAAGAAACTCAGTAAACATTTAACTGAATAAACAAACTTCAAAACCAATATTTTAATATTGAAAAACTATATATTTTATTTTTAATCTTCTCTTTTAAAAGAGCGTTTATTAAGTTAGATACTGCCTAAGTTTCTAATGGATAGTTAATTATACGTCATCTGCTGCAGTGTTGGGAGCCAATTTTTTAGCATATTCAACAAAGATATTCTCTAAGATATATAAAATTTTTTCAATTCTAATCATCATATTTGAAATCTATTTTGAAATACAGCCTCTGTTGCCATGTAATTTGCATATCCACTTTATTATTTGAAATTTTTAATTTTTAACTAATTAATACCTCTAAGAAATCCCACTCAGAGGGTAAAGCACCGGGTGAGACCAGAGATCATGTTCTGTAACTTTTCGAAAAGTTGTGAAACAAAATATTCCATCGTTTCTCGAAAAGTGAGAAAAAAATTTGCTGTAACTCAAGACGGAAAACACCACACATGACTACGTCGTTACGTTATAACTGTCACAATAAAATAACGAGCAGACGATAACAAAAGGAAGTCGGCGAGGCCGCTAACCAAAAATGTTTTCGAAGGTTGCTTAACGTAAACTAAAACTGAAAAATGTTCAGCGGCGGCGTACGAACTACTTTCGTCGGCCAACATTCGGTTGTATTAAAAATTGTCATGTATAACTTACTTTTTTCATGTGTTCTTGTTTTATTTATGTTAAATTTTTTCTTAAGTTTTAAAAGCAAAATATTAATTTAACAATGATAAAACATTTAAGAACAAAATATTTACCTTTTCACTATTATTATTGCCCATTTTAATTATAAATTAAAGATTTATTATATTTTTTAATTCCAATTCACCGACTTTCTATTTGTGAGTTTTTTTGAGAGTTTAAAGTGAGAACTTCTCGAATAAAATTCTTATAGACACAGTTTTTCTTTGAATTTGCGAGTAATACACTTGCGTGACAGCTGCACCTCGCAGCAATTTGTTTCAATTTCATGTATTTTGTTTCATTTTACATGTTTCAAGTGAAAATTTTCTCGCAGTGAGAGTTACAGAACAGTTTCAAATAAAGCAACGGACTTTTTTCATTAAAATTTAGTCTGCAGTTAGATATTTAGTAAAAATGTAAATAAATTAATATTCATTTTAGAAAAATAAATTTTTATGCATAATTTTTTTTACATTTTTATTCTCTAACAAAAAAAAATAAAAATTTCCCTTAAAAGTCAATAATTATAAAGTTTATAGAAAAATATCCAGACATTGCGAAGGGATTTACAAAATGTGATAAGCTGAATCACTAAACAGCGCAGGCCTACCGCAAAAAGATGTAAACGGAAAGCGTCTTTATTTAACCGGTGTGAAGACCTAAAAATGATCTTAATTTAATTTTATAGACAAGTGATATCTTCCTCCACATAAATAATATTTTAAAGAAAAATAAATAAAATGAAAATGGTTGTTCCAAAGATACCACATGTTTTGCTTCACATTTTACCTGGAAAGAGATTCACAATCAGCGCCCCAAATTTCAGTTGAAAAAGTTTTCAACAATTCTGGTCCAAAAGACGACTTTAATTTTATATGTTGAAGAACCTTCTGTAATTATTAATATTTTTTTTGTAGGGTGTAGAAATTACACACGGATTGACAATTAATATATTAAATTTTATATAACTTTTTGGGGACAAAACAGAGAGAGAAAAGCGTGTGTTAAAAATTGTAAAAAAAATTATCAGAAACGTTTTGGTAAATTTTTTGCCAACTTTCAATTAAAAAAAAAACCAAAACCTATCGTGTTCAATATCTGAAGTAAAAATCTTCAATCATTGAAGAGCTAGAGCCTCTGCTGGATTAACCCGTAATTAAATCACGTCAACGCTATATCTCTGCTGCTGCATAGCAGAAAAATTTATTTCGTTCTCTTGTAAAACTTCACCAGATCAGTACGAGTCGTCAAGTGTGCAACATGGGTTATTTAAGGAAAATCGGTTTGCTTTTCATTTTGGTTTTGTCGCAAAATATCCTTAGAAAATGTGAGGTAAATTGAAAACCTGAAAATTAATTTATTTTTATTTTATAAAAAAGTGATATCTTTCGCCACATAATAAAGAAAAATTTAATTTTGATTTGATCATGCTGTTGTTGTGATGTGTTAAATATTTTAAAGAAAAATAAATAAAAACGAAAATGGTTGCTTCACATTTTACCTGGAAGAAGTCACTTTTAAAATAAAATAGAATCTGATTTCATACTAAGACTTCTTTGCTTGAATTTAAATTCATAAAAAATGGAAGACTAAAAAAAATTATTTTTGGTTTTTAATTTATTTAAATAAGTAGATTCAAAAATTGCCCAAAAACCAGCCTGACTCTATCACATTTAATTTTTTATTCTTCGAAATGTTTGAACAAATTTATTTTCCTATTTTAGCCCGACTGGACGTATGATTTTGTCTGTTCTGGATTTCAATCGGAAACTCCCGATATATTGACTGGTGATTTCCAAGTAACACGTATTGCACGAGGCATTTACGGTCTTACCGCCTTCATGGACGTAAAAGAAGATTGGACAGACAGACAACGAGTTAGTTTAACCACATATTACAGCCGAACGGGTTCTAACTTTGAAAAATCACCCTATAACATTCCTCCAATAAGTCTCTCACAAGCTATGAATAGTTTTTACAAGGATTATATCCAAGACGTGATTTCCGATTGTGATGCAAATATTCCACTTGTGAACACGATATTTATTCCACCTTTAAAAAAAAATTATTTTTATATGAAAAACTGTACATTTGGTAATGATAATTGGCCATCAAAAATGAGAAGCGGTTATTGGACTGTTTTCTTTAATATGACAAATCAAGCCGTTGCATCAGTTGAAATCATGGTAAAAGTGGAGCCAAAGGATTAGAAAGGAAGAGTTTGGTTTATTTGTTTTTATAAATTTTAACCAATAATTTTTATATGTTACCACACCACACCATATACACACACACGGTTATGGGATAGCACCTTCAACTATTTAATCTATTTTCAAATGTTATTTTTTAGCTTTTAATCTGTAAATAATTAATGTTTTTTGAGCTTTTGATCCTTTTTAAAAATAAAATTTCCTGAAGAGGACACGTAAGGAGAGGCGTGTGGAAATATTAATATTATAAAAAGGATCAAAAACTTAAATTAATATTAATTTTATTGTTATTCTCTAGCTTTTAATCAAAATATGTTTAGTATGAATAAAGAGTTATGCAGCACAATTCGTTCACAAGTCTTTTATTTGGTCAGTGTCATCCCTGTGTAAGTAAACAATTAAAAATTAATTGCTAGATTCATCCATCATGTTGTATTTTAAATTTAAAAACTATTAATTCTCTATAATCAGAAAGATCATGCAGCCATAATACAATTAAAAAATAGTATTTTCCATTTCTCTTGTGCAGAGAGAATATTAATTAACAAAAGAGAGCTGAAAAATGTCAGAATTAGAAAGTTATGAAATAGATTGTTGGAATAACCCTCTAAATGCCAATAACAGCTAGAAATTTTGGTAATAAATACGAGTACGAGTCACAATAACATTTTGCAAATGTTCATTCACTGGACTGAAAAAGTGGATTAAATCCACTGCCTTGTTATTTGGAAAGACTATTCTCAGTTGGAATTGTAAGTTCTTGCTTTATTTCAAGTTTTCCTATTTTGATAGCGGATAAAATTCTATTAAAATTTTGAGTATCAGAATTTTTACTTCCGAATACTTAATATTTATTATGGTTGCTAAAGTTGTGTTTATTCTCAGTTCGACAGCGCCTGAGATGCGTTGCATTTGTCTCTTTGTTTGCAGCAAAATTTGGACTGTGTGTTATTTTAGGCGGTGATTAGTGGCTTGTATAACATTTTATGAGGCTAAGATGACGAAAAGAAATGAAGTTGACTAGGTTGCAGGAACCTGCACTCAAGTCACTTTGATAAAAACATCGTGACCGCTTTAACTATAAAAACTTAGTTTATTAAAGTGTTCATTTTAGTGCTTAATAAAATCAAATACATTTCCATTTTAAATGATGCTATTGCTGCGTTTATTTCCAATTTTGTTGGTACCATACTCGTACCAGTGCTATACTCGTACTTTGCACTGCAAAGCAATAGACGTTTAGAAAGCCAGCCTTGTTTTAAGTAGCCACTGAAGTGGTTAGATAGATCCACGTGTGCTTATCATAAAAGATTTGTCCGTTTCCCGATATATTTTTCCATTATATTTAATCATTTCATGAATTCGTCTTGTTAATAAATTATTTTTGGTTTGGCAGGAATGGCACTTATGGCCAACCCCCAGATTGTTAATTTGTACACTATTGTTACCCATTAATCTATAGAAGCTTATGACTAGCAAGAAGCTTTCACTTTTAGCCAAGAATTCCAGTCACCTTGTTCATCGGCTTATTTCTGTTATCGGCTCACCTTTACTGCCAGGCTCTCTATTTCGACTGACTCATTTTCGACTTTTCACTTATCGTTCGCTTGCCGTTACATTTTTTAACATAAATCATCTCAACGCACCACTTGCCTTAAATTTAATTTAGGCACGCATGTGAAACTAAAACACAAATTATCGCAGGTGATAGAAAATTGTAATCTAAGAAAAAAACTTGTTTTGGAAAAAATATCGTTTTCCCAGTTATACTGGATGTGATAAAAATTTCATTAAAAAAAAACAGAGAAGAGGAAATCTTTGACTCCGGCTTAAGGTCAGCTACGCAATAATAACTTTTGTAAGCAGAGCCAATGTTTGCCTTGCAGAATATCACAGAAAACTCAAGAGACCTATAACGTGGAAAACATGGGTTTTCCCTGTCACACAGAACATGAAGTATAAAATGACAAGATGCACTTTTCCTGAGACACCCGTTTACAACCCGAGGCTAGTGTGGTGATTTTGATTTTAATAAATTAAAAGAAAAAAATTTAAAACAACAAAAAACTTTACTAAATTTGAATGAACACTGAAAGAATTTTGTTCATTACAGCAATGAAAAAATTCATTATTTTTCCACGTTTCATTAAATTAAACAGAAAAGCTCTCAAAACTAACTATTCAACACAGAAATCTACTAAAAGGTGATTTTATAAGAACTATCGGAAATTAAAAAAAAAAAAAACACATAAAATTCAGAAAAATGCATGAAATATTTATTTGGATCGATAGTTGGGTCGATATAATTTAATGTTTGAAGATTATTTCATGCAAATGTTGGCCGCGGCTGCGCCTCAAATGGCCCATCCGCTTAGTCCAATTTTGGCATACTCTTTCCAACATTTCGGCCGGTATCTCGCGAATAATGTTGGCAATGTTGGCTTCCAGTGCGTCAATCGAAGCGGGCTTGTCCCTATAGACATTAGCCTTAACATAGCCCCACAAAAAATAGTCTAGAGGCGTTAAATCGCACGATCTGGGCGGCCAATTGACTGGTCCCAAGCGTGAAATAAACTGTTCACCGAACTCGCCTCTCAATTGGTCCATTGTTTCGCGTGCTGTGTGGCATGTGGCACCGTCTTGTTGAAACCACATGTCATGCAAGTCAAGCTCTTCCATTTTGGGCAAAAAAAAGTTTGTTATCATCGCACGGTAGCGCTCACCATTCACAGTAACGTTGTGATTCGCATCATCTTTGAAGAAATACGGCCCAATGATGCCGCCAGCCCATAATTCGCACCAAACGGTTGTTTTTTGTGGATGCATTGGTAGCTCTTGCAATGCTTCTGGCTGCTCTTCACTCCAAATACGGCAGTTTTGCTTGTTCACGTATCCATTCAACCAGAAATGAGCCTCGTCGCTGAACACAATTCTTCGATAAAAAAGTGGATCTTCATCTAACTTTTCAAGAGCCCATTCACCAAAAATTTGGCGTTGTGGTAGGTCCTTTGGCTTCAATTCTTGCACCAGTTGTATCTTATAAGACTTCACACCCAAATCCTTCCGCAAAAATTTTCCACGTAGTGGAGTAACAGAGGCCCAATTGCTGCGAACGGCGCCGAATCGATAATTCACGGTCATCACCAACACTGGCCGATACGGCTGCGATATTTTCTTCAGTTCGCACTCTACGTAAGCGTGTTGGTGGTTTAATGTCCAACAATGTAAATTTGGTGCGAAATTTTGTTACAATAGCCCGAATAGAAGCCTCAGTAGGTCGATTAAACTGACCATAAAATGGAAGAAGCGCGCGATGAACTTTCTTAACAGAGCACGCATTTTGGTAATAAAATTGTTCGTTTGTAAGACGATTCATGATTAAATTATAGACCAAACTGAAGATGTTTGACAGTGACACAAGATACAAAACGTGCGTGAGCTGTCAAAACTAGTGTTGCCAAAAAGATAATAGCAAAAAAATCACTCTTTATAAGCAGGAATGTGGCCATCAGGCGGAAGTGGAAACATATGCGCTCAATTAAAAGATTAAACCATCAGAGCCTATTGATGGTCAGCATTTTATTCTCATGAACTCTACAAAAATAAATTAACAATTTAAATAGTGTAAATAATATGCAACATCCACCCAGGAGAGCTAGAGTAACTTTTCAATCGTTCAATAATATTGCAACAGTTATGACAACAACAAATAAATAAAACATATTCAGTGCGTATGGGAGTACAGTGCATGATGACATTAATGTAACATAAATTTTTGTTTTTCGGAGTTTTATGATGGTAAATAGAATGAAAATGAAAAACAAGTTCAAATTTATTCCAAAAGGAACTGATTTAGATTTGTTTTATCTAAAAGATTACACTGGTAAGAATTGGAAAATTGTCCAGAGTGTTTGTATTCGCTTTCGAAAATAAAATTGATTTATTTCCAGCAGATTAAAAATTATGACACTTTATTTCATGCGGTTAATAAGGTTGAAGGAAAACTGCTTTTTTTAAAATAAGATTTGCTTGAATGAAACGCCTGTTTTTGATGGCGACAAAGGTTCCACCAGTAATCAGCCATCATGTGCATGTCCCACCTTAATTGGTAATGTTCTCTCATTGTACGAATATCTTGATGAAACCTTTCGCCTTGTTCTTCACTGTAATCTCTAAGGCTTTCAGGAAATCGATCTAAATAAGAATTTAAATAGTGTCGTTGGTGCTCATGGTACAGGCGATATATTTTAAATTAGACATAATATCTTTAGCTCATCTAGATTTATGATTGCCAAGAAACGTTTATTTTCTTTAAGTTGAGATGCAAATATTTCGGATAGATTCACATTCATTACTTGAGCTACGGTCACATTAGACAAACATTTGTTGAAATAAGCGCAACCACTATATTATAGCCTAAAATGATTCGTATTACACAAAATTTTTTTAGTTTAATAGTTCTAAATGGAGCTAATCTTTATATCGATGAGTGGTATAACTTCGGCGAATAAAAGTGCCTCAAATATTTGCTGTTTAATTCAAGCTTAGAATTAGAACTGTGACACTATTCACATGTTACAATTTCGCCCTAAGTCTAGTGTTCATTAAGTATTCTAAGACTTCCTTGGGTTATTTGTCCACCATGTCAGTGGTGGTGTAGACCATCACAGTGACACAGCATGTGTTCTGCTATCCCTTTAGAGTAATGAATATCATGACAATGCGAATCCCTTCCTAGACCGGAATGGGCTGATGCTCCTTGTTTCCAATCGATATTATTAAAGTTCCCTTTCCAGTCACTTTCTAAATCTGAGCTTAAAAGAATTCCAAGACAGTCCGCTGCATGGTTCTGGGCCAATGAAATTACCAGCCTCATCCTTGTCGCCATTTCATCTGCCTTCTCATTGCCTTATCAACTGAACTTTATTCTTAGATGCTAGCCTTTTTATAAGTTAAGCTTGAGGCAAAAGTCCCGCTACCATTTTGATTGCCTATAGCTCTGCTCAAAGAAAAGATAAGTAAGTTGGGTTTTCATAAAAAGTTTATTTGGTCTTTACATTTTTTGTTTTCGTTATGATTGGAAAATGATATCGGCTAAATGGTGACCGCGATTCGCTATGCAACTTTTGGCTCTTTTTAAGGCATTGTTCATGACATCCTGCAACATCTCAGGCTGAATTTCTTCAATTTCGTAACGACATCTTTAAGATGTTGATGAGGCTTATTCACATTAACTTTTGATTTTAAAAAACCCCATGGCCATGCTAAATCGCCTTTTTGTGAGATTAGTCTTTGGAAGAAAAACGTCATTCAATAATTAAATTACTGAACGAGCTGTGTGTGCTGCTCTAGTCCATGCTCTTTCATTTGAGGCACAAGAAAATTACAAATCATGTCTTGGTATCGTTCAGCAGTAACAGTAACTAAAACACGTCTCCGAATTAATGTTTCTGGAGAGTCTGAAACACCATAGCGTACCAGACACATTTTCACCATTACGCAACATCCGTTGTCTTTCAGAACGAGGCCTGTCTGCTGTCGTACCGTACTGTCGAAAATTGAAATGCAAACTATAAATTGTGCTTTTGTGAGACAATGGACGATTAGGAGATTTTTGAAGCAAATTTCCGCTGAGTGGTAATAATGGAACGATTATTTTTAATAAATATTGTCCCTATTTCTACTCGTTCTTGTGACCCGTAATAAAATCTGAACGCCTATACAACACAATAGTTAAAGCGAAATTGAGCTAAACGTCACATAACCAAAATGGTGGGTAATCAAAGTGGTAGCAAGACTTTTGCCTCACTTTGTATTAGGCATTGAGTGAAAATATATAGATGTGACTATTATTTGAATCTCTTACTACTTCCTATTTTAGGCAGAGCCTAAAAAACCTTTAACCCCTAATCGAACACATGTGACTTAAAATTGGCTTTGCGTCTATTCTGTTCCCAAATAACCCATATTAAAGCTAAACAAATCCTGCAATCAGAGCCTAAATCACCCTATTCAAAATGGAATGCAAGCGATTGTAATTTTGGTTTCATTGCAGGAAAAAAGTTGAAAATTTCAGAAGAAATTTTAATCGAATGTGTCTATTTGGCTGCAAATATTAACTTGCTTAAAAAAATCATTGTTCATAGCGGCGTCTACATTAATTGAAGTTTAATTATCTAGAGATCCACATCCACAGAGAGTGACAAATTCCATTGCGAGAATTGAATTTCTTACCAAAATAAAAATTCCGTTGTGATGGTTGCATAGGAATAAATCATTAATGACTCATAAACAGAGAAAGCAAAAAAAATTTATATTGATGGTGTACACCATCCATTACTAAAGAGGTCAAAAGGATTTTTGAAACGAGACCCAATGATTCTTCAGATATTTAGAAGCAACTTAACACAGATTTCATTCCAACAAAATATTGTCTTTTACTGTGTAATAAATTGACTTCTTGAGCTGCAGCGCCCAAAAATACTATGAAAACTGTTTTCGAATGCTTTAGTCAAAAACCGTAAAATACATAAAGGTCCAAGCGGTCATGTGTTTACGATTTTTATATTCAAAAAAAAAAAAATTCTTCAGCAAAGTCTATGTTACGACACTGTTTTTTTTGTCTGCTTTATTTTTGCTATAAACCACAAAGAATTGCTTATAAAGGTAAAATGTAACATTTTGTAACAGATTTTGCCTAAATTCTAGACGATTTTTATTTAAAAAAAGAATGCCCTATAACTCTCAGAACTACAACGGCAATGACTAAAATTGTTATAACACACGCATACACACATGCACAAAGAGAGAAAAAAATCTCTACATAATAAAATGAAATAAAAATTTCTACACAATCGTGTACGTATACGTTCATAGACACGCATACATGCAAAACATTTAATTTTGAATACATGAAACAAGATAAACAACATGTTGATTTATTTTCACTTTATTTTATTTATTTTTATTTATTTTATTTATTTTAATACAAAATATATGGAACACAACACCACATAAAAACACACAGATACACCCACACACGGATATAAGGAGTGTTTTTTATAGACGTATAGAACTTTAAATTGCAATAAAACAACGATGGATTATTCGATTGACATGAATTTTATTTATCCGAAAGGTAATCTTGTGGCATTACATTTTAAATATGATTTCTGGCATATGACCACCACGGCTGGCTCGGATGTAGTCCAATCTGGACGTCCAATTTTCGATGACTTTTTCCAACATTTGTGGCCGTATATCGGCAATAACACGGCGAATGTTGTCTTCCAAATGGTCAAGCGTTTGTGGCTTATCCGCATAGACCAATGACTTTACATAGCCCCACAGAAAGTAGTCTAGCGGTGTTAAATCACAAGATCTTGGAGGCCAATTCATAGGTCCAAAACGTGAAATTAGGCGGTCACCAAACGTGTCTTTCAATAAATCGATTGAGGCATGAGCTGTGTGATATGTTGCGCCGTCTTGTTGGAACTACAGCTCCTGGACATCATGCTTGTTCAATTCAAGAATGAAAAAGTTAGTAATCATGGCTCTATACCGATCACCATTGACTGTAACGTTCTGGCCATCATCGTTTTTGAAGAAGTACGGACCAATGATTACACCAGCCCATAAAGCGCACCAAACAGTCAGTTTTTCTGGATGTAACGGTGTTTCGACATACACTTGAGGATTAGCTTCACTCCAAATGCGGCAGTTTTGCTTGTTGACGTAGCCATTCAACCAGAAGTGCGCTTCATCGCTAAATAAAATTCGCGCGATACGTATTCTGAACAGAACTATTATTTTCGAAATAAAATTGCACTATTTGCAAGCGTTGTTCAGGCGTGAGTCTATTCATGATGAATTGCCGAACCAAACTGAGAATAAATCACTTGACAGCTTTTAAATCGGTCGCCATCTTGAACAGTAATGCCAACTTAAAGTTCTATACGTCTATAGAAAACACCCTTTATAATCGTTGACTTAACAATTGTAACAAGTTCAAGTAACAATATGTACATTAGGATGCATATGAACATACTGACACATACATTTGGCTAATACGGCTCATACACACAGAAAAAAAATTGGTTTGAAAAACATAGTTTGTTCTTTGTAGCATCTAAACATTATAATGGTCACGATAAACATATTTCTGGTTATTTTTAATCACAATATGTTTAAGGTCATAGAGATGGTTGAGTTTATCATTAATTAAATTAAAAAAATATGGTTGAATAATACAATACAATAAAGTGAGTATAAAATAAAAACTGTATCATGTAAGCTCAGTTGAGCTTTGAGCTTTGTGGCTGAAATGATTGAGTATCGAGTTAATGCTTCTTAGCTGCATATGCCCCAGTTCGAATTCAGGTAGAGTCAAATAAAATTAAAAAATAAAATCGAACCAACTGATTAATAATAAATTAAACAGAGTAATAAAAATAGAATATATTTTTTTACATTTGTAAATATGTTGGTTTGGAAATTTTGTTTAATGCTTACTTTGTTTGTTTTTTGAAACTTTTTGTGCGCTTATTGACTAAAATTCTCATTTGGTCAATGGGTGTAACAAAATAAGTACTCAAATGTATGGCCAGAAATTTAAAAAGACTTGGGAGTAATTCACTGATGATTCAGAGTAGCACCTGATAAAATAGCTATATGGATATGCTTTCCCTCTTAGTACTTAATGTGCTAAGAAAACAAATTTTTAAAATTTTAAATGAGAATATCAATTGAGCACGAATAAAGATTAATTTTCTTTAAGCTTTATGATTCCAACTAATTGGAGTGACCAAAGAGTCAAGCGAATAAAAAAAATTTATTTATAAAAAACCCATATATAAAAATTATTAGTTAATATTAATCAAGCTTAAGATGTCAATGAAAAACTTTTTTTTATTTAAAATAAAAACAAATAAATAAAAAATAAATTTATAAGATCGAATACTTTAATAAAATTATTATGTACAAGGTGGGCTAAAAGAAGCCATCCGATGTTGTTTGGCTCTCATATTTTATTTTTTTTTTCTAAATGAAAATGAAACGTGTGCCGTTGCTCCGTTAGAACCACATGTCCTCCAGTCCTAATTCGTTCAATTACGGCAGAAAAAACTCGGTTAATATGACAATATAGCTCGCACCGTCTACTGTAGTCGTTTAACCAGTCCGAAGACGCCCGATGACTCCTCCAGCGTGAACAGCGCAGCAGCAATCACTTTGAGCGAGTGTAATGGCTCTTCGTGCATCACTCGTGGATTTTTGTTGCCCCAGAAGCGATAGTTTTGCTTGTTCACGTACCCGCTGAGGTGGAAATGAGCCTCGTCGCTCATTATGATTTTGGTCTATCTTGTTCACAAATGCCGAAACAGATTTGACATTGGCCGCTATTTACAAAAATGAGAGCATCTTCCAATATGGTGATTTCTTTTAGCCCACCTTGTATACACAAAATTAAAAAAAAAATTTTTTTGGACCTGACCGGGATTTGAACCTAGATATTTGCAATTGAGAAGCATTTATAATATGTTTGATCTAAAGCTGTCTCTATGTTAGGTTTTTACCCTTTCATAAAAACGTTTACTTTATGGAGGTTCGTTATTATAAAATAAAAAACGCGCATCAAACTTTTCAGGGCTTATTACACAGTGAAACTAAAAAGAATAAAGTGCATTTTCCTGGAAAATAATATTATTTTTCTGGTAGGTGCTGTCGAGTACAACAAGAATCTGTTTTTGGAATTTGTCAAATAGTCCCAAAATCTTGAAGCATTAAAACTTGATTGAACTTTTCAATGTTATTCTTAAGTTTTTAATCAAAATGTGTTTAGAATGAATAAAGAGTATTGCAGCAGAATTCGTGCAGCAGAATTCGTGCACTTTTTTTTGCTCACTGTAATCCGTAAGCAATTAAAAAAAAACAGTTGTCATGTGGTATTTTAAGTTTAAAAACCATTAATTATTGATTAATCAAACCTAATAGTGACATGTTTCAAATTTCATATTAAATTTTCATTTACAAGGTTTCAGCTACATCATTCAGCCATAATTAAAATATTTCATACGCTTTGCCAACAATTAAAAAAAAAATATTTTTCAGGTTTCTTAAAAGAAGAGAGAAGCTTATCAATACCATTTCCATGTAATTCCTTATTATTGCAGCTACATAATATTTTTTGTTTTGTTATTTAAATTCTGATAATTTCTGATACTGAATAAAAAAGCGTAAAATACAAAACACATAATTAAAAACAAATAGTTCACTGAAAAAAATATATGGAGAAATCTATTACTTATAGAGTTGAAAATTGCAAAAATTACACGGTTAAGAATTCAATTATCCCTCTCAAGAAGTTTCGTTAATAAATACGAACGCATCATATTGTGTTGCCCTAAGTGACTGAAACTAAATTTTCAAGCGTCACAATTCTTTTGAGTAAAGTTGGCTTGATAGCGACAGTTTGGCTTGTAAATTTAATGTAAATTTGGGCACTTTCACTTTCATTTGTAGATGGAATAAATGTTATTTTCGTGTGGCTTGTATTTTCTAGCTTCATCAGCAACAAGTGAATTTAATTTATGCAACTACAAAATCACCTAAATTTTTTTTTCCAAAAAACATTTTAAAGAGAGAAAATTGTTAAAATTAACAGAAGCGTTTCGTTTCAATTTTCCTTTAAACCTAAAATTAAAAAACCAAAAGCTATTCTGTTTATTATTTGAAAAAACATCTTAAATTATTGAAGAGCTAAAACCTCTTCCGGCTTAACTCGTAATTAAATTACGTCAACGCTCTACCACTGCTAACCCAAACCAGCCACATTTATTATTATAGACCAGATCACTACGAGTTGTCAAGTTTGCAAGATGGGTTACTTAATGAAACTCGGCTTGCTTTTCATTTTTGTTTTGTCGCAAAACATCCGGTTAAAGTGTGAGTGAAAACCTAAAATTTAATTAATTGGGTTTTATAGAAATTTACTAATAACTAAATTTAGATTCAAAGCATGATATTCTCTTCTTGCTGTTTTAATAACTTTAAATGAAACAAAAATTAAATGATTACAAAAGCGAAAAGCTGAGGGGTTATTATGTATTTTGACTCGAATCAATTTGAAAAAAGAAAACGAATTATGTAGAACATTCGAAAAAAAATTAATATTTTTAAAATTAACCTCAAAACAGTTAATTAGCCTTGGTTACTACACGAGCGTTCTATTACCATTGTACTATTTACTTATTTGAACTGAACGAACTAGTCCGTGTTTTGAATTCCTATAGTTCATTTGCTTGTTCTTTATTTTAAATGAACGACCTATAAATGAACAAACGAACTAAACTTAAACGAAAACAAAGACGAAGGAACGAAAGTTGTCAATTATTTTCTTTTACATAAATTTAAAACAAATAAAGTGAAAAAAAGCTATTTTAAAATTAAAAATAGTCGTAATGTTTGTGCCAAAACTCAGAACGATCAGTTCTCAAATGGCCGAGAAAAATCAAAAATAAAGCCGATATTTCAGATTTTCATTAATTTTTGCTTTGTTTTTTTGCATATTTTGTCTAAACTACAAAAGGAAGAAAAAAATTTATTGACATTTTTTCAACAGAAATAGCATTCGTAATATCTCTGTAAAAAAAACAGAGCAATCGGTCAGCAAATGGCAGAGAAACATTAAATATACAACCGACATTTCACATTTTCAATTTATTTCTCAAAAGAAAAATATTTTTTTTATATTCATCAATAACGCAACCGCATAAACTATTTAAACTATTTTCAAATTTATTTTTTAGCTTTTAATCTATAAATATTTTAATGTTTTTCGAGCGCTTGATCCTTTTTAAAAATTAAATTTCCTGAAGACGACACGCAAGGAGGCGTGTGGAAATATTAAACCATTAAAAATTTACTTTGAACAATTTTTATATAAAAAAAAGGATCAACAGCTGAAACAAATATTAATTTTACTATTATTATAAAGCTTTTAATCTAAAAGTGTTTAGTATGAATAAAAAGTATTGCAGCACAATTCGTTCACAAGCCATTTCTTGGGTCATTCCTGTGTCACTAAACAATTGAAAAAAAATTGTTACCTTCATCCGTCATGTTGTATTTTAAGCTTAAGAACCATTAATATATACCCAAACGGCTAAAACTACGGACTTGAAATTCGGGTAAAATGAAACGGGGGTACAAACGGGTAAAATATAACTTCTAATATCTCCGGACCTACTATAGATAGAGCCAAAATTCAAGCTAAAAAAAATATTATTATACTAAAAAATTAAGCGGTTGGATGTTTGGAACTTATTTGATATATGTACATTTGTGGGATAAAAAGGGTAAAACTAAATTTAGTACGTTTTTTTAACCCTATTTATTTTTCAAAGCAACAATCACAGCAACAAAAACTAAAGGGTGGTTAAATTTTAAGGGTCGGTGTTGATTTTGAATAAAACACAAATTATTTAGGAAATTATTGTCATTTCTGGCTTAATTATGTATGGAACAAAATATCGGCCGATGGTCCAAATTTGCGATGATGCTGAGGCATAATTGAGGCTCTATGCCATTCATGTGCCGAATTATCTCATCCTTTAGCTCTTGAATTGTTGCTGGCTTATCGACGTACACCTTTTCTTTCACTGAGGTGAAAATGTGAATTATCACTGAAGATGATTTTCTTCGAAAATTTATCTTTCACTGTTGCCATTTCTTGCCACCATTCTGACCATTGACGACGTTTGGAATGGTCAAAAGGCTTTAGTCCTTGAGTCAATTGCACCTTGTAAGCGTGTAAATGCAAGTCTTTATGCATAATGTTGAAGTGGACGGCTCTTCAGCCACACTATCGCGAACAGACGTATATATGCTGCAGTACGAGCTGTACGAGCATGCACTGGTGTTTTCACATCTCCTACAGACCCGGTTTGCTCAAATTTTTGCATGATTTGTTCGATTGTACGCACATTTGGACGATTAAATTGACCGAAAAAATCACGAAGTGCACGATATGCATTTTGATTTGAACGCCCATTGTGTATCTTTCCATAGTTCAAATTGAGTAAGTCTGAAATTGAGAAATGTCAAATGAAATGCAGAAAAAAACTTGACGTTTAGGTGTGGTTCACATTCAACATCGGACCTTAAAATTTAACCACCCTTTACCTAATGATACTGTCATAAGTCTACATTAATTTCATGTTTATCATATATAGTTTTTAAATTTATTAAATTCACTCAAAATGCTTTCGAATAAACTACCTTCAAAAGTTGGCACGTCAGTTATACTTCTAAAGCTATGATCTCGCTATAGGCACAATGGATCGATTTTTGGCACATTTTACGTACCGATAATAGTTCCAAAAAGATTCAAATATTCAAACAAGAAACTCAGTAAACATTTAACTGAATAAACAAACTTCAAAACCAATATTTTAATATTGAAAAACTATATATTTTATTTTTAATCTTCTCTTTTAAAAGAGCGTTTATTAAGTTAGATACTGCCTAAGTTTCTAATGGATAGTTAATTATACGTCATCTGCTGCAGTGTTGGGAGCCAATTTTTTAGCATATTCAACAAAGATATTCTCTAAGATATATAAAATTTTTTCAATTCTAATCATCATATTTGAAATCTATTTTGAAATACAGCCTCTGTTGCCATGTAATTTGCATATCCACTTTATTATTTGAAATTTTTAATTTTTAACTAATTAATACCTCTAAGAAATCCCACTCAGAGGGTAAAGCACCGGGTGAGACCAGAGATCATGTTCTGTAACTTTTCGAAAAGTTGTGAAACAAAATATTCCATCGTTTCTCGAAAAGTGAGAAAAAAATTTGCTGTAACTCAAGACGGAAAACACCACACATGACTACGTCGTTACGTTATAACTGTCACAATAAAATAACGAGCAGACGATAACAAAAGGAAGTCGGCGAGGCCGCTAACCAAAAATGTTTTCGAAGGTTGCTTAACGTAAACTAAAACTGAAAAATGTTCAGCGGCGGCGTACGAACTACTTTCGTCGGCCAACATTCGGTTGTATTAAAAATTGTCATGTATAACTTACTTTTTTCATGTGTTCTTGTTTTATTTATGTTAAATTTTTTCTTAAGTTTTAAAAGCAAAATATTAATTTAACAATGATAAAACATTTAAGAACAAAATATTTACCTTTTCACTATTATTATTGCCCATTTTCTTAACTAACACAATTATAAATTAAAGATTTATTATATTTTTTAATTTCAAATCAACGACTTTCTATTTGTGAGTTTTTTTGAGAGTTTAAAGTGAGAACTTCCCGAATAAAATTCTTATAGACACACTTTTTCTTCGAATTTGCGAGTAATACACTTGCGTGACAGCTGCACCTCGCAGCAATTTGTTTCAATTTCATGTATTTTGTTTCATTTTACATGTTTCAAGTGAAAATTTTCTCGCAGTGAGAGTTACAGAACATGGGCACAGTTTCAAATAAAGCAACGGACTTTTTTCATTAAAATTTAGTCTGCAGTTAGATATTTAGTAAAAATGTAAATAAATTAATATTCATTTTAGAAAAATAAATTTTTATGCATAATTTTTTTTACATTTTTATTCTCTAACAAAAACAAATAAAAATTTCTCTTAAAAGTCAATAATTATAAAGTTTATAGAAAAATATCCAGACATTGCGAAGGGATTTACAAAATGTGATAAGCTGAATCACTAAAAGCGTCTTTATTTAACCGGTGTGAAAACCTAAAAATGATCTTAATTTAATTTTATAGACAAGTGATATCTTCCTCCACATAAATAATATTTTAAAGAAAAATAAATAAAATGAAAATGGTTGTTCCAAAGATACCACATGTTTTGCTTCACATTTTACCTGGAAAGAGATTCACAATCAGCGCCCCAAATTTCAGTTGAAAAAGTTTTCAACAATTCTGGTCCAAAAGACGACTTTAATTTTATATGTTGAAGAACCTTCTGTAATTATTAATATTTTTTTTGTAGGGTGTAGAAATTACACACGGATTGACAATTAATATATTAAATTTTATATAACTTTTTGGGGACAAAACAGAGAGAGAAAAGCGTGTGTTAAAAATTGTAAAAAAAATTATCAGAAACGTTTTGGTAAATTTTTTGCCAACTTTCAATTAAAAAAAAAACCAAAACCTATCGTGTTCAATATCTGAAGTAAAAATCTTCAATCATTGAAGAGCTAGAGCCTCTGCTGGATTAACCCGTAATTAAATCACGTCAACGCTATATCTCTGCTGCTGCATAGCAGAAAAATTTATTTCGTTCTCTTGTAAAACTTCACCAGATCAGTACGAGTCGTCAAGTGTGCAACATGGGTTATTTAAGGAAAATCGGTTTGCTTTTCATTTTGGTTTTGTCGCAAAATATCCTTAGAAAATGTGAGGTAAATTGAAAACCTGAAAATTAATTTATTTTTATTTTATAAAAAAGTGATATCTTTCGCCACATAATAAAGAAAAATTTAATTTTGATTTGATCATGCTGTTGTTGTGATGTGTTAAATATTTTAAAGAAAAATAAATAAAAACGAAAATGGTTGCTTCACATTTTACCTGGAAGAAGTCACTTTTAAAATAAAATAGAATCTGATTTCATACTAAGACTTCTTTGCTTGAATTTAAATTCATAAAAAATGGAAGACTAAAAAAAATTATTTTTGGTTTTTAATTTATTTAAATAAGTAGATTCAAAAATTGCCCAAAAACCAGCCTGACTCTATCACATTTAATTTTTTATTCTTCGAAATGTTTGAACAAATTTTTTTTCCTATTTTAGCCCGACTGGACGTATGAGTTTGTTTGTTCTGGATTTCAATCGGAAACTCCCGATATAGTGACTGGTCATTTCCAAGTAACACGTATTGCCCGAGGTATTTACGGTCTTACCGGCTTCATTGATATAAAAAAGGATTGGACAGACAGACAACGAGTTAGTTTAACCACATATTACAGCCGAACGGGTTCAAACTTTGAAAAAGCTCCCTATAACTTTCCTAAAATAAGTCTCTCACAAGGTATGAACACTTTTTACAAGGAGTATGTGCAAGACGTTATTTCAGATTGTGAAGAAAATCTTCCACGTGTCGGCATGATATTTATTCCACCTTTAAAAAAAAACTATTATTATTTTAAAAACTGTACGTTTTCTAATGAAAATTGGCCATCAAAAATGAGAAGTGGTTATTGGACTGGTGTCGTTAATTTTACAAATCAAGCTGTTGCATCTTTTGAAATCATGATAAAAGTAGAGCCAAAGGATTAAAAAGCAAAATTTTGGCTAATTTTTATTTTTGAAATGAATAACAATTTTTTCTTAATTTTTTTGTATATACCTACATAGTATGCACCTATCAATATTTTACCGTACAATTTTATTTTATTGAAGGTATGTTATGTATGAAATATTTTTGATTTTTATTCAATTTAATAATTTTTATTATTTTTTAAAAATGCAGAAAGATTTCGCATCGCGGAAAAAATTTCATAAATTACAACAAAAAATTGTACATTGTAATAATTAACAAAAAAATGATAGTACAAAATATTATATGAAAAAAATAACAAAAAATGCATCGGTGGTAACACTAAGAAAGATTGAATTTAATTAAGGCATCACATAGATGGTGCGGATGAGGGGACACCAAACCAGTCTCTGGGGTTAAAATCAATCTTTCTGCAATTCAAAAAATAATATCAATTGTTAAATTGAATAAAAAAAATAAAACATATTCCATACATACAATAAAATGGAATTGTACGGTAAAATATTGATAGGTACATACTATGTAGGTATATACAAAAAAATTAAGAGCTAATTAGCGTAAATACAAAGAAAAAAATGTAAAATAAAATTATTCAAAAAAATATATAATATTTTATTTTATTTTAATCAATAACGCACCAAATTTTTATATGTTATCACACCACACACACGCACGCGGACGGGTATGTGATAGCACCTGCAAATATTTAATCTACTTTCAAATGTATTTTTTCTTTTAGTTTTTTTGAGCTTTTGATTATTTTTAAAAATTAATTTTCCAAAGGTGTGGAAATATTAATATTATAAAAAGGATCAAAAACTCAAAGGAATATTAATTTCACTGTTATTTTCTAGCTTTAATCAAAAAGTGTTTAGTACTCGTATGAATAAAGAGTTATACAGCAGAATTCGTCTTTTCTTTGGTCACTGTCATCCCTGTGTAAGTAAACAATTAAAAATAAATTGCTAGATTCATCCATCATGTTGTATTTTAAATTTAAGAACCATTAATTCTCTATAATCAGAAGATCATGCATCTATAATTAAAGTAATTGACACGTTTTCCCTACAATTAAAAAATAGTATTTTTCATTTCTCTTGTGCGGAGAGAATATTAATTAACAAAAGAGAGCTGAAAAATGACAGAATTAGAAAGTTATGAAATATATTGTTGGAATAACCCTCTAAAAGCCAATAACAGCTAGAAATTTTGGTAATAAATACGAGTACGAGTCACAATAACATTTGGCATTCACTGGACTGAAAAAGTGGATTAAATCCACTGCCTTGTTATTTGGAAAGACTATTCTCAGTTTTGATTGTAAGTTCTTGCTTTATTTCATGTTTTCCTATTTTGATAGCGGATAAAATTCTATAAAAATTTTGAGTGTCAGCATTTTTACTTCCGAATACTTAAAATTTATTGTGGTTGCTAAAGTTGTGTTTATTCACAGTTCGACAGCGGCTGAGACGCGCTTTTAGGCGGTGATTAGTGGCTTGTATAGCATTTTATGAGGCTAAGATGAAGAAAAGAAATGAAGTTGACTAGGCTGCAGGAGCCTGCAATTAAGTCACTTTGATAAAAACATCGTGACCGCTTTAACTATAGAAACTTAGTTTCCGAAGGTGTTTCTTAAATGTTTTTCAAAAAGTTTCTGTTCATCGCTGATCTTGTTAGAGTTGGGGTGGCTTCGCAAAACCAAACGTATTATAAATGCCTCTCAACTGCAGATGTAGCGGTTCAATCTCCGGGCAGGACCTAAACTTTTTTTAAATGTTTATGCACAATTTTTATTAAAATTTTTTAAAATAAATTATATAAACATATTGATGAAACTTTTTAAAATTAAGTTTTTATGTAAATAAATATTTTGTTCTATTGAATTTTTTTTGAAATAACTTTATCCCACTGTGCATATATTTATTATTTATATACACTACAAAAACAGTGACACTTAACTGATTTGTCATTTGATTGACATTGACAGTGCTAATAGGACGATCAGTCGAAACAATCTGTGCAGGTACTTAGACAAATTGCAGTTAAATCATTTTATAAGTGGACTTATACTCAGTTGTGAACTTTCAAAGCTATTTTACAGTTTTTTTTTTTTAAATCCTGGACGGATTTGGATAAAACTAATGTGAGGACTCCAACTTTAGGACCATTCCATTTTGAAGCGCTCGGTACCAATACAGGGTAGGGTGCAAAAAATAGCTAATTACGTTTTTGTAAAACCTGTCTAGTCTTGTAACTTTTGTAAATGTTACCGGACTTAAAAAAGTGTTTGCTTTATTTGAAAATATACAAATATCATGAGCAATTAAACGTCCAAGTTGCCTACTTTGACACGGCCAAACAAGTTTCATTTAAATCCATGCAGTAGTTTGAATAAATACCACTTTTTTTAAAACTCAAATTAAAACCTGCAGCTAAATAAAATAAAAAAAACTTATTTTATTATTTTCACTCATTTTTGAAGCTTGTAATTTCCAGCTTCGTCCGTGTGAATTTAAAAATGCCTACCTTTGACTCAAATTTATAAGGTTTCAGCCAGCTATAATTAATTATAATCACTTTTCCCTAACAATTGAAAAATAAATATTCTCCATCTTTTATGAAGAGAGCCGATTTGAAGAGTTGACCACAAACTATCACAAAACACCGCTCATGTGAATGGTATTTTTAGATTATGATGAAATGATAATTATTTATTTTTATGACGATATTTCACTTCAACTTTGTGCAGCTTCTTTGCGATATAAATGTAAGTTTTCGTTTTCCGAAAATGCATGTAGTTTCAATGGATAAATATAAGCACGCTTGGTGGTAAGGACATGTTCTCAAAAGCAAGTTCTAGACTACGATGAAGTATACAAGGTGGCCAAAAAGAAGCCATCAATGTTGTTTGGCTAAAATTTTTTTTAAATGAAAAACTGCGATTCTGTTTATTTAAACCTTTAAAATTTTATTGGTCAAGTCGAGAAGATGATATCGGCCAAATGGGCGCCGTCACAACTGATTACTATACGGGCTCGTTTTATGACATTTTTCATCACTTCGGGCGACAGATTCTCGCACTCGTGTCGAATGTTGTCCTTGAGGGCTTCCAGGGTCTCGGGCTTGTTCACGTAAGCACGAGACTTCAAAAAACCCCTGGAACATTTAAATCGGGTGATCTTGTGGGCCAGTGCAAATCGCCATAACGAGAGATGAGGCCACCCGAGAGCGCAGCCTTCAGAATACCAGTTGTGCCTCGCGCACTGTGTGCCGTTGCTCCGTTCTGTTGGAATCACAGGTCCTCCAGTCCTAATTCGTTTAATTGCGGCAGAAAAAACTCGGTTAACATGGCCCTATAGCGCGCACCGTCCACTGTTGTCGTTTGACCAGCCCGATGACTCCTCCAGCGTGAACAGCGCACCATGCCGTCACTTTGAGTGGGTCTAATGGCTAGTCGTGCAACACTCGTGGATTTTCGGTGCCCCAGAATTGATGGTTTTGCTTGTTCACGTACCCACTGAGGTGAAAATGACTCTCATCGCTCATTATGATTTTGGTCGAAAAATTGTCCACTTCGTCCTCGAGATTGGGGATGGCTTGGGCGTAGGTTACACGCGCTTGGCGGTCGACATGCAGCAGCTAATACACTAACTGGACTTTGTACGGGAACATGAGCAGGTCTTTGACCAAAATTCGCCTTAGGGACGACCACCTGATGGCAAATTGCAAGGCGTCTGGTCGATGTTTCTGGCAACAGCTCGACATCCCCGGCAACAGCAGCGATATTCTTGGCAGAACAATCGCTCCAGTTCCGGCCACTCTTGGTAACGTCTCGTGTGGTCCCATACCCTTCAAGATTGGTGGCCAAATGGCGCAGTGTTTGAGCAGTCGGTGTTGGACGACTGCGCCAACACCACAGACGAATTGTTACGCAAAAAAAATACTCGTAGACACGATTATTCCACGTTCTTGGGGAGTGTATCGCTCCATGGCTTGTTCACTTGTATTCTACATCTGTCTAGTTCACAAATGTCAAAACAGATTTGACATTGGCCGCCATTTGCAAAAATAAGAGCATCTTCCAATAGAGTGATTTTTTTTGGCCCACCTTATATTCACCGATTGTACGGCATGAGTATGTGCGCTTCTTGTCGTTAGCTGCTGTTTTTGGAATGAGCATTTCAAATTTGTTGTGAAGACGGCATTCTTACGTGATGAACTGGATCAAAGTATACTCATATACATGAAACAGCCATACGGATATGAAAAAGAAGAACAGGTATGCAAATTATAAAAAGTGGCTATACGGCTTAAAACAAGCCTCCAGGCAATAGAATAAGCGAATCAATAGTTTTCTTTGAAAATTCGAGACTTATGTGTGTTTTACCATAATGTAGACGATGGATGGGTGTGTGTAGCAATAACACGACTTTCATTTCAAAACTTCTTAATGAGTTCAACATAACCTATGGACAGCTGAGTCGTTTGTGGGTATACAAATTAAAACATTTTTTTATCCGGTTTGTAAATAGTTTAGACAAAATATGTAAAAAACAAAGCAGAAATAAATGAATAAATCCAAAATTTCGAGACTATTTGCGGACCGATTGCCTTAATTATTTTTCATAATAAATTCACTAAATTTTCCTTTAACAAAAATGCTTTGTTGGCTGTTTAAATGTAATTATAAAAAAATCGAATGAAGATTATTTACAAGAGATATTTTATGAGAAATTTAGAAGCGACATTCGTCAACTACATTTATCTCGCCTCTCAATTTCTCATGTTTGGCAACTACATATTAATGCAGCTTACAGCTAAAAGATTAATGCATCATATAAAATTCACTAAATAGTTAAAAATAAAAATTATTAAAAAAATCTTAATTATGATTTTATAATTTTTACAAAACCTACCAAATTTTGCGAAAATAAACTCCCCAGGTATTTTAGTATGATTTCATATTTAATTTTTTTTACATAAAATTTTTTTTCTCATTTTAGTAAGAAGAGAGAAACATCTATGATCTCTAATTCTACACAGTGACCGAAAAAAAAACTAAATTTTTATATATTATACTTGTGCTATTATTCAGATGAAATCTTATTTGAGTACTGACGTCACAATTTAAATGACAGCAACATAGCATCGCGTGTGGTTTGTCACTTTTTGAGCCTACAGTGAAATGTAATGGAATATTTTGTCAGGGCTGTCATAGAATCCAATGTTGTCGGTATTGGATTTGAAACCGACAAAAAAATTACTTTGGTGTCATGAAATCCAGTGTTGTCGGTTTCATTTTCGAACTAGAATAAATGTCGGTTTTAGGTATCACAGAAACCAATGTTATCGGTTTTGTATTGGATTGAAACCAATCAGTTGACAGTTTTTGGTTTGTTTTATTTCAAATAAAGCGAGTGATTAAAGAGGACTTTTGTGATTAAAAATTCATATGCAGTTAGATATTTTATAAAAATTTAAGTAAGTTAATATTAATTCTATAAAAATAAATTTTTACTTATAATTTTTTTTTCTCTACCAAAAAAAAAAAAAAAATAAAACTTAAAACTCAATAATTATGCATTTTATAGAAAAATATCCTTTTTTTCTTTAACAAAAAACGAAATAGGATCTAAGACTCAATAATTATGCAGTTTATAGAAAAAAATCCTGACATTGGGAAGGGATTTACAAAAGGTGATAAGCCAACTGTATGATCTCTTTGACAACAGTTGGATGAATCAATACAAAACGCAGGTTCAATGCAAAAAATATATAAACAGAAAGCTTCTTTATTTAACCGGTAATTTATGAATATTCTTTTTCTTTCTGTGAGCGTTCTTCTTTTAATAATAAAAATCCTACAACGGCAAAAGTCATTTTATTTCACTGACACTAATTGTATATTTTATATTAAAAATTTTCAATAAAAAAACGCGTTTTTATTTTTATTTAAACGAAAACACTTACGATTTATTAAAATTGTTATCAAACATTTACATAAACAATTTCATACAAATAAACTAATATATAGAACAACTGATTCGAACATTAGTCTTCGAAAATAACAAAAACGACTTGGTTTCGTGACACCAAATGAAACCAATATTGGTTTGCAAAACCGACAATTAGCAAAACCGACTTGATTCTATGACAGCCCTGAATATTTTTGTGAAGAACAAACTATGTTTGCGGTGATCATATTCAACCATCTTTTTCCTTTGTGTGTCCAATTGTCGATTTCATTAGAAGTACATCGTTGTACGAGTATGTACTATTTTATATAAGAATTCAGAGATTGGAATTTCGTCTTCGCTATCGTACTGATCATCATGCCACTTTTTTATATTTTTCCCTACTTTTATAAGAACTTTTTGAGATAGTTCATCCCACATGCTCTGAAAAGTTAACTTTTTAAAGAGCAGCATGTTGATTCTGAAACACTGTTTAATTTTTACTCGAGTTAACTTTTTTAATATTCTACTGTAGTCTATTCATATTAATTTGTAGACACCTCTAACATATCCTGTTATTATTATTTTGTTTGTTTGTTTGTTGACGGTGTGTTCAAAATTTCTTTTAATTTGTTTGTGTTAAATCTATGTAACTTTGAGGAGAGCAGAAAAAATAACTAGTTTAATTTGGAATGGTTTTCTTCATATACAGCAAAAATGTTTTGAAAGACACAAGAACGTTTGTATTTCTTCTTGTTTAAAGCAAGAAAACACAGCCAAATTGTAAACAAAGGAAAACAAACGTAGAAGAATAACACACAAAAAAACGTTACACTAAGGTACGAGTATATAATTTCAAAATAAATTGACATTTTCTAAAAAAAATTATCGATTACTTATCGATAACATTCCTTAAAATAAGTTGGCATTTCCCAAATAAAATGCTTTTAATTACTTACCGATAACAAATCAATAAGTTTTAATTAAAAACTTTTGAAGAATTCTTATTTAAAAACAAAACTAAACAATAAAATAACAAATAGAAAAAAGAATTTCTTAGTTATTTGAAACACATACGAGGACGAATATGTGATAGCACCTTCAACTATTTAATCTATTTTCAAATGTAATTTTTTAGCATTTAATTTGTAAATAATTAATGTTTTTTGAGCTTTTGGTCCTTTTTAAAAATAAGGAAATATTAATATTATAAAAAGGATCAAAAACTTAAATTAATATTAATTTTACTGTTATTCTCTAGCTTTTAATCAAAAAGAGTTTAGTATGAATAAAGAGTTATACAGCAGAATTCGTTCACAAGTCTTTTATTTGGTCAGTGTCATCCCTGTGTAAGTAAACAATTAAAAATTAATTGCTAGATTCATCCATCATGTTGTATTTTAAATTTAAAAACTATTAATTCTCTATAATCAGAAAGATCATGCAGCCATAATTAAAGTATAATAATTGACACGTTTTCCCTACAATTAAAAAAATTTATTTTCCATTTCTCTTGTGCAGAGAGATTATTAATTAACAAAAGAGAGCTGAAAAATGTCAGAATTAGAAAGTTATGAAATAGATTGTTGGAATAACTCTCTAAAAGCCAATAACAGCTAGAAATTTTGGTAATAAATACGAGTACGAGTCACAATAACATTTGGCAAATGTTCATTCACTGGACTGAAAAAGTGGATTAAATCCACTGCCTTGTTATTTGGAAAGACTATTCTCAGTTGGGATTGTAAGTTCTTGCTTTATTTCAAGTTTTCCTATTTTGAGAAGCGTTGCATTTGTCTCTTGCTCTGTAGCAAAAATTTGGACTGTGTGTTATTTTAGGCGATAATTAGTGAAGTTGACTAGGCTGCAGGAACCTGCACTTAAGTCACTTTGATAAAAACATCGTGACCGCTTTAACTATAGAAACTTAGTTTCCTAAAGTGTTCATTTTAGTGCTTAATAAAATCAAATACATTTCCATTTTAAATGATGCTATTGCTGCGTTTATTTCCAATTTTGTTGGTAAAAATATTACTTTAGCAGTGCCATACTCGTACTTTGCACTGCAAAGCAATAGACGTTTAGAAAGCCAGCCTTGTTTTAAGTAGCCACTGAAGTGGTTAGATAGATCCACGTGTGCTTATCATAAAAGATTTGTCCGTTTTCCGATATATTTTTCCATTATATTTAATCATTTCACGAATTCGTCTTGTTAATAAATTATTTTTGGTTTGGCAGGAATGGCACTTATGGCCAACCCCCAGATTGTTAATTTGTACACTATTGTTACCCATTAATCTATAGGAGCTTATGACTAGCAAGAAGCTTTCACTTTTAGCCAAGAATTCCAGTCACCTTGTTCATCGGGTTATTTCTGTTATCGGCTCACCTTTACTGCCAGGCTCTCTATTTCGACTGACTCATTTTCGACTTTTCACTTATCGTTCGCTTGCCGTTACATTTTTTAACATAAATCATCTCAACGCACCACTTGCCTTAAATTTAATTTAGGCACACAAATTATCGCAGGTGATAGAAAATTGTAATCTAAGAAAAAAACTTGTTTTGGAAAAATTATCGTTTTCCCAGTTATAGTGGATGTGATAAAAATTTAATTAAAAAAAAAACAGAGAAGAGGAAATCTTTGACTCCGGCTTAAGGTAAGCAGAGCCAATGTTTGCCTTGCAGAATATCACAGAAAACTCAAGAGACCTATAACGCGGAAAACATGGGTTTTCCCCAAAAATCCTATTCAAAGTTTTTTCTGAACTTTTTTAATTTAGTGTTACTGTTTTTTGTGCAAATGGCAGCATTGAAATTCGGCAGCTGTTACATATGTTTATAGCGATTTAAAAAATGAAACGCTTTACGAAAGAACAATACGTTATAATTGTGATGGAGCCAAGTAAAGTCAATGCCAAAGCATTTCAACGTGAATACAACAAGTCGTCGAGAAACAAATGCACCCACAACGAGATTTCAGCAAGACGGTGTTACCTGCCACACAGAACATGAAGTATAAAATGACAAGATGCACTTTTACTGAGACACCCGTTTACAACCCGAGGCTAGTGCGGTAATTTTGATTTTAATAAATTAAAAGAAAAAATTTAAAACAACAAAAAACTTTACTAAATTTGGATGAACACTGAAAGAATTTTGTTCATTACAGCAATGAAAAAATTCATTATTTTTCCACGTTTCATTAAATTAAACAGAAAAGCTCTCAAAACTAACTATTCAACACAGAAATCTACTATAAGCAGGAATGTGGCCATCAGGCGGAAGTGGAAACATATGCGCTCAATTAAAAGATTAAACCATCAGAGCCTCTTGATGGTCAGCATTTTATTCTCATGAACTCTACAAAAATAAATTAACAATTTAAATAGTGTAAATAATATGCAACATCCACCCAGGAGAGCGAGAGTAACTTTTCAATCGTTCAATAATATTGCAACAGTTATGACAACAACAAATAAATAAAACATATTCAGTGCGTATGGGAGTACAGTGCATGATGACATTAATGTAACATAAATTTTTGTTTTTCGGAGTTTTATGATGGTAAATAGAATGAAAATGAAAAACAAGTTCAAATTTATTCCAAAAGGAACTGATTTAGATTTGTTTTATCTAAAAGATTACACTGGTAAGAATTGGAAAATTGTCCAGAGTGTTTGTATTCGTTTTCGAAAATAAAATTGATTTATTTCTAGCAGATTAAAAATTATGACTATTTTAATACACTTTATTTCATGCGGTTAATAAGGTTGAAGGAAAACTGCTTTTTTTTAAATAAGATTTGCTTGAATGAAACGCCTGTTTTTGATGGCGACAAAGGTTCCACCAGTAATCAGCCATCATGTGCATGTCCCACCTTAATTGGTAACGTTCTCTCATTGTACGAATATCTTGATGAAACCTTTCGCCTTGTTCTTCACTGTAATCTCTAAGGCTTTCAGGAAATCGATTTAAATAAGAATTTAAATAGTGTCGTTGGTGCTCATGGTACAGGCGATATATTTTAAATTAGACATAATATCGTTAGCTCATCCAGATTTATGATTGCCAAGAAACGTTTCTTTTCTTTAAGATGAGATGCAAATATTTCGGATAGATTCACATTCATTACCTGAGTTACGGTCACATTAGACAAACATTTGTTGAAATAAACGCAACCACTATTTTTAGAAAAATATTTTTATAGCCTAAAATGATTCGTATTACGGCTCAACACAGGTTGATTATGTCGATAGTACTGTCACTACGTCACTCCAAGACTATTCTAACAAAAAGGTCTTCTCAATGAGATTTTTTCCTCTAAGAGAGGATCTACAGGGTGGGCCAAAAGAAACCAAGGGGTGTAAAAGTTTAATAACTTTTTTGTTTATTAACTTTTTTTTATTTTTTCTTTCAGATTATATAGACAACACTTGGAGAATTTATAATGGAGAGGTTCACAACTGAACAGAGAACCAGAACAATAGAATTTTATTATTTAAACCAGAGATCAATTATTTTAACGCAAAGAGCATATCGTCGACATTTTAACGTCAGAATTTCGCCCTCTGAAGCGATGATTCGTTGCTTAGTTAATCGTCATCACCAACATGGCAGCGTAAGAGATTTGCCTCGAACCTCTGGCAGAAGGCGTTCTGCTCAGCTAGAAATGTCTCGTACGTCAGTCATCCTTAAATATAATGGCGGGACATTCAGTGGTCATCATGGCGAATAACGTGGTAAGAGAATTGTGTAGACTGCCAGATCAGAGTACCGATACGCTCAGCTGCATCACTCTCGCGGCCAGTAAACAAACAGCAGATTAAGAGTATGTTTTTGCATAAATCACAGTAAAAAAAGGAGAGATAAACGGACGGGCAATACAGTGAGGATGATTTGGCTTATGCTGGACAGTAATTGCAGTAGGGACTATAGAGAGCTCAATTGATAAATATGGCCACTGCAGTTTTGGTAACCATAGGTTTACCATCGAATGACTACTTTAAAAGTTGTCTAGTTAAAGAAGAGGAGGAAACTATGGAACATCTTTTATTTTCTTCATTTACTATTAAACAAAATTTTTTACCATTTTAAAATGATCTTAAATGCGGATAGTTTGAAAAATCTTCCAACTAGAACTGCCACACAAAAACTAGCGTGATATACTCGTATATTAAAAATAATTATACCAAAGCACATCAAATGTGACAGTTTTTGTTTTGTTTTTTGGAAAATTGTATAAAGTGGACATTTGTTTGTTCTGTACGATTTTATGGTTTTATGAAAATCATATTTTCTGTTTCATATAATTGTCACAATGAATCACGTCCATATGTGTTACACAATTTTAAAACGCACTGTATATATTAACACTGGCAAATTGAGTGCTTCTCTTGTGCTTCCGCTTGAAAATTTTAAACGATATGGAGTTGATTCGAGATAAATAAAAATTATTTTATAAAACACACAAATTATAGGTACCTTAAGAAGAAATTAAAATATAACGACGCCTTTTACAGGGCCAATTAATTCGCAATTAATTAGCAGAGTGTCATTAACTTCATGCTTTAGTGCTGGAAGAAAAGAAAAACTAAGTCAAAGCAGGCACGCTTTAGTCACAGAAATAGATATTATCCTTAACCTCAGCAGAAATGGCATCAAACTCTACACTTACCTCATGAAAGGACATTTTAGACTCAATTACCACATGAATAAAATTGGTGGGGTACATGACGACACCTGTTGTTTCTATCAAGAAGGACCAGAAACAAGGGATATATATATTCAATGCGTTTGCCCAACAGTAGCAAGGGGCAGAATTAGCTACCTAGACAGTGGGATGATGGCCTCAGAAGATCTAGGTAAAATGAATCAAACAACAATTACGAGATTCCTGCAAAGTTTTGGATTGTTTTAGTTGGGAATTTCTCTCAATTATTTGCTACTGTTATAATCCACTCAATTAAATCGTCGAAAAAAAAATTCTATGAAAAATAGTAAAAAAAAATGCTGGATTCGGGGATACGAACTGAACAACTTTGGTTGTAGGAACTTGAATTGTTATCAATTAAAATTTTAGCTGTGATACTTTAATTCATTTTAGAAATTTGGTATCGCACCTCAAAATATGGATGAGATAACTAAATTTTTGACTGTAATACCAAGTTGCCTTTCACAATTTAATATTCACAACTGAATTTTGGACAGTGTTCTTACAACAAAGGTAGATTTTTGTGTGTAGCTCACTAGCTGGGATATCAAATAGCACTGGTTTAATATTAAGCACTCACAGAATAAACCTGGGCTCGAATCGTTACATCCGTGAACTTATAGGCAATCGTACGAAAATAAATTACGTGCTACGATATTCGTATGAACTGATTATAAGCTTAACGTAATTATTTTCTTTATTCACAGCAAGGCGAATTCATTTAATTAACAATAGTTGTAAATCTGTCAAAAAATTTAAATTATTGAAATGTAAATAATTGAATTAATTAAATATTTTTAATCATTACAAATTTAAATAGGTTTTTTTTTAAAGAAAAAGGTACATTCTTATGTATGTATTAACTTTATGTTAATAGGTACTTCAGTTGCATACATATAAAGAGTGATTTTTTTGCTATTATCTTTTTGGCAACACTAGTTTTGACAGCTCACGCACGTTTTGTATCTTGTGTCACTGTCAAACATCTTCAGTTTGGTCTATAATTTAATCATGAATCGAACAACGCTTGCAAATTATTGAATTTTATTACCAAAATGCGTGCTCTGTTAAGAAAGTTCATCGCGCGCTTCTTCCATTTTATGGTCAGCTTAATCGACCTACTGAGGCTTCTATTCGGGCTATTGTAACAAAATTTCGCACCAAATTTACATTGTTGGACATTAAACCACCAACACGCTTACGTAGAGTGCGAACTGAAGAAAATATCGCAGCCGTATCGGCCAGTGTTGGTGATGACCGTGAATTATCGATTCGGCGCCGTTCGCAGCAATTGGGCCTCTGTTACTCCACTACGTGGAAAATTTTGCGGAAGGATTTGGGTGTGAAGCCTTATAAGATACAACTGGTGCAAGAATTGAAGCCAAACGACCTACCACAACGCCAAATTTTTGGTGAATGGGCTCTTGAAAAGTTAGATGAAGATCCACTTTTTTATCGAAGAATTGTGTTCAGCGACGAGGCTCATTTCTGGTTGAATGGATACGTGAACAAGCAAAACTGCCGTATTTGGAGTGAAGAGCAGCCAGAAGCATTGCAAGAGCTACCAATGCATCCACAAAAAACAACCGTTTGGTGCGGATTATGGGCTGGCGGCATTATTGGGCCGTATTTCTTCAGAGATGATGCGAATCACAACGTTACTGTGAATGGTGAGCGCTAACGTGCGATGATAACAAACTTTTTTTTGCCCAAAATGGAAGAGCTTGACTTGCATGACATGTGGTTTCAACAAGACGGTGCCACATGCCACACAGCACGCGAAACAATGGACCAATTGAGAGGCGAGTTCGGTGAACAGTTTATTTCACGCTTGGGACCAGTCAATTGGCCGCCCAGATCGTGCGATTTAACGCCTCTAGACTATTTTTTGTGGGGCTATGTTAAGGCTAATGTCTATAGGGACAAGCCCGCTTCGATTGACGCACTGGAAGCCAACATTGCCAACATTATTCGTGAGATACCGGCCGAAATGTTGGAAAGAGTATGCCAAAAAAATCACCTTTTATATGCATATCTCTCGTTTTTTTTTTTTTTTAATTTTATTACAGTTTTACTACAGGTGAGCATTTCAATATCTAAAATTCTATCGCTAGAATATCTAAATATCTATCGCTCATGTTGAATATCAAAATTTTTAGTTTTACAAATGCTGGAATTGAATTTTTAATTTCAACAGTTGCTTCGAGTTCGACTGCCTCAATTTAAAGCTCCACATTAAGCGTCAACAACTTTGCCTCATAAAGACCTCCACCAGTTTGTTTTTTTGACAAATTCATTAAATGAGAGTTTTTTTGCCTGCTATTTTTGGTCACCATAGGCTTGCACCATAGAAGCATCGATAAGTGTATTTTGAAGAAAAATAAATGCAATTATGGTGAGTGTCATGGATTAAGACGCTTTGCAAGGTCATGCGACAGGCATTTGGAGGCGGCTTTCCCTTGAGCGCAATTTGGCATCAAGTTTTTTTTGCCAAGTTTTGGTGTCCATTCATGAACTCTGCCATTACCTCCTTTTGTTTAGGATTAAGTTTATTGTAGTTAGTTCTAAATAAATAACAGCATTATAAAAAAATTATTTTTTTCAAGAAAATTACAAGAAACTTAAATTTTTTTTTATATTCAAAAAACTTTTATATGCATTCGAAAGCAATTTAGTTAACGGATGATAGTTCGTAAAAATAATACGTTCAATCTTACGATCTCGTGTGTTATAATCTCAATTATTGTGAATTGTTGTACGTTTTCGTATGTTATAATTTCAAAATCACATTTTTACGTGACGAGTTGTACGTGTACGGATGTAACGATTCGAGCCCTGTTTAAATTATAGTCTGTACACCGAACGACAGCAAAACACTATTTGTATTACGAGTACAAGCAAAAACAATGTAGGAAAATTTGTTTTTGTTTTCAATACAAATGTGCTTTGCTTTCGCTAGGTTTGGTTTTCTTGTGACATTGCTGAATCGGCCATTAGTTCAATATCATGTCACGAAGTAGGTAAAAAGTAGCAATTGACCAGGACATTACAACGAAGAAAACAATAATCAGTTCTTATAACCACTTATACAGAATACCCAACAATGACAGTTCTAAGCGCAACTTATGAACCGAAGGCTGCTTAATTGACTTTTTGAATTTCCTTGGCATTAACGTTAAGTGTGACACCCTAATAAGCTGTTGTAAAATTTGAAGCAAGCTGCGTCTTTTAGTTTGTGTTTTTTGAATGCCATTAAAAGCAAACAACCTGACGACTTTTAACAAAAATGGAAAAAAGTGAATTTCTTGTGTTGATTAAGTCGTTATGGCAAAAATCTATAAATTAAGCTGCTAACTTCTACCCCATCCAGCATATTTTTCAAATTTAGCCCCCTGCGAATATTTTCTTTTTCCAAACCTGCAGAAATGGTTGGATGGTAAGAGATTGGGGTCAAATGAATGAGGGCTTGGAGAAACTCTATACAAATTTGGAAAAACGAGGGACTAAATGTGTTGATCTAAAAAAAAAAACCGTTTATTTTCCCAAAAATATTGTTTATTCAAAAAGAAATCCATATAGTTATCAAACAGCCTTTGTATGTTGCTAATTTTATACACACACAAGCGTTCATTATAGTGAAAAACGAATAGATTTAGAATGTCAAAGACATATTGAAACTTATAGATCGACTAACTTTTTTGTTTTTCTTTAAAATCAATGGTTGGAGTTGCCGTGTCCAATTATAGTCTATGGTTATAACTTAATACGGTGATATGTACTGTGACTTGCTGCTTTTGCTCTAGAGTATTTATTTGGGCCGAAATTTATTCACTTCAACTTTGTGCAGCTTTTTCAAAATAAAATTTGAAAAAAAAAAATTAATAAAACAAAACAAGTTTAAAGGAAAAATTAAAGTAGTTTTCATTCAAATGATAATTTCTCTCAAAAAACAGCTCTTAAAAAATTTAAAAACCTCAAGATTTGAGTAAGCACTTTCATAACTACTTATACAAAACTGTACACAACACACGTGTGTCCGATTTCACTCACGAGCTGTCAGTTGTACAAAGTAAGTGAATTTTGCATCCGTTTCCTGTTCAACTATTATTAGGCAGTTTATTTGAAGTTTTTATTATTAAAAAAACATACACACATACACTTTTCTTGTAAAAACATATAAATTTAATGAATTATTATTTTTTTAATCAGCTGAGTAATTACAGTTAAAAAATTTGTGGAAATGCGTACGCCTAGTTTAAATGGCAGCGTTGCTAAGAGATAGAAAACAATAAGCTACATTTTGTCATTAATAACATAAAGCTAGAAAAAGTTAAAAAACGCACAAAAAAAAGCTAACAAAAAAGATAAAAAATAGAGCTTAAAATTTTTAATTTTTTTCGATTTTTTATGAAAAAAAAAGAGAAAAACAAGAAATAAAAAATAAATGTTTACAGTGATAATCTCTATTCCAAATTCAAATATTTTATTCGGAAGTATAAAATTGATAGCATTTGCAGACTTTTTAAAATTATTTTTCGCTTTATAAAATAATAAAATATTAAAACAAAACACAAAAACATGAGTAAAGAATTTAGTATTTTGATTTCAATGCGAGTTCTTGCTACGATTTCACTTATAATGCTTCATCATATTAAAAGTCCCTCAGCCTCAGCATTACTAAACGATAGTGTGAAAAACTAAATACTAAATGATCATAAACCATGAACGTATGCTTCTTTTTTATTTAGGCAGAATTCTTTCGTATAAAAATTTCTTTGGCAGAGCTTTTTTTATGATAATTTTCTGTAGTATTATTAAGCCACCATATGCAGCATATGCTGAGAATAAAACGTACTTATTTTACAAGGTAGCAACCTAATTTTTTTTTCATTCTTGCAAATACCTTTTTTCCGATCAACTTAACATACATTTCAAAATTTTATTCAAAATATTCCTTTTTGTAATTTATTTAATAAATTTAAAAATAATTTTATAATTACAAAGAAAACGACTTATTCTGAAAATATTAAAAATAGAATCACTTCAATTCCACAATGTGCGAACAAAATTTTATCCAATTTTAATCCACTACAAGTTTGAGGTTAACAGAACAAACTTATTTCTGTCCAACCTAAATTGGAGCGGTAAATAGACCGTTTTTTAGTCCCCTGCATTTATATGAAAGCGTCATCCTTAAAAAAGTGCGTATTCTCTACAGGAGTGTTAGTCATCTTGTTTAAAAAAAACCCGATAAAAACAAATAAAACAGAGGTAAAATGCTACATAAAAACTAGCTAAAATGTCATTACTGGTCCAAAAATAATAAAAAAAAATAAAAAACAATTGTTATGCAGCCAACTTCACTACCAAACGCGCTGTCAAAATTGGACTTTCCAATTGCTCATCCTTGCCGCTTCGCTATTTCGTTATTCTCCACACATTTTGTATAAGCATGTGAATTTTTGATTGATAAAAAACGCTTGATGTCCCAATTTAGGTATGATTGTTTGTATCCCTCTTGAAGAGAGACGTACAACATATAACAAATTGGGTTTGGAGATACATTTTCTTCAGCCTTTGTTAATATGTATAATTTCTTTTCATTAAAAAAAAAAACCTTTTAAATAAATAAATTATTTTAGCTTTATTAAGGCAATTTTGAAAACGAAAAAAGGCTAGTAAATAAACTAAAGGCTAAATCATACATTTCAAGGCAAAATGCCGCAAAAAAACAAAACTGGCAACACTGCTCACATGCATATAATTTTTTCATACAGACCAAATTCAAAATACGTGTGTGAAAATAAATATGCCGAGTGAAATATAAAGTAAAAAATATTTAACTTAAATATGCAATGAAATATCGATTTGTACAAAAGTATGTAAATATACAAAAAAAAAATTTAATGTTTTTATAAGCATACATAAAAATAACAACAAAAAAAACAGTTTTTTAAATTATTTACATCAAAATTGAAAAAAAAAAATATTAAAACTAACAATTTATCATAAATGACATCATCATGTCAGTGAGGGTCAATGTGGCGAGATCGAGATTTGGCCTCAAATACCACTATGTAGCAATGGAGAGAGGAGTAAGCACCATAGGGATAATTCTATAGAAAACTATAAATGAGATCCTTTAAAAGTAAATATTTGTGAATTTTTTGAGGAAATTTAAAAAATTCAAATTTTTCCATACATGACATCTAGAAGGATTTTGGTCAATGTGGGCTTCAAAGTAAGACACAGAATCCGCTTTAGTTGGTGATAATATTCCCTATCTTACACTAAGAGCACAATGCCCGCTTAGCCATCCCGTTAGAATTCTGAGGTTCCTCTTATTGATTGAGAATACTGTGACAGTGTGATGAAGCGTTTTGCTTGTCTAGGCTCAGTCAGCGATTCCCAATATTTTGAAAATTTCGCTTCGACCCAGCAACCAGTTTTCTCACTAGTATGTCCTGGAGAGTTGCCAAAGTACGATTCTAGTCTTATGAACGTACGACGGGCCCCTCTCCGGCTAAACCGTCTGCCCGCTCGTTGTCAGTGTGGACCTTATGGTTACCGGGAACAGTACTATTGAAAAATATAAGTGTCAGTAAGATTACACTTTTTCAATTTAGTGTAATCTTTTTCTATGCAAGTAGCAACTCTGAAATTTGTGAGCTGTCACTATGTTTATTCCGATGATTAAAAATGAAGCGCTTTACTAAACAAGAACGCGTTATAATTGTGATGGAGCAAAGTAAAGTCAATGCAAATTTTTTAGAAAAAAAAAGTCATTTTTTCGGATGAAGGACATTTATATCTGAATTGCTTTATGGTAATGGAGTTCTTGTAGCCTCAACCTGTCACATAGCGCGTTATTTCTTGCAGTTTGAAGTAAAAAAGGGAACTCTTATTGGAATAGCCTTTACGAGAATTAGTGCAGGTGTACTGTTTATGGAAACGGAACACTTGCATTGTTTTTTGACTAAAACTTGAGTGCTGCTTTTTAAAACAGGCACAGAAAGTGAACACAGTGATTTTTGTAGCTTTACAGATACACAAAAAATATATATAAGCTTTTACAGCAGACCCAATGTTTAGGTTCGAATGCATTTATTTTATTTTATTTTTAATTTTAATCTTTTCATTCAAACTGCAACAACCACAGTTTCAGTTACATTCAATGCAAACATTTTGCAAATCGCTCAAGATAAAATCTCAAATAAAACTTAAATACCAACAAAAATGCAATTGTTGTCATTCTAGATGTTATACACATGGGTACCATCATGCAAATATGTGATCAAATGTGATGATCAAATCAAATTTAAACGTTTAGAGTTCAATTGACAGCAACAAAGAAGCTAAAAAGCAGTTTGTGTGTTTAATTAAAGCTTTTTAATATGTAACTGCTGTAGTGGCATATTTTTTATTTTTGTTGTTGTAATAAACAGGCAAAATAATGTTAAGTACTCGTAGCTTAAAAATAAATTCTGCAATTGTGCGAGTGAGGTTATTGACTGACTTCATTGTTGCTGTACTTGCATAAAAAATTTTATTTAAAAAAAAAAAAAAAAACAAGAAAATATTTTTGTGTGCGTTGTTATTTGAAACCTTAAAAAAAAGATAAACAGAATTAAAAATTAAAAGAAAAGAAAATAAATTTAAATGACACTAAATAAGTTTAATTAAAAATATTTGGCCATGCATGCATAATAATTCTTTTATACCCTACACACCATCACACAAAAAAAAAAACAAAAAAAAAAACTTTTAAAAGACTAAAACTTTTACATGAAAACATCAAAAAATGAAATATTTTTCATGCAGGAGGTCGTCCCAAATAAAGTGTACAAAAACCAAGTAAAATGTATATACTCGTACAGACAGTCGTAAACTTTGCTAAAATAAACATACAGGCAAGAAGGCATATTAGCAAGTTGTAGTAAATTATGTTTTTAAGTTTTACGCATTTAAGTTAACTGCACAATGGGCTAGATACTGCATATTTTTTTTTTATAAAATGAAAAACTTTTAAATCTTTCAAGAAGAAATTGTCATATGGATTGCATTTTTCATTGAATAAATTAAATTAATTCAATAAATTGCAGTGCATACAATGGTTTGACAGCTGATGTCAATTCGAACAACCATTTTTAATAAATTCTAAAACAACCCAAAAAAATATCTTGATTTAGAAGCAATAGCGACGAGTGGAAGCAATGTGTTTCAAAGCATATTCTCACAGCAAAAAATATACAAATATTTTAATTTTAGTTTACTGCTACATAGGCCGGCTGCCTGCTTTCGTGTGTGCAAGCACACACGGTATGCGCTCGTATTATTCATTGCACTGAGTATCTTTCATTACACTAAGCATAAAACAAAAACTGAATCGTTCATACGCAACAGAGCTACGAGTATGTGGATGAAGTAATTGAGTGGCCTGATTGTAATATGCATAAGCTGGTCTAAACAATTATTCGATAACATAGAAACTCTATATGGAAAACTATAATCGGCTTAAAAAAAACTCTCGTCAAGTTCCGTCTAAATTTGTTTAAGCAAACAGCGACCATTCCGTACGTAATCAGCTGTTTTTACATTTGTGCCTTCAACTGCACATTTTACAAATTTTATTGTTTTTTTATTTTTATCCATTACACGAAATTCAATTTATTACACAAATCACTTGTAATTCATGATGGACATTTGCATATTTCAGTCCTTTTACCCACAAAAAAGGAAAATTATAATAGATCTTTACTTATTTATGGTATGATACAAACCAATTATCATCATTAAATAACGTATTGAGTAAAATTTTGGTTTATTTATTAAATAAAATGAAATTTAATATTTCTGCAAAGCGCCAATATTCTCTAGATATGCAACACTACAGCCACCTAAAAGTTTTATTAAATTGCTTAAGCAATTGACAGACTTTTTGTTCAATTTTGACACTAGGTTAAGCTTTGTTATGCATATTATAGTCAGGTCTGAATTCTTCTTAATTACGGATTTCCTGGTTCAAGTCCTGTTAGTAGTAAGAATCAAATTAAAAAATAAATATGAAGTGGCTGTCTGATTTTTTTTTAAAGAACGAATACACCCTAGAATGTATAAAATAAAGATTATTTGGCAGCTAAAACTATTGCTTCTAGGTGGCTCATCACGAAAAAAAATAAGTGTTTTAAAAATACTTCTAGTGACAGCCAAACCTAAATTAGTTCGGTAAGCGTTTTTTTTAATTTGCAAAAATTCTCATGTTTACACAAAATGTATGAAGCAAAATGTTATAACGGGACGGCAGCGCTGTGTGATTGGAAAATTAAATTTGGACAGCACTTTAGATAGTGAAAATGACTGTAAAGCAATTGCTTATTTTAAACATATTTTTATTCTTTTTGACCAGTAGTGGCATTTTAGCTACTTTTCTAAATTAACGTTTTTAACTATTTATTTTGCTTTCTTTATTAAGCAAGTTTGTGTAACATCACTGTTGAATACGTATTGTCAGTGCCAGTCCTGAACTTTCAATATAAAACAGAAAAAAAAATTTTAAATTTAATGGTTAGTAAGTGCAAACAATCTAAACTTAAATTTTTGGCGACAAAATATGAAATGAAACTCTCTATTTAACATCCAAAAAACTTTATTTAAAAGCTAAGTATTTATTTAAAATTTTTACTGCGCTGGCGTTAGTACGTAAGTACTAAAACACCCTCCACTTAACGTTAAATTGGTCTCTAAAAATTATAGATCTAAGTCATTCTTCACAAGTGCTAAGTGCTCGAAAAAGCACTTTTTCTTTCAGATTATATAGACAACACTTGGAGAATTTATAATGGAGAGGTTCACAACTGAACAGAGAACCAGAACAATAGAATTTTATTATTTAAACCAGAGATCAATTATTTTAACGCAAAGAGCATATCGTCGACATTTTAACGTCAGAATTTCGCCCTCTGAAGCGATGATTCGTTGCTTAATTAATCGTCATCACCAACATGGCAGCGTAAGAGATTTGTCTCGAACCGGTAGACCACGTTTAAGTCGCACTGCGGAAAATATTGAACGAGTACAGCAAAGTGCTAACGAAGCACCAGAAACATCTGGCAGAAGGCGTTCTGCTCAGCTATAAATGTCTCGTACGTCAGTACGGCGCATTTTAAAAAAAGATTTACAGTTATACCCATATAAGGTGCAATTAGTCCAAGAATTAAAACCCGCAGATCATCGGCAACGTCTAAATTTTGCAGTTAAATTTCAAGAGTTGGCCAGAAATGAAATCAACTTTATTGAAAATTTGATTATGAGTGATGAAGCTCATTTTCATTTGAATGGCTTTGTTAACAAGCAGAACTGTAGGTTCTGGGGTTTTCAAAATCCAAGAGCCATTCATCAACGCCAATTGCACCCCATCAGGTGTACAGTATGGTGTGGGATCACATCTGAAAATGTCATTGGGCCCTACTTCTTCGAGAATGAAGATGGAAGTGCTGTAACCGTAAATGGAGAACGGTATCGTTTTATGATAGAAAATTTTTTACGTCCTGCTCTTGAAAACAGACCTTTTATGTGGTTTCAGCAGGACGGAGCCACTGCCCATACTGCCCGAGACACAATGGCACTTTTAAGTCAAATTTTTGGAGAGCGAATAGTTTCTCGATATTCGGAAATTATTTGGCCAGCGCGACCGCCAGATTTGACAGCACCCGACTATTTTCTTTGGGGTTTTTTGAAGGAGCGAGTGTATGTGACCAAGCCAGAGACAATCCTTGAACTCAAGGCAAACATTGTTGCAGAAATTCGAACGCTACAGCCACAAGTTTTGAAAGATGTTATGGAAAATGCTCTAAAAAGAGCCCATCAGTGCGAAGCTGAAAACGGTGGTCATTTAAGAGACATCATTTTTCATACTTAGTGTAAAAAAATTTCCATTTTGTATATTTATAATCTGAAAGAAAAAATAAAAAAAAGTTAATAAACAAAAAAGTTATTAAATTTTACACCCCTTGGTTTCTTTTGGCCCACCCTGTATTTTGAGTACTTTTCATTTAAAATTTTCAGGCGAATTGATCGCTTGTGTTTTAAAAGCAGCACATTAAATGACATATAAAAGCAGTAGCATTCAAGAAAAGTAGGCAACTTAAAATTTAAAAAAAAATTGTTTGCTGGTGTAAGTTTGTAAGCGAAAATGTTATTTTGCCAATGAATAAAACAATAAAAACACAAAATTGGCCACTGTATACAGCACACATATTAAATAACAATTGTATTGCATGAGAATAAAGTTTTTTGGCCTAACAATTAGTCCTCGTGTTGACATATGACACTTTTGGTTTTCACTATATTGAGGTTTGTGTGTATTTTGTTTTCCTTCAAACAGTTTTAAAAATAATTTGTTGCATTTTGGGTTTTTTTTAATTTTTTTTTTTGTTCACAACACAGGCACATGACGTGCTTACGCTAAACACAATTTAAAAAAAAAAAAAAAAAAAAAAAAAAAAAAAAACGAAATATGAAAACAAAACAAAAAAAAAGCTTAATTTATAAAAAAAAATTGCCAGTGTGTGTAAAAAACAAAAAAAATTAAACTAATTGAGTTGCAATAAAGGGTATATAAGGCTATGCCGAGTCTTATATACCCTTCACTGTGTTGGCCAAATATTCCTATATTTCATTTTCCACATTCTTCTTGAATACCAAAAAAAAAATATATATATATATATATATATATAAATATATAAGTGTATTATTTATAATTATATATGTATATAATTGAAACGGCTAGTTTTTAAGCTTGAGGTCGTATTATAAAAATTTATTTATTTGTTATTGCAGGGAAATATCGATATAAAAATAAATTATTATAATACGACCTTAAGCTTAAAAAAAAACTAGCCGTTCCAATAGAAAAAGGTCAAATAAAAAACATTTTATCAATAAAAAAAGAAATGACAAATATTGATAATAATAATTTTCTTTCAATACCTAATTTTTTATTAATCCTAAAATAAATAATTAATTTCAGTTCAAGAAACTAAAATTAACGAGTCTAAAGAAAAAATCCTTTCTGAGAATCTCATTTTTAAAATGTCTGCAGGCTTTAAATTAATAAAAAAAAATTCTAAGAAAAATCTCCAATAGGAATGCAATAAAATTTAATTCAATTTAACTCTACAAACATTTTTTAAACCAAACCTAATTGATTGAATATATAAAATCAAATAAATAACTTCAAATTAATGGAAAAAATCAAAAAATTATCTTTCAATAAGATTTCTGTATTCCTGTTTGTTGAACAAACATTACGCACATGTAAAGCTTAAAAATTTCAATAAAAACAGCAAAAAAATAACAAAAACAAAACACAACTGAATAAAAATCTAAAATTTCGGTTGTTTTTCTGATTTTTCTCGGCCAATCGTTAGCCGATAGTTTTAATTTTTTTGCACAGACATTACGATTGTTATTTCTAATAAAATTTTGTACCACCTTTTTTGTCCCTTTTGTATTTTAGGCAATTTACGCAAAAAACGCAATAAAAAAAGAGATGGTCGTTGTTTGTAACTCTTAGCTCCTCCATTTGTTTACCAATCCAGCTATTTGTTTCCAGATATTATGAATATGATGTCCAGCGTTGCCATTTTAGATTTTTTAAGGCTAGATTTAGCCTTTTTTTTGCTTTCAGCCTCAAAATGATTTAGCCTTTAGCTTTCTTCTTGGCTTTTTTTGTTTTTCAAAATAGGCTTAAATAGCCTTTTTTGGAAAAATGAAAACAAATCATACATAAACAATCTGAGACTGAGACCAATTTAGCTAAATTAATATTTTCGATAAAATTTTGATATATAAATTGATAAATTGGTCGAACGAAGGTAATTTCAGTAGTTAAGAAAAGTATTTGGCTTCTAACTTGTAAAATAAAAATGCAATTTATTCCTAATTGATTAATTAATTGTTCCATTTAGTATTTAGTACTACCGTTTAGTAATGCTGAGGTTGCTCGCTTTTGAGTATGACAAAGCCAGCAAAAATCAGAATAGAAATACCACTAAAAATCAAAAAAGGAATTTTGAATATTAATTTTTAAATATTGAAGTTGAAAAATAATTCAATTCGCTCAAAAGTATTTAAATACTATAAAAGATTACGGGATGGGACACATATCATTTTAAATCTAAGGTAGTCTAAATTTATAATCTACTGCCCAAGTACTCACTGCCCATTTTAAAGGGAAGGCTGTCTAGTTTTGTAATCTAGTGCTCAATTGCTCAGAAGTTACTTTGAATTATTTTAAAACATTTTTTATCATTTCCATATTCCCCAGGACTGTTGCTCTCAAGGATTTTGGTAGTTTCCGTTTTGGCTCCTTAAATAAAAACTACGAACATTTCCGAAAATGTTGAAGCACTTCCAGAACGATTGGAATCTACAGATTAAATTTCTTTTTGATTTTGGTCATTTTCAAGCCTTGTGGAAAACATATTTTTTTTATAAAAATTATAATTAAGATTCCTAATGTAATAAAGAGTTAAGAAAATTTTTTATTTTAATCTGTAGCTTTTTAACTTTTTTCTAGCTTATTTTTTTCGCCGTGATTTAGCCTTTTCTAGCATTTTTTTAAATTAAAATATAGCTTTTTTTTAAGTCCTGGAAACGCTGGTGATCTCTAACAAAATTGCGTACCATGGCCAAAAATAGTTTTTGATTCATAGCTCCGGCATTTATGAGCCGATCATGAATGATGTGGTATAGAGACTGTCACTGACATGGAATCCTTCATGTTAGAGCCGGCAGTGGTCAACACGTTTGCCTACTCAATGTCAATGTAGCCACTTTTGTGTGCGGGAATCCATACTAGGGATACGTGAGCTTATCTTTTCTAACTAGGTAACACAGCTTACTTTATTGGTGGTATTCACGAATACCGCTGCTGATGCGCTTATTTAGTAGCGTGTAGTATTCAGAAAATTCCTCTAAAATTTTTTTCTTACCGATTACCAGCGTTATTACTTTGTTTTCAAAGAACCACATATTTTATATAGACTTATGGCGTTCATGTACGTCCTAGTTCAAATAAACGGTTCAATAAATTGAGCGATTCGGACGATTTAATTTATTTTTCAATTATTTCAATCATCGTTCACTGACTTATTGTTTAAGATTAAAACATTGAAAATCGGATTTAAAATAGTTAGAATGGAGTTGGAAATAAAGTTTTTAAGTTGTAAGAACTTAATTTTAGTGGCTGCCGGGGAGAGAGGGAGAGAGAGATTTATATTTCAATGGCCGAGCTACAGTTTTAAATTTTATTTAAAGGCTGGTTCAACCATAATGCACGATGTTAATTGCGAGTCATGCTTTAATGCCAAATTTTTTACCCAACTTAATTTTGCATTTCTTTGTTTCAGTGCTTGACAAATTCAACCATGGAGAGGAACACTACTGAGTAGCGCATTAAGACTATTGAAGCCTTTTATGAAAATGGGAATTCAAATCAAAATACATTTCGTGCACGTTTTGGTCAGCATAATCGACCAAACGTGTGCACAATCGGAAGAATTGTATGCAAATTTGAGCAAAACTTCAGGAAATGTGAAAAAACCTGCCTACCCAACTCGTTCTGCCGAAAACCTTGCTGCTGCTCTCAATAGTGCTGCAAAAGAGCCGACAACCTCGACTAGTCATCGTTTCCAAAAATTTAACACTTTTTGTGGTCAGAAATTCAGGTTAACTTCTATAGTGTCACAACTCAGAAATTAAGTTTTTGTCCATATCCTACGATATCAACTTTATTACGAATGTTGTTTCCGTAGTCGGAAAAAAACCTTAGAGACGGTTTGCAGCACATACTCGTATTGTATTCTGCAATTCAATAGTGTAAGGTACGAGATGGACGATATGTGATGCCAAGAGGATAGTGCCAATTGCCACACAATCGCTCTTTTGCACGAGAAATTCAATCGCCGTGTTACCGTTGCCCGCCCATTTTTTCTCAAATCGATTTTTTATCATTAAAAGTCTACACACTGTGCGTTGGGCTTCTTTCTTTGGGGATATTTAAAAGAAAAAGTGTACGTCAATACGACTAGAAGAATTCAAGAGCTAAAGAATTAGATAATGGGATACATTAATGACATTGAACCTAAATTATGTCTCAGAGTCATTGAAGATATGGACCATGTCACCACAGCCGTGGCGAGCATTTGGCCGATATTTTGTTTCGCACATAACTGTTATACATTCTTCTATCATAATAAAAAATATTAAAATAATTCTATTTTCTCTTATTGTTTTATTTACAATTCACATTATGCTTTTTTGTTGGACCACCCTATACAAATTTTACAATACAACAATAAAAACTTAAGCAAAAAAAGGTATAGATGAAATAAGTTAATTGACTTTGTTTTATATACCGAAAGTAAGAAAAAAAAGTTCCAGGTTAAGTACATGGTAGTTGCGGTTGTAGAGATAAAACCAACAAAACCCCGTCCTTACCACCGCCCCAACCATTTTAACACTTAAATTTGTTATTTTGTAATTTTTCATATTTTTGTGTGTTGTTAGGTCTGCAACGAGTTCAATATCTGAAACAAAAATCTGCAATCATTGAAGAGTTCAAATAATTAAAATCACATTAACTCTCTTCCTCTGCTAACTAAAAACGGAAACTTTATTTCGCTCTCTTGCAAAAATAAACCAGTGATGCGATTCAGTAACTTTTTACGATGCGAATATTCGAAATATGTAGCGACGAATTTATTCAGTTACAGTATCGAAAGTGTGATCCTGTATTTTATTTATATCGATGTTGCACAGCTCTTTTTTTCTATTCAATTAAGCTATTTTTATATGGCACTGCTCTGCACAAAATCACAAAATCAACGTAAAGCACAAAGAAAAATTGTTTTAGACGAATAAATATTTAAATAAAATATATTTAGGTAGACATGTGTAATATAACATATATTATTCTTTATTTGTTTTTTCTTTTCTCCTGGTAAAAAAAATGCTAAACACTCAAAATCCACTTTCGATACACATAAATAATCATCGCAAATAATAATTTTTATCGTACCGAATATTATGTCGGAAAGTTACTGAATGCCGAATTCAATAAAATATCATTATATGTGACAGCGCATAGAGAAAGGGACCTAAGGGTAAAAAAAAAATCAATTTTCACTTTTTTTTTGATGTGGACAACATCTGAGCATCGAATGAGACCGATCCCATGGCCCAAAAGTGTTCCCTCCCAGAGATATGCGCGTTTTATGAAAGTGAAGTACACCAAAGATACACGTATTTAAATCTTTAAAATGGCTCTCCTGAACAAAACCGGTTTTTACCCTTAGGTCCCTTTCTATTTTGCGCGTCACATATACAGATGAGTGCGAGTTGTCAAGTTTGCAACATGGGTTACTTCTTCAAAATCGGTTTGCTTTTCCTTTTAGTTTTAGACTCCTTAAAATGTATTTATTTTACATTTTTTAGCCTTTAATCTGTAAATAATTTAATGTTTTTTAAGCTTTAAAAATCAAATTTCCAGAAGAGGACACGCGAAGAGGGGCGTGTTGAAATATTAAAGCATTAAAAAGTGAAAAGGATCAAAAGCTCAAACGAATATTATTTTCACTGTTTATCTCTAGCTTGTAATCAAAGAGTACTTAGTAAAAATAAAACGTCATACAGCAGAGTTCGTTCAAAAGTCTTTGCTTCGGTCACTGTAATTCCAGTATAAGAAAACAATGAAACAAATTGCTGCTGTCAAAACATTTGAATTACCATTTCACATAACATAGTTGTCTTTGCCTTTGATTTTAATTCTCATGATTATAATTAATTAATAATTTTTACTTTTGCCCTGTTTAAACTATCAATCTGTGAACAATAAATAGTAAAGAAATCAGTTCTACAGCTGCAATAACATTTTTATCCGCATTAGTACTTTTGTATTTTAAATTTAAATATTACAAATGGCCACTTTGTGTTTGTATTGGTTTTGGATTAATTAAAATGTTCTGATTATAAACATAACACTGCTTTTTTCTAGCAGCTTTAGTTTTTGAGCTTTTTCAACTTAGCCGCATAAATTTAAAGTGGTAAAAATTTGCTTTAATAGTAAACTTGTAAAATGGCTTTCAAGAGATGTTTCGATGATCCAGTAAATATTTGTGTTGAATATATTTGGAAAAATATCGTAAATCGATAATCGTTTTAGTAAAATATGCGTACTTTAACCAGTTTGGAGTTAATATTTGCAATCTAGAGAAGTCAAGAGTGCCAAATAATTGTGTTGTAGACTGGTTGATGCTGATTAGAGAGTGTAACAGTCCTCTGAGCAGAAGACAATGTCAGATAGAACCACTTTTCTCGGATTGCAGGGTTTATACCCGTAATGTTTACCATACAAGAATAGCCGTTAAAAGGAAACTAGTGTCATTTTTGTAATTAGCACATTTTTATTAATCGAAAACGATACAAAAAGGCTGGAAAATTTTATAAAGTGAACTTTTGTTCTGCTGTGTAATCAAATCTAAACCTTACGTGTTCAAAATTCAATGAAAAATATTCATTCACAAGGGCTTAGCCAGATTATCCAGCCATAATTAATATAATTTACACCATTTCCTAATAAAAGGCCTGATTATAAGTGTTGTTGTCGTGACAAAAACAGTGGTATGTGGCAACGCCAGAAATATATTTTATATAAGCTTGTTGTGAATTGGACTACGACAACGACACTCATAATAAGGCTGAATAACTTCAAATATCGCTAAAGCGGGTTTTACACTACAATTTTATTGGATTTTGTCAGCTGTTTTTGTTATTTCTTTGTCAGTATGCAAGAATGCACACCTGATACATTGAAAAGCATAAACGTTTAGAAAATTTTTTAAAAATGGTGAGAGCCGTACAACTGAAATATTTAATAATGTATTGTTTTCGCACAAGTGCCAGTCAGACTACAGATGATCGTAAGCAAAATAAAAAAGAAATATTTTCAAGCGAATCTACGAAAGAAGTATATATGAAATCATTTAGGATAGATGTAATATTTTCGCTCTATTTGTGTCTTTTTCGATATCTCAAAAATTTTTAGTATAAAACAGGACCTACTTCGCATTCCCTCCTTTTTATTTGACACATACGAATTCAGTGTTTGTTGTCAGAAACGTTGCCAAGAGCTAGCAAAAAAAAAAAAAAAAAAAAAAAAAAAAAAAAAAAAAAAACTAGAAAAAGCTAAGTCACTTAAAACAAGGAAAAGCTAAAAATAAGTTAAAAAGCTACAGCTTAAAATTCAAAATTTTGTTCCGTTTTTATTACAAGTATCATTATGATTTTTATAAAAAGCCAACAAGAGAACATAAAATGTTAAAAATAAGAAAATAAGGCCGTTTTCCATATTTCTTTAAATTTTTTAACTTTAAACTTAGATTCTTTTAATGTCAATGCGATTTCCATTCTGATAATTACGTTGCTTTTACGTGCTAAAAAGCATGTAACTTCAGCATTACTAAACGGTAGCAGTAGACAAATAAATCCTAAATTGATCAATTAATGACAAGTTTCTGCAGCATTATTAAGCCATTTCGAAAAATGTGTCTTACAAATGAAGATTCGATATGAAGTGCATACATGCAAAGAATAAAGGGCCAAATACTTTTCTCCATTCTTTTCCTGCAGAGTTTTGTCAAACATATTTAGGTAATTTGGTTAATTTTTTGCCCCCGCAAATGTAAAAATTTTTTATACAAACAATTCGACTTTTTTTAAAAAAAATTAAAATAGTAGCAACTCAATACAACATTATGCAGACAAATTATAAATTAAATTCAAATTATGTTTATGTATGATTTGTTTTAATTTTTCCAAAAAAGGCTATTTTGAAAAACAAAAAAAGCTAAAAAAAAGCTAGAGTCTAAATCATAAATTTCGAGGCTAAATGCGAGAAAACACGTTAAATCTAGCCTTAAAAAGGCTAAAATGGCGACGCTGGTTGTCAGGAATGATTCACCTTGTATAGTTCTGCAAATGACTAAATTGTGCAATTAACTGCACAAGGCAGTTGAATACAGTTGACTTAATAGTAACAGTTAAGAAGAATCCAGAAGTCTATTTGGGGCACTGTTTCACATTAAAATTTAGAAAGAATAAAAGAGCCTCTTATTTTATTGTACTCGTTTGGATTGTATTTTCCACATTCATGAGAAAAAAGTGTGTACAATTTCTGCTAAATTTTGTTTGCAGAACAAGCATTCGCTAACTCTCATTTAAAGAGAGAAAAGAGTGAGTTAAAAATTATCAAAATTAACAAAAGCGTTTGTGTTAAATTTTTTTTCAATGCCAAAAAAAAACCCCAAACTATCGTGTTCAATATCTGAAATAAGAATCTTAAGTTATTGAAGAGCTAAAGCCTTTGCTGGATTAATCCTTAAATTAATCACGTCAACGCTCTCTTGTAAAAATAGACGACCAGATCAGTACGCGTTGTCAAGCTTGCAAGATGGGTTAGTTCATGAAAATCGGTTTGCTTTTCATTTTGTTTTCGTCGCAAAAAAATCCTTTTAAAGTGTGAGGTAAAAAGGAAAAATAAAAATTATTTTCTTCTAATTTTATAAAAAAGTGACTTTTTCGTGCTATACTTGTGATGTAATATAATTGAATGAAAAAATAAAGAAAATCGAAAACGAAATTGCGGATATACCACAAGTTTTGATTCGCATTTTACTCGGGAAAAGTTATTCATACTAAAGCTTTCTGCCTTGAATAACAATTACATATATAAAAAAATGTAAAGCGCCTGATAACCAATAACACTGGTCGACAAAAAAAAACTTTTTGTGTGTCACATGAAAACTTTTGTCTTGCTATGTTTAGGACAAGGATATGGATAATATAAATAAAATTAGAATGCTTCCAATACGAATAGTTTTTTTGTAATAAGATGTTATATAAATTTAGAAAATTTGAGATTTTGTTAACAAAAGTAAGTTATTTTATTATGTTACAGTATTAATTTAAATAAAATTTTATGATTTTCTGCTGTATTTTGCTTCAGGTACATCTCGTTGTAATGTCCAACAGTAATCCGCTAGCATACGTGGACTCCACTTGCCCTGGTATCGTTTTTCCATGGTAGAAATGTCTTGGTGGAATCTTTCACCATGTTCATCGCTGACGGCGCCCAAATTTTCAGGAAAAAAGTCTAAATGTGAATGAAGGAAGTGTATTTTCAATGACATATTACACCCCAAAGCCTTATAAGCAGATAGCAGTTCCGCGACAATAGTTTTATAGTCATTTGATCGGTGATTTCCTAGAAAATTGAAAGTTACTTTCATGAAAGATTCCCAAGCAGATTTTTCAAAATCACTGAGTTTTTCTTTAAATATGTCGTCTTTCATCAATTGTCTGATTTGTGGGCCAACAAATATGCCCTCTTTAATTTTTGCCTCACTCAATTTAGGAAACTTTTCCTTCATATATAAAAAGCCGTCACCACTCCTGTCCATAGCTTTCACAAAATTTTTCATAAGTCCAAGTTTTATGTGTAAAGGCGGTAAAAATACATTGTCAGGTTGCACCAATGGAGGATTTTTAATATTTTTTTGTCCTGGAGTAAGAGATTGCCTTTTGGGCCAATCTTTCTTAACATAATGATTAATGGGGATTGCAAATGGCATAGATCGAGATCTCCTCGCCCATCCAGTAAGAAGACCCACACATGTAACACAGCAGATGTGTGGAACCCACGCTTTGTCTTGCTGTCCGACGGCAAAGCCAAAATAATGTTCATATAGCTTAGTCACTAATGGTGTCAAATTCCTTCGCTGAGTTTTAAAAGTAATGTTACCACAAATATAACAAAACCTGTCAGGATCATTTTTGCACTTTCTTGACATTATTTAACAGTCGCTTAACTCAATAAATAGAAAAAAACACTATACTATTCACATAAATAAAATCTCTGAATGCAAAAGTGGAACAAAAATGGTTAATTTTAAATTTTACGGGTAGTAGCTGTAACACGAAAACTAGAACTGATGGAATCAAAATAAATACGGTGATAAAATGAGGGTATTTAGGTAATTCCAAATTGGTAAGTACCTTTCTTGTTACAAAATTTTGTTGACCAGTGTAATTTCTCAACTTTATAACTAAAAATTAAAAATTATGTGTCCCTCAAATATTTCAAGTGCAGGCTGACTCTATCATATGAAATTTTTAATTTTTTTTTATCCTTTAAAGCAAATATTTTCTTATTTTAGCCCGATTGGACGTATGATTTTATCTGCTCTGCATTTCGATCGGAAACTCCCGCTATAGTGACTGGTGATTTTCAAGTAACACGTATTGCAAGAGGCATTTACGGTCTTACCGGCTTTATGGACATAAAACAGGATATAACTGATAGACAAAGATATACTTTTAGCTCATATTATAGCCGAACGGGATCAAATTTTGAAAAGGCACCCTATCACTTTCCTCAAATAACACTATCACAATTTATGAACACTTTTTATAAGGAGTTGATGCAATATGGTGTTTCAGATTGTGAAGAAAATATCCCACGTGTGAGCACGGTTTTCATACCACCATTAAGAAAACAATATGTGTTTTTCAAAAACTGTACATTTTCCAATGAAAATTGGCCATCAAAATTGAGAAGCGGTTACTATAAGATGCTTTATAATTTTACAAATCAAGCTTTTGGATATGCTGAAATCATGGTACAAGTGGAGCCAAAAGGCTAGAGAGCAAGAGTTTAGATTTTATTTTTCAAATGTAAAAAAAAAAAAAATTTTAGTTTTAATAGTGTTTTTACACTAGAGCACATTTAACATCTACCATCTATTCGGCGAGATGACAACATCTTCCCATATAAAATGAATGTAGAAAAAGTCAATATCTTCCAACATCTTTACAAGATGTTCTTATCTCATTTTGTTTCGCTCAACATCTTTCGATAATTTTCGTGCCATCACTAGAAAAATGGCAATATTTTCGATTTTAGAGGAATCACTGATAAAGCAACATACCATAAGTATGTATACAGTACACAGGCTTTGCGGACGACATCGCATTAGTAATTGAAGCATCTGGATTAACAGAGGCTGAGGCAGTTATGAATGCGAGTAGTGGAGTAGCGATCATGGCTAACTTCCATGGGTCTGCAGCTAGCGAACCACAAGACGGAGGTAGTAGTCATTTCGAGCCGACGAACTAGGGAGCTAGTGACGGTGAGAGTAGGCGACTGTGAGATAACTTCTAAGGATTCGCTGAGGTACCTAGGGGTTAGGATTGACAGTCGCTTATCATTCAGGAGCCAGATTGAGTATGTAGTAGGGAAAGCTAGTGGAACGGTTGCATCGCTTTGTAGAATCTGAGAGTATGCTGTGCATACAGGACCGTGTCGGACGAAGTCGCGTTCATCATAGCAGGTATGATACCGGTAGACTTGTTGGCTAGGGAGCGCAGCCTAGTCTATAACGATAACATATCTGGGGAGGACGCACGGACGGAGACTATTACGACCTGGCAGAGTAGATGGGCAGATAGAAGCAAAGGCAGGTGGACATATAGCTTAATTAGGGACCCGAAGAGCTGGATGGAAAGGAGACATGGGGACGTAGGGTACTACATTACACAATTTCTTAGCGGACATGGTGCCTACAGGCAGTACTTGCATAGGTTCCGACTGATAGACTCACCGCACTGTCCACAGTGCCACAATGTGATTGAGGACGCCGAATATGTGTTTTTCGTCTGTCCGAGATTTGAAGCCGCAAGAGCAACACTTGAACGACAACTAAATAATGAGATTGGACTTCATAATGTGACCCAGCTAATGATAGAAACACCTGAACACTGGGGATACATTTCGACGTACGTACGATTGGTTCTTTTGGAACTTCGTAGGACTCTAACTAGAGCACAGTAGGGTTGACTGGACCCACCCATCTCGCCGAAGTAATACCTCCACGGTGTACCGCCGGGATCGGGTGAATATTGTGGCGGTGTGTGTTAGTACGTAGGCGCCTTAGCGGCGAATCGTGCATACGCAGTGTTCCGGGATGCTCACTGGGTATCTATGAAGATCACACACAGCTTGCCCGCAATGAAAAAAAAAAAAAAGTACACAGGCTGCACAAGCATCCTTGAAAACCACACATCACTACAAACATGTGTAATATTTTATATCAAGAATAATATAATAATAGAAGGACACTGCAATTTTGGCAACCATGCTAGGAGAATGGGTTTGCGATATAACGACTACTGTAGAAGTTGTCAGGACGAGGAAGAGTATATGAGACTGTGGAATACCTTCTCTGCCGGTGTCCAACCCTGGAAGAGTGGCGCATGATTCACTGCGGTGTCGAATGTAAGGGTCGACATGTTATATGGCTTCTCTATTTGTCTTCTCTATCTTGTTTCCTTTCCCTTCACTCTGCTTTTACTATCCTTCCCCTTCTTCATTTTTTTCTATACAGGTATCACAAAGGGACCACGTCAGAGGTCTGTTTTTCTTATTTGGGCGCCCTGTTTAACCTAACCTAACCTAACCTAGTTGAATGTGGGCTGCACAATTGATCTTACAGGCTTTTTAAAGTTAATCAATAAAATTACTTCATGAAGAAATATTATTTTATTTTTACATAATTTTCGGTGGTTGCTGCTTTGTTAATTTTTTTTTAACTTTTCTTAAAACGAAATTTCCATGTCTTTTGTTGATTTTAAGTGTTTTCTTTTAAATAACGAACCAATTGACTTTTATTTGCATAAAGATAACGAAAACTAAAAAATAAGAAAAGAGAAATAAAAATTTCCATAAACTTGGACTTGGATTATGTGGCTTTCAATCTGATTCTATGCCTCTCTCTTCTGTTTATCTATCATCTGATGATGTTCTTACAACTTCTAAGGCTTTGAAAACTAACAACAGCTTCTATAACTCTAACTATATTTGTGTGTGTATGTGTGAGTGTGTGTTTTGAAAACTTTAGTCTCGGTCTGTTTTGTAGGATTTTTCATGAATGAATGCCAGTAAAAAGAAATGAAAAAATTAAACAAGAAGCAGAGACTTAAGAGTGCTCTTGGTATCATCTACTATTTATTTCAAACTTTGTTTATGTGAATCCATTTGTTACAATGAATTTGTTTGATTTGCAAAAAAAAAAAATTTTTTAGAACTCAAGGAAGGAAAACACCAAACGCTTTAATATATCCTGTTCTTTTTTATTATTACTTTTTTTTAACTCAATATTGTACAGCAAAGGATAGAAGAGCAGAAAACGAGGTATTATTAACAGTTAAGTTTTATTGATTTGAAAAAAGAAAGTTGAAAGTTCAAGAATTAAATAGTTTATGAAACTAAATTTGTTACCAATCAAAGATTCAGTTATAGTAATCAAATTTTTTTAGTTGTAGTAACCACCATTCCATAATATAGACTAAAATTAATTTTTATTAATTTTTCATGCAGAAAACACCCAGGGCTTAGGCAGAAATCGAACCTACCACCCTCAGCTTGATATACTACTACGAAACCCACTAGCAGGTCAGAGGCACCCGATTTGTACTGCAAAACTGGTCACGATACTCCATAAACACACTTCTAGTTAGTGAAAAAGTTTAACTGCATGCAGTTGTTATTGTTGCCTTAAATTTAATCATAAAAGCTACCTTGAGTGAGGAGCTAAGCTGGGACATTAATATACCCTATTTAACACCTGCAATAATTTATTTGATGCACTAAGGGTTTAGTTATTGTTATATTTACCCTATACTGTGAGTAAGTTTGTGATTCCGTTTGTAATTTCTACACCGTACATAGGACACTCTATAATGTAGATTACCTCTATTTTTTTATCAGTTTTCTGAGTAGATTTTGGTGTAATGGACAAAAAAATGTGGTACACAGTTTTATTAGAAAGGACAGCCATAATATCTGTGCTAAAAATCAGGACGATCGGTAGAAAAAAATAAAAAATGCAAAGGAAAATTTGGTTTTTCATTCATATTTGTTTTTTTTTTTAATGGAAATTTTTATGCTGTACCTGAGCGCAATCGGTCTAACACAAACGTGTGTATGTATGTGTGTCTTTTAAATATTTTGAGTGTAATAGCATTACGCATGCAGACACTTTTTTAATTTTTGCCGTATTTGTTTGTATCAGTCCGCAAGATTGCACCCATTTTTTGTATAGACTATGGCTACCATTTCCGACTAAGCTGCGTATCACGTTTTTTTTGTCCGTTTTGTAGTTTAGATAAAATACATAAACAAATAAAGCAGAATTTAATGAAAATCTAAAATTTCTGTTGAATTTTTGATATTTTTCGGCCATTTGCTCTCAATTTTTGCACTGTCATTGCTGATAAAACTGCGTGTACCATTTTTTTTTTTGTCCGTTTCGCAGCTTAGACAAAGTATGCAAAAATCCCACTAAGAAAGTAGTCACAAATAGAGGCAGTCACGTTTTTGACCGATCCGGCTGAATTTCAATAATAATTGAAAGACAGAAACAACTGATTCTAAGCCCTCTTCTTTTTTTTAGGGACTTCAGAAAGTTGATTTCAACGACTACATGGACAGACAGTCAGACTGACAATGCCTTTTCGACTCCGCTTTTTATAAGATTCAGAATATATCTACTTTATAGGCTACCCCGTATACGAAATCACAAACTTATACTACACCCTTAGTATTTAAAAGGAAAGGTAAAAAAATATAAATTAACAGATGTGGTGCGAATTTATGAATTCTCAGACGCATCAAAATCATCATATTGCGCTACAGTAATTTCAACGTTTTTTTTTTTTTAAGTAAGGTTGACTCTATACCTTGTTCTTGTTCCTATGATTTTTTTAAATAAAAACAATCAAAATTATTATTGCGGTCGAAAGAAATTTTAATTTGCATTTCATAAATTAAACAAACTTGACACTAAACATTCTCATTAATTTATTTTATTCTCTTTTCTCAAACAATGAAATGACAAATTTTATCTATTGCAACTCAATCTTGTCGTTAATTTTCCGAGTCATGATAAAAGTGATAACAGAGTATTTATTAGAAAGCAAGAGTTTGGCTAATTTATGCTTCTTTATAAATTTTAATCACCCATACACAAACAGCCACACACATAATATAGAATGACACTTGTAAATATTTCAATTTTAATAAAATTTATCTCTCATAAGTATCTAAATTTTTAATCAGACATTGAAAATAAATTTAATAAATCCAAGCTAAAAGTGACGTGTTAGAAATTCTATAGCAAACTCTCAGTTACAAGGTTTCAGACATGTCATCCAGCCATAATTAAAATATTTTACACGTTTTTCCAACAATTAAAAAAATTAATATTTTCCATCTCTTTGGTGAAGAGAGAAGATTAACAAAAGAGAGCTGACAAATTTTAAAATTAGAAAATTGTGAAACGGATTGATGGATTAACCCTTTCGGTACCAATCACATTGTAAGTATTTTACTCAACCCCAAAGCAGTTCAATTAAGCTGGATTGCAATACTAGTCTCAAATAACATTGTAAGCTTTTGCTTTATAATGCAATATTGTGCTACTCAGGCAGGGACAGTTTCCTTAAACTCCATAATAACGTTAAAACATCAAATTCCTGTTCAACAAAGGATAACTGCCACACCTCGTGATAGTGCATTCAAAATTTAAGAACTGGATACCTTCCACAAGCTTTTGGCTAAAACGGAGTTCAAAATATACAGCAGATTAAAGCGTTAAAAATATTCCTGCCAGAAGAAATTCTTTGAACAAAATGTGCATTTAGCTGCATACGAGAGAAAATAAAAAATAGTGAGATTGAAACAAAAAGAGATAGAGAGAGAGATAGAAAAAGAGAGAGAGAGAGGAAACGAGAGCGGGATAGGGAGAGAGATGAAGAAAGAGAGGGAGCGGGAGAGGTAAACAGTCCCAATTAAAATTTTTGTTTCCAATAAAAAATTAAACAACAAAAAAAAAAAAAAACAAAAAAGAAAAATTAATTTAATTTTTCTTGTAAAAATACATTTAAAAAAAATATTAAACAACACTTCCGAGTACATGGTAAGCTGTTGTAAAGCTAAAACATGCGACCATACCATTTCTGAAAACTTTTATTATATAAAAAAAATCTATTTAAGTTCAGCTGCGCGAAGTCTTGTACACCTTTCATTGTAATGGCCAAATATTCATACTTTTTATTTTTAAAAATTCTTTAACAAAGGTTAGGTTAACAGGTCGCCCGAAAGGAATAAAAACAAGAGCTTGGCTCACTTGGGTCCTCTGACGTGGTCCCTTTGTGATATTCTTTAACAAAAAAAAATATTTTCAATGAAATTACATATATGATTGTTAATCATAAACTATTTAAATAATTCAAAATTCAAAATAAATTTTAAAATGTTGGCAAACATTTTTTTAACCTTAACCAACTGCTGACATAATTATTTAATATCAAATAAAAAATTTCAAGTTACCGCAAATATTTTCTGTCAATAAGAGTTCTGTTTTCGTAGCTCTATTACAAAAACATGTTTTTATAATTCCGATTGCCTGATTTGGTGTTTTTGTGCACACACTTTAAACACAAGAAAACGAATAAATTAATGAAAATCTAAAAATTCGGTTGTATTTTTGATGTGTTTCGGCCCCTTGTGAACCGATTATTTGTAATTTTGCACAGACATTCCGACTGTAGTTTCTGATAAAACTGTGTATCACGTTTTTTGCCCACCCAGAAAACTGGGAAAAAATGGAAGTAAGTAGTTGCGATTTTTCGCTCATAGCTCCGCCATTTACGCACAAATCGGGCTGAATTTCAATAACAACCGGAAGAGAGCAATAACTGACAGATTAGTATGCTAAACTTTTTTTATGTTGCCTACATGTACAGACAGACAGCCAGACAGATGGACATCTTTTAATCGAGTCCGATGACATGTGCTTACGGTGAAGGGTGTAAAAAATAAAAATAAAAAACTATTTCCAAATATATCGCTGGTACCACTGCAATAGTGTCTTTGATTGATTAGGATCATCTTCAATGCTTCTTCAGTGTGCACTGTTCGGCGTCTCACGGGATGCACATTATCAGTAACAGTAAATGTGGTCCGAAAACGATCTATTGTTCTTCGAATTAGCCGCTCTGAAGGACAATTATGTACGCCATAAAATGGAAGAAGTGCACGATGAGTTTGACGAATTTAACAATAATTTTTATTAAAAATTTCAACAATTTGCATGCATTGCTCTGGTGTAAGTCGATTCATAATCAAATTTCAAAGCAAACTAAACAAAAAGGATAGAGACATGCCACCGAATCGTGGCGAGCATTTGCCAAATATTTTGTCTCAAATATAATTTTCATAGATTATTCTATCATAATAAAAAAATATTAAGATAATTCTCTGAAAACTTTTTGTTTTATTTACAATTCACATTGTGCATTTTGGTTTGACTAAAATATATTTTTCATCCAACCGTTATTTAATAGCTTCTTCAACCTTATAAATTTATTGTCCAAATAGACAAAATTGTAACGTTGGGAGTGTTTCTATTACCGTTTTAGTAGTTGACATTTGTAATTATTTGATGGGATGGCTCTTTTGTTAAATCAGATTTTTTGAATAATGAAATGAGTATGAGATTTAAAAAATATTTTAAATTAAGGATTTTATAATTAAATTTGCGAGTTGTTGCACAAAAGATCCTTTGGGTCGGGGTTCATATGGCCTTTGAAAAAAAGTTTTAAAGTTGATATTTTCAAAGTTAATATATTCCAAAAATATATTATAAATAAACTACAATATATGTCAGCCAGCTTCCAAAACAATGTAGTATTCAAACCAGCTATAAGGCTGGTTAGAATGAATGGCTAACGAGCTGCTATATTTTTGTTATAAATAAGACTGTACATTTTTATGATTCTTGTTGTTATTGTTTATATCATTATATACATATTTCTCATAACTGTTTTCTAAAGTTTACGAAAACTTTTTACTTAAAGAGCTGCTAGTAAATAGGCACACGTATTTAGAAACGATAATGATATGCATATTTAACTAATTTAAATGAGTGCATGCAATTAGTTTGTTGTGTATGCACCAATAGTATATTTCCCCTTACCCCGTCTCCCTACTTTCACAAAGTAGTCAAACAACTTGTTGGGGTTTGTGGTGCTTGTTGCATCCGCATTAACAATTAAAATGAAAATTAAAAAAAAAAAATTATAGTCCGCTGCTTTAAGACCATAAACTTTCTTCACATATACTCGTACATAAAGGGTGTTTTTTATAGACGTATAGAACTTTAAATTGCAATAAAACAACGATGGATTATTCGATTGACATGAATTTTATTTATCCGAAAGATAATCTTTGGCATTACATTTTAAATATGATTTCTGGCATATGACCGCCACGGCTGGCTCGGATGTAGTCCAATCTGGACGTCCAATTTGACTTTTTCCAGCATTTGTGGCCGTATATCGGCAATCAAGCTTTTGTGGCTTATCCGCATAGACCAATGACTTTACATAGCCCCACAGAAAGTAGTCTAGCAGTGTTAAATCACAAGATCTTGAAGGCCAATTCACAGGTCCAAATCGTGAAATTAGGCGGTCACCAAACGTGTCTTTCAATAAATCGATTGTGGCACAAGCTGTATGATATGTTGCGCCGTCTTGTTGGAACCACAGCTCCTGGACATCATGGTTGTTCAATTCAGGAATGAAAAAGTTAGTAATCATGGCTCTATACCGATCACCATTGACTGTAACGTTCTGGCCATCATCGTTTTTGAAGAAGTACGGACCAATGATTCCACCAGCCCATAAAGCGCACCAAACAGTCAGTTTTTCTGGATGTAACGGTGTTTCGCCATTCAACCAGAAGTGCGCTTCATCGCTAAACAAAATTCGCTTATGAAAATCGGGAACAACGGCAATCTCGTTTTGGGCCCATTCGACGACTATTTGCAAGCGTTGTTCAGGCGTGAGTCTATTCATGATGAATTGCCAAGCCAAACTGAGAATAAATCACTTGACAGCTGTTAAGTCGGTCGCCATCTTGAACAGTAATGCCAACTTAAAGATCTATACGTCTATAAAAAGCACCTTATACTAGTTAGTAGTCAGTGTAAGTGGTAATGTACAGATATGAAACATAAATTACAGCAAAACTTTTAAAAAATGTACTAAAATGTTGTTCAAATTGAAATAGCAGATGTAGAAATTTTTATTTTAAATGTTCTTAAACACACACATCTTCATAAAAAATTCATAAAAGCCCTAAATTACAATTAAAAAATTTTACAGGAGATGTAAAAACACTCTTTTTAAATATGTAAAATTAACTCTAATTTTTTTAATTTTTTTTTTTTTTTGCTAAGAATGTTCTTTTTAATGGTAAAAATGCCAAAAAATATTTGAATATTAATTTTAAAAAATCAAATGGAATTTGAATTTTTGTAACATAGGGCTTTTTCGAAATTTTATGACGACATATTCGTATAAATAATATTAATAATTGTTTGCTTTATATGTATGTGTTTTCATGCATTTATTATTATCGTATGTAGATATACTGCAAGTGCACTGAAAGAATTTTCATTAATAAATCTAAAGAAATATTTTCGCACAAGTTGATTCATTGATTCAATGAAATATTTCGATAAAAATACTTTAAATTCATTGAACGAATTGTTTCATTAAATTTAATAAATTTTTTCATTGGATTAATGAATTTTCTGAATGAATTATTTCATTGAATTAATAAAATTTTTTCATTAGATTAATGAATTTTTTACTTTTAAAAAAATTAAATAATTTAATTTAAAAAAAAAAATTCATTTTATGAGTGAATTATTTCATTAAATTAATTAAACTTTTTTGTAAGATTATTTAATTTATTTTCTTTTAAACAATTAAAAAGTTAAATTAGATTATTGAATTATTTCATTGAATTAATTAAAATGTTTATGGCTATTTTGTTAAGCTTGAGGTCTTATTTTTCAAAAATTTATTTTTATATCGATATTTCGCTCCAATTTTTGTAGCTTCTTCAGGATATAATTATAAATTAATCAAATTATTAAAAATACATATTTCAAAAATTTTCTTGACAAAACTAAATTAGGGTGTTCAAGAATAAGGTCATCCCAAACAAAATTTGTAAAATATTTAAAATGTAATATGTTAAAAATGTATATATAAAACAATTGTTATAAAAATGTATGTGTTAAATGAATTATGTATGTATGTAACAAGTAACAATTAACATATTTTTTTTTTTTTTTAATTTTTTTTTTTTTTTTTTTTTTTTTTTTTTATTTTATAAAAATATTAAATAATAACATAATTTTGTTAATATGCTCAAATAAATATATAAAATTATATATTTGTACACGGACACACTTATTTGTATATAAATAATATGTGCATATTAGCAAAAATATTTAACAAAATTTATATTTGTTTATTAAGTGTCTATAATTTTGAGCTATATTTTCTGTATCAGACTTAAAATTTATTCTATGTGTTATAAGTGTATTAATTATTTGTAACATTTCTAATGTGTACCTTCTTTTATAATTATTTTCTATATTTAAAACTGAAACATTTTCAAACTTAGGAAAATGATTTAATTCAAAACAATGAGAAGTTAATGCAGTTTTTTCTGAAGAAATGTTCCTATACTTTTGATCCGATTTATGTCCAGCCATTCTAGTCTTAAGTTTATTTTTTGTTGTACCTACATATACTTTGTCACAAGTTTCATTTTTATTACCATCACATGGTATTCTATAAACTACATTTGACATATCAAATTTCTCTATTCTATCTTTAGTTTTACTAAATAATGTATTTAAAGTATTGTATGTTTTATACGCCATACGGAATTTTTCTCTATCATAAATCTTAGTATTTATTAAATGTTCTGACAGTCCTGGTATATAAATGAATTTATTTTAATAAATCAAATAATTCAATATAAAAAATTAAAAAAAAAATTCATTAAAATGTTTTTATAATTTAACTCGCTACTTCGTCAGCGTAGTACCATACTGTCGATATTATAATTTTTCTATTTTTTTTTAGACTAATTAATCTCAGTTCTAGGCTTTTTAATACAAATAAAATTAAAAGGTATCATTAAAGTATGTGAAAAGTACCATTTTGCCACTTTATTGATTTTTCTATTTACTAAGCATATTAAAAAATCAAAAAGTACCCTTATAGTATATGAATAAAAAGTACCGTTTTTTCCTCTTCATTTTTTTCATCTTGTCATGAACCGTATAATCTCAGTTAGTATTTGGTTCGTTAATATTAAAAAATCAAAAAGTACCATTCAAATCAATAAAAAGTACTGTTTTTCCTGTTAATGATTTTTTACTTTGCTCAAGAGCGTTTGACAACACTCAATCTCATCTCATAGTTCTAGAATTTTTAGCATTAAAAACTCAAAAGGTACCATTTTTTCCCATTCATGGTTTTCCACCTTATACATATTTTGTCTAATATATAAATTGCATAAACAGTTAGAAATGATATAACATATTTGTGCAAAAAAATCAGAAAGATCCAAAAATAAACGACATTTTAGATTTTTATGAATTTTTGTTTTGTGTTTTTTATTTTAGCTGTACATTAGGGGTGGGATAGAGCACGACTTTTTGATTTCGGTAAGCTAGACATGCGGGAGTAAAAATAAATATAATAATAAGTTGGTCATACATTTGTCCAGAGTGTGGGAGCTAATTTTATAAAAAAAATAGCATTTTGTATGGGAACACCCTTAAGAAGGGTAGATAGGACGTAGGTTTGTTAACGAAAAAAGTAGGGAAGCATATATTACCAAAAGAGACTCAGGCACAGTTGTTTAGTATTTCGTGGTTTTTCCCGTTTTCCCCACTTTTGATACTGATGAGAAGCCATTTACCCTAATCCTACCCACTTACTGATAGTTTATTTTTAACTTTTAAAAAATTAATTAGTTAATTCATTTTGAATTAAATAAAATTTATTTTGTATTCTATGTGCTGTTTATATGAAACGATATATCTAATCCTCTAAAAAATTTTATGGAAAACAATCAAAAATATTTTCTAAATTGTTCGCTTCTTTAAAATTTCTTAGAATGTCCTTTTTTAAAAATATTCGTATTTTATTATTTATTTGAATTTCTTTAATTGAAATTGATTATTTATTTTAGGTATTCAAAAGAAAATTATTTTAATCAATTTTTGCGATTGCATTAAAAATATTTTTTTTAATATTTAAGAAGACTGTGCAAACTGAAAGTATGAAGACTCAACACAGCCGAATTTAGCTTTTTTAAAAATAAAATATATAATTTAAAGAATATGCAATAAGAAAAATTATTTTCAGTGTATTATGTGTTTGTTTAAATTGAGCCTTCAGAATGTGTGCAAGAAATAATGCAAAATTACGAGTGTTTATAATTGTGTAAATATTTTTAACTGAATTTTGACAGACAGAAGATGACTTAAACATCTGCATTTTAAACGCAAAAAAAAAACAATTGTAAATTTAAATAAATTATCGATGCCTACAATTAAATTAAGGGCCACAATTATGGTTTGCAGTTAAATTATTTTAGCAAAACATGCAAGAAATTTGGGATGGGAATGAAATGACCTATTGCAGCCCATTTCCTCATACACATGTTTAAAATGTTTTTTTCTGCCTATTTTATGCGACTCACGAGATGGCCATACATTGTCTTCCATTCCCATTCACAAAATTAACATGGATGTTTTTGTAGCTAATGAATTTTTAAGTGCGCACACACAAAAAATAACTTCAGTTGTGAGAACTAAATTTGTTTCCAATCAAAAATTCAATTGTGATAATCACTTTTTTGGTTGCAGCAACCATAATTCGATACTACAGTTCAAAACGTAATTCTATTAAAAATATTTCTAGCTGTAAGATCGATTTTTTATTGTCCCAATTAAAAAACTCTATTATAACTGAATGTTTGATTGGAAACAAATATAGTTGTCACAACCGAAGATGTTTTCTCAGTGTATCGTAGAATAGGCCTGCAGTCACATTTGGACTGGTTCCTAGACAACGATGGGCCAGTTGAATAAGGCCAACATTTTTACCAAGAAATGCCTGTACAGCTAAAATAAATGATTTCAGAATATTTTTGGTTACTTCACTGATGCTGAGTTAAAAAAAAAAATGACCAAAACTTGTATATTTGGAAAAAAAATTATTAATAAAAAAAATTTCCCAAAGCCAAGTCTGACTTAATCAAAATTAATTTTTTATTTTTAAAAATGCTTTACCGAAATTATTTTCTTATTTTAGCTCGATTGAACGTATGATTGATTCACGGTGTTACCGGCTTCACGGCCATAAAGCAGGATTCGACAGATAGACAACGATTAAGTTTAGCCACATATTACAGCCGAACAGGTTCCAACTTTGAAAAAGCTGAAATAGGGAGCTTTATCAAATGATTCTCTCACAAGTTATGAATACATTTGACAAGGAGTTTGTGCAAGACATGTTATCCGATTGTGAGGCAAGTATCACACATGTCAACAGGATATTCACAACGCCTTTAAAACAGCAGTATACGAGTATGATTTTCAAAAACTGTACATTTTCTAATGAAAATTGGCCATCAAAATTGAGAAGCGGTTAAAAACGTTTCAAATATTACAAATCAAGCAGAACTCCTGATAAAAGTGCAACCAAAGGATTAGAAAGAAAGAGTTTGGCCAATTTTATGCTTGAAATGAAAATCCACCTATAACTAATCTATTTTCAATTAATTTTTTTTAGCTTTTAATCTGGAAATATTTTAATGTTTTTCAGCTTTTGATCATTTTTAAAAATTAAATTTCTTAAAGAGGACACGTAAGGAGAGTCGTGTGGAAACAATTTGTATATGAAATGGATCAAAAGCTCAAATAAACAATATTTTCTAGCTTTTAGTCAACACGTATGAATAAACAATAATACAGAAGAATTCGTTGACAAGTCAAGACTTTCTTTTGTTACTGTATCTCTGTGTAAGTAAAAAAAAAATTGCTGATATAAAATTGTTACCTTCATCGATCATGTTGTATTTATTTAAAAATAATTCCTTGAACTGTTATATTTAAGGGTTTGCATTTGAGTTAATTTAAAAATATTGGCAAACGTTAATCTGTTAAAATTATGTTTTCATCTGTATGCTTCTTTCAAATTTGGTTGTAAAATAATAATTAATAAAACTATTTAAGAAAATTAATATTTTCTTCAATTCCAAAGGACATATACCACTTCCAAAAATAACATTTAATAAGAAATAAAAACATGTGTAAATTCAGGTCCATATTTTACGGACACTAACTTTACTCAAATGAATTTTTAATCTAAAATAAGTCTAAGAAACTAAGACGAAAACATTTAAATACACTAGTTACTGAGCTTATTAATAATTAATTTCAGTTATATTAAAAAGGTGACATAAATAAACAAGTGCAAAATGTAAATTACATCGTAACAAAAACCAAATTAAATTCGTCTGCGCCGAGTCTTATATAACCATCACTGCCTTAGCCAAATATTAATATTTTTCACTATCCACATTCTTCTTAAATAAAAAAATAAAAATTGGAAGGGCTAGTTTTTAAGCTTGAGGTCGTATTATAAAAATTTATTTATTTGTTATTGCAGGGAAATATCGATATAAAAATAAATTATTATAATATGACCTTAAGCTTAAAAGCCGTTTCAATAAAAAAAGGTCAAATAAAAAACATTTTATCAATAAAAAAAGAAATGACAAATATTGATAATAATAATTTTCTTTCAATACCTAATTTTTTATTAATCCTAAAATAAATAATTAATTTCAGTTCAAGAAACTAAAATTAACGAGTCTAAAGAAAAAATCCTTTCTGAGAATCTCATTTTTAAAATGTCTGCAGGCTTTAAATTAATAAAAAAAAAATTCTAAGAAAAATCTCCAATAGGAATGCAATAAAATTTAATTCAATTTAACTCTACAAACATTTTTTAAACCAAACCTAATTAATTGAATATATAAAATCAAATAAATAACTTCAAATTAATGGAAAAAATCAAAAAATTATCTTTCAATAAGATTTCTGTATTCCTGCTTGTGTGAACAAACATTACGCACATGTAAAGCTTAAAAATTTCAATAAAAACAGCAAAAAAATAACAAAAACAAAACACAACTGAATAAAAATCTAAAATTTCGGTTGTTTTTCTGATTTTTCTCGGCCAATCGTTAGCCGATAGTTTTAATTTTTTTGCACAGACATTACGATTGTTATTTCTAATAAAATTTTGTACCACCTTTTTTGTCCCTTTTGTATTTTAGGCAAATTACGCAAAAAACGCAATAAAAAAAGAGATGGTCGTTGTTTGTAACTCTTAGCTCCTCCATTTGTTTACCAATCCAGCTATTTGTTTCCAGATATTATGAATATGATGTCCAGCGTTGCCATTTTAGATTTTTTAAGGCTAGATTTAGCCTTTGTTTTTTTGCTTTCTTTTTTTCTTCTTGGCCTTTTTTGTTTTGCAAAATAGGCTTAAATAGCCTTTTTTGGAAAAATGAAAACAAATCATACATAAACAATCTGAGACTGAGACCAATTTTGCTTAATTAATATTTTCGATAAAACTTTGATATATAAATTGATAAATTGGTGGAACGAAGGTAATTTCAGTAGTTAAGAAAAGTATTTGGCTTCTAGCTTGTAAAATAAAAATGCACTTTATTCCTAATTGATTAATTAATTGTTCCATTTAGTATTTAGTACTACCGTTTAGTAATGCTGAGGCTGCTCGCTTTTGAGTATGACAAAGCCAGCAAAAATCAGAATAGAAATACCACTAAAAATCAAAAAAGGAATTTTGAATATTAATTTTTAAATATTGAAGTTGAAAAATAATTCAATTCGCTCAAAAGTATTTAAATACTACAGAAGACTACGGGATGGGACATATATCATTTTAAAGCTAAGGTAGTCTAAATTTATAATCTACTGCCCAAGTACTCACTGCCCATTTTAAAGGGAAGGCTGTCTAGTTTTGTAATCTAGTGCTCAATTGCTCAGAAGTTACTTTGAATTATTTTAAAACATTTTTTATCATTTCCATATTCCCCAGGACTGTTGCTCTCAAGGATTTTGGCAGTTTCCGTTTTGGCTCCTAAAATAAAAACTACGAACATATCCGAAAATGTTAAAGCACTTCCAGAACGATTGGAATCTACAGATTAAATTTCTTTTTGATTTTGGTCATTTTCAAGCCATGTGGAAAACATATTTTTTTTATAAAAATTATAATTAAAATTCCTAATGTAATAAAGAGTTAAGAAAATTTTTTATTTTAATCTGTAGCTTTTTAACTTTTTTCTAGCTTATTTTTTTTCGCCGTGATTTAGGCTTTTCTAGCATTTTTTTAAATTAAAATATAGCTTTTTTTTAAGTCCTGGAAACGCTGGTGATCTCTAACAAAATTGCGTACCATGAGCCGGTCATGAATGATGTGGAATAGAGACTGTCATTGACATGGAATCCTTCATGTTAGAGCCGGCAGTGGTCAACACGTTTGCCTACTCAATGTCAATGTAGCCACTTTTGTGTGCGGGAATCCATACTAGGGATACGTGAGCTTATCTTTTCTAACTAGGTAACACAGCTTACTTTATTGGTGGTATTCACGAATACCGCTGCTGATGCGCTTATTTAATAGGGTGTAGCATTCAGAAAATTCCTCCAAATTTTTTTCTTACCGATTACCAGCGTTATTACTTTGTTTTCAAAGCACCACATATTTTATATAGACTTATGGCGTTCATGTACGTCCTAGTTCAAATAAACGGTTCAATAAATTGAGCGATTCGGACGATTTAATTTATTTTTCAATTATTTCAATCATCGTTCACTGACTTATTGTTTAAGATTAAAACATTGAAAATCGGATTTAAAATAGTTAGAATGGAGTTGGAAATAAAGTTTTTAAGTTGTAAGAACTTAATTTTAGTGGCTGCCGGGGAGAGAGGGAGAGAGAGATTTATATTTCAATGGCCGAGCTACAGTTTTAAATTTTATTTAAAGGCTGGTTCAACCATAATGCACGATGTTAATTGCGAGTCATGCTTTAATGCCAAATTTTTTACCCAACTTAATTTTGCATTTCTTTGTTTCAGTGCTTGACAAATTCAACCATGGAGAGGAACACTACTGAGTAGCGCATTAAGACTATTGAAGCCTTTTATGAAAATGGGAATTCAAATCAAAATACATTTCGTGCACGTTTTGGTCAGCATAATCGACCAAACTTGTGCACAATTGGAAGAATTGTATGCAAATTTGAGCAAAACTCCAGAAAATGTGAAAAAACTGCCTCCCAGCTCGTTCTGCCGAAAACATTGCTGCTGTTCTCGATAGTGTTGCAAAAGAGCCGACAACCTCGACCAGTCATCGTTTCCAAAAATTTAACACTTTTTGTGGTCAGAAATTCAGGTTAACTTCTATAGTGTCACAACTCAGAAATTAAGTTTTTGTCCATATCCTACGATATCAACTTTATTACGAATGTTGTTTCCGTAGTCGGAAAAAAACCTTAGAGACGGTTTGCAGCACATACTCGTATTGTATTCTGCAATTCAATAGTGTAAGGTACGAGATGGACGATATGTGATGCCAAGAGGATAGTGCCAATTGCCACACAATCGCTCTTTTGCACGAGAAATTCAATCGCCGTGTTATCTAATGTGATATGACACCCTTGGATTTCTTTTTTTTGGGATATTTAAAAGAAAAAGTGTACGTCAATACGACTAGAACAATTCAAGAGCTAAAGAATTAGATAATGGGATACATTAACGACATTGAACCTAAATTATGTCTCAGAGTCATTGAAGATATGGACCATGTCACCACAGACGTGGCGAGCATTTGGCCGATATTTTGTTTCGCACATAACTGCTATCATAATAAAAAATATTAAAATAATTCTATTTTCTCTTATTGTTTTATTTACAATTCACATTAATTAATAAATAGATTTTATTTTTGCTTATTTTGCGATTTTAAGTGCAAGAACTTCCTTGCCCTGATCATTACCGATTACAACTCTTGTGTTAGTACGGTGGACAGAAACTTGAACAAATTACAGCTTATCAATAGCAGTTGTTTCAACTTCAACTCAAGTAAGTTTAGTTGGGAACGATAAACTACACATATATTTTATCGTGAAAACGTTTTTTGTTTTTTTAATGAGTTTACTGTTACATCATGTTAAAAATTTTACAGAAAATTTATTTTTTGTTTAGAAGCAACATCATTTTGTATTTTTTTTTTTTTTTTCAAATTAAAAAGAAAAATAAATTTTTTATTGATTGTTTAAATGAAAATTTATTGCACTTTTTCGTTGCCATGCTTGCACAACTTTATATAGAAGAGAGAAATGTAAATGTACGAATATGTTTTTTTCTTATATCTGTTTGTCCGTCTGTTATACATACTAGTATAAAGAATTAAATGCTTAATAAATTGAAAAGACAAGAGACAATCAAGTCCTATAAATGAGTATATACTCGTACTTGAGTAAAACAACTTCAGCATCATCTTTTTATATTTTTCTATGTATAAATAAAATTCATTTTCCGTTTGTTTGTTTATTCGCTAGATAAATTTTTGTTTTCCAAGGAAGTTTATCATATCATATACTTTTGGACACCCAGTTTACGCCCACTTTTCAACGATTTTCACTTGACACTGTTCAAAAAGATGTGTGTCAGCAATTATGCTTTAAAATATTTTATTTGCGAATTTAGTTGGTGCCTTTGATAAGAACTCTAGGTAAAACAATTTATAAGGAAGTGAATGACTGTATTTATTTGGATGGCATTTCTCTAAAAATTGGCACATACTCTCTCCAACGATGCCTACTCACGTAATAAAGAACCGGGACAGGCGAGACCGGGTAAAAATATCTAGCCATATCATACAAATCATTTTTTAAATTGATGCCTTCCATTTGCTGTTTATTTTTAATGCATCCAGATCATAGAAATTCTTTCAACAAATCTAAAGAAAGAAACGTTTTTTTTGTTTAGTTTTTATTGTTGGTTAAACACTCATTTAAAACATAATTTTTCAAAATCGTTTATTTAACAAAGAAAAGCAAAATGCACAATGGGTTTGAAAAATAGAAACGAAATTTAAGTATAAAAATATTTCGAAGCTCTTCTTTTCAGTTGAAGATATTTAAAAATATTCCCCTCAGAGTACTAGGAAAATTGCAACCTTTACATCAATGAATCAACACAATATGTGCCCAAAGTATCTTTTGTACAGTCCCTTTGTTAACCATTCGAGATCTAGGCCTCGAATTACTCATGAGAAAAAGTCGTTTATACTCACAACATTTAACCTCTACCGTCAACTAAACTATCAGAAAATAAAAGAAAAGAAGACGCAACATTTTTAGAAGCAAAAATATATAAAATGAAAAATCATTCATTATTGGATTAAGTATTGCTTTGCAAGATCAAACCCATTTGCTGATGCTGTATAAGGATGTTATAGAAAAACTTGTGAAAGAAGAAAATGAAGAAGAATTGTTACTGGACATACGCATGCCAGTAAAATTTAATTTTTATTATTTTTAATATCTGAACATGGTTATGGTTTGTATGTAAACATAAATTTAATTTTATCACTGATGCCACTACAATCGAAAATATTGTAATTTTTCTAGTGATGCCACGAAAATTATCGAAAGATGTTGATTTTTTTTTAATTGCATTTTATATGGGAAGATGTTGTCATCTCGCCAAATAGGTATTAGATGTAATGTGCTTTAATGTAAAACCCTATTACCTTTCTGTGAGCAACCAAAAAATCTCCCACTAGTTTGGCCCTACGAGACCCTAAGGTCGGAGAGTCGCAAACTATATGTTCTGAGTTTTCACATGTAAACCACAAAACCTTCACTGGCTGACCCTTACATTTCCGATCCTACACTCGTGTTAGTTTTTGTAAGTTTTCTTCGTTCTGACAAATGACTACTGTAGAAGTTTCCAGGACGAGAAGGAGCACGAAACGGAACTGAGCTTTACATGAGAGCCTCACTGCGCTGATCTGGCTTCTTCTTCTTCTATTTTCATACCTCTCTACATTCTTCTATACGCTATAAAAAATTTTGTTCAGCAAACATCATCTAAAGGACACAATATCTCTCTTATCCAAATAAAAATTAACGTAGACTTTAAAGTCAACCTTATAAAACTGTGTGATTAATTTTACCATCAATCGCCGTCATAATAAAAATGCTTTTCAACTGCACATTTCCAGGTTAAAAGTTTTTTTTTTTAGTTTTTTATGCACAATTTTTATTAAAAATTTTTAAATCAAATTATATAAACACTTTGATATAACTTTTTTAAACTAAAGTTTTTATGTAAACAAAATTTTTTATTCTTTTCGTTTTTTCTATTTCTGTTAATTTTACGTATTTATTTATTGCATTATATGGCTGGTTTACATTTTTTCAAATTTCATTTGACTCTCCCTGAATTCGAACTAGGTCATATGCAGCTAAGGAGCATTAACTCGCTACTCAATCACTTTAGCCACAAAACGATTAAGTTTTTGTTTTATGCTTACTTACTTACTAAGAGTTGGGAAAGAGAACAATTTATTTTCAACCATATTTTTCCTATTTAATTACTTTAAACATATTTAATGTAAACATATTTATGGTGTCACTTAAAATTTTATAAAAAATAAAATAATAAAATTCAACCACATCCATGATTGTAAACATAATATGATTAAAACCAACTAGAAACATGTTTATGGCGATCAAAATAATGTTTAGATGCTTCAAATTAACAATAACATTTTAGAGGTGAACAAGCGGTTAACCATAAACAATCATATTTTTTCTTTGCGTGTAAAAGGTGTAGGAATTACACACAGAATGACAAATTTATATTTTTATACCCCTTTCACTTATTCTGACAGAAGAGAGAGAAAAACGTGTGTAAAAAATTGTCAAAATTAACAGAAGCGTTCGTGTGCAATTATTTTAAAAACCTTCAATTACAAAAAAAAAAAAAAAGAAATAAAAGCTTTCGTGTTCAATATCTGAAAAATAAAATTTTCAATCATTGAAAAGCCAGAACCTCTGCTGGATTAACCTGTAATTAAGTGACGACAAAGCTTAAATTCTGCTAACGCAAAACAGAAAAATTTATTTCGCTCTCTTGCAAAATTTCACCAGATCAGTACTAGTTGTCAATTTTGCAAAATGGGTTGCTTAATGAAAGTCCGCTTGCTTTTCATTTTGCTTTTGTCACAAAATATCCTTAGAAAGTGTGAGGTAAAAAGAAAACCTAAAAATGAATTTACTTAAAAAAAATTCATTTATTAAAAACCTAAAAAAAAACATTATCGAAATTTTTTACATAAATTTTACTTTAAAGTCTACGTAAAATTCTTTTGGATAAGAGCTAATGTCTTTTAATTTGAAAGAAAAGTGATCTTTTTTTATACATAATAAATATTTTAAGGAAAAATTTAACTTTGATTTAATTAAAGTGTGACTTTTTCGTAAAGTTCGTGTGATGTGTTAAATATTTTAAAGAAAAAAAAACGAAAAGGAAAAGGAAAACGGTTGCGGAGATATCACAAGTTTTAATTCGCATTTTACTTGGAAAAAGTCATTCCCTAAAATTTTAAAATAAAATAGAGGCTGTAGTATGACAACTTAAAAATCTTTTTCGGTTGCATAAAAATACTATCAAAAATTTGAAGATGCAGGACAATCAATAATAAAACAAAAATAAAATTTTTATTGTGGGTTTTTTCTTGGAACTTTGAAACACAATTAAAAGAAAAATTAAAAAGCCATGTGCCCATAAAATATTAAATTTAAATTGCAGGCTGACTCTATCGAATTTTATTTTTTATTTTTTGAAAAGCTTTAACGAAATTACTTTTTCATTTTAGCCCGATTTTACGTATGATTTGGTCTGTTCTACATTTCAAACTCAAACTCCCGATTTATTGACTGGTGATTTTGAAGTAACACGTATTGCACGAGGCATTTATGGTCTTACCGGTTTCATGCACATAAAAGAGGATTGGACAGACAGACAAAAAATTAGTGTAACCACATATTACAGCCGAACAGGTTCAAACTTTGAAAAAGCTCCGTATTTTGTTCGCGCACTACCCATGTCACAATTTATGAGTACCATTTACAAGCAGTTTGTGCAAGACGTGGTTTCTGATTGTGAAGAAAATATACCACGTGTGCCAACTATATTTTTTCCACCCTTAGAAAAAAATTATTATTATTTTAAAAACTGTACGTTTTCTAATGATAATTGGCCATCGAAAATGAGACACGGTTACTACAATATAGTCGTTAATTTTACAAATCAAGCTATCGCATCTTTTGAAGTTTTGGTAAAAGTGGAGCCAAAGGACTAAAAAGCAAGAGTTTGTCTGATTTTATTATTCAAATGAATTTTTTTTTTATAAATTATTTTTCAAACTGCACACAGCACACGGGTATGGGGTAGCACATTTAACTATTTAAATATTTAAACTATTTTCAAATATATATTTTTAGCTCTTAGTCTGTAAATAATTGAATGTTTTGTGAGCTTTTGATCCCTTTTAAAAATTAAATTTCCTGAAGAGGTTGCGCAAGGAAACGCGTGTGGAAATATTAAATATTAAAACTTGAATTTAAGCAATTTTTATATAAAAACGATCAAAAGCGCAAACAAATAATATTTTTATTGTTATTCTCTCTCTCACTTTCTCTTTCTCTCTATCTTTATCTCTCTCTTTCTCTCTCTCTCTCTCTATATATATATATATATGTTATAATCTTTTCTCTAGCTCTTAAATAAAAAGTTTTTAGTATAAATAAAAAGTAATACAGCAAAATTCGTTTGCATCTCTTTTCTTTGGTCACTGTAATCAATGTGAAGAAAGTAAATACTTTAAAAAAACAATTGCTGAAATAAAGTTGTTATGTGTGTCAGTAACGTTCAATTAATTGAAGCCACTTCTTACTCATTAAAAACAAAAGTTTACAAGTTCAGGTAATTTTGTTAACGAGAGCAACTGAAAGCTGTTTCTGAAGCACTAATCTTAAATCTCTGAGCTCTTTAGCTCTGGTATCCGAGATATATAGTTGTCTCTTAAATTAAGGAGTTCAAGCGACATACTAGAAAACAGTTGATTTTAATTAATTAAAAAGAAGCTCTGAACTTCCCCAACAAAATTTTCTTATTATTTTTATAAAGTTGTAGCAAAAAAGTACGTCTTAAAAAAACAATTTGTTTAGTCATATTTTTCTCATTTATTATATATATTATTAGGCCGTAATCATAGTCACAAAAAAGTATGCTTTTTTTAAGAGCTGATTCTTTCTTCATAAGAATTTCATGAATTTAAAATCGATTTAAAAAAATACCGACTTAAGTGTCACTATAACTATGAGCCATTATATTTATGGTAATCGAAGTCTCCTGTAAACATATTTTTGGTTTCAGTTACAACTTTATCAAAAATAATATGAAAAATTCAATCGTATCTATGACTGTAACCATAATATGATTAAAAATAACTATAAACATGTTTATGACGATCAAAATAATGTTTAGCTGCTTCAAATTACCAACAGTATTTTAGCGGAAAACAAACTATGTTTTGAGGTGACCAAATTTTTCTTTGCGTCTGCTGGTCTGCTCAGAAATGTATGTCAATGGCAGAACATAAATCAATTGCTTCAGTTTTTCGCTTCATTTTTAAAAGTTTGAACTTTTTCTTAATACTTCATATTAATTTATTTTAGTCGAATATTTGAATGCTTTTATAAACGCTCTTCAATTAATAGAACTTTTTGATTCCTATTTCCGACAAAGACTAAAAACGACTAGAGGGTTAAAATCTCCCACCAAATGTAATAATGCCAAGCATTATGAAGTGTATTTTTGTTTAAAATTTTAACACTTTAACATCCAAATTTATAAAAACATTTTCGCTTATTAAACAAATCTCCCTCAGAAAAACTGCTTATTAAGTTCTTAATAAGTAATAATGTTTTTTATGAATTTGGAAGTAACTCTTTAATTATTGTTGGCACTTTTTTTAACTTTGATTTAAAAAGTTAAAATTCTCTACAAAAATATTCCTCGCGAAGGGCTACTATGTCGAAATGTCTAAACACTTTAATGTTGAAAATTTCACTTTACTAAAGGGTGGTTAAATTTTAAGGGCCGATGTTGATTTTGAATAAAATATAAATTATTTAAGAAATTATTGTCATTTCTTTTTATTATGATTGTATGATATGGTTCAATTATGCATGGAACAAAATATCGGCCAATATCGGCACACGTCCATCCGACGGTCCAAATTTTCGATGACGCTGGGGCATAATTGATGTTGTATGCCGTAAAAGTGGCGAATTATCTCATCCTTTAGCTCTTGAATTGTTGCTGGCTTATCGAAGTACACATTTTCTTTCAAATAACCCCAAAGAAAGAAGTTCAACGGTGTTAAATCACATGATATTGGCTGCCAATTGACATCGGCAAAACGTGAGATAACACGGCCATTGAATTTGTAACGCAAAAGAGCCATTGTTTCGTTAGTTGTGTGGCAAGTGGCACCGTACTGTTGAAACTACGTATCGTCCACATCCATATCTTCCAATTCGGGCCATAAAAAGTTCGTTATCATCTCACGATAGCGAGCACAATTCACAGTAACTGCCTGACCGCCCTCATTTTGGAAAAAATACGGCCCGATGATGCCAGCAGCAATATTTTCTAGAGTACGAGTTGTACGAGCATGCACTGGTGTTTTCACATCTCCTATAGACCGGGTTTGCTCAAATTTTTGCACGATTTTTAAGATTGTACGCACATTTGGACGATTAAATTGACCTAAAAAATCACGAAGTGCACTATATGCATTTGGATTTAAACGCCCATTTTCATAATAAGCCTAAATAACTTTAACACAATGTTCGATCGTGTGTCTTTCCATGGTTCAAATTGAGTTAGTCTGAAATTGAGAAATGTCAAATGAAATGCAGAAAAAATCTTGAGGTTAAGGTGTGGTTCACATTCAACATCGGTACTTAAAATTTAACCACCCTTTAGCAGAACTAAGTAAAAACTTTAAAATGTGTTTAAGGATTAGTACGAACTGATTTAGAGTTTATGCAAAATAATGAATTAAAGAGCGGTTATTTAATAATAGAATAAATTGTTAGAGGTTTTGTATGCCGCCATAAAATGGATTCATCTTTGTTTTGGAAAATTGCAAGTTGATTGATTTTTTTTTATTTAAAATTACAAACAAATTAAATTTGGTTGTTTTGAGTCTTCTATACCCTTCACTGTAGTATCAAAATATTAATATTTTTCACTTTTCACATTCTTAAAAAAAAAAAAAATTTGAAAATGTATTACTTTCTAGAACCACTTAGACCATTTCATCACACTCTACTCTAAATCCTCAGTGGATTACTCCCAATTTTGTTAAATTCTTGGTCAAACCTTTGAATATTTATTTTGTTACACCAATTAACTAAATGAGAATTGAGACAGTCAACAAACAAAAAGTTTAAAAAAATTAAAAACGAACAAAGTAGGCATTGAACTAAATAAACAAAATTTAAAAATAAACAAAACTACTTTATTTTATTCTTCTCTGCTCTTTTACATGAATGTAAACAAACACACAAGATTTATCTATAATTGCATCTGTATTATATACAACAAAGTAAATTATTTTATTATTATTAAATTAGAAATAATCTACAATGTTGTCTACAATACAAGTGCCAGATAAGCCTTCTGTATAGCTTAACAATTTCCATAAGAAAAACAAAACAGAAATTAATGAGACACTAAAATTTCGTTTGTATTTTTGTATATTTCTCGGCCATTTGTGGACCAATTGTTTTTTTTTTTTTTTTTTTTGAACAGACATTATGGCTATTATTATTAATAAAACTGCGTACATTTTTTGTCAGTTTTGTATTGTAAGCGAAAAAACGCACTCAGAAAAATGCTAAAAAAATAGAGGTATTTAGCTACACTTCAGAGCTTATAGCTCAATCAATGAACCGATTGGACGGCATTTGAATAACAACTTACGCAGAGGAACTGCCAACAAATTGGCACACTAAACTTTTCTGGACTTCAGAAAGTTGATTTCAACATTCAAACGCATAAATGGACAGACAGAGAGACATCGCTAAATCTGAAATTTAGAAGGATCTAGAATATATATACGATATAGGGTGGCCCATGTATGATGTAGAAAATACAATTTTCTTTTTTTGTGAAGGGTATAATACTAAAATAAAATAAAAGCTGAGAACACCACCAGGTAAAGACTTCCTTAGAACTAACACTGAATTATAGAAATGAAGCCAAATTTTTACATTCGATATCGAGCAACTTCTATTGAAATTTAAAATTTCAACGGCTTTCATTAGATATGTATTTAGTCCCTGACCTTTAAATTTAATGTATTTACATTTATTTTCACTATAAAAACAATGGCGCTTATAGAATATATTAGCAGATACAAAGAGTAGAAAAAATTTACATCTGTGTCTGGCGTTCTCACCTGATGTTATTGTGCTTTGCGAAATATATATATATATATATATATATTTTTTTTTTTATTAAATTGTTGTTTGCATTTTATTTAATATAATATTAAGGTGTTGACTTTGTAACAAGTAGGGAACCCACTTTATTTTTTAAATTGTTTTCTTACTCCTTTTTTTTTGGTTTGTCTTGCAAGAATATTGACACTATTTCAGCTTCTGCCCAATAATAATTATTTTTTGACTCCAGTGGTGTTTTTATGTCACTTGAAGGTCATTTATTGTACTATTCTTTCTCATAATTTTTTTATTGGTTTTTACATCTCATCTGTACTACCTATAAAATGCTATTGTTTCTTCTTTTGGCTTGTGTACAAAACTGTTCAGGTAACATTTAATTTGCTTGATTTTGGCATCACCTTAAACGCCTCTTCCATCTGTTTTTTTTTTTTTTTTTGGTTTTGCAATAATAATTTTTATAAATGCTGCAAGCAAGACCTAATAAATTTAAACTCGTACACATACACACGCCTCTTAGCGGCTCATTAGGTACGAAATTGTCGATTTGGCTACAGGCGCCGCATTGACATTCATCCGACACGCGACTTGAACAAAACCTACATGTATTGCAAAGCCTCAAACTACATACAACTTAAACTGAAGCATCTTATCCCGCCCAAGAAAAAAAAATAAAAGCCATTTAGGAAATAGTAAAAAACTATTGGTTACAATCGTTACATATTTTGCCAGACGAAAACTATAATTTTAATTAAACCATTTGTTTATCTACTTAAAAAAATATGTATGTATGTACATACAGGGTGTTCGCCGGGAAGGTATACTACTTTGTTTTGCCGCCAGTTTGGTAAACATTAGTCTTGACAGTTCATATTTGGCAGTCGTGAAGTAGACACGTGGCAAATTTATTATGGAAAAATATTCGATAAACCAACGTTCGTTTAAACATTCTATAAAAATACTGCGAGACCTTTTTCCACAACAAGTTATTTCATGAAATGGTGATTTTGATTGGCCTCCACGGTCGCCTTGATTGACTGCTCCGGACTTCTTTTTGTGGGGATATCTGAAAAGCAAGGTTTATGCAAACAAACCAGAAAATCTTGAGCAGCTCAAACAAAATATTCGTTATGAAATTAATGAAATGTGTGAGAATGTAATGAAAAATGTGCTCAAAAGGGCTCGCATTTGTGAGAATAACAGAGGCGGACATTTATCTGATATTGTATTCCATACATAATTGCCGACATTAAATAAAACATTTATCAATATAAGATCCATTCTCTTTCATTTAATAAAAAATTATTAACAAACAAAGTACTATACTTTCTCGGCGGACACCCTGTACATACATATGTAAGTTTGTATGCATAGACAATCATTATTTAGAAACGTGGGTTTTTGCGTTGGCAATTTTTTATTAATAAATAATTAAAACAAACACACATAATTAAAACAAAACCAACATTTGTGTATCAGACACAAGTTTTATTTATAACAGGATTTAATTTAGTTGACAAAAAAAATAAATTAATAAAAAAAACCATGAAAAATTACTTAAGAAACGAAAGCTGAGGGCGGCCTCAAAGGCATTGATTTTCCTCAAATTTTATTATTACAAAAAAATGTTTAAGCAAACCAAAAATATTTAATTAAATCTACAATAACACAAATTCTCTTTGAATTATCCCATCTTTTTATTAAGAGAACAAAACACTGCGCGTCATAAGGTTGGCACACCTCCTTGATCTTAATTTAATTGCTTTTATTGTTGGATATGTAGCTTTCTTTTATAATTTGCTTTATAGATACCTTACAGTAAAAAATAATGTGAAACATTTCTTCTGAAATTAAGTTTTGTTTGAAACATTTTTACATCAACTTTAAATAAGTACAAAGTAGCCCTTAAGATTTCTGCAGTAGATTTTAAATAGAGAAACATTTTTGAAGAAAATTTAGCTGTATAGGTTTTTTTATGCTTTGCCTTAAATAGGTGTTAAAAAAGAGTAATTAATTGCAGAGTTAGAGGACTAAAATGTTAAACAAAATATTCTTTACAATGCTTCGCATTACGAAATTATTGCCGAACATTTTTGTAGGACTTTTTAACCATCTAATTTACAGGTCTTTATTAAACCTTTTTCAAATAGAAGTTCAAATAGTCCCATTAGTTGAAGAGTTAGAGAGTTAAAATGTTATACAAAAATATTCCTCATATTTTCGTACAACATTTTAACTCTCTAAATTTTGGATTAAGGGGTCTTTTTTAATTAAGAGACAAAGAAGTGATATTAATTGATGAGTTAGAAGATTAAAATGTTATACAAAAATATTCCTCGTTGTATTTTATATAAGTTTGCTGACCATTTCAGGTATTTAAAATGGAGGTTTCATATGATTTAATACACCTAATCACAATGAACATTTCAAAAAACAGTTTCATCTTAAAGCCCAATTTAACATAGTCACAGGTAAATTTTACAAAGCCGATACAAGTGTAACAGTCATACCTAAATTGGGGTGGCAAGTTTTTTTAGCTGTCAAAAATTTTCATGCCCATATAATATGTATGAAGCATATCGAATAAAAAAAATTTTTTTTTACTTAAAAATATAATCTTTTTTACTTAAAAAATATAATTTTTTTTAAATAATTTTTTCTACTTAAAAAATATTTTTTTTTTTTCACTTAAAAAAACTTATTTTTCTTAACTTAAAAAAATAAATTTTTTTTTACTTAAAAAAATAATTTTTTTTTACTTAAAAAAATAATTTTTTTTAACTTAAAAAGAATAATTTTTTTTTACTTAAAAAAAATAATATTTTTACTTAAAAAATATTTTTTTTACTTAAAAACAATTTTTTTATTACTTAAAATAAATTATTTTTTTTACTTAAAAAACGTAATTTTTTACTTAAAAAAATAAAAGTTTGTTGGTGCTAATTCCAATATTTTAAATTTATTATTTTCTTTATGATATTTTTGTGAAATTTGTATTGTTTATGCAATAAAATAGTCCACATGGTATATTTACCACCCAGGATTTCGTGCTCCCTATGCTGTAAATCTCACGGACTAAATGGGAATTACGTGAATAAGTAAAGAAAGCTTTTTAATGAGAAAGCAAAAAATAAAAATAGAATATTTTTGCTTAGGAGTTTCGCTTATCATCGCCTACTGGAATTACAGTTTTTATTTTTCATGTAATAAAATACAAAATCAAGAAATTGATTTTAAATAATTTTTGGGGTTTTAAAATTTAAGTGTACCGGCATCTTTTGCCTGAATTTAATTTTACTGAATTAAATGTTTACATTTCACTGTTTTAGATTAACAGTTAGTTAAATAAAAATAATTTTTGTATGTGCGCCTCATTTACATCTGTGTTTATCTACATACGAGTACATATATAAATCAGTTAACTGGGTGTGAATATTGATTGACAATGAACAGCAATCTACGACAGTTCATGTTGAGTTGCAAATAAAAAACAAATAATTTAATCGTATATTAATGTGCTTTTAAAAGAATAAAATAAAAAAAACGCAACAAATTTTTTTATTTAAACGATAATTTGCAACAAAAAATGGATTTAATACAATTTTATTTGTATTTAATTTATAAGAAAAATGTTTAACAACAATTGAAAAACAGGAGGTTATACAACTTGTTTGGCAATGGTAAGTGAATTTTTTTAGTGTAAAAGGAGCTGTAACAAAAAATTTCGAAAAGGCTTTCGAAAAGAATTTTCAATTTGAAAAAAAAAAAAAAAAATTATGTAGAATATTCGATTTACACCACTTAGAATTCTTCTTCAAAATAAATCATTATGTTATAAGTGATTTATTATGAGAATTACAAAAAAAAAGTCTAAAAGACTATTAGAAAGTCCAAGTGGATATGTGGTAGTCAAAAAGACTTATGCCGAGTAACCTGGGCGTAAGGTTAATCTTATCTATTGAACTATTTACAGAACATTTTGAACTCAACGGAGAGATAAAATAAATTGGTATGGTACAGGATGATTTATATCGTTTCTGTCAACAGAGAGAACAATAGAGCACTACATGCAGTATGGTCATCCTAGGCAACAGGAGTATTAAGAGAGATATATTTGATGACAAATGGTATCAAAGGGCGAAACCTGCATAATAGTTCTTAAAGGTCGCGGTGCGATTATAGCTAATAAAAGGACGAAATACATGCATATTTCACATGTGTGGAAAACCACACATGAGGGTGATTTTTGAAAAAATTCTTTAGAAAAAACTTTTTTTATGGAAAAATGTTTGTACGCACAAAAATTATGTGAGGGCAAAAATTTTGTGCAGACAAAAAAATTTAATTTTTTATTTTTAAATTGTAATCTTCATTCAACTATTTGTTGTAATAGTGTTTTCACAAATGAAATTAAATTCTGTAATTAACATTCAATCCACAAACGGCTGATGTGAAAAAAGTTATGTGAAAAAAGTTATGCCAAAACCCTATAAACCCACTAGTTGCTTCCTAGCATAGTGTCGCTTCCCTAATTTAAAAGGCAATGGAAACCAGAGTCAAATTGCAACAACCAATTAAAAATTTGAAATAAAAGCTAAAAAATACTTTAAAAAGAGTTTTTACTTGCTCTAATACCAAATCGTGTATATCTGCCTGTGTTATTAAGTTGCAACAATAAGCAGTACATAAAAAAAGTTTACTTTATCTCAAAAAAATAAAAAAATTAAAATTAAAATTTAATAAAATATTTCTTTCATTCTTATTTTTTTTAATTCTCAGTCAAGGCGAAAAAAAAAACTGAAATGTGAAAGAATGGTACAGCGAACTACCTACTTCAAAATGAAATAGAAGAAAATTGTTGCATTTAAGTGAATAATATAAGAAACAACATATAATTACATCATTGAAATTGAAATTGATAGCCTTACTTTGACCTACATTCTTGAGTTGCATGTTAAGAGCAGCAAAAAAAGGTCCAACACTCCTTAAAAGCTTCCGCAAAATTCGTAACTGTTGTCTTCAAACAAACACACAAACACACATACACACATTTTTCATACAAAGTGATTAACTTTTTCTTCTGAGCATGTGACATCCTTGCACACTGAATTTTTGCTACTTATTTTTTTGGTTTGAAGGAAAAAAATTTCTAAACAACTGAATTCTAGAAAAAGTTATTTTGTGAAAAGCAGAAAAAAAGAAATGAAAAGTGATGGTTTGTGACACAGTTTTATATTTTATACAGTTCAGAATAAGCATGATAAGAAGCATAGTTCTGACAGATAATCGTTTTATACAAAGTAAGCAACAGTTCAAAACTATAAAAAGCTTTCAAATAAAAAAATAAAACCAACTTTAAATGCAGAAGACGTAGGCAAAGACTATTAAACTATAAAGATGTTCTACGTAGTGTAAATTTTTTCTGGTGCTAAATTTGTTGATGGATATTGCTAGTAATATCCACGAGAGCGCGAGAATGCAAAAGAATAATATTCAATGCAAGAATTTACACAACTTCACTTTTCAGTATATCCATATACAAACTGTATATGTATGTGTACCAAATTTTTATGAAAAAGTTGTTTACTTCCTATAGCTCCACTAACATTACCGTTTTTGTTAATGTAGGTAAATACATGCATTTTATTGTTGTAATACATATAGTATATGAATTCACACCGCATTTAAATTTCGTTAGTAGCCGCAATGGAATTACAGAAGGTCGATAAAAATTTTAATATTTTATTTTGATCAACATTTCGTTAATTAGTTGCTTAACTTCTTAACTATTTTGAAATAATTTTAAATATACTCGTAAATATCCTGAAGAAGCTAAGCAGCGAATTAACGAAATAATGATCAAAATAAAATTTTAAAATTGTTATTTATCTTAAGCTTAAAAAACTAGCATGTGCATTATCATAACAGCAATTTAAAATTTTTTCGAAATTTTAAAAATTTTCGTAAAAAAAATTAAGCAAAGCAATTTAAGTGTACTTAAATATTATTAGCATTGTCTACTTTTATCTTATACATTAACCATTGATTTTTTTCTACTTTATATTTATTTTATTAAAGGAAAACAGTTACTTTTAATTTTTATTTTTCAAGAGTTATAAATAAACGATAATAAAACATTTTTATTTGGAACGAGTTTACGTCATCCCGCGTCAAATTTGGTTCTTTATCAGACCGATTTCGGCAATTTGTCATCTTCAGTGTTTTATCTCAGTGAGATACAAAAAATGGGAATAATAATAAAAATGTTTTAATTGATTAATATTTATATTGCTTACGACTCAATATTTATTTTACATTTTACTATAAATACGTATTGGATTTTTATTATTTTTATTTTTGTATTTTTAATATTTTTCTTACACATTAGCTTAAATTTCCGAACTGGAATCTCTAATGTAGAAAATATTGAAGAAAAAGAAAATATTTTTAAATGCTTACTAAGTTTTTAAAAAAGTTTTAATTTTTAAAACTGTTTACTTCTTAGCCAAATTGAAATTCTCATTTGGTTTGATAAGTATTAAACTTGTAAGTTCAAGACTTTTTATGAAAAGTAATGTAGAGTCTACTGATGATATGCCTAGCATGATATGTAGAGCATTTAAAAACAAATTTTTTTTATAAATAAGTAAATTGTTTTGTGACAATACCACCAAACAAAAATTGAGAATAAGGCATAAAAATGTCTTATTATGATTTACATATTAATTTCCAAATAATCAGATTTTTATTATAAATAAATTTTGTTCATAACATAAAATCAATTTCTGTGTTATCTATTATTAACAGTCTGTGAGTTTTAAAACTCTTATAGATCCTTTTAAAAAGCATATACAACAGGACTACTTCTCATTATAAAATCAATATCTACAAATCTATAATAAGAGTTTAATAAAGGTTCAAATTAATGAATCATAAATTCGTTGCGAACTAGGATAAATTTAATTTTTTCAACCATAACAACCCTGCAATAACGCAACTAGTCATATTTGTTCTATTTATATTTGCTCCTAAGATTTCAATAACATTTTTGTTGAAAAATTTCATAAATCTCACACAGAAAACATATCAAAGAAATAAAATTCATTTTAAGTTTTAAATACTTGGTTTATAAATAAATACATACATACATGCGCATTTATATGTTGTTCAGTATGTGTTTATTTTTTTATTCTCTGTTTATCTCAGTAGCTAAATGAGAGAAACTTTTATTTGAAATGCGCATTCTCAAATATTCAATTTTTTTTATAATGATGATTTAAAAAAAAATTTATTTAAATTTTTTTGTATAAATAAAGTTTTTTTATTCTATTGATTTTTCTTTTCTATCAATTTGTATTTATTTATTATATAATACAGCGTTTAAATTAATTTTTTAAATTTTAGTTGAATCTACCAGGGCTCGAACTTGCGAACACTTATTTAAGAAGCATTAACTCGCCACTCAACCACTTCAGCCACAAAGCTCAGTTGAGTTTGAACGATTAAGTTTTTGTTTTATACTAAATTTATTTATATGGTAGCGGAAGAGACAAAATAGAAAGCAATTTACATTCAACCATATTTTTATCATTAATATGTTTGCTATGAACATATTTATGATTTCAAGTAAATTTTTTTCAAACATAATATGATAATTATATGGTTGATCTAAGACACTAAACATAATATGGTTAAAAATAACTAGAAACTTGTTTATTGTAATCAGAATAATGTTTAGATCCTTAAAATTAATAATAATATATTTGTGGAGAACACACTATGTTTGAGGTGACCATATGAAACCATCTTTTTTCTTTGCTTGTAAAAAATTGTGGTTTCATTAAAATTAATATAAAATGCAAGGTTTCAAATAATTAAGCCCTAATGTAGATAGTAGAATTTTAAGCATATTTAACTCCTGCAAGTAGGCTGCAGAAAACTGTATTAAAACAAAATATTCAGAAAGGGTATTTTTTAACACCAAAAAAACTGTAAAGTCATCCTTTATAAAACACTTAAATTTAAATAAAATAAAAACAATTATAGGCAAGATCAATTTCAAGATCTCTGCATAAAATTTTCCACATAAAGGTTAAACAAAGCCCCAGTATTTTTGCCTAAATTTTCTGTGAAATTAGTTTCATATTATACACACCAATTTTTCTTATTTAGCCAAATGGTAATCTAAACGTACTTTTCAGCAGTTTAAGAGCCAAATCGGCTCTCATGACTTTAATTTTAATACTATTTGTTTTTAGAGCAAAATAAATAATTCACATACTAGACAGAGAGTACATCAAATTATGTAACAGCACTGAAAGTGCTTCATTAATTCAATGAAATATTCATTCATTTGGTGCCCCCATATATTAGTAGGTAACCTAACTACCTATCCGTTTGGGGGTTGCAAGTTCGATTGCTGTTTAGACTCTTGGTGTTTTCTTCAGACAAAACAAGAAGCTTTACGGATTTGAAAAAAAAGATAAAAAGACAACCATAGAACCGAAACACAAAACAAAATTTCAAGAATGATGAGGTATAAGCCACCTGGTCACAATTTTGTTTTGTCACTTGAGGTTCTCAGCCTACTGTCTGAATTTTTATATTAGCAGCATTCTTTATCTCGCATCCAGCAAAATGTTGCCTTTAACGCTACTGTATTTAAATCAACATCAGAGGCCAAATAGAGCAAGTTCTTTCGTTTTTAAATTATTTCACACAAAGAGACTGGAATTTCAATAGGCTCCATTCGATTTGAAACACGTATTTGATAGGGGTTTTTAACTTTCGTGGCCGCTCAGTTGGATCCACACTGATAAAGATAAGTTAGTAGTTAGGAGCCTTCTTTAAGGGCAGCTGTTGGCACTCAGAATCTCTACTGAATGATTTTGATGAAGACAATTTTAATTTGTTTAATCTATTGTTTGATTTTGTTGCCAAGTTGTCATCCCTATGACACTCTGCTGGCAATAGATACTATAGCCGAAAATTTGGATGGGTTGAAATGAGGACTGTGACTATAACGCAGATTTGTGCTTGAATACTGTTCCTTATGAACGTTTTATGAAGTTGACACTCGACTACTACTACTAAACCAATTCTTAAAATTCTCATTTTCGTTAATAATCCTATGAAAAGTTCATTACATTCAATTTATAAAATAATTTCATTAACTTAATGAACTAATTTCCTTAATTCACATAATTTATGAAATGTTTCATTGAATCGATAAAACAATGTTATTAAAATCGTTTCATTGGGCTTATGCACAAAATTTTCTTTCAGTAAAGTTGGCGTTATCCTGCTACTATTTTGATTGCGCACCATCTTCGTTATCTGACGTTTAGCTCAGTTTCACTTTAATCATTGTGTTGTGTAGACGTCTTAATTTTATTACTTATAAATATACGACACAAGAACATTATTGCCACTCAGCGGAAATTTGAGTCAAAAATATCCTAATCGTCCAATGCATCAGAAAACCACAATTTATCGTTTATATGCGAATTTTCGACAGTACGGTATGACAGCAGACAGGAATCGTTTTTCAAAACAACGTTGAAAATAAGGCTCTTTAGCGCGATAGTGTTGGAGAACTGTGAAAACTGATTTGAAAATGTTCCCGTACAAATTTCAATAAGTCCAAAAATTGCTAGCGAAAGATCCTGATCAACGAGTTGAGTACAATAATGCAATCCTATATACAAAAAACAACTTCGGTTGTGAAAACTAAATTTGTTTCCTATCAAAAATTGAGTTGTGATAATCAAAATTTTTAATTTGACAGTAGAAATTCGGTTCGAAAAAACAAATTCGGTTGTGAGAACTAAATTTGTGTTCAATCAAAAATTCAGTTGTGATACTCAAAATTTTTAATTTGACAGTAGAAATTCGGTCTTACAGCTCGAAATATATTTAACAGAACTAATTTTTGGCCTGTATTATCGAATTCTAGTTGCTACAACTAAAAAATTTTATTATCACAAATGAACTTTTAATTGGAAACAAATTAGTTTTCGCAACCGAGATGGCAATGAAAATAATACCGTTTTTCTAGAATCGAAATAATTTTTAAAGAAAAACTTTCAAGGCTTTTGACTCACTATTGGTCATGAGTTTTATAAAAAAAAAAAGAAATCAGACTTTCTACAACCAAATGTGTTATAAAGAAATACAGTTATAGCAGTACATTACACAAAATACAAAAATTTTATTCAGGTTTTTTTAAAACCTGTTTAACAGGAGAGAGACCAATTTAAGTGCTATATGGCACTCATGTAGTCCCTCTAAATAAGTTAATAAGACATAAACGATTTTTCCATATTGCCCCAGGTTTATTTCTATAGGTTTTGGAAACCTTTTTGTAATTTAACTTTTGACATCATTTTTTTTTAATCAATTTTGCTAGCCCTTTAAAAAACATAAAATAAGTCAAATTATTTTTTTAGCGCTTTCTTAGTAATGAGTGTCGTTGTCGTGATGAAACCATTGATATATGGCAAAGCCGTCGTAAATTTGACTTCGAGAACAACACTCGTTAGAAATTAAAATTAAATTAATATTAAAATTATGAAAATATTCGTCATCTCTATGTGTGTTTATGTTTGAGTGAAGAGGGCGAGTCAGGTATAAAAGTATATGGTGGCCTTTCCTTAGTTGGAATTTTAGAAAAATACGTAGGAAAATAAAAATTCGAAAAGTGAATAATTTTTAAAAGTTTTTAATGAAAATTCTTGGAATAAAGGAAAATATATCAGGGATTTTTGAAAACTAGATTAACAGAAAATTTTATTTGTTGCGTTCTTAATAAGCATTTTATTAAGCTTTGACACAGCATTTACATTAAACGGACATTCGCCTTTAATTTCATATGCAGATACATTTGCCTGAGCACACATACATACTAACTCGTTTGTTCTCCAATTCTCATTACAGAGACGTAAAATAATTGATTCTTTAATAACATTTTTATTAAAATCAATAAACATTGAAAAGCAAAATTTAACAAACATTTTCTAATAAAGACTACATGACACGATTTTGCACTAAAAAAAAAAAAAAAAAAAAAAAAACAAAATCTAATTTAACAATTTCTTCTAAATTGTTTCAATGATTCAATGAAATATTTCAAAAATTATGGGAATTAATGAAATAATTTTATTAAGTTCATTGTATTGTTGAAATGAGCTGTAATTTTTGTAAGTGTTATAAGTCCATTTAAAAAAAATATATGTTACCGTCAATTTAATAAAATATAGACACCATCTTACGAAAGTAGTAGTTTTTTTACATAGTGGACTTTCAAAAGCAACAGCTTATATCTGTCATTAGTCTTATTGGATTAATTAAAAAAATTCTCTCAGTGTATGAAAGTCTTGTATAATTAGAAATTTTTATTCTTTATTTCATACTAGCAAATGTTGTTTTGCCGGAACGGAGTTTCTTCTAGTTCAATCTAAATGAATATCTAAAGCGAATTGGGATTTTGTATTTGAATATTATTAGAGAATATAAAAAGTGTTTTTTATAGACGTATAGAACTTTAAGTTGGCATTACTGTTCAAGATGGCGACCGATTTAACAGCTGTCAAGTGATTTATTCTCAGTTTGGCTTGGCAATTCATCATGAATAGACTCACGCCTGAACAACGCTTGCAAATAGTCGTCGAATGGGCCCCAAACGAGATTGCCGTTGTTCCCGATTTTCATAAGCGAATTTTGTTTAGCGATGAAGCGCACTTCTGGTTGAATGGCTACGTCAACAAACAAAACTGCCGCATTTGGAGTGAAGCTAATCCTCAAGTGTATGTCGAAACACCGTTACATCCAGAAAAACTGACTGTTTGATGCGCTTTATGGGCTGGTGGAATCATTGGTCCGTACTTCTTCAAAAACGATGATGGCCAGAACGTTACAGTCAATGGTGATCGGTATAGAGCCATGATTACTAACTTTTTCATTCTTGAATTGAACAAGCATGATGTCCAGGAGCTGTAGTTCCAACAAGACGGCGCATCATATCACACAGCTCGTGCCACAATCGATTTATTGAAAGACACGTTTGGTGACCGCCTAATTTCACGTTTTGGACCTATGAATTGGCCTCCAAGATCTTGTGATTTAACACCGCTAGACTACTTTCTGTGGGGCTATGTAAAGTCATTGGTCTATGCGGATAAGCCACAAACGCTTGACCATTTGGAAGACAACATTCGCCGTGTTATTGCCGATATACGGCCACAAATGTTGGAAAAAGTCATAGAAAATTGGACGTCCAGATTGGACTACATCCGAGCCAGCCGTGGCGGTCATATGCCAGAAATCATATTTAAAATGTAATGCCACAAGATTATCTTTCGGATAAATAAAATTTAGGTCAATCGAATAATCCATTGTTGTTTTATTGCAATTTAAAATTCTTTACGTCTATAAAAAACACCCTGTATATATTTGGTTTTGGCCAGTAAGCGGCTTGTACGTGAAGTTACTAGTGGATTTAAAAAAAAGTGGGTGTAGAAGTGGGCATGGAACCTTTTGCCCCTAAAAACTTAAATTGGGTTACTACGAAAATTTAAAAAAATTAAGACGAAGCGGTCCAGCCATACTCCGATTTTAGAAAAATCACAAAAATGTGCGTGGGTTAAAAGTGGGCGTGGGTACTCCTTAATTGCAGAAATATATTAGACACATCGGTGCAGCCATTCTAGTGTGAGGCGATTACCAACGAACGACATTTGATTTTTATTTATATAGAAGTCATTGCAAGAATCCTCTTTAAGTCACACACACGGCAACACAGCAATGAGATATTATATTATGTGTAAGCCTTGGGGTATACCTTCCAGCTTATGCCCAATAACTAAGATTTTGAATTAAATATTTGTAACTTGTAGCAAGAATAGCTTCACACTCAGAGTTGAGGGTGAAAAACTGTGTCGTTAATGCGGCATTATGCATTGAATAATACGTAGTCATAATTACCGTTCGTACAGTGGGCCGTAACCACAGCTTTAAGTCTAAAAATACTAAAATATTTTTTAAAATTCCGCTCAGCAACTGGCTTATTATTATTATGAGTTATAATTACACCGCAAAATATAATGGGCCATAATCATAGTCACAAAATGTATGTTTTTACTAAAAGCTGACTTTTGTTAATAAGAATTTCATGAATTTAAAATCGTTTTTAAAAAAATACCGACTTTAGTGTGAGTAAGATTATGGGCCTAAATCTTTCCAAAGCTACAATTCCAGACTATTTTTTTGGGTGGGCATATCTCCTATCGTCCGTCATCGACAAGGTATGTTGGACTTCGCTAGCGACTGCCTATGCCACAATCCATCTGATATGAAGGAGATTTCTTACCATCTTCGGTATCCTATTTCTTATCTGTTAAGCTGTACTGCATTGTCCTCTATAGTGTTTTGTTCTGCATTAAGGTCTCACTTCTTCCTCCGCTTTGGGCTTTCTGCGTGCTCACATACAAGACTCCAGATATCCATATGTCCATATATCCAGATCATAGCTGTGAGTGGGGGTGGGGTGGTATATTGCTCAAGTTTTGCCTTTTCCTCCTGCCATCTCTTCTCACCCATCAAATTCCGACAACCCTTAAGAATCTTAATTTAAGTGCTCTGAGGTCAGAATCAAACTGCTAATTCGGCGTCTTTCCATTACACAGTTAAAGCAGAAGAATTTGTATAAGAAGCGGCCTTTAATTTAGTAAAAATTTCTTGACAATTGAATTTAATGAAATTTAAAAAATATTTTTTTTTTATTGTGCTACAACTCATATCTTTCAAGCTCTGCTTTTTCGCTTTTATTATTTCAATACAGTTTAGTTGTAGCTTTCATGGATATCCGCGTACAACTTATTAATGTTCATGTTTATGTTTATGTGCGCATGCAACAAGATTCTTTCAAAAAGTTCAACTTAAGTCACTTTAAAATATGCACACAATTTTTATCTTTTTGTTTTCCTTTCGTCTTCTATTTCATTTTTTCTACATTCGTGTATGTACGTGTTTTGTATTCTGGTTCTGGTCTAAAGTTTAATACAGTATTTAGTTATGGCTTTTGTTGTTGCATGTTAGTTTTGCATTTTTGCCTGAGCTTTAGTATTCAGGATTCCCACGCTGCATGAAAGTATGAGTGCCCCATAGGTACCTTTTCTGTGCTGCTGCATTCTGTTAGCACTTCCTTTACGGTTTTAGATTTTCATTGTTGTTTTTGCGTTTCTGCATTTATTTCTGTATTTTTCTTTTCTGCTTTTAATTTTATGCAGAATTTTTCAAATATTTTTTTCTTGTTGAAATTTTTCTAAATGCTAAACACTAATAGAGGGGTTGGTTGGTTGGCTACTTAGATGAAAAGTTCTAGCAGAAGTTATATTTTGTTTTGTTTTTAATGGTTCAATAGTGCAGGGTAAGCCATGTCCGTTAGGAGTCTGAAGTCACTCTTGCTAAGCACTACTGTTTTCTGCGATGTGTTCTGCCAAAGCCTGATAGTTTTTTCTTTTAAAATCCATATATAAATAGCGCGATCCAAAAGATCTTTTGTAGAGCCAAACATCTAAGGTCTAGGCAAAAATGGCACTACCTCTTGATCTACGAAACTGTTTCGGTTCAGACAACCATTTCAAATGATTTGAGAATTATGATTCGACTTAGGATTGTATTTTCTTTTTAATATTTCCCGGTGAGATGCAAAAGTAAATTTTATTGCTGTGTCTGTGGACCGTCTGCCTAAGCAGTTAACACACGGTATAATTGTTTGAGGTCAGATGCAGCCTAGAGTTAGAATTAGAAGTAGGAGGGCAGAAAAAGTCACCTGGTCACTGCGGCCCTATGTCTAATTTCCATTAGGAATTCCAAGTCTCCTTTGGATGATTTGTTCGCCATGTCAGACGTTTGTAGGTAATGATGCCTTAAGTAATGAAAACAGGTCCAAGTTGGTTATATTACAGTGACACATATATGATCTGCAGTCTAACTATTCGACATTTAGCGCACATTATCTTCTCAAGCACTTCTTGGCGTAAAGTTCCCCTTGAAAGATCATTGCACTCAAAAAATTTTATTCATTAATACAAGGTGGGCCAAAAGAAATCATCCGATGTTATTTGGCTCTCATTTTTTATTCTTTTTTTCTAAATGAAAGTGAAATGTGTGCCGTTGCTCCATTCTGTTAGAACTACATGTTCTCCAGTCCTAATTCGTTCAATTACGGCGGAAAAAACTCGGTTAACATGGCCCTATAGCACGCACCGTCCACTGTTGTCGTTTGACCAGCCCGATGACTAATCCAGCGTGAACAGCGCACCATGCAGTCACTTTGAGCGGGTGTAATGGCCTCTCGTGCATCACTCGTGGATTTTCGGTGCCCCAGAAGCGATAGTTTTGCTTCTTCACGTACCCGCTGAGGTGGAAATGAGCCTTGTCGCTCATTGTGATTTTGGTCGAAAAATCGTCCACTTCGATTCGCTCCATGGCTTGCTCACTTGTATTCTACATCTGTCTAATTCACAAATGTCAAAACAGATTTGACATTGGCCGCCATTTGCAAAAATAAGAGCATCTTCCAATAGGGTGATTTCTTTTAGCCCCATTTTTTATAACGCAAGAATTCATTACTTTTCAATCATTGCCAATGTTATTAGACTAATGAAAAATTTCATTAGTTCAATGAAATATTGCTTTAACTAATGAAATGTTGCCATTAGCCTAATGAAATGTTGTCATTGATTAAAAAAAACCGAATTATTCTTTTCGGGAGGGTATTTTCTTCAGGAGAATGACCCTGTAAAAGCTCGTATTACAGATAACTACTTTAGTGTGGGCATTTTCTTGCTAAAAGCCATCAATGAACCAAATTTTAGTGGCATCCCGTATTATTCATCTATTGATACCTTTCAGGAATGAATGACAATAATAGCCTGCTTCACCATGAAAAAGAAATATTTTATTTTACACGCTAAATGTAAGAAAAAACACATTTTCATTTCAGTGAAAGAACGATGACTGGAAAGAACAAAAAGTGCAAAATCCGAAAGCAAATGTAAAAATCAAATTGGTTCGAATGTTAGGTGGCTGACATTCTTTCACTTAAATTTTCATCGAACATGAAACAGGCTGAAAAGGTTTTTTTTTTGCAGCAACAGAATATGACTCCTATGTATAAGCAAAAATCCTATAAAGCCTCTAATTTTACAACATTAAAAAATGCCCGGCAACCATAATACTCGTATACAGAGTTCGCAAAGAAACGAAGCGAAACATATGCAAACGTTTCGTTTGGTAGTTTTAAGAGCATTATTATGGAAAACGTTTCGTTTATTTGTGAACTCTGCTTTTACATAACTCCTCTTGCACAGAGTGTTACAGAGGTGGCATAGGTTTTCAAAGTACACGTAATTAAAACGCGCATCGCATTTAGTTTTGACTTACACTATCACACTAGGCCCGCATAGGCTAACGAGTGTAGTGTAGTCATAATTTTTGGTCTTAAACTGTAAGTTTTAACAAGGAGACTCTTTTAAAAAATGAAAAAAATTATAAATTTCCATGTTACAAGCATTCTAGCAAAGAGCTGCTCAAACATTTCCAATATTTTTATTGTGTGTGTGCTTTGTTGGGGCTCTAAGCATACTTGAAAGACACACACTACTACACACATGTGTAATATGTGTATGTGTTTGTATGGATTTAAGTTTTGCAACCTGTAATTAATTTAAATAAAACTTGCAAAACAAACTTTTTAGTAATAAAAATTATTTTATTAAAAAAAAACAGAAAATATTTTAAAACGATTTCGACTTTGATTAACTTTACTGTAATAATTTATTTAATTCAGTAAAATGATTCAATTGATGGCAATCTTTTCGAGTCACAATGTAAAGTTTAGTTTAAGTTTAAAAACCAGTAATTACACTGAGCAACAAATGTTCATTTTATACAATTTTCCAAAAACATGTGATACATTTAGATGTGATTATTTCAAAAGTTAGATTAGTTTTTTTCTAGCAGCTTTATGGGCACTTAACCCATTATAAGTCACTATACTCATTGGAGTATACAGCCGTTTAAGATGCTTTAATTTATCAACAAAAAGTTGTTGACAAGCGTTATTCCGTTATTTTGTTGACTAATGACAATGACATGCAGTAGGTAATGTTTCGTCGTCACATCGCGCGATATTATTTAAGGCGAACAAAAGAAATCGCCTCAATCGGCATCAGTATTTGACGGTATATCTCAAAATGGATGTGTCATTTGCCATTCTAGAGTACGTTGGCAATGTAAAAATTGCCTTAAAACACTTTGGGCCATAATCATAGTCACAAAAATTTAGGCTTTTATTAAGAGCTGACTTTTGTTCATAAGAATTATATGAATTTTAAGTCGTTTTTAAAAAAAATACCGACTTTAGTGTGACTATGATTATGGCGCTTTGTGTTTAGAAGCCATATATCGACAATTTTCACCTAAGAGCGGTCAAAGGGCCAATGGAAATCAATTTTTTTTTAATTTTTGCTTCATTTTAGGTATCTTTTAACTAATTTTTATAAAGAAATCAACTGGAATTCAAAAAACTACAAGCGCTTTCCATTTGACCTCTAATGGGTTAAGGCGAATATGCACATTAAGTCAACTTAGAGTGTTAACATTTTTATTTAAAAATATAATTATAAAATTGCTGTTTAGAGCAAACGTTGTTAAGATAATCAATTTTTAAAAAAAAATTCCATGACAATATTCAAATAATTTAATATGTTGTAAAAATATCATATAAATTGTTGTTTAAAAGTGATATTTTTTGCAAAAAAAAACAAATAAAGGGTGTCCCAACAAGAACGCAATATTAAAATTTGGCGCCATTCGAAGTGTCATTGTTTGACATTTGAACAATTGTAGTAGAAGGTACGAGGTTAGTAAAAATGGAGCGCTACACGAATGATAAACGCATTCTCATTGTGAAATTGTTTTACCAAAATAGTGAAAGTTTTGCGGCTACAGTTCGCCAATTGTGATCAATTTGGGGTCACAATAATGTTCCAAAAGAGTCAACTGTAAAGAGATTAATGCATAAATTTGCCGAAACTGGGTCTGTTAGTGATGTAAAGACAGCAACGTGCCTTCGACCAGGTCGATCGACCGAAAATGTCGCAGCTGTACGTGATGATGTCGCTCAAACTCCATCCACCTCAATTCGACACCGAGCTCAGCAAATTGGTGTCTCCAAATCTACTATGCAGCGAATTTTGACGAAAGATTTGCATCTTCATGCATACAAAGTTCAATTAACTCAGGAACTGAAGCCAGCTGACCATGAACAGCGAAGGGAGTTAATTGGGTATTGGAGAGAAAACATGAAAATGCTGATTTTGCCGTTAAATCATCTTCAGTGACGAGGCCCATTTCCATCTTGATGGCTTCGTCAATAGCCAAAATTTTCGCATTTGGGGTGAGGAAAATCCTTGAGTGATTCACGAGAAGCAAATGCATTCTCAACGTGTCACTGTGTATTGTGGTTTTTGGGCTGGAGGAATCATGGTGTTCGGTATCGTGATATGATAACCAGTTTTTTCTTGCCTAGAATTGAAGAAATGAATGTGGAGGGCTTGTGGTTTCAACCAGATGGCGCCACATATCATACAGCCAGAGAAACAATTCCATTGCTGCATCAGTCATTTCCCGGTCGTATTATTTCGCGTTTTGGAGACCAGAATTGGCCGCCTAGATCGTGCGATTTAACACCATTAGACTTTTTTCTTTGAGGTTTTTTGAAGTCGATGACGAATAAGCCGAAGACGAATCAAGCCTTAAAAGAGGAAATTGGACGCTGCATTAATGAAATACCGCAGCATTTATGCAAAACGGTCATTGAAAATTTCATTAAAAGATCGCATGTGTGCCAGCAAACCCGCGGCGGCCATCTGCCCGATATGTTGTTCCATACATAACCTCATCCTGTCTACTTTACAATATAATAAAGTTTCACGATTTTTTTTTAAATATCTGTGTTTTATTTAAAATTTAAATTTTGCGTTCTTGTTGGGACACCCTTTATATAAAAAAATTGAAGTATGTCTTTAAAACGTACCTTGTTCTGGGTGTTCGACTGATGTTACACTTTTTTAAATAAAAAACAATCAAAATGAAAAACAGAAATTAAACAAAATTTCAACACGAAAACCGCACTAAATGATCACTAACATAGTTGTTGTTTTATTTTTTCTGTTTTTTTTTTTTCAAATAATGAAATCAGAAATTTTATCTATTTTAACTCAATCAAAATTGAGAAGTGACTGGTTTAATCTTGTGGTTAATTTTCCGAGTCATGATAAAAGTGATGACAGAGTATTAGAAAGCAAGAGTTTGGCTAATTTTATGCTTCTTTATAAATTTAAATCACTCACGCACTCGCACATAATTTTCGTTATTACCACACCACACACACCAAACCACACACATAATATAGAATGACACTTGTAAATATTTCAATTTTAATAAAATTTATCTCTCAATAGTATCTAAATTTTTAATCAGACATTGAAAATAAATTTAATAAATCCAAGCTAAAAGTGACGTGTTCGAAATTCTATAGGAAACTTTCAGTTACAAGGTTTCAGACATGTCATCCAGCCATAATTAAAATATTTTACACGTTTTTCCAACAATTAAAATTATTAATATTTTCCATCTCTTTGGTGAAGAGAGAAGATTAACGAAAGAGAGCTGACAAATTTTAAAATTAGAAAATTGTGAAACGGATTGATGGATTAACCCTTTCGGTACCAATCACATTGTAAGTATTTTACTCAACCCCAAAGCAGTTCAATTAAGCTGGATTGCAATACTAGTCTCAAATAACATTGTAAGCTTTTGCTTTATAATGCAATATTGTGCTACGCAGGCAGGGACAGTTTCCTTAAACTCCATAATAACTTTAAAACATCAAATTCCTGTTCTAGTGGATTTCAAATTTAAAAATTGGATAATTTGCCCAAAAATTACAAAAGCTTTTGTCTAAAACAGAGTTTAAAAATACAGCAATATTCTCGCAGAAGCTTAAAGCGTTAAAAATATTCCAGCCTAAAGAAATTGTTTGAACAGAATGTGTATTTAGCTGGATACTGGAGAAAATAGAAAACAGTGAAATTGAGAAAAAACGGAAGCGGGAGAGGGAGAGGGAGGAAACGAGATTGGAAGAGGGTAAGAGAGAAAACAAAATGGGAAGAGGGAGAGATGGAAAAAGAGGGCGAGCCGGAGAGAGCTACAATTAAAATTTATATTTTTTCCAATAAAAAATTAAGCAAAAAAAGTAATAAAAAAAATAAAAAAAAAATACCCCCAAGTTGAGTACATGGCATGCTGTTGTAAAGCTAAAACACGCGACCATACCCGACTCCCTCTTGCACTTCAATTAGTTATTTGAATATTTTTTGTTTAATTTCATGCTTTGTGTATTTTAAGGTCTGAAACCTCTAATTACATTAAAAGATAAGTTAAATTCGCCTGTGCCGAATCCTATATGCCCTACACTGTGTTGGCCAAACATTTATATTTTTCACATTCTTCTTACATATCAAAAAAAAGAAGAAAAACAAAACAAAAAATTATATAATTGAAACGGCTGGTTTATGAAGTTAAGGTCGTATTATAAAAATGTATTTATTTATTATTGGAGGGATATATCGATATAAAAATTATTTTTTATAATATGACCTTAAGCTTCATAAAAAAAAGTGAAATTGACTTACAAATAAAACACTATATAAAGGGTGGTTAAATTTTAAGGGCCGATGTTGATTTTGAATAAAACACAAATTATTTGGGAAATTATTGTCATTTCTTTTTATTATGATAATATGGTATGGTGCAATTATGTGTGGAACAAAATATCGTACACCCAAAGAAAGAAGTCCAACGATGTCAAATCACATCATGGTCTTGGCGGCCAATTGACATCGCCACCACGTGAGATAACACGGCCATTGAATTTGTCGCGGTCATAAACCGCACCAAACAGTCACTCTTTGTGGGTGCATTGATTTTTCGACAATCACTCTTGGATTATCATTCGCCCAAGTAATTGACGAATCCACTGAGGTGAAAATGTGACTCATCACTGAAGATGATTTTCTTCGAAAATTTATCATTCACTGTTGCCATTTCTTGCCACCATTCTGACCATTGACGACGTTTGGAATGGTCAAAAGGCTTTAGTCCTTGAGTCAATTGCACCTTGTAAGCGTGTAAATGCAAGTCTTTATGCATAATGTTGAAGGGGACGACTCTTCAGCCACACTATCGCGAACAGACGTAATATTTGCTGCAGTACGAGCTGTACGAACATGCACTGGTGTTTTCACATCTCCTACAGACCCGGTTTGCTCAAATTTTTGCACGATTTTTCCCATTGTACGCATATTTGGAAGATTAAATTGATCGAAAAAATCACGAAGTGCACGATATGCATTTTGATTTGAACGCCCATTTTCATAATAAGCCTGAATAACTTTAACGCGTTGCTCGATTGTGTATCTTTCCATGGTTAATAGCGCCAAGCTTAACAATAAGAGAAAAAAAATTTAATCGAAAATTAACTTATTAATAATATTTGCCCTTGCTCCCGAGGCACTCAGTGTTGAATACCTATGTTTTTATTAACACTAAAATAAATAATTCACTTCAGTTCACGCAATTAAAATTAACGAGTTTTAAGAAAAAATCCTTTCCGAGAACCTTGTTTTTAAAATCAAGGAAATGTCTGCAGTCACCCACTTTTTAAATTAATAAAAATAGAAATTCTAAGAAAGATATAAATTTGGAATGCAAATAAATAAATTTGCAAAATATTTTTTTAGCCAAACTTCATTAATTAGATATTGTATATCAATAAAGGACTTCAAATTAAGGGTGAAAATCAAAAACATTCACTTTCATTTCATTTAAAAGACACACGCACACATTTTTATAAAACCGATTGCTTAGTTTCGAGTTTGTATGCACACACATTACACGCATGAACAGCTTAAAAATAAAAATCTAAAATTTCGATTTTTGGCACAGAAACTATGACTGTGATGTTTGATAAAACTGTGTATTACATTTTTCTTTCCGCTTTGTATTTTAGATAAAATTCACAAAAATAGAGATAGTCCCGGTTTTTCACTCAAAGATCCGCCATTTATGCACAGATCGGGCGGAATTTTAATAACAACCGGAGAAGAGCAACAACAGACAGATTGGCATGCTAAACTTTTCTTTATGTTGCCTAGCGACTTCAGAAAGTTTATTTAATGGACTCCGCTATTTATAACGATCCAAAATATATACACTTTATAGGCTGGCGCATGTACGATATAGAAATTACAAACGAAATTACAAAATTATATTTAGAGTGAAGGGTATAACTAAAATAAAACAAGTCAATATCTGAAATAAAGATCTTCAATGATTCAAGAGCTGCAGCAACTGCTGGATTAACCTGTAATTAAAATCACGTCAAAGCTCTGCCTCTGCTGCTGCATAACAGAAAATTTTATTTCGGTCTCTTACAAAAATAGACCAAATCAGTACGAGTTGTGAAGTTTGCAAGATGGGTTATTTAAAAAAAATCGGTTTCCTTGTCATTTTCGTTTTGTCGCAAAATATCCTTAGAAAATGTGAGGTAACGTGAAAAATTAAAAATTAATTTATTTCTATTTTATAGAAAAGTGATATCTTTCGTCACATAAAATATATTTAAAAAAAATTTAATTTGTATTCAATCAAAGTGAGACTTTTCCATGCCGTTCTTGTGATGTATTAAATATTTGAAAGAAAAAATAAATAAAAAACGAAAATGGTTATTGAGGAGGTACCAAAAGTTTTGATTCGAATTTTACTTGGAAAAAATAACTTCCAAAAGTCTTAAAATTTTTGTGGTTGCACTTTCAATTATATATTGTTATATATTGTTTTGTTTTTGATATTTAAGAAGAATGTGAAAAATTTGAATATTTGGGTACCACCTATTCGTGTGTGTCTTTTAAATGCCTTGACTCAGTTAGCATTACGAATACAGATATCTTAATGAAATAGAATTTTTCGATTGATTTTAAATATTTAATTAATTAGGTTTGGTTTAAAAAAATGTTTATTAACATTTTAAATTAAATTAAATTAAATTTATTTTGCATTCCTATTGAATATATTTCTTAGAATTTCTTATTTTATTATTAAAAAAATTAAAAATGGGATTTTTCTTGGAACTCGTTAATTTTAGTTCCTTTAACTGAAATTAATTATTTATTTTAGGATTAAAAAAAATATGTATTCAAAGAAAATTACTTTTCAAAATATTTGTTTTTATATTGTTTTTTGTTTTTATTTTTATATAATTTTTTATTTTTAAGTTTATTTGACCGTTTTTTATTGAAACGTTTAGTTTATTAAACTTAAAGTTGTATTTTAAAAATTTTATTTTTATATCGATATTTCGCTCTAAGAACAAATATATAAATTTTTATAAAACGACTTCAAGCTTAATAAGGTTGCACTTTCAATTATATATTGTATATTGTTATATTGTTTTGTTTTTGATATTTAAAAAGAATGTGAAAAATTTGAATATTTGGGTACCACAGTGACGGAAACATAAGACTCGGCACAGCCGAATTGAATTTGTTTTTCTGTTTACTGTTTTAACTAATTTATTTTCCTACTTTAGCCCGACTGGACGTATGATCTTATCTCTTCTGGATTTAAATCGGAAACTCCTGATGTAATGACTGGTGAATTTGAAGTAACACGCATTGCTCGAGGCATTTATGGTATTACCGGTTTCGTGGATGTAAAACAGGATTTGACAGACAGACTAAGACTTAGTTTTAGCTCATATTACAGCCGATCAGGTTCCAACTTTGAAAAATCTCATTATTTCGTTCGTCAAATACCTCTATCACAATTTATGAATACTTTTTACAGAGAATTTGTGCAAGACGTTATGTCAAATTGTGATGAAAATCTTCTACGTGTGACAACGATATTCATACCGCCTTTAAAAAAGAATTATTTTTATTTCAAGAATTGCACATTTACTAACGACAATTGGCCATCAAAAATGAGAAGTGGTTACTATATCCTTGTCACTAATTTCACAAATCAAGCTGTTGGATCTGCTAACGTCATGGTAAAAGTAGAGCAAAAGGATTAGAAAGCAAGATTTTGGCTCAGTTTATTCCTCAAATGAAAGTTATTTTGTGTTTTTTTTTTTTTTTTTAATTTTAAATTAATAATGCACTCGCACCCGCATACCATTGGGTATGAAGTAGCACCATACTATTTTCAAATGAATCTATTTTTAACTTTTAATTTGTAAATATTTTAGTGTTTTTTGAGCTTCTGATAATTAATTTTCTTGAAGACACATAAGAAGAGGCATTAAAATCTGATTTTAAATATTTTTTATACAAAAACGATCGAAATCTCAAACAATTACTATTTTAGCTTTTAATCAAAATGTGTTTAATTCGAATAAAGAATATTACAGCAGAAATCGTTCACAAGTCTTTTCTTTGGTCACTGTCATCCCTGTGTAAGTGAACAAAAAAAGTTTTTGCGATAAAATTTTTTGTTAGCTTCAGTTAACTATTGTTACGAGCCTTTGTAGGCTCTCTCTCGTTACGTTATTTGTGAATAAAAACACTTTTCACTTTGCTTTTGTATTATAAAACTTCACTTTTTTATTTTACTTTTTTTTATTGATTCGTCTAACCCTAATTTATAATGGCTCCTCGTGCATCACTCGTAGATTTTCAGTGCCCCAGAGCCGATAGTGGAAATGAGCCTCATCACTCATTATGATTTTGGTCGAAAAATCGTTCACTTCGTCCTCGAGATTGAGGATGGCTTGGGATAAGGTTACACGCGTTTGGCGGTCAAAAGGCAGCAGCTGATAGACGGACTGGACTTTGTACGGGAACATGAGCAGGTCTTTGACCAAAATTCGCCTTAGGGACGACCGGCTGATGGCTAATTGCGAGGCACGGCGTCTGGTCGATGTTTCTGGCGACAGCTCGACATCCTCGGCAACAGTGGCGATATTCTCTGCAGAACGGGCACTCCGGGGCCTGCCACTCTTGGCAACGTCTCGTGTGCCAAATGGCACAGTGTTTGCGCAGTCGGTGTTGGACGACGGGGGAATCGGCGATGGAATTCGCACTGCGCCAACACCACAGACGAATTGTTACGCAAAAAATAGACACGATTATTCCGCGTTTAGTTTGCAAATGTCAAAACAGATTTGACATTGGCCACCATTTACAAAAATAAGAGCGTCTTCCAATAATGTGATTTCTTTTGGCCCTCTTTGTATTTGCAAGATTCCAGTCAGATCATTCATCTATAATTAAAATGTTTTACACGTTTTTCAAATAATTAAAAAATAAATATTTTCCAACTCTTGTCAAAAGAAAGAGAAGAATTAGAAAATTTTGGAATATAGTGATAGATTGACCCCTTAAGAAGTCAATGAAAATCGGAAGCCAAAATGATGCCTGTATCTGTGTTAGAAAAAAATATTAAAAATTGTATATTTCGCATGGATTCATATGCTTGTTTTAGTGAACTAAGTTCACTTAGAGACAAAAAAAAATTTTGTGTTTGACGAAAGTTTCTTTGTGTGTGTGTATGTGTATGTGAGGGTGTGGGTGTATGTTCTACGAATAAAAACAAAAATGGGGCGATAGGCTACCGATGATGATCATGATAATGATGAAGGTGAACGTGATTCAACTGATCTCTTCAGTTCTAGTGTCGCTTTTTAATAATAATGATGAGATGATGTTGATGTTGATGTTGATGACAAAAGAATGAATGAATGAATCAATTGTTTAATTGACTATTTCATTTTTGTTTTGTTTTTTTTTTTTTTTTTTTTACTACAAATCTATTGTTGTTGTCGTCGGTATGGCTGTTGACACTCCTGTTTTTCATTTTCAATTTTTAATTGTTGTTGGTGTTGTAATTCACAGTTTAATAAATTTATTTTAATTGTTTGTTGTTGTTGTTGTTCGTATTTGTGTAGATAATAAAACACAATAAAAATTTTAATATTAAATGGATTAAAATCTATGAAAATTGCAAATTTCTGTTGAATGAACTGCAGTCGAAACAGTTAAACGCTTAGAAAGAAAACCTCTATGAAAGTCAAGCTTGACAAAAAAAAAAATTATTTACCGTTTCATTTATAAGTCATCTCCGTTCTTTGAAAGGTCAAAGTAATAATTGAGTTTTTTTATTCAAATACCCTACAATAAGTAATTTTAATGAAAATTGTATAAGACCACATTGTATTCAAATTTTTAAATTATTTCATTAAAAAAGCAAGCGATTTGTTTTCAGCGGACACAGTTGGGACCCACTGAAATATATTCTGACAAGAAGCTAAACTTATATATTAAAACGTAGGCAATAGTGTTTGTGACAAAAGGGTTTTACTTAATGAAAATTACAGCAGTTTTTATTGTACATTGTGCACGAAATATGTGAATTATGAAATCTTTAAAAATGATACTCGCATGTGTTATTTTTCAGGCTCTCCTTACAAAAAGGGTTGTACCTTAATTTTTGTTTGTTTTTACAAGTACGATTTTTATTCATTTGTTTATCACACAATTTTTTTACTAGTTTCAAGGTACGTCCCCGGAAGCAGGAAGCAAATTACGGTATTCCATATTGATCAAAATTTCAATATAATTGAAATAGAAATTTTGTTCGATATCAAATGCCGTAATTTGACATTAAAATTTATTACGGTTTTTTTTGTCAATTTTTTATTTTAAATATTTTCTTTAAAATCTTTACAAACAAACTTGTAGGGCATTTACGGATGTCTACGCAAGCATGAATTCATTTTTAAAATTTATTCATTTAATTTTTTGTTTTACAAAAAAAGAAAGTGGAAAGCTGATGCCTCATTTACAATTACAAATAATACGACTGATTTTATGCATGCAAGAATGTGTGTATGTGTGTAAGACACAAAATCACATTACTAAAGTATAAAAGTGTTATAGAATTACATTTATAATCCAGTCCGGTAACTAAGTGATTGTGAATGGAATTGACCTCATTTCAAAGTGAAATTAATTTTCCACAATCTTTTCATTTGTGTAATTTAAAATTTACTTTTTTCATTTTCTTCTATAATGAAAAGAATTGTTCAAGTTTTGCACTTTTGCGCATTTCTTAAATAGAGAAAACAAATCAAGACAACTGAAACGAAATTAAAAAAACCCTGGCGTTTTGATCACACGCCAGAGCGTGTTGACTCACACTCTTTGGAAATATTCTGATTATGATGGGATGGTTTTGGGACTGTTGTAAAGGGTGGTTTTTATAGACGTATAGGACTTTAAATTGACAACACTTTTTTAACTGGTGTTTGGTTTGGTTTGGCATTTCAAACAGAAATAGAGTGACGCCTGAAAAACGCTTCCAAATGTGTGCAAATTTATTTTGAAAATCGTGCACGCATGTCCATTCTACTTTTGGTTTAATGGAAGTGATGATAGTCCTCAAGTATATGTCGAAACACCGTTACATCCAGAAAAACTGACTGTTTGGTGCGCTTTATGGGCTGGTGAAATCATTGGTGACCGCTATAGAGTCATGATTACTGACTTTTTCATTCATCAATTGAACAACCATGATGTGCAGAAGCTGTGGTTTCAACAAAACGGCGCAATATGTCACACAGCTAGTGCCACAATTGATTTATTGGAGAAACTGTTTGGTAACAGCATAAGTTCACGTTTCGGACTCCTGAATTCGTGCAATTTAACGCCGCTATACAAATTTTTTTGTATGGATATGTGAAATTGCTAGTCTACGACGATAAGCCCGAAACAATTGACCACTTGGAGGGCAACCTTCGCCGTGTTATTGCCGACATACGGCCACAAATTTTAAAAAATTCATCGAAAATTGCGCCTTGGCGGTAATATGCCACAAGTTATATTTAAATTATAATAGGCTGTTCAGACATACACGTTAATTGAGCAATTAAGCATTTTACTCAATTGTCGCTTTTATTGAGCTCAATTTACCATACAAATTTGCATTAAATAATTGCGCAATTAAAAATTGATTGCACGTTAATGAAGTCAAAATCAAAATGCAACTCTTTGTTGTGCCCTTAAATATCAACTCAAAAGTGAGAAAAGTTGATATTTTCAATATTAAAAAAAGAAAACGTAAATAAATTTAAAAATAAATGTCATAAAAAAGAAATGGCAATTTTATAAAATTGTTATTGAAAATAATTTTTAAATAACTAATTTCTTTTAATCAATAGTTTGCCTTCAAAACTGGATTACACTGATCGGAGTAGTTCAATATTTTTAAAATTTGATTTTCTTTTCATTTTTTATTTTATAAATATTTTCAAAAACAAACTGTCAATATTTTCTGTTGTCAAATTGCGTAAACTTAATTGAATATGTGTGAACACCCAAATCAGTCGCACAATTTAAAACTTAATTGACTTCATTAACTTTTATGTCTGAACAGGGTATAATGCCAGAAGATTATCTTTCGAAAAAAGAAATGTTCATGTCAATTTAAAAAATTCGTCTTTGCTTTATTCCAGTTCAAAGTTCTATCTTAAACAAAATTCGACTGTATGTGTGTTTGACATTGTACTCCTCCTAAGGGTATGGACTGATTTACTTGAATTTCTGTGTATGCCTTTGGGTTACGCCTTGGAAGTTTTAGCATCACAAATCTATCCGGCAGGTGGCGCTGCAGTGTGTATCCCGCTTATTTATTTACTACCTGTTTTTACCTGGTCTTGCACGGTCTATGAGTACCATTTCCTAGAGTAAGAAGATCGAATATACAAAAATAATTTATTTTAGAAAAAATCCAATTTAAATTTTGATGAAAATTAAAATAGACCACACCCACTTTTAAAATATTTCTCAAATCGGAGAACTTCTACCCCGATTTGGATAATTTTTTTATTATATATTCGGAAAACCCAACTTTTCTTTTTTTTTTCTTTTTTAATTATTTTTCAATATATATAAATTTAAAAGGCAAAACAACGGGTCAGCAAGTATTGTTATAAAAAAACACCCTTTATTACGTAACCTTGCTAGGTAAGAGTAACATCGAGCTGAAACGGCTTACGGACTAATGCGACAACCACCTCCGTCCCAATAAAACCAGGGGCTTTAAGAATGGTCTTTCTTTCGTAGCCATTGAGTTGCCTGTAGAGATTTAGTTGTGATGAATCCCATTCGTTTAGTGACTGACCTGGCTCAGCTTGCAAAGCGATTATCAGCACATCATCAACATTATCAACATCATCACCATCATGATCATTATCATTAATAGCAACGTTGTTGTTATCATTGTAATCATCATCATCACCATCCATGGTAATTTTCGGCCATAACTTCCATTATTTTTTTGTCATAACTTGCTAAGTTTTCAAGATATCGACTTGATTTCTATTTTGTTGAATAGAGAAACGTATTGGCTTTAATTAGAATTCTTTTTTCTGAGGATAGTGAGAAAAAAATTTTTTATCAATTTTTTAAAAAAAGCAAAGGGGGTAGTCCATGGTAATTTTCGGCCATAACTTCCATTATTTTTTTGTCATAACTTGCTAAGTTTTCAAGATATCGACTTGATTTCTATTTTGTTGAATAGAGAAACGTTTTGGCTTTAATTAGAATTCTTTTTTCTGAGGATAGTGCGAAAAAAATTTTTTATCAATTTTTTAAAAAAAGCAAAGGGGGTAGTCCATGGTAATTTTCGGCCATAACTTCCATTATTTTTTTGTCATAACTTGCTAAGTTTTCAAGATATCGACTTGATTTCTATTTTGTTGAATAGAGAAACGTATTGGCTTTAATTAGAATTCTTTTTTCTGAGGATAGTGCGAAAAATTTTTTTTATCAATTTTTCAAAAAAAGCAAAGGGGGTAGTCCATGGTAATTTTCGGCCATAACTTCCATTATTTTTTTTGTCATAACTTGCTAAGTTTTCAAGATATCGACTTGATTTCTATTTTGTTGAATAGAGAAACGTATTGGCTTTAATTAGAATTCTTTTTTCTGAGGATAGTGCGAAAAAAATTTTTTATCAATTTTTTAAAAAAAGCAAAGGGGGTAGTCCATGGTAATTTTCGGCCATAACTTCCATTATTTTTTTGTCATAACTTGATAAGTTTTCAAGATATCGACTTGATTTCTATTTTGTTGAATAGAGAAACGTATTGGCTTTAATTAGAATTCTTTTTTCTGAGGATAGTGCGAAAAAAATTTTTTATCAATTTTTTAAAAAAAGCAAAGGGGGTAGTCCATGGTAATTTTCGGCCATAACTTCCATTATTTTTTTGTCATAACTTGCTAAGTTTTCAAGATATCGACTTGATTTCTATTTTGTTGAATAGAGAAACGTATTGGCTTTAATTAGAATTCTTTTTTCTGAGGATAGTGCAAAAAAAAATTTTTTATCAATTTTTTAAAAAAAGCAAAGGGGGTAGTCCATGGTAATTTTCGGCCATAACTTCCATTATTTTTTGTCATAACTTGCTAAGTTTTCAAGATATCGACTTGATTTCTATTTTGTTGAATAGAGAAACGTATTGGCTTTAATTAGAATTCTTTTTTCTGAGGATAGTGCGAAAAATTTTTTTTATCAATTTTTCAAAAAAAGCAAAGGGGGTAGTCCATGGTAATTTTCGGCCATAACTTCCATTATTTTTTGTCATAACTTGCTAAGTTTTCAAGATATCGACTTGATTTCTATTTTGTTGAATAGAGAAACGTATTGGCTTTAATTAGAATTCTTTTTTCTGAGGATAGTGCGAAAAAAATTTTTTATCAATTTTTTAAAAAAAGCAAAGGGGGTAGTCCATGGTAATTTTCGGCCATAACTTCCATTATTTTTTTGTCATAACTTGCTAAGTTTTCAAGATATCGACTTGATTTCTATTTTGTTGAATAGAGAAACGTATTGGCTTTAATTAGAATTCTTTTTTCTGAGGATAGTGCGAAAAAATTTTTTTATCAATTTTTTAAAAAAAGCAAAGGGGGTAGTCCATGGTAATTTTCGGCCATAACTTCCATTATTTTTTTGTCATAACTTGCTAAGTTTTCAAGATATCGACTTGATTTCTATTTTGTTGAATAGAGAAACGTATTGGCTTTAATTAGAATTCTTTTTTCTGAGGATAGTGCGAAAAAATTTTTTTTTCAATTTTTCAAAAAAAGCAAAGGGGGTAGTCCATGGTAATTTTCGGCCATAACTTCCATTATTTTTTTGTCATAACTTGCTAAGTTTTCAAGATATCGACTTGATTTCTATTTTGTTGAATAGAGAAACGTATTGGCTTTAATTAGAATTCTTTTTTCTGAGGATAGTGCGAAAAAATTTTTTTATCAATTTTTCAAAAAAAGCAAAGGGGGTAGTCCATGGTAATTTTCGGCCATAACTTCCATTATTTTTTTGTCATAACTTGCTAAGTTTTCAAGATATCGACTTGATTTCTATTTTGTTGAATAGAGAAACGTATTGGCTTTAATTAGAATCCTTTTTTCTGAGGATAGTGCGAAAAAAATTTTTTATCAATTTTTTAAAAAAAGCAAAGGGGGTAGTCCATGGTAATTTTCGGCCATAACTTCCATTATTTTTTTGTCATAACTTGCTAAGTTTTCAAGATATCGACTTAATTTCTATTTTGTTGAATAGAGAAACGTATTGGCTTTAATTAGAATTCTTTTTTCTGAGGATAGTGCGAAAAATTTTTTTTATCAATTTTTCAAAAAAAGCAAAGGGGGTAGTCCATGGTAATTTACGGCCATAACTTCCATTATTTTTTTGTCATAACTTGCTAAGTTTTCAAGATATCGACTTGATTTCTATTTTGTTGAATAGAGAAACGTATTGGCTTTAATTAGAATTCTTTTTTCTGAGGATAGTGCGAAAAAAATTTTTTATCAATTTTTTAAAAAAAGCAAAGGGGGTAGTCCATGGTAATTTTCGGCCATAACTTCCATTATTTTTTTTGTCATAACTAGCTAAGTTTTCAAGATATCGACTTGATTTCTATTTTGTTGAATAGAGAAACGTATTGGCTTTAATTAGAATTCTTTTTTCTGAGGATAGTGCGAAAAAAATTTTTTATCAATTTTTTAAAAAAAGCAAAGGGGGTAGTCCATGGTAATTTTCGGCCATAACTTCCATTATTTTTTTGTCATAACTTGCTAAGTTTTCAAGATATCGACTTGATTTCTATTTTGTTGAATAGAGAAACGTATTGGCTTTAATTAGAATTCTTTTTTCTGAGGATAGTGCGAAAAAAATTTTTTATCAATTTTTTAAAAAAAGCAAAGGGGGTAGTCCATGGTAATTTTCGGCCATAACTTCCATTATTTTTTTGTCATAACTTGCTAAGTTTTCAAGATATCGACTTGATTTCTATTTTGTTGAATAGAGAAACGTATTGGCTTTAATTAGAATTCTTTTTTCTGAGGATAGTGCGAAAAAATTTTTTATCAATTTTTCAAAAAAAGCAAAGGGGGTAGTCCATGGTAATTTTCGGCCATAACTTCCATTATTTTTTTGTCATAACTTGCTAAGTTTTCAAGATATCGACTTGATTTCTATTTTGTTGAATAGAGAAACGTATTGGCTTTAATTAGAATTCTTTTTTCTGAGGATAGTGCGAAAAAAATTTTTTATCAATTTTTTAAAAAAAGCAAAGGGGGTAGTCCATGGTAATTTTCGGCCATAACTTCCATTATTTTTTTGTCATAACTTGATAAGTTTTCAAGATATCGACTTGATTTCTATTTTGTTGAATAGAGAAACGTATTGGCTTTAATTAGAATTCTTTTTTCTGAGGATAGTGCGAAAAAAATTTTTTATCAATTTTTTAAAAAAAGCAAAGGGGGTAGTCCATGGTAATTTTCGGCCATAACTTCCATTATTTTTTTGTCATAACTTGCTAAGTTTTCAAGATATCGACTTGATTTCTATTTTGTTGAATAGAGAAACGTATTGGCTTTAATTAGAATTCTTTTTTCTGAGGATAGTGCGAAAAAAATTTTTTATCAATTTTTTAAAAAAAGCAAAGGGGGTAGTACATGGTAATTTTCGGCCATAACTTCCATTATTTTTTTGTCATAACTTGCTAAGTTTTCAAGATATCGACTTGATTTCTATTTTGTTGAATAGAGAAACGTATTGGCTTTAATTAGAATTCTTTTTTCTGAGGATAGTGCGAAAAATTTTTTTTATCAATTTTTCAAAAAAAGCAAAGGGGGTAGTCCATGGTAATTTTCGGCCATAACTTCCATTATTTTTTGTCATAACTTGCTAAGTTTTCAAGATATCGACTTGATTTCTATTTTGTTGAATAGAGAAACGTATTGGCTTTAATTAGAATTCTTTTTTCTGAGGATAGTGCGAAAAAAATTTTTTATCAATTTTTTAAAAAAAGCAAAGGGGGTAGTCCATGGTAATTTTCGGCCATAACTTCCATTATTTTTTTGTCATAACTTGCTAAGTTTTCAAGATATCGACTTGATTTCTATTTTGTTGAATAGAGAAACGTATTGGCTTTAATTAGAATTCTTTTTCTGAGGATAGTGCGAAAAATTTTTTTTATCAATTTTTTTAAAAAAAGCATAGGGGGTATTGGCTTTAATTAGAATTCTTTTTTCTGAGGATAGTGCGAAAAAAATTTTTTATCAATTTTTTAAAAAAAGCAAAGGGGGTAGTACATGGTAATTTTCGGCCATAACTTCCATTATTTTTTTGTCATAACTTGCTAAGTTTTCAAGATATCGACTTGATTTCTATTTTGTTGAATAGAGAAACGTATTGGCTTTAATTAGAATTCTTTTTTCTGAGGATAGTGCGAAAAATTTTTTTTATCAATTTTTCAAAAAAAGCAAAGGGGGTAGTCCATGGTAATTTTCGGCCATAACTTCCATTATTTTTTGTCATAACTTGCTAAGTTTTCAAGATATCGACTTGATTTCTATTTTGTTGAATAGAGAAACGTATTGGCTTTAATTAGAATTCTTTTTTCTGAGGATAGTGCGAAAAAATTTTTTTATCAATTTTTTAAAAAAAGCAAAGGGGGTAGTCCATGGTAATTTTCGGCCATAACTTCCATTATTTTTTTGTCATAACTTGCTAAGTTTTCAAGATATCGACTTGATTTCTATTTTGTTGAATAGAGAAACGTATTGGCTTTAATTAGAATTCTTTTTTCTGAGGATAGTGCGAAAAATTTTTTTTATCAATTTTTTTAAAAAAAGCATAGGGGGTATTGGCTTTAATTAGAATTCTTTTTTCTGAGGATAGTGCGAAAAAAATTTTTTATCAATTTTTTAAAAAAAGCAAAGGGGGTAGTCCATGGTAATTTTCGGCCATAACTTCCATTATTTTTTTGTCATAACTTGATAAGTTTTCAAGATATCGACTTGATTTCTATTTTGTTGAATAGAGAAACGTATTGGCTTTAATTAGAATTCTTTTTTCTGAGGATAGTGCGAAAAAAATTTTTTATCAATTTTTTAAAAAAAGCAAAGGGGGTAGTCCATGGTAATTTTCGGCCATAACTTCCATTATTTTTTTGTCATAACTTGCTAAGTTTTCAAGATATCGACTTGATTTCTATTTTGTTGAATAGAGAAACGTATTGGCTTTAATTAGAATTCTTTTTTCTGAGGATAGTGCGAAAAAAATTTTTTATCAATTTTTTAAAAAAAGCAAAGGGGGTAGTCCATGGTAATTTTCGGCCATAACTTCCATTATTTTTTTGTCATAACTTGCTAAGTTTTCAAGATATCGACTTGATTTCTATTTTGTTGAATAGAGAAACGTATTGGCTTTAATTAGAATTCTTTTTTCTGAGGATAGTGCGAAAAATTTTTTTTATCAATTTTTCAAAAAAAGCAAAGGGGGTAGTCCATGGTAATTTTCGGCCATAACTTCCATTATTTTTTGTCATAACTTGCTAAGTTTTCAAGATATCGACTTGATTTCTATTTTGTTGAATAGAGAAACGTATTGGCTTTAATTAGAATTCTTTTTTCTGAGGATAGTGCGAAAAAAATTTTTTATCAATTTTTTAAAAAAAGCAAAGGGGGTAGTCCATGGTAATTTTCGGCCATAACTTCCATTATTTTTTTGTCATAACTTGCTAAGTTTTCAAGATATCGACTTGATTTCTATTTTGTTGAATAGAGAAACGTATTGGCTTTAATTAGAATTCTTTTTTCTGAGGATAGTGCGAAAAATTTTTTTTATCAATTTTTTTAAAAAAAGCATAGGGGGTATTGGCTTTAATTAGAATTCTTTTTTCTGAGGATAGTGCGAAAAAAATTTTTTATCAATTTTTTAAAAAAAGCAAAGGGGGTAGTCCATGGTAATTTTCGGCCATAACTTCCATTATTTTTTTGTCATAACTTGCTAAGTTTTCAAGATATCGACTTGATTTCTATTTTGTTGAATAGAGAAACGTATTGGCTTTAATTAGAATTCTTTTTTCTGAGGATAGTGCGAAAAATTTTTTTTATCAATTTTTCAAAAAAAGCAAAGGGGGTAGTCCATGGTAATTTTCGGCCATAACTTCCATTATTTTTTGTCATAACTTGCTAAGTTTTCAAGATATCGACTTGATTTCTATTTTGTTGAATAGAGAAACGTATTGGCTTTAATTAGAATTCTTTTTTCTGAGGATAGTGCGAAAAAAATTTTTTATCATTTTTTTAAAAAAAGCAAAGGGGGTAGTCCATGGTAATTTTCGGCCATAACTTCCATTATTTTTTTGTCATAACTTGCTAAGTTTTCAAGATATCGACTTGATTTCTATTTTGTTGAATAGAGAAACGTATTGGCTTTAATTAGAATTCTTTTTTCTGAGGATAGTGCGAAAAATTTTTTTTATCAATTTTTCAAAAAAAGCAAAGGGGGTAGTCCATGGTAATTTTCGGCCATAACTTCCATTATTTTTTGTCATAACTTGCTAAGTTTTCAAGATATCGACTTGATTTCTATTTTGTTGAATAGAGAAACGTATTGGCTTTAATTAGAATTCTTTTTTCTGAGGATAGTGCGAAAAAAATTTTTTATCAATTTTTTAAAAAAAGCAAAGGGGGTAGTCCATGGTAATTTTCGGCCATAACTTCCATTATTTTTTTGTCATAACTTGCTAAGTTTTCAAGATATCGACTTGATTTCTATTTTGTTGAATAGAGAAACGTATTGGCTTTAATTAGAATTCTTTTTTCTGAGGATAGTGCGAAAAAATTTTTTTATCAATTTTTTAAAAAAAGCAAAGGGGGTAGTCCATGGTAATTTTCGGCCATAACTTCCATTATTTTTTTGTCATAACTTGCTAAGTTTTCAAGATATCGACTTGATTTCTATTTTGTTGAATAGAGAAACGTATTGGCTTTAATTAGAATTCTTTTTTCTGAGGATAGTGCGAAAAAATTTTTTTATCAATTTTTCAAAAAAAGCAAAGGGGGTAGTCCATGGTAATTTTCGGCCATAACTTCCATTATTTTTTTGTCATAACTTGCTAAGTTTTCAAGATATCGACTTGATTTCTATTTTGTTGAATAGAGAAACGTATTGGCTTTAATTAGAATTCTTTTTTCTGAGGATAGTGCGAAAAAATTTTTTTATCAATTTTTCAAAAAAAGCAAAGGGGGTAGTCCATGGTAATTTTCGGCCATAACTTCCATTATTTTTTTGTCATAACTTGCTAAGTTTTCAAGATATCGACTTGATTTCTATTTTGTTGAATAGAGAAACGTATTGGCTTTAATTAGAATTCTTTTTTCTGAGGATAGTGCGAAAAAAATTTTTTATCAATTTTTTAAAAAAAGCAAAGGGGGTAGTCCATGGTAATTTTCGGCCATAACTTCCATTATTTTTTTGTCATAACTTGCTAAGTTTTCAAGATATCGACTTGATTTCTATTTTGTTGAATAGAGAAACGTATTGGCTTTAATTAGAATTCTTTTTTCTGAGGATAGTGCGAAAAATTTTTTTTATCAATTTTTCAAAAAAAGCAAAGGGGGTAGTCCATGGTAATTTACGGCCATAACTTCCATTATTTTTTTGTCATAACTTGCTAAGTTTTCAAGATATCGACTTGATTTCTATTTTGTTGAATAGAGAAACGTATTGGCTTTAATTAGAATTCTTTTTTCTGAGGATAGTGCGAAAAAAATTTTTTATCAATTTTTTAAAAAAAGCAAAGGGGGTAGTCCATGGTAATTTTCGGCCATAACTTCCATTATTTTTTTTGTCATAACTAGCTAAGTTTTCAAGATATCGACTTGATTTCTATTTTGTTGAATAGAGAAACGTATTGGCTTTAATTAGAATTCTTTTTTCTGAGGATAGTGCGAAAAAATTTTTTTATCAATTTTTCAAAAAAAGCAAAGGGGGTAGTCCATGGTAATTTTCGGCCATAACTTCCATTATTTTTTTGTCATAACTTGCTAAGTTTTCAAGATATCGACTTGATTTCTATTTTGTTGAATAGAGAAACGTATTGGCTTTAATTAGAATTCTTTTTTCTGAGGATAGTGCGAAAAAAATTTTTTATCAATTTTTTAAAAAAAGCAAAGGGGGTAGTCCATGGTAATTTTCGGCCATAACTTCTATTATTTTTTTGTCATAACTTGCTAAGTTTTCAAGATATCGACTTGATTTCTATTTTGTTGAATAGAGAAACGTATTGGCTTTAATTAGAATTCTTTTTTCTGAGGATAGTGCGAAAAAATTTTTTATCAATTTTTCAAAAAAAGCAAAGGGGGTAGTCCATGGTAATTTTCGGCCATAACTTCCATTATTTTTTTGTCATAACTTGCTAAGTTTTCAAGATATCGACTTGATTTCTATTTTGTTGAATAGAGAAACGTATTGGCTTTAATTAGAATTCTTTTTTCTGAGGATAGTGCGAAAAAATTTTTTTATCAATTTTTCAAAAAAAGCAAAGGGGGTAGTCCATGGTAATTTTCGGCCATAACTTCCATTATTTTTTTGTCATAACTTGCTAAGTTTTCAAGATATCGACTTGATTTCTATTTTGTTGAATAGAGAAACGTATTGGCTTTAATTAGAATTCTTTTTTCTGAGGATAGTGCGAAAAATTTTTTTTATCAATTTTTCAAAAAAAGCAAAGGGGGTAGTCCATGGTAATTTTCGGCCATAACTTCCATTATTTTTTTGTCATAACTTGCTAAGTTTTCAAGATATCGACTTGATTTCTATTTTGTTGAATAGAGAAACGTATTGGCTTTAATTAGAATTCTTTTTTCTGAGGATAGTGCGAAAAATTTTTTTTATCAATTTTTCAAAAAAAGCAAAGGGGGTAGTCCATGGTAATTTACGGCCATAACTTCCATTATTTTTTTGTCATAACTTGCTAAGTTTTCAAGATATCGACTTGATTTCTATTTTGTTGAATAGAGAAACGTATTGGCTTTAATTAGAATTCTTTTTTCTGAGGATAGTGCGAAAAAAATTTTTTATCAATTTTTTAAAAAAAGCAAAGGGGGTAGTCCATGGTAATTTTCGGCCATAACTTCCATTATTTTTTTGTCATAACTTGCTAAGTTTTCAAGATATCGACTTGATTTCTATTTTGTTGAATAGAGAAACGTATTGGCTTTAATTAGAATTCTTTTTTCTGAGGATAGTGCGAAAAATTTTTTTTATCAATTTTTTTAAAAAAAGCATAGGGGGTAGTCCATAGTAATTTTCGGCCATAACTTCCATTATTTTTTTGTCATAACTTGCTAAGTTTTCAAGATATCGACTTGATTTCTATTTTGTTGAATAGAGAAACGTATTGGCTTTAATTAGAATTCTTTTTTCTGAGGATAGTGCGAAAAAATTTTTTTATCAATTTTTCAAAAAAAGCAAAGGGGGTAGTCCATGGTAATTTTCGGCCATAACTTCCATTATTTTTTGTCATAACTTGCTAAGTTTTCAAGATATCGACTTGATTTCTATTTTGTTGAATAGAGAAACGTATTGGCTTTAATTAGAATTCTTTTTTCTGAGGATAGTGCGAAAAAAATTTTTTATCAATTTTTTAAAAAAAGCAAAGGGGGTAGTCCATGGTAATTTTCGGCCATAACTTCATTATTTTTTTGTCATAACTTGATAAGTTTTCAAGATATCGACTTGATTTCTATTTTGTTGAATAGAGAAACGTATTGGCTTTAATTAGAATTCTTTTTTCTGAGGATAGTGCGAAAAAAATTTTTTATCAATTTTTTAAAAAAAGCAAAGGGGGTAGTCCATGGTAATTTTCGGCCATAACTTCCATTATTTTTTTGTCATAACTTGCTAAGTTTTCAAGATATCGACTTGATTTCTATTTTGTTTAATAGAGAAACGTATTGGCTTTAATTAGAATTCTTTTTTCTGAGGATAGTGCGAAAAAAATTTTTTATCAATTTTTTAAAAAAAGCAAAGGGGGTAGTCCATGGTAATTTTCGGCCATAACTTCCATTATTTTTTTGTCATAACTTGCTAAGTTTTCAAGATATCGACTTGATTTCTATTTTGTTGAATAGAGAAACGTATTGGCTTTAATTAGAATTCTTTTTTCTGAGGATAGTGCGAAAAAAATTTTTTATCAATTTTTTAAAAAAAGCAAAGGGGGTAGTCCATGGTAATTTTCGGCCATAACTTCCATTATTTTTTTGTCATAACTTGATAAGTTTTCAAGATATCGACTTGATTTCTATTTTGTTGAATAGAGAAACGTATTGGCTTTAATTAGAATTCTTTTTTCTGAGGATAGTGCGAAAAAAATTTTTTATCAATTTTTTAAAAAAAGCAAAGGGGGTAGTCCATGGTAATTTTCGGCCATAACTTCCATTATTTTTTTGTCATAACTTGCTAAGTTTTCAAGATATCGACTTGATTTCTATTTTGTTTAATAGAGAAACGTATTGGCTTTAATTAGAATTCTTTTTTCTGAGGATAGTGCGAAAAAAATTTTTTATCAATTTTTTAAAAAAAGCAAAGGGGGTAGTCCATGGTAATTTTCGGCCATAACTTCCATTATTTTTTTGTCATAACTTGCTAAGTTTTCAAGATATCGACTTGATTTCTATTTTGTTGAATAGAGAAACGTATTGGCTTTAATTAGAATTCTTTTTTCTGAGGATAGTGCGAAAAAAATTTTTTATCAATTTTTTAAAAAAGCAAAGGGGGTAGTCCATGGTAATTTTCGGCCATAACTTCCATTATTTTTTTGTCATAACTTGCTAAGTTTTCAAGATATCGACTTGATTTCTATTTTGTTGAATAGAGAAACGTATTGGCTTTAATTAGAATTCTTTTTTCTGAGGATAGTGCGAAAGAATTTTTTTATCAATTTTTTAAAAAAAGCAAAGGGGGTAGTCCATGGTAATTTTCGGCCATAACTTCCATTATTTTTTTGTCATAACTTGCTAAGTTGTCAAGATATCGACTTGATTTCTATTTTGTTGAATAGAGAAACGTATTGGCTTTAATTAGAATTCTTTTTTCTGAGGATAGTGCGAAAAAAATTTTTTATCAATTTTTTAAAAAAAGCAAAGGGGGTAGTCCATGGTAATTTTCGGCCATAACTTCCATTATTTTTTGTCATAACTTGCTAAGTTTTCAAGATATCGACTTGATTTCTATTTTGTTGAATAGAGAAACGTATTGGCTTTAATTAGAATTCTTTTTTCTGAGGATAGTGCGAAAAAAAATTTTTATCAATTTTTTAAAAAAAGCAAAGGGGGTAGTCCATGGTAATTTTCGGCCATAACTTCCATTATTTTTTTGTCATAACTTGCTAAGTTTTCAAGATATCGACTTGATTTCTATTTTGTTGAATAGAGAAACGTATTGGCTTTAATTAGAATTCTTTTTTCTGAGGATAGTGCGAAAAATTTTTTTATCAATTTTTTAAAAAAAGCAAAGAGGGTAGTCCATGGTAATTTTCGGCCATAACTTCCATTATTTTTTTGTCATAACTTGCTAAGTTTTCAAGATATCGACTTGATTTCTATTTTGTTGAATAGAGAAACGTATTGGCTTTAATTAGAATTCTTTTTTCTGAGGATAGTGCGAAAAAAATTTTTTATCAATTTTTCAAAAAAAGCAAAGGGGGTAGTCCATGGTAATTTTCGGCCATAACTTTCATTATTTTTTGTCATAACTTGCTAAGTTTTCAAGATATCGACTTGATTTCTATTTTGTTGAATAGAGAAACGTATTGGCTTTAATTAGAATTCTTTTTTCTGAGGATAGTGCGAAAAAATTTTTTTATCAATTTTTTAAAAAAAGCAAAGGGGGTAGTCCATGGTAATTTTCGGCCATAACTTCCATTATTTTTTTGTCATAACTTGCTAAGTTTTCAAGATATCGACTTGATTTCTATTTTGTTGAATAGAGAAACGTATTGGCTTTAATTAGAATTCTTTTTTCTGAGGATAGTGCGAAAAATTTTTTTATCAATTTTTTAAAAAAAGCAAAGGGGGTAGTCCATGGTAATTTTCGGCCATAACTTCCATTATTTTTTTGTCATAACTTGCTAAGTTTTCAAGATATCGACTTGATTTCTATTTTGTTGAATAGAGAAACGTATTGGCTTTAATTAGAATTCTTTTTTCTGAGGATAGTGCGAAAAAAATTTTTTATCAATTTTTTAAAAAAAGCAAAGGGGGTAGTCCATGGTAATTTTCGGCCATAACTTCCATTATTTTTTTGTCATAACTTGCTAAGTTTTCAAGATATCGACTTGATTTCTATTTTGTTGAATAGAGAAACGTATTGGCTTTAATTAGAATTCTTTTTTCTGAGGATAGTGCGAAAAATTTTTTTTATCAATTTTTCAAAAAAAGCAAAGGGGGTAGTCCATGGTAATTTTCGGCCATAACTTCCATTATTTTTTTGTCATAACTTGATAAGTTTTCAAGATATCGACTTGATTTCTATTTTGTTGAATAGAGAAACGTATTGGCTTTAATTAGAATTCTTTTTTCTGAGGATAGTGCGAAAAAATTTTTTTATCAATTTTTTAAAAAAAGCAAAGGGGGTAGTCCATGGTAATTTTCGGCCATAACTTCCATTATTTTTTTGTCATAACTTGATAAGTTTTCAAGATATCGACTTGATTTCTATTTTGTTGAATAGAGAAACGTATTGGCTTTAATTAGAATTCTTTTTTCTGAGGATAGTGCGAAAAATTTTTTTATCAATTTTTTAAAAAAAGCAAAGGGGGTAGTCCATGGTAATTTTCGGCCATAACTTCCATTATTTTTTTGTCATAACTTGCTAAGTTTTCAAGATATCGACTTGATTTCTATTTTGTTGAATAGAGAAACGTATTGGCTTTAATTAGAATTCTTTTTTCTGAGGATAGTGCGAAAAAAATTTTTTATCAATTTTTTAAAAAAAGCAAAGGGGGTAGTCCATGGTAATTTTCGGCCATAACTTCCATTATTTTTTTGTCATAACTTGCTAAGTTTTCAAGATATCGACTTGATTTCTATTTTGTTGAATAGAGAAACGTATTGGCTTTAATTAGAATTCTTTTTTCTGAAGATAGTGCGAAAAATTTTTTTTATCAATTTTTCAAAAAAAGCAAAGGGGGTAGTCCATGGTAATTTTCGGCCATAACTTCCATTATTTTTTGTCATAACTTGCTAAGTTTTCAAGATATCGACTTGATTTCTATTTTGTTGAATAGAGAAACGTATTGGCTTTAATTAGAATTCTTTTTTCTGAGGATAGTGCGAAAAAATTTTTTTATCAATTTTTCAAAAAAAGCAAAGGGGGTAGTCCATGGTAATTTTCGGCCATAACTTCCATTATTTTTTTGTCATAACTTGCTAAGTTTTCAAGATATCGACTTGATTTCTATTTTGTTGAATAGAGAAACGTATTGGCTTTAATTAGAATTCTTTTTTCTGAGGATAGTGCGAAAAAAATTTTTTATGGTAATTTTCGGCCATAACTTCCATTATTTTTTTGTCATAACTTGCTAAGTTTTCAAGATGTCGACTTGATTTCTATTTTGTTGAATAGAGAAACGTATTATCTTTAATTAAAATTCTTTTTTCTGAGGATAGTGCGAAAAAAATTTTTTATGGTAATTTTCGGCCATAACTTCCATTATTTTTTTGTCATAACTTGCTAAGTTTTCAAGATATCGACTTGATTTCTATTTTGTTGAATAGAGAAACGTATTGGCTTTAATTAGAATTCTTTTTTCTGAGGAAAGTGCGAAAAAAATTTTTTATCAATTTTTTAAAAAAAGCAAAGGGGGTAGTCCATGGTAATTTTCGGCCATAACTTCCATTATTTTTTTGTCATAACTTGCTAAGTTTTCAAGATATCGACTTGATTTCTATTTTGTTGAATAGAGAAACGTATTGGCTTTAATTAGAATTCTTTTTTCTGAGGATAGTGCGAAAAAAATTTTTTATCAATTTTTTAAAAAAAGCAAAGGGGGTAGTCCATGGTAATTTTCGGCCATAACTTCCATTATTTTTTTGTCATAACTTGCTAAGTTTTCAAGATATCGACTTGATTTCTATTTTGTTGAATAGAGAAACGTATTGGCTTTAATTAGAATTCTTTTTTCTGAGGATAGTGCGAAAAAAATTTTTTATCAATTTTTTAAAAAAAGCAAAGGGGGTAGTCCATGGTAATTTTCGGCCATAACTTCCATTATTTTTTTGTCATAACTTGCTAAGTTTTCAAGATATCGACTTGATTTCTGTTTTGTTGAATAGAGAAACGTATTGGCTTTAATTAGATTTCTTTTTTCTGAGGATAGTGCGAAAAAAATTTTTTATCAATTTTTTAAAAAAAGCAAAGGGGGTAGTCCATGGTAATTTTCGGCCATAACTTCCATTATTTTTTTGTCATAACTTGCTAAGTTTTCAAGATATCGACTTGATTTCTATTTTGTTGAATAGAGAAACGTATTGGCTTTAATTAGAATTCTTTTTTCTGAGGATAGTGCGAAAAAATTTTTTTATCAATTTTTTAAAAAAAGCAAAGGGGGTAGTCCATGGTAATTTTCGGCCATAACTTCCATTATTTTTTTGTCATAACTTGCTAAGTTTTCAAGATATCGACTTGATTTCTATTTTGTTGAATAGAGAAACGTATTGGCTTTAATTAGAATTCTTTTTTCTGAGGATAGTGCGAAAAATTTTTTTATCAATTTTTTAAAAAAAGCAAAGGGGGTAGTCCATGGTAATTTTCGGCCATAACTTCCATTATTTTTTTGTCATAACTTGCTAAGTTTTCAAGATATCGACTTGATTTCTATTTTGTTGAATAGAGAAACGTATTGGCTTTAATTAGAATTCTTTTTTCTGAGGATAGTGCGAAAAAAATTTTTTATCAATTTTTTAAAAAAAGCAAAGGGGGTAGTCCATGGTAATTTTCGGCCATAACTTCCATTATTTTTTTGTCATAACTTGCTAAGTTTTCAAGATATCGACTTGATTTCTATTTTGTTGAATAGAGAAACGTATTGGCTTTAATTAGAATTCTTTTTTCTGAGGATAGTGCGAAAAAAATTTTTTATCAATTTTTCAAAAAAAGCAAAGGGGGTAGTCCATGGTAATTTTCGGCCATAACTTCCATTATTTTTTTGTCATAACTTGATAAGTTTTCAAGATATCGACTTGATTTCTATTTTGTTGAATAGAGAAACGTATTGGCTTTAATTAGAATTCTTTTTTCTGAGGATAGTGCGAAAAAATTTTTTTATCAATTTTTTAAAAAAAGCAAAGGGGGTAGTCCATGGTAATTTTCGGCCATAACTTCCATTATTTTTTTGTCATAACTTGATAAGTTTTCAAGATATCGACTTGATTTCTATTTTGTTGAATAGAGAAACGTATTGGCTTTAATTAGAATTCTTTTTTCTGAGGATAGTGCGAAAAATTTTTTTATCAATTTTTTAAAAAAAGCAAAGGGGGTAGGTAGTCCATGGTAATTTTCGGCCATAACTTCCATTATTTTTTTGTCATAACTTGCTAAGTTTTCAAGATATCGACTTGATTTCTATTTTGTTGAATAGAGAAACGTATTGGCTTTAATTAGAATTCTTTTTTCTGAGGATAGTGCGAAAAAAATTTTTTATCAATTTTTTAAAAAAAGCAAAGGGGGTAGTCCATGGTAATTTTCGGCCATAACTTTCATTATTTTTTTGTCATAACTTGCTAAGTTTTCAAGATATCGACTTGATTTCTATTTTGTTGAATAGAGAAACGTATTGGCTTTAATTAGAATTCTTTTTTCTGAAGATAGTGCGAAAAATTTTTTTTATCAATTTTTCAAAAAAAGCAAAGGGGGTAGTCCATGGTAATTTTCGGCCATAACTTCCATTATTTTTTGTCATAACTTGCTAAGTTTTCAAGATATCGACTTGATTTCTATTTTGTTGAATAGAGAAACGTATTGGCTTTAATTAGAATTCTTTTTTCTGAGGATAGTGCGAAAAAATTTTTTTATCAATTTTTCAAAAAAAGCAAAGGGGGTAGTCCATGGTAATTTTCGGCCATAACTTCCATTATTTTTTTGTCATAACTTGCTAAGTTTTCAAGATATCGACTTGATTTCTATTTTGTTGAATAGAGAAACGTATTGGCTTTAATTAGAATTCTTTTTTCTGAGGATAGTGCGAAAAAAATTTTTTATGGTAATTTTCGGCCATAACTTCCATTATTTTTTTGTCATAACTTGCTAAGTTTTCAAGATGTCGACTTGATTTCTATTTTGTTGAATAGAGAAACGTATTATCTTTAATTAGAATTCTTTTTTCTGAGGATAGTGCGAAAAAAATTTTTTATGGTAATTTTCGGCCATAACTTCCATTATTTTTTTGTCATAACTTGCTAAGTTTTCAAGATATCGACTTGATTTCTATTTTGTTGAATAGAGAAACGTATTGGCTTTAATTAGAATTCTTTTTTCTGAGGAAAGTGCGAAAAAAATTTTTTATCAATTTTTTAAAAAAAGCAAAGGGGGTAGTCCATGGTAATTTTCGGCCATAACTTCCATTATTTTTTTGTCATAACTTGCTAAGTTTTCAATATATCGACTTGATTTCTATTTTGTTGAATAGAGAAACGTATTGGCTTTAATTAGAATTCTTTTTTCTGAGGATAGTGCGAAAAAAATTTTTTATCAATTTTTTAAAAAAAGCAAAGGGGGTAGTCCATGGTAATTTTCGGCCATAACTTCCATTATTTTTTTGTCATAACTTGCTAAGTTTTCAAGATATCGACTTGATTTCTATTTTGTTGAATAGAGAAACGTATTGGCTTTAATTAGAATTCTTTTTTCTGAGGATAGTGCGAAAAAAATTTTTTATCAATTTTTTAAAAAAAGCAAAGGGGGTAGTCCATGGTAATTTTCGGCCATAACTTCCATTATTTTTTTGTCATAACTTGCTAAGTTTTCAAGATATCGACTTGATTTCTATTTTGTTGAATAGAGAAACGTATTGGCTTTAATTAGATTTCTTTTTTCTGAGGATAGTGCGAAAAAAATTTTTTATCAATTTTTTAAAAAAAGCAAAGGGGGTAGTCCATGGTAATTTTCGGCCATAACTTCCATTATTTTTTTGTCATAACTTGCTAAGTTTTCAAGATATCGACTTGATTTCTATTTTGTTGAATAGAGAAACGTATTGGCTTTAATTAGAATTCTTTTTTCTGAGGATAGTGCGAAAAAATTTTTTTATCAATTTTTTAAAAAAAGCAAAGGGGGTAGTCCATGGTAATTTTCGGCCATAACTTCCATTATTTTTTTGTCATAACTTGCTAAGTTTTCAAGATATCGACTTGATTTCTATTTTGTTGAATAGAGAAACGTATTGGCTTTAATTAGAATTCTTTTTTCTGAGGATAGTGCGAAAAATTTTTTTATCAATTTTTTAAAAAAAGCAAAGGGGGTAGTCCATGGTAATTTTCGGCCATAACTTCCATTATTTTTTTGTCATAACTTGCTAAGTTTTCAAGATATCGACTTGATTTCTATTTTGTTGAATAGAGAAACGTATTGGCTTTAATTAGAATTCTTTTTTCTTAGGATAGTGCGAAAAAAATTTTTTATCAATTTTTCAAAAAAAGCAAAGGGGGTAGTCCATGGTAATTTTCGGCCATAACTTTCATTATTTTTTGTCATAACTTGCTAAGTTTTCAAGATATCGACTTGATTTCTATTTTGTTGAATAGAGAAACGTATTGGCTTTAATTAGAATTCTTTTTTCTGAGGATAGTGCGAAAAAATTTTTTTATCAATTTTTTAAAAAAAGCAAAGGGGGTAGTCCATGGTAATTTTCGGCCATAACTTCCATTATTTTTTTGTCATAACTTGCTAAGTTTTCAAGATATCGACTTGATTTCTATTTTGTTGAATAGAGAAACGTATTGGCTTTAATTAGAATTCTTTTTTCTGAGGATAGTGCGAAAAATTTTTTTATCAATTTTTTAAAAAAAGCAAAGGGGGTAGTCCATGGTAATTTTCGGCCATAACTTCCATTATTTTTTTGTCATAACTTGCTAAGTTTTCAAGATATCGACTTGATTTCTATTTTGTTGAATAGAGAAACGTATTGGCTTTAATTAGAATTCTTTTTTCTGAGGATAGTGCGAAAAATTTTTTTTATCAATTTTTTAAAAAAAGCAAAGGGGGTAGTCCATGGTAATTTTCGGCCATAACTTCCATTATTTTTTTGTCATAACTTGCTAAGTTTTCAAGATATCGACTTGATTTCTATTTTGTTGAATAGAGAAACGTATTGGCTTTAATTAGAATTCTTTTTTCTGAGGATAGTGCGAAAAAATTTTTTTATCAATTTTTCAAAAAAAGCAAAGGGGGTAGTCCATGGTAATTTTCGGCCATAACTTCCATTATTTTTTGTCATAACTTGCTAAGTTTTCAAGATATCGACTTGATTTCTATTTTGTTGAATAGAGAAACGTACTGGCTTTAATTAGAATTCTTTTTTCTGAGGATAGTGCGAAAAAATTTTTTTATCAATTTTTCAAAAAAAGCAAAGGGGGTAGTCCATGGTAATTTTCGGCCATAACTTCCATTATTTTTTTGTCATAACTTGCTAAGTTTTCAAGATATCGACTTGATTTCTATTTTGTTGAATAGAGAAACGTATTGGCTTTAATTAGAATTCTTTTTTCTGAGGATAGTGCGAAAAATTTTTTTTATCAATTTTTCAAAAAAAGCAAAGGGGGTAGTCCATGGTAATTTTCGGCCATAACTTCCATTATTTTTTGTCATAACTTGCTAAGTTTTCAAGATATCGACTTGATTTCTATTTTGTTGAATAGAGAAACGTATTGGCTTTAATTAGAATTCTTTTTTCTGAGGATAGTGCGAAAAAAATTTTTAATCAATTTTTTAAAAAAAGCAAAGGGGGTAGTCCATGGTAATTTTCGGCCATAACTTCCATTATTTTTTTGTCATAACTTGCTAAGTTTTCAAGATATCGACTTGATTTCTATTTTGTTGAATAGAGAAACGTATTGGCTTTAATTAGAATTCTTTTTTCTGAGGATAGTGCGAAAAAAATTTTTTATCAATTTTTTAAAAAAAGCAAAGGGGGTAGTCCATGGTAATTTTCGGCCATAACTTCCATTATTTTTTTGTCATAACTTGCTAAGTTGTCAAGATATCGACTTGATTTCTATTTTGTTGAATAGAGAAACGTATTGGCTTTAATTAGAATTCTTTTTTCTGAGGATAGTGCGAAAAAATTTTTTTATCAATTTTTTAAAAAAAGCAAAGGGGGTAGTCCATGGTAATTTTCGGCCATAACTTCCATTATTTTTTTGTCATAACTTGCTAAGTTGTCAAGATATCGACTTGATTTCTATTTTGTTGAATAGAGAAACGTATTGGCTTTAATTAGAATTCTTTTTTCTTAGGATAGTGCGAAAAAAATTTTTTATCAATTTTTCAAAAAAAGCAAAGGGGGTAGTCCATGGTAATTTTCGGCCATAACTTTCATTATTTTTTGTCATAACTTGCTAAGTTTTCAAGATATCGACTTGATTTCTATTTTGTTGAATAGAGAAACGTATTGGCTTTAATTAGAATTCTTTTTTCTGAGGATAGTGCGAAAAAATTTTTTTATCAATTTTTTAAAAAAAGCAAAGGGGGTAGTCCATGGTAATTTTCGGCCATAACTTCCATTATTTTTTTGTCATAACTTGCTAAGTTTTCAAGATATCGACTTGATTTCTATTTTGTTGAATAGAGAAACGTATTGGCTTTAATTAGAATTCTTTTTTCTGAGGATAGTGCGAAAAATTTTTTTATCAATTTTTTAAAAAAAGCAAAGGGGGTAGTCCATAGTAATTTTCGGCCAGAACTTCCATTATTTTTTTGTCATAACTTGCTAAGTTTTCAAGATATCGACTTGATTTCTATTTTGTTGAATAGAGAAACGTATTGGCTTTAATTAGAATTCTTTTTTCTGAGGATAGTGCGAAAAATTTTTTTTATCAATTTTTTAAAAAAAGCAAAGGGGGTAGTCCATGGTAATTTTCGGCCATAACTTCCATTATTTTTTTGTCATAACTTGCTAAGTTTTCAAGATATCGACTTGATTTCTATTTTGTTGAATAGAGAAACGTATTGGCTTTAATTAGAATTCTTTTTTCTGAGGATAGTGCGAAAAAATTTTTTTATCAATTTTTCAAAAAAAGCAAAGGGGGTAGTCCATGGTAATTTTCGGCCATAACTTCCATTATTTTTTGTCATAACTTGCTAAGTTTTCAAGATATCGACTTGATTTCTATTTTGTTGAATAGAGAAACGTACTGGCTTTAATTAGAATTCTTTTTTCTGAGGATAGTGCGAAAAAATTTTTTTATCAATTTTTCAAAAAAAGCAAAGGGGGTAGTCCATGGTAATTTTCGGCCATAACTTCCATTATTTTTTTGTCATAACTTGCTAAGTTGTCAAGATATCGACTTGATTTCTATTTTGTTGAATAGAGAAACGTATTGGCTTTAATTAGAATTCTTTTTTCTGAGGATAGTGCGAAAAATTTTTTTTATCAATTTTTCAAAAAAAGCAAAGGGGGTAGTCCATGGTAATTTTCGGCCATAACTTCCATTATTTTTTGTCATAACTTGCTAAGTTTTCAAGATATCGACTTGATTTCTATTTTGTTGAATAGAGAAACGTATTGGCTTTAATTAGAATTCTTTTTTCTGAGGATAGTGCGAAAAAAATTTTTAATCAATTTTTTAAAAAAAGCAAAGGGGGTAGTCCATGGTAATTTTCGGCCATAACTTCCATTATTTTTTTGTCATAACTTGCTAAGTTTTCAAGATATCGACTTGATTTCTATTTTGTTGAATAGAGAAACGTATTGGCTTTAATTAGAATTCTTTTTTCTGAGGATAGTGCGAAAAAAATTTTTTATCAATTTTTTAAAAAAAGCAAAGGGGGTAGTCCATGGTAATTTTCGGCCATAACTTCCATTATTTTTTTGTCATAACTTGCTAAGTTGTCAAGATATCGACTTGATTTCTATTTTGTTGAATAGAGAAACGTATTGGCTTTAATTAGAATTCTTTTTTCTGAGGATAGTGCGAAAAAATTTTTTTATCAATTTTTCAAAAAAAGCAAAGGGGGTAGTCCATGGTAATTTTCGGCCATAACTTCCATTATTTTTTGTCATAACTTGCTAAGTTTTCAAGATATCGACTTGATTTCTATTTTGTTGAATAGAGAAACGTATTGGCTTTAATTAGAATTCTTTTTTCTGAGGATAGTGCGAAAAAATTTTTTTATCAATTTTTAAAAAAAACAAAGGGGGTAGTCCATGGTAATTTTCGGCCATAACTTCCATTATTTTTTTGTCATAACTTGCTAAGTTTTCAAGATATCGACTTGATTTCTATTTTGTTGAATAGAGAAACGTATTGGCTTTAATTAGAATTCTTTTTTCTGAGGATAGTGCGAAAAATTTTTTTATCAATTTTTAAAAAAAGCAAAGGGGGTAGTCCATGGTAATTTTCGGCCATAACTTCCATTATTTTTTTGTCATAACTTGCTAAGTTTTCAAGATATCGACTTGATTTCTATTTTGTTGAATAGAGAAACGTATTGGCTTTAATTAGAATTCTTTTTTCTGAGGATAGTGCGAAAAAAATTTTTTATCAATTTTTTAAAAAAAGCAAAGGGGGTAGTCCATGGTAATTTTCGGCCATAACTTCCATTATTTTTTTGTCATAACTTGCTAAGTTTTCAAGATATCGACTTGATTTCTATTTTGTTGAATAGAGAAACGTATTGGCTTTAATTAGAATTCTTATTTCTGAGGATAGTGCGAAAAAATTTTTTTATCAATTTTTTAAAAAAAGCAAAGGGGGTAGTCCATGGTAATTTTCGGCCATAACTTCCATTATTTTTTTGTCATAACTTGCTAAGTTTTCAAGATATCGACTTGATTTCTATTTTGTTGAATAGAGAAACGTATTGGCTTTAATTAGAATTCTTTTTTCTGAGGATAGTGCGAAAAAATTTTTTTATCAATTTTTAAAAAAAAACAAAGGGGGTAGTCCATGGTAATTTTCGGCCATAACTTCCATTATTTTTTTGTCATAACTTGCTAAGTTTTCAAGATATCGACTTGATTTCTATTTTGTTGAATAGAGAAACGTATTGGCTTTAATTAGAATTCTTTTTTCTGAGGATAGTGCGAAAAATTTTTTTATCAATTTTTTAAAAAAAGCAAAGGGGGTAGTCCATGGTAATTTTCGGCCATAACTTCCATTATTTTTTTGTCATAACTTGCTAAGTTTTCAAGATATCGACTTGATTTCTATTTTGTTGAATAGAGAAACGTATTGGCTTTAATTAGAATTCTTTTTTCTGAGGATAGTGCGAAAAAATTTTTTATCAATTTTTTAAAAAAAGCAAAGGGGGTAGTCCATGGTAATTTTCGGCCATAACTTCCATTATTTTTTTGTCATAACTTGCTAAGTTTTCAAGATATCGACTTGATTTCTATTTTGTTGAATAGAGAAACGTATTGGCTTTAATTAGAATTCTTATTTCTGAGGATAGTGCGAAAAAATTTTTTTATCAATTTTTTAAAAAAAGCAAAGGGGGTAGTCCATGGTAATTTTCGGCCATAACTTCCATTATTTTTTTGTCATAACTTGCTAAGTTTTCAAGATATCGACTTGATTTCTATTTTGTTGAATAGAGAAACGTATTGGCTTTAATTAGAATTCTTTTTTCTGAGGATAGTGCGAAAAAATTTTTTTATCAATTTTTAAAAAAAAACAAAGGGGGTAGTCCATGGTAATTTTCGGCCATAACTTCCATTATTTTTTTGTCATAACTTGCTAAGTTTTCAAGATATCGACTTGATTTCTATTTTGTTGAATAGAGAAACGTATTGGCTTTAATTAGAATTCTTTTTTCTGAGGATAGTGCGAAAAATTTTTTTATCAATTTTTTAAAAAAAGCAAAGGGGGTAGTCCATGGTAATTTTCGGCCATAACTTCCATTATTTTTTTGTCATAACTTGCTAAGTTTTCAAGATATCGACTTGATTTCTATTTTGTTGAATAGAGAAACGTATTGGCTTTAATTAGAATTCTTTTTTCTGAGGATAGTGCGAAAAAAATTTTTTATCAATTTTTTAAAAAAAGCAAAGGGGGTAGTCCATGGTAATTTTCGGCCATAACTTCCATTATTTTTTTGTCATAACTTGCTAAGTTTTCAAGATATCGACTTGATTTCTATTTTGTTGAATAGAGAAACGTATTGGCTTTAATTAGAATTCTTATTTCTGAGGATAGTGCGAAAAAATTTTTTTATCAATTTTTTAAAAAAAGCAAAGGGGGTAGTCCATGGTAATTTTCGGCCATAACTTCCATTATTTTTTTGTCATAACTTGCTAAGTTTTCAAGATATCGACTTGATTTCTATTTTGTTGAATAGAGAAACGTATTGGCTTTAATTAGAATTCTTTTTTCTGAGGATAGTGCGAAAAATTTTTTTTATCAATTTTTCAAAAAAAGCAAAGGGGGTAGTCCATGGTAATTTTCGGCCATAACTTCCATTATTTTTTTGTCATAACTTGCTAAGTTTTCAAGATATCGACTTGATTTCTATTTTGTTGAATAGAGAAACGTATTGGCTTTAATTAGAATTCTTTTTTCTGAGGATAGTGCGAAAAAATTTTTTATCAATTTTTAAAAAAAGCAAAGGGGGTAGTCCATGGTAATTTTCGGCCATAACTTCCATTATTTTTTTGTCATAACTTGCTAAGTTTTCAAGATATCGACTTGATTTCTATTTTGTTGAATAGAGAAACGTATTGGCTTTAATTAGAATTCTTATTTCTGAGGATAGTGCGAAAAAATTTTTTTATCAATTTTTTAAAAAAAGCAAAGGGGGTAGTCCATGGTAATTTTCGGCCATAACTTCCATTATTTTTTTGTCATAACTTGCTAAGTTTTCAAGATATCGACTTGATTTCTATTTTGTTGAATAGAGAAACGTATTGGCTTTAATTAGAATTCTTTTTTCTGAGGATAGTGCGAAAAATTTTTTTTATCAATTTTTCAAAAAAAGCAAAGGGGGTAGTCCATGGTAATTTTCGGCCATAACTTCCATTATTTTTTTGTCATAACTTGCTAAGTTTTCAAGATATCGACTTGATTTCTATTTTGTTGAATAGAGAAACGTATTGGCTTTAATTAGAATTCTTATTTCTGAGGATAGTGCGAAAAAATTTTTTTATCAATTTTTTAAAAAAAGCAAAGGGGGTAGTCCATGGTAATTTTCGGCCATAACTTCCATTATTTTTTTGTCATAACTTGCTAAGTTTTCAAGATATCGACTTGATTTCTATTTTGTTGAATAGAGAAACGTATTGGCTTTAATTAGAATTCTTATTTCTGAGGATAGTGCGAAAAAATTTTTTTATCAATTTTTTAAAAAAAGCAAAGGGGGTAGTCCATGGTAATTTTCGGCCATAACTTCCATTATTTTTTTGTCATAACTTGCTAAGTTTTCAAGATATCGACTTGATTTCTATTTTGTTGAATAGAGAAACGTATTGGCTTTAATTAGAATTCTTATTTCTGAGGATAGTGCGAAAAAATTTTTTATCAATTTTTTAAAAAAAGCAAAGGGGGTAGTCCATGGTAATTTTCGGCCATAACTTCCATTATTTTTTTGTCATAACTTGCTAAGTTTTCAAGATATCGACTTGATTTCTATTTTGTTGAATAGAGAAACGTATTGGCTTTAATTAGAATTCTTATTTCTGAGGATAGTGCGAAAAAATTTTTTTATCAATTTTTTAAAAAAAGCAAAGGGGGTAGTCCATGGTAATTTTCGGCCATAACTTCCATTATTTTTTTGTCATAACTTGCTAAGTTTTCAAGATATCGACTTGATTTCTATTTTGTTGAATAGAGAAACGTATTGGCTTTAATTAGAATTCTTTTTTCTGAGGATAGTGCGAAAAATTTTTTTTATCAATTTTTCAAAAAAAGCAAAGGGGGTAGTCCATGGTAATTTTCGGCCATAACTTCCATTATTTTTTTGTCATAACTTGCTAAGTTTTCAAGATATCGACTTGATTTCTATTTTGTTGAATAGAGAAACGTATTGGCTTTAATTAGAATTCTTTTTTCTGAGGATAGTGCGAAAAATTTTTTTATCAATTTTTTAAAAAAAGCAAAGGGGGTAGTCCATGGTAATTTTCGGCCATAACTTCCATTATTTTTTTGTCATAACTTGCTAAGTTTTCAAGATATCGACTTGATTTCTATTTTGTTGAATAGAGAAACGTATTGGCTTTAATTAGAATTCTTATTTCTGAGGATAGTGCGAAAAATTTTTTTTATCAATTTTTTAAAAAAAGCAAAGGGGGTAGTCCATGGTAATTTTCGGCCATAACTTCCATTATTTTTTGTCATAACTTGCTAAGTTTTCAAGATATCGACTTGATTTCTATTTTGTTGAATAGAGAAACGTATTGGCTTTAATTAGAATTCTTTTTTCTGAGGATAGTGCGAAAAATTTTTTTATCAATTTTTTAAAAAAAGCAAAGGGGGTAGTCCATGGTAATTTTCGGCCATAACTTCCATTATTTTTTTGTCATAACTTGCTAAGTTTTCAAGATATCGACTTGATTTCTATTTTGTTGAATAGAGAAACGTATTGGCTTTAATTAGAATTCTTTTTTCTGAGGATAGTGCGAAAAATTTTTTTTATCAATTTTTCAAAAAAAGCAAAGGGGGTAGTCCATGGTAATTTTCGGCCATAACTTCCATTATTTTTTTGTCATAACTTGCTAAGTTTTCAAGATATCGACTTGATTTCTATTTTGTTGAATAGAGAAACGTATTGGCTTTAATTAGAATTCTTTTTTCTGAGGATAGTGCGAAAAAAATTTTTTATCAATTTTTTAAAAAAAGCAAAGGGGGTAGTCCATGGTAATTTTCGGCCATAACTTCCATTATTTTTTTGTCATAACTTGCTAAGTTTTCAAGATATCGACTTGATTTCTATTTTGTTGAATAGAGAAACGTATTGGCTTTAATTAGAATTCTTATTTCTGAGGATAGTGCGAAAAAATTTTTTTATCAATTTTTTAAAAAAAGCAAAGGGGGTAGTCCATGGTAATTTTCGGCCATAACTTCCATTATTTTTTTGTCATAACTTGCTAAGTTTTCAAGATATCGACTTGATTTCTATTTTGTTGAATAGAGAAACGTATTGGCTTTAATTAGAATTCTTTTTTCTGAGGATAGTGCGAAAAATTTTTTTTATCAATTTTTCAAAAAAAGCAAAGGGGGTAGTCCATGGTAATTTTCGGCCATAACTTCCATTATTTTTTTGTCATAACTTGCTAAGTTTTCAAGATATCGACTTGATTTCTATTTTGTTGAATAGAGAAACGTATTGGCTTTAATTAGAATTCTTTTTTCTGAGGATAGTGCGAAAAATTTTTTTATCAATTTTTAAAAAAAGCAAAGGGGGTAGTCCATGGTAATTTTCGGCCATAACTTCCATTATTTTTTTGTCATAACTTGCTAAGTTTTCAAGATATCGACTTGATTTCTATTTTGTTGAATAGAGAAACGTATTGGCTTTAATTAGAATTCTTATTTCTGAGGATAGTGCGAAAAATTTTTTTTATCAATTTTTTAAAAAAAGCAAAGGGGGTAGTCCATGGTAATTTTCGGCCATAACTTCCATTATTTTTTGTCATAACTTGCTAAGTTTTCAAGATATCGACTTGATTTCTATTTTGTTGAATAGAGAAACGTATTGGCTTTAATTAGAATTCTTTTTTCTGAGGATAGTGCGAAAAATTTTTTTTATCAATTTTTCAAAAAAAGCAAAGGGGGTAGTCCATGGTAATTTTCGGCCATAACTTCCATTATTTTTTTGTCATAACTTGCTAAGTTTTCAAGATATCGACTTGATTTCTATTTTGTTGAATAGAGAAACGTATTGGCTTTAATTAGAATTCTTTTTTCTGAGGATAGTGCGAAAAATTTTTTTTATCAATTTTTCAAAAAAAGCAAAGGGGGTAGTCCATGGTAATTTTCGGCCATAACTTCCATTATTTTTTTGTCATAACTTGCTAAGTTTTCAAGATATCGACTTGATTTCTATTTTGTTGAATAGAGAAACGTATTGGCTTTAATTAGAATTCTTTTTTCTGAGGATAGTGCGAAAAATTTTTTTATCAATTTTTTAAAAAAAGCAAAGGGGGTAGTCCATGGTAATTTTCGGCCATAACTTCCATTATTTTTTTGTCATAACTTGCTAAGTTTTCAAGATATCGACTTGATTTCTATTTTGTTGAATAGAGAAACGTATTGGCTTTAATTAGAATTCTTTTTTCTGAGGATAGTGCGAAAAATTTTTTTTATCAATTTTTCAAAAAAAGCAAAGGGGGTAGTCCATGGTAATTTTCGGCCATAACTTCCATTATTTTTTTGTCATAACTTGCTAAGTTTTCAAGATATCGACTTGATTTCTATTTTGTTGAATAGAGAAACGTATTGGCTTTAATTAGAATTCTTTTTTCTGAGGATAGTGCGAAAAAAATTTTTTATCAATTTTTTAAAAAAAGCAAAGGGGGTAGTCCATGGTAATTTTCGGCCATAACTTCCATTATTTTTTTGTCATAACTTGCTAAGTTTTCAAGATATCGACTTGATTTCTATTTTGTTGAATAGAGAAACGTATTGGCTTTAATTAGAATTCTTTTTTCTGAGGATAGTGCGAAAAATTTTTTTATCAATTTTTTAAAAAAAGCAAAGGGGGTAGTCCATGGTAATTTTCGGCCATAACTTCCATTATTTTTTTGTCATAACTTGCTAAGTTTTCAAGATATCGACTTGATTTCTATTTTGTTGAATAGAGAAACGTATTGGCTTTAATTAGAATTCTTTTTTCTGAGGATAGTGCGAAAAAATTTTTTATCAATTTTTTAAAAAAAGCAAAGGGGGTAGTCCATGGTAATTTTCGGCCATAACTTCCATTATTTTTTTGTCATAACTTGCTAAGTTTTCAAGATATCGACTTGATTTCTATTTTGTTGAATAGAGAAACGTATTGGCTTTAATTAGAATTCTTATTTCTGAGGATAGTGCGAAAAAATTTTTTTATCAATTTTTTAAAAAAAGCAAAGGGGGTAGTCCATGGTAATTTTCGGCCATAACTTCCATTATTTTTTTGTCATAACTTGCTAAGTTTTCAAGATATCGACTTGATTTCTATTTTGTTGAATAGAGAAACGTATTGGCTTTAATTAGAATTCTTTTTTCTGAGGATAGTGCGAAAAATTTTTTTATCAATTTTTCAAAAAAAGCAAAGGGGGTAGTCCATGGTAATTTTCGGCCATAACTTCCATTATTTTTTTGTCATAACTTGCTAAGTTTTCAAGATATCGACTTGATTTCTATTTTGTTGAATAGAGAAACGTATTGGCTTTAATTAGAATTCTTTTTTCTGAGGATAGTGCGAAAAATTTTTTTATCAATTTTTTAAAAAAAGCAAAGGGGGTAGTCCATGGTAATTTTCGGCCATAACTTCCATTATTTTTTTGTCATAACTTGCTAAGTTTTCAAGATATCGACTTGATTTCTATTTTGTTGAATAGAGAAACGTATTGGCTTTAATTAGAATTCTTATTTCTGAGGATAGTGCGAAAAATTTTTTTTATCAATTTTTTAAAAAAAGCAAAGGGGGTAGTCCATGGTAATTTTCGGCCATAACTTCCATTATTTTTTGTCATAACTTGCTAAGTTTTCAAGATATCGACTTG